>CM077502.1:25478586-26078586 GCA_039654745.1 Houttuynia cordata
TAATGCCATCAACCTCCCTGATCTTAATCAAAGACTGTGCATCATCACCCCACACATTACTATCAGAAGGAGCCACAATGGTTCCCATGATCTGCAAATAGAAATACAGTATATTTCATCACAATGCACCTTTTTATTGCGTCCAAACAAAAATGTACAAATTTGCATGTTGATTTTAAAGCTAAATACCTGAATGTGAATATTGCTAGATTTACATGGCCCAGACAAGGTTACAGGAGTCAGTAAGATCTTCTGTCCCTTCGGCACCCTTACGATAGGAGAACCGGGTCTTGAACATGCATCTTCCCATGCTTTGAGAAATGACTTATAGCCACATACACCCATTGAGTATTTTTAGTCATTTCTTCTCAGTAAATAAACAAACAAATTGAAAAATTGTTATATTAGAAGTAGAGGCGAATTTGTACAGAGGGCCCTGCAGGGCCCGGTGGAATTTACGCCCACTTTATAGGACACTCCAGTTTACCTAACATGTGTTAGCGTGTCCTCCATTGATTTTCAAGATCGACATGGCACCCATACAGTGGGTGTAAATCCCACCTGGCATGGCAGGCGAACTGAATAATTTCTCGACATACAAACGAAGAAATTAAACTGAGAGTGGCCATACTTGTGTATGATCAAGTGGGGCATAATCGTCAATATTGAACACATCGGTGCTAGATTTGGCTACTGGTGGAGCCGAGCATAGAGAAAATAGAAGTAAGAAAGTGAAGACAGTGGATCTCATCTCCTGCATGCAGTGGACAAATCCATTTTAGAAAATGCAATACATATATATGCATAGTTAGATGAATACTACTCCCTTCGTCCGCAATTATTGTTAACATATGGTTTTTCAAAATGAACTTAAGTCAGTTCATTTTAAATAAGTTCAGTTCATTTTAAATAAGCAAATGTGAATGATAATACCGGAAGGAGGGAGTAGTATGGTGTAAGTCTTCAGCTCATTAGCTTGCTCAATTTAGCTGCTGCTCAATGTTATGTGCGCATTTGGCTGGAGCTGTATGTGGACACAGCAAAGCCACTTTCCGCAAGGATAATTGGCATGAAAGCAGCCACATATTGCATTGCCGAAGAAAAGCCGCTTTGGCCGCAATATGTTAGCCAAATGCACCATATATGACGAGAGAGAGAGAGAGAGAGGGAGGGAGGGAGGGAGAGATGCTTTTACCATGCAAACTTCTGATGATAAGAAAATGAAAGAGATGAGAGTGGAAGGTAATGAGTGTCAGCCCTGGTATATATAACACATTAATACGGCTTAAAATGTATCAGTTGAAAATATTGAAGGGTAGCAATGCACACTAATCCATTTAGTGTCAGCAATGTTATCTATAACACGGCTTAAAAACGTATCACTAGAAAATTTCCAAGGGGAGCAATAATCCTTTAACTGATAGGTCTTTATCAACTATGGAATCTTGTTGATAACTATGAGCGGAGCCAGATTTGATAAATGTTGGCTCAGCTTGACTTGAGTTCACAGCCCAGCTCTCCAGCTCCAGGTCATCATTTGTTCATCTAGAAAATTTATGTTGTGACAAACTGCTTTCCAAACAATTCTGTTGAGATTTTTTTTATATTAATCTTGGAAGAAGATATCTCTTTCTGCATTTCCTATAATGTAGAAGAGATGTAATAATCCAAACCTTAACCATTATTTTGGGTCTCGTTTATCTACGCTTCAACTCTCACACGTGTGTGTGCCGAGGCACCACAGGCTGTCAGATTTGAATCATGACTCGCCCCCTCTATTAATGAGATCCGATGGCACACAACGCCTTGGCAGACGTCAATGTGCGTAACTTTCTCATATTTCATACTCCCTCGGTCCAAAAAAACCTGACTCCATTTGAAGAATGACAGATCCACTATTTGGTGACTGGATTTACCCTACGACAATAGATCCTCATGAATGTGCATGTCACGGCCCGTATTTTTAAAACCTTTGTTAAATTAGAGTAGTAGCGGAAAATCAGAGGATATTTCCTCTATGCAATAAATTATTAGTTGAAAATTGTCGACTAAATATCTAGGCCGTGATAACTGGGGTTCACAAATATCTTGAAAAATAATTATTACAGATGCAAAGTTGATTAAACTCATGCAAGTCCTTCATGTGCAAGTCTGTCATTCATCTCAAAGTACACTAGAAAATAAAGAAGACTGATGCTTACTTAGAAGTTGTCAAGTCATCATCACTCTCGATCGTCTACCACCAAGAGGTGCTATGTGAAAACGGGCTTCTACTATAGAACCTGCATAACGAGCGGATACTGAGTATAAAAATACTCAGTGGGATATCATAACACAATCTTCAGCATTAAAATCAACAAGATTTACATTAGCATTTTATGCAGTCTATTATAGAATTCCACTTGATTCTTTTATTACCATTTCTATGGTTTTCCCCCTTAGCCACCTGTTGCTGCTGGCGAACATCTGGTCTTTCAGGCGGCCACCTGATGGCCACTACAAAGCACCTAGCAATCCAGGCGGCCAGGTGTTACAATGCATGTGCAGGGGTAAGTGGAGGCTTGAAATGTCTGCTAGGATTTTTTGGACGGATGGAGTATGTGAAAAATGGAAATCTTGGTAACATTGAGCTAGCTCATTGGGAATTTCCTGAGCTGCTGGCTCAGAGCTTGACTCTTGGCTTGGCTTGATAATTTGACCTCATCACTAGATGTAAAATTAATAAATTATGAACACATTACCCTACACTCAGTTTCTTTGTTTTGATCCATTTTATCCTAGACTTTTTGGATAACCATATCCATGCATGCCCAACGCTCTAAAAGTCAGACCCAGGATTGGCCCTTGCCAGCCAATTCCATCCTAAATCATTCCAAAGTCAACTTCAAATAAAACATGATCTTACACTTTGTTTTGAAACTCATCAAACAAGTAAAAATTTAGATGTGTTTTAAATAACTGAGTTTCCTAAAAGCTTGAGTTGTTAGGAAACAGAAATTTTATTTATATTAATTTACTATTCCAACAACAACCCCCCTCCCTCCCCCAAACTCACGTGGAAGCATCAACCACACGCGGCATGTGGAACACAATTGGGGTATAAGCACGGTTATATATATTCATAAAGGGTATGA
Source organism: Houttuynia cordata (assembly GCA_039654745.1). Taxonomy (NCBI): domain Eukaryota; kingdom Viridiplantae; phylum Streptophyta; class Magnoliopsida; order Piperales; family Saururaceae; genus Houttuynia; species Houttuynia cordata. The sequence continues at coordinate 25,481,721 of CM077502.1, forward strand.
TTGAAGCCTAAATTTCTAGTCTTTTTTGTTTAGGCTTCCCACAACCTTATGTGAAGATGAACTACTACTGCATTGTACTTACTCCTTGTATTATCTCACTGCAAGAGAGGTTGATGGGCACATTGAGAGTGCTCGTCCCATGGTTGTCAATGAACTTTATATTGCTAATTTGTAAATCTAACTAGACATGGTTGGGTGAGCAAATTAAGGCAGGTTATGGCTCACTTCTAATTTGTCTGCACTTCCATTACCAAACTTAAATATGCAATTGATTAGCCAGCATGGTACGTGCTCCATCTTCTACGTGACCTCTGGCTTCCATTTGGCCCCAATTTGTCTATAAATAGTTCCATGTAGAGCAAAAGCAAGCTGGGGTGATGGGACTATGGGATATACCAGATTTCCTACACCCCATGTTGCATGCAGAGGTTCGAGATAGGGGTTGCGGCCAGAGCTGGCAGGGGAGGGGGTTGAGCTACTTTGGATCATAAGGGCCTGCAAATGGATCAACGTCTCTGCCTGATGACTCCATCGATATTCACTTCTTGCCTCTGGTTGTCATATTGCTAAATTCAAGGAATGCTCTGTTGGGAATAACAATTAAAACCAAGGGCGATAGTACCACCAACCAATTTGACGAAATACGCTAAAAATATAAACCCTTAAGAAGAATAGAGAAGATTCAGTTTGAGGAGCGCTAAACGCTGCCCTTGAAATAGATGCGCCGCCCTCCGTGCACAGGCGATTACTAGCGTTCCGTTCCCGAGATACAATGAACCACACTGTTGGTTTAAAGGTGCACTCCAAATCAAACCAACTGAAACTCGATCAGAGGAGATGCTATTATTCAATGATTTCTAAGAGAGAAAAAGAAAGAGTTTGATTCACTTCTATATATCTTTCTGTGTTTTTTTCGTTCATTATATATAGGAGGACTCTATTGGGTTCTTTCTGTACAGAAAGGACACAACTTTTAGAAGAAAAATGCACAAAACGGACCCTCCAACCGCCGGTGCGATCGATCGTGTTCAAAGGCGATCGTTCACGCCTTGTTTTACGAAAATCACAATACTTACGATCGATCATTCTCACAGGTGATCGATCGCGTAACCCAAACATGGTTAATTCAAGTCACATTTCCAACAATCCCCACCATGACTTTAAATTAGACAACAATATTAATTAGACATTGAGCAATAGTACTCTATGTTTTCGGCGATAGGTGCCTTGCAGGTTTGAACCTACACCTAGTTTGAAATGATGCCACAAGTTCGAAGTGAACAAAGTCTTGAACTTGAACCTTAGAGCAAGAGCTTTGGCATATCTAACACATATAGTAACTCCCTTTTCGAGATCATCGGGGTAGCGCGTTACTGCCATACGCCTTATATCTTTTCATGAGTTGCACATTAGAGAACAAGCTCTTGTTCTATTTAACTGCGACCTCAGTGGCACTCACATAGGTGACAGACTACGAGGGTAATCTGTATAACAATACCCTGCTATACAAGCCTTGACTTCACTAAGACGTTCGTCAACATGTTTCATATGCAGTAGAACACTCTCATCATAACACGGGAATGAGCATACAATATATTTAAATAGTGCTCTCCAAGTCACGCATTAGCTTGTTTTTATCTATTGAATCTTCGTTATGGGATCTCCACTCAGAGAGATTGGGTTGCTACCAACGATGACTTAATCATAAGCTTTCAGCCTCATTCCCCTAGATGAGTTTAGAATTTGCCCTGCCAACAATTCTTTGGTAAACGAATCAGCTAAATTATCAACTGATCGTATGAAACTTAAGGTAATGACCCTAGAGGTTGTCAACTTGTGCAAGATTTTATACCTTAGTTCAATATGTCTGGAGGACCTCTTATTATGATTCTTACTCTTAACTTTATCAAGAGCTGATTGGCTATCACAGTGAATCAAAATTGCTGGAATTAGCTTATTCAACCAGGGTATATATATTAAAAGATCACTAAGTCATTCCGCTATTCCTCCAGTTTTATCAAGAGCTACTAACTCAGCATCCATAGTAGATCTTGTTATCACAGTTTGCTTGAAAATTTATTGCAACCGCCCCACCACCTAGTGTAAACACATAACCACTAGTGGCCTTAGTTTCATCAGAATCTGATACCCAATTTGCATCACTGTATCTTTCTAATACAGGAGGGAACTCAGAATAATGTAAACCGTAATTTACACTTCCCTTCAGATATCTCAATACTCTCTCAATAGCAGTCCAATGAGATTCATTTAGGCTCTTAGTATATTTACTTAGTCTTCCCACAGCATAGGATATATTCGGTCTACTACAGTTTGCCAGATAACTCAAACATCCTATAAGCTGTGAATATTTGTAGAGTATTTCATCAAACTGGTTGGTGGTACTATCGCCCTTGGTTTTAATTGTTATTCCCAAAAATCTTGAAATAGATACGCCACCCTCCATCCACAAGCGATTACTAGCGTTCCGTTCTTGAGATACAACGAACCACACTGTTGGTTTAAAGGTACACTCCAAATCAAACCAACTGGAACTCGATCAGAGGAGATGCTATTACTCAATGATTTCTAAAAGAGAAAAAAAAAAGAGTTTGATTCACTTCTATATATCTTTCTGTATTTTTCCCATTCATTATATATAGGACTCTATTGGGTTCTTTCTGTAAAGAAATGACGCAACTTTTAGAAGAAAACTCCACAAAAGGACTCTGTAACCACCTGTGCGATCGATCGTGCCTTGTTTTACAAAAATAACAGTACTTACGATCGATCGTTCTCACGTGCGATCGATCGATCGATCGTATCCACTATGCGATCGATCGCCTAACCCAAACATGGTCGAGTTCGGAGTCTCGGGAATTTTTTCCATTTATTGCTTTTGTTTTAGCTTTCCTCATTGGGTTCCGGACTTCGTTAGAGTAGTCATTTTCAGGAGGCGGCAGAAGACTGGAGCCTGTAGGAGCGGCTGGAGACGACACTGGCTTTCTCACTTCAGCTTGCATGACCTGGTTCCCTCCCCATGTAAATGCTTGAGACCAACTGATTTACTATTTTCAACAACATTTCTTTACTTGAAAACTTCTGTTTTCGATATGATCTGATCTGATATGTCTTCTCCTAATTACGGCCGTTTGTATTGGGTATATGATGAAGTTGTTTGAAGACTATACAAAGTGTGCTCACAATACATCTAAAAAAACAGTGTCCAGCCAATACTTCAATATACTGGACATCCAAATACACAAGACAGGATTCGTTCACTTTATGTATAATTGTCACAGCAATTTTCTACAATATTAATATCCAAGTCTTCAAGTACTATCTCCTTGTTGATGGTCATAAAAATATGTTATGCAGTTGGCATTTGGTGGAGCTTCTGAAGTCTGGTGCTTGATACAGTTCATCATGCTGTCATAATATCCACAAGAATGTTGTCAAAAAAGATCACAAGGAATTATTCAGGTTACATAATATTTCATCAATTAGGGCCAATATCGATTTTTGTTCTCAAAACTGGTTATTAGTTCTGCTTTACAAAAACTGAGTGTGGCTGATTTCTCAATTTGGGCAAAGGGTATACAGATTTTATTTGTACACAGTGAAACAATTGGGTATTGCGTTTGATTTACCCTTGCAGAGGCCCTCCTAAAAGGAAAGTCATTTGGAAGCTGCATTGATACCATAGCTAGAAGTGTCTACAAGTAGTGATGACTTGGCATAAAGGAAGTGAAACAAATTGCTTAACCATATTTTCGGACTTATACCTTCATACATTTCTGAACTTTGTAAATTTCCATGTAGCTGGGCCTCATGAATGTTCTTCGTTGGCGTTTCATTCAATGTTCAACTGACTAAAAAGTCCTTTTCTATACTTGGAGAATTAGGATTCTAAAGTAATGTGATGGTTGTTAATATTAAAGTGCGATAGGATGATGGATGACCGTGGTTTTGTTTGGATAGAGCACAGTGTAGGACTAAGCCAGGCAACTACTTAAGGTTTTGACGAAGAATTTTAATGGCTCTTTTGAAGTGAAAAGTTGAGAGAGATGATGTTAAATATGGTGATGAAGAGAATAGAATGAGGAACAAAAATGACTGTGAAGAAGGAAAGAGCAGTTTGTTGTCTGCAAGACATTGGCGTCCGGATTTAGACTTAGGGCCATAATTGAGTTCTGTTCATCTGATAAAGAAATCATGTCTAACTCATTTATACCTTCATGTGGTGGATTTAAGACGCTATTTTCTAAGTGTCTATTTAGCTTTTTTTTTTAGACCAGGGTGGTTACATGCATGATTAGTGGGAGATTAGTGATTTGGTGCTTCATTATTATCCTCTGGTGAACTGAAATTGCATGTAACAGTCTGAATTGTTCCAGGATAGAGGTTATAGGAAATTTAAAAAGTAGTAATTCCTGTGATGCATGTGCAAGTTCACAGGTTATGCCATTCCCATGAACCAACGCTTGGTAAGTTATTGGGTGCAATTATTAGAGGAGACGATCACAATTCACAATATGCCTGCTGGTCAGCTCATGTTCTGTACCTTGAACTTTTTTTTTGAGGGTTGAAAATATGTTGTATGGTCAATTTAGATTGAAAAAGTTAATAGAAGTACAAAAAAAAAGATATAAAAGAAGTTAACGTACACTCTGGTTCATACACATCGTGTGATTGGGGGTGCAAGTTTATGAACTTATATGGTATCGGCTTCTGCCTTGCAGCAAGGAATTCTGTCTCGGAAATATATCGCTGATTTATTGGCGATATATCGTTATCGGTCTGGACCGATAAAACGAGACAGATAAATATCGGTTTGTTGGTTTTTTCAAAAATCTCCAATATATCGCCAAAACGAAGCCGATATATCGGCTTGACCTTTTTTTTAAGGGGTCGGGGAGTCGGGAAACTGGAAAGGGGGAAAGGCACAGCGACGAACTGAGGATCCGATTCCGGCCGCGACGAAGTGAGGGCGGGAGCTGGAGCGACTGGATTCCGGTGGCGACGACTGGTAGAAAAGGGGTAGGGATTTCAAAGCAGGGATCTTAGATCTTAAAACTCTAACTTATTGCTTGATTCCCTTATCTATCTATCTATCTATATATATATATATATATATATATATCAGATCTCATGTTAAGTAGTTTTATCATTTACAGTGGCAAAATTTTACTAACTAGTTAGTCTAGTGTTTTCTTTTTAATCAGTTTGGCAATTTAAATTGTTGGGCTGGTCGATCTTAAAAGGAAACGGCTTGCTCAGTTTGGTAAATGGTTATAGCTTCATTTATATGATGGCAGGGTTTGTCAGAGCAAGCAGTAAATGCATAGAGCTGATGGTATAAAGCCTAGTTTATTAGTTTTGAACTCGTTAATTAATGCACTTGGTGAGGACAGAAGGGACACTGAGGCCTTTGCTATACTGCAATTTATGAAGGAAAATGTGAGCTTCTAATTTTACCTGATGGTTGTATTCTAAATTGTTGTCTTTGGTTTATTTGATAATGCTTGATTTTTCCCATTGTTATGTATCCACATTGTAGGATGTGAAGCCTGATGTTGTGACATACACAACACTTATGAAAGCTCTAATCCGAGTTGAGAAGTATGAAAAGGTGATCTCTCTATGTTGCAGCAACCTGATTTCGCAGATAGCTTATTGACCGTGTGACTTTCATTGTAATTTTTCGTAGTAATGATATTGGGTTCCTTAGAACAAGAACATTGAGTATGTTTTCTCCGTCTGGTTTTAGCATTCCTTTGGTGTCTGCCACTGAGAAAGTAGGAATCCTGTTCAGATTCTTTACAAGTGCATACATTTATGTATGTATTCTTTATCCTTCTGTGAAGCACTAATTGTGGACTTAATCTTCATACTCATGATTTTGTTTCAAATAACTTATCTCACTTACACTTTCAAAACTGTGCTATTTTTTCATTATTATCAACAAGTTTGTCACTTAAGCAAGAGCATAACAAATACTCCCTCCATCCCATATAATAGCTCTACTTAAAAGAAAAGTCACCTTTATTGAATAGAGGACCACAGCTAAGAGAATGGCTAAATTTAAATTGTTTAATCTTTTATAAGCACCCAGCCACTCTAATTGAGCCAAATAGAGGTATGAATATGTGAGAATTTTCAATGGAGCTATTAATATAGGACGGAGGGAATATATGTCCATCAATTCTTGAATGGTTTCCATGAACGGAAGTTTATTTACTAGTTACTTCTCTGAGATTGAATTTTTGCATAAATTTGTCCTTCTAAGAATGGTTCTTTATCCTAATCTTAACTTATATTAACATGTGAAAACTTGAGTTTCTTTTGAATGAGGCGGTAAAATCTAACTGTTGATGAAATTATACTAGGTTCCATCTGTGTATGAAGAAATGATCTTGTCTGGTTGCACACCAGATAGGAAAGCTAGAGCAATGTTGCGATCAGCATTACGTTATATGAAGCAAACATTAAACTTATAGCAGGGAAAAACAAGTAGAACTGTAGAACCACGCAATTTGCTTCTCTATGATCTAAGTGATTTTGCTTGGCCGAAACAAATGTAAGTATCCTCTCTTTTAGTTGGGAAAAAAAATGCATTTTTCTGTCAAAATTTCTGAAGCATGACTTTAGTGATGTTATATTGAACCAGGCCCATATGGGACCATAAAAAAATTGTGGTAGTATTAAGAAGGTTGCATGAACTTTGACGGCTTTTTTTAATAATTTCCATCTGGCAGTCTTTTTATTGGTTAAAACATTTGGCGACAGATTGAATTTTAATTTTTTTAGTAGCCTTCGATATTGGTTAACCTTTGTAACCCTTGGGAGTCTGATGAACATCATGTAAATTTGCTTCTTGCTTATGGTTTATGATATTAAAGAATGACTTTCAGTCATCCATGTAAGAAACCAAGAATTGGAAAAGACCGAAAAATATTAACTGAATATTTGAATGGTTTACTACTATGTAACAGAGTTTCTCCGTGCATACCAGACAAGTATGACTTGGGAGCAATATTGTGCCCATTTAGATTTCGTTTATGCGAGTTCATATCAGGTTCAAGAAGACTTTCAACTTCCACGCCATTCGAACTACTATTAGTGAGTATGCTTTGTAAGATGACTCATTTTGTTCCGTGTACAAGATTTTGTTGGTTTATGATTTATGTTGTAATACTTATAATATTTTTTTTTAAGTAGTGACAAAACTTGGATTGTGATAATTGTTATCATTGTTGATTATGTCATTGCTGATTTACAGGTGATTGAACTTTTATAGGGAATGCATTTTGCACATATGATTGAAAATACTGGGGAGATTTTGTTGAAATTTTCATAGAAATATATTCATATAAGAATGATTATTTTGCTTGTAAAAGATTAGTGTCACTCCTTTGAAAAGTCATATTGTGAAAATATATGGTAAAAACTAGTTTTTGACCACCGATATTTTTTTACAAATATCTTCGATATATCTATGATATTTTGTCTCTTGGGCCGACCGATATTTTATCGATATCCGATACGGAATTCCTTGCCTTGTAGTACTATAAGAGTGATTGAAATCTCACAATCCATTTCAAACGAGAATTTTTGGTGCTCTTAGACCCATATTTCTTTCAATATATGCCCCTCTTTTTTAGTAACTAAAAATTAATAAATAGCAAGTTTTTTTTGGTGGGTGGGGCATTTTTTGCAATTAGTATTAATTAAATAAATATTTGTGGATTTGGCAGGATTTTGTAAATATTTGTGAATTTTAGTGTTCTATACTGCCACGATTGCAACAGCGTAGCCGCTGGTGCCTGCTACCTTTTTAAAAAAATTAGTATAAGTAGCATAAGTCATCATTCACAAGGATGACACTGAAGTAATCCTTATGAACGACCACGTTCAAAAAACTCCCATGTTTAATAATTGAAGTTTGTGAAGCCGTATTTCTCTTATGCACCTAAAAACTAGGAAGGCGTATCTATCTCATCAGAATCTAATATCTAATTAAAGTATTGATAAAAAATAAATATAATTGAAGTAGGAAATACTTAATTCCATTATTTATCCCGGATTCCATGCTTAAAAATAGAAGTTAGATAGATTAGATAGATAGATGTGCATCTTAGAAACGTGATTCGGTATATAAAAGGTTTTTTTATTGAAGCATAAAAGGTTATTGAATAGCCTGAATTTTCCCAAATTTTAGGAATCCATGAAGCACCAATTACCCCCCCAAAACTTCATGCGTATCATATCATACTAGCAAATATGCACATGCAAAAATATGCACATTAAACAAGCAGTAATGGGATATTTTTAAGACATGAAAAAGAAAAGCATATCACTTTTAGGAACCTAAATTTTAATAAAACATCGAAATCAGATGTTTCAGTTCAAAAACATTATTGCATTCTTGCCTTCTTGGTCTAATTAAAGAAGTTAACATAAAGAATTATACCGTTCACAATATATTTGGCTATTTTGTGTTATTTTAAATTAGAAACTGATGGCTTTTATTTTGTTTTTGCAATACTTTAACATAAAAGATGTAAAATAATAAGCATAATCACTAGTTTTACCAACTATACTCCCTCTATCCAATGAAGCCTGTCTGTATTAAAAAAGTTTTCAAATGCAAACAGGCTTCATTGGACGGTGGAAGTAAATCGTTGACTACGTTGATTTAGACTTTTAGGAAGTGTCTTTCGTTCAAACGTTGTGTGCAGGAATGGAGGAATGGGCCGAATGGTAATGGAGGTCTGAATCGCTCAACTTCCAGTACTGGGCCAGGAATGCTCTCTCATGTACCCAATCTGTATCGGCAAGCCCAACAAGCGTGCTTGTCTAAACTTTTTTGCCTTTCTTTTTCAGTGTTTTAATGACAACTAAGCTCCGTCCATTGTCTAAGCATAAACATAATACCTTTTGCACTTTTCTTGTTTTGATATTTGATTTGCAATAAGTATTGTTATTGTCTTTGAGTTAAAGAAGTTGTTGTTGGCTTCATGAATTGAACATGAAGACTACTCTTTGGATTATATGAAGACATTTTCATTGTAGCTATGTCCTTAATTTTGTGAGACAGTATGACTAGGGTCTACAAGGACTACAAAGGTAGTATAAAAAAAGATCGACAATTTACAAAGGAATAAGCAGAAGAAAAATGTAATCTCGGGTGGCCAAAACAGGCAGCTTGACAGACTTCGGGTGTGGCCCACTAGGTTAGACCAATATAACTGTTCTTGACCTTCGGGCTCCAACAGCCCCGTTTTGGCAGCCAATATGTAAAATAACTCAAAGCAAATTGCTTAGATCCATGATATTGTGAATGACAGTCGTGTCATAGAGTGCTTGGGTAACGCAAGCCGCACACAATGCTGGTATTGTTAGAGTCATAGATCACACGATGATAGCTGCAATTTAACATAGCTTCCCCCCAGGTGACCTGACTTAAGTGTCGTTGATATTTTTCAGCTTCCAAACGCACCCTAGAAAGGTCGCATCATCGCCACCTCCTTCATCAGCCGATGATGCCTCTTGTTGCCTCTAGTGCTGCCTCCAAACATCCCCCTTCTCCTCCAAACCGTCCAAGAGAACACTTTCCTATCATAGTAGATTGAATAATGGGCCCCTGCCCAGGACATTTCATGCGTAGAACTAATTTTTAGAATACTTGCAAATGATTATTGACCTTTTGCGTAAAATATGTGTTTCGTTGCAAAATCTTATAGTTGGTGGGTGCATGTGATAATACTAAAACCTTGTCACGTCATCAAAATGGTAATAAAAAAAGCCGCGCCAGGTAGGGGTCGAACCTACGGCCTTCTGCTTAGGAAACAGACGCTCTATCCACTGAGCTACAGGCGCTTATCTGAACGCTACGCAGCATAAAATTATATAAATAATTATTCTTCTCACCAAAAATACAAAAGCCAAAATGAACGGTTTCTAATAAGGGCACATATTTTTGGACGGAAGCGTGTACTCCTCCGGTCACTTTTAAAAGATACAGTTTTATTTAAATAAATTAAAATTTTAGTTCATTTAAAAAAAATTATATCCATTAAAAGTGACCGGTGGGAATACAATTCTTCCATTCAATGAAGCTCGCCTATAGTGCAAAATAAGTGAATATTATCGAACTCTAGGGTAGAGTCCCCTGGCAAAGCCAAAGCCAAAGTGGATTCAGATATGAAGACATTTTACTATTTAAGGTGAGCCAGGGAGAGCTAGAAGATATTCACAGTCATGAGGTGAGCTCGTCCTATTTGAGGAGGACATCATGGCATTGCATGGAGGTGGTTTTTCTATCTCGGATAAACTAAACATTCACTTTTCACCGTTATATGATACTCCCTCAGTTCCAAAATACTATGTATATTTAGAAATATTATTATTTTAAAATACTATATCTATACATTTTGCCAAATCACGTGACTTCCTCTTTCCAAAATTGGAGGAGACTTGGAAGGATTTACTAAAACTTTGTTCATGAACGATCATACGAGTTGGACGGGATATAAGGTGAAAAAGTCACGTATTTCATGGTTCAATAAAAATATGAATTTTCTTAAATGTACATAGTATTTTGGAACGAAAGGAGTATTTTTTATTTTTCTTAATTTTTTATCTTGTAATGACTTTTGCAATGCAATTTAGAGGACTTGTCAACCTCTGAGGACATGCTGGTCTTGCAGTAAAGATTGCTCTTTTGCCATCAGTTTAAATTCTCCAGTAACAAATATGTTGATTAGTAATATGATTTTTTATTGCATAAACTAGCATCAGAAGAAATTTTTACTTACATAATTATCACTAATTATCTTTGCATACATATTAAAATGTGATTTAAATTGAAATAATAACACCTTGGACAATTAGTTTCTATTTGATGAAATTTTTTAAGTCATTTCTCTTTAGAGATTATAAAAATGAGGTGTAAGTAAGATGGAGTTTTAAAGCCCAAATACAATGTATTCTTATTATACTCCCACCATCCAAATAAACTTGGCTGCATTTGAAAATAAATTAATTTTATTGGCATGTAGGGCCACAACATTTCAAGCCTTGCGTCCTAAGTTTTCGGACGACCTTCCAACTTCATTGCAAAATCCAGCCATGGATCCGTAATTTTTCCTACTGCAGCCAGGTTTTTTTGGAAGGGAGGCTCAGGTGGTGCAACACAAATGTCTGTGTCTCCACTTTCTTACACCCTTCTTGTCCCCATCAAGCTTCGCCTTTTTGTCGAGGCCTCTCGGCACCATTCCATCATCTTCGCTAGGGATTGGTGTAAATCACTTGATACGGCAAACAAAATCCATGCAGAATGCAGCAGATTCTTTGTGTGCTTCCTCCCGAGTTACCATCCTTCACCCATGCTACAACTCATCCACAAAATGGTAGATTGGTTATTGAAAAATTGAAAAAAAAATTAGCCTGAAAGGGTATGATTGAAGTGAAAATTGTTTGTTTAGTGAAAGAGCTGATAGGAACTGCTCACGGTGATTTCACCGATCAGCTTTCAGTGCGTTTGGAAACTAAAATGGAGAATTTTTACTTCTGACGGTGAAAACTGAAAAAAATCAGCAAATCACCCTGAAAAAGGTGAAAATACTGATTCTCATTCGAATGAGCATCAGCCTGAAAATTTTCTCCTCGTCACTTCATCACCTCCTACTCTCTTGTCGCCGCCACAACCACCACTATTGCCACCGCTGCCCATCATAGTCACCATCGCCGCTGCCGTCGCCCACTGCCACTCAAAACAAACAAATTTCACCTACTCTGCCAAACGTAAATCATAGTTGATTTTTTTTTCAGATTCCCAAACACAAGTCACCAATTAGGATTCAAGCTGATTTTTTAAGGCTAAAAATATGATTAATTTTAGGTTCTCAAATGAATTTTTCACAATCAGAAAAATTACCTACAAATTACCCTAAAAAATTTTAGGCTGACATTTTTTTTTCACATTTTCCTGTCAATTTCCAAACGTACACAAGTTGCTGATACTATTGATTGCCAATCAAGGCCGTGGAATGTAAGTGCACTACTTGAGTTTGGGCCTAACAACAGTTCGTTTATTATCGTAACATTCCCATTATTCCCTCCGCAGCTGGATTTGCCAATTTGGTGTATTACTTCTCATGGCCACTGTGAGTTCTGATTATCGACTTTTACTCTTTGGCATGCATCCCTTATGCTCCATTTTACACTTCTTTGTTACATTCGTGGCATACGAAGAGATGAGTAGGTCACCACCCTGCGATCTGGCCAGCCCACCCCCTACACACAGACGGTGGATGTCCACTTTCTAAAAATACACGGACAGAGGACAGCCACCGTAAAGGGCTGGGCTGACTAGAACGTGGGGTGGTGAACCACTCATCCCATCTGAAGCTGCCCCAAAGGTCTTGATTTAGGCTGGAATGTTTGTCCTGAACTCCTGATGGACTTAGTACTTTGGCTTGGGCCGATTAATCTGTCAGCTTGGGAGTGGGGGAGTTGGGCTGAAAGCTAAAACCCTAAGAGGAGCTTCCCTTGCCTCCATGGAAACACTTAAAAGACGAAGATGAGAATGTGATTGTATTTCAGAGGTTTTCAAAACCGGACCAGCCTTGGACCTGGAAACCTGACTGGTCCGGTTCAACCGGTTTGTCCTGGTTTGACACACAATATTTTTTTAAAAAAACCTCCTCTACATAAAAAAAATAACTCTAAACTATGTTTAGTGTGAATTTCTTGTTTTGGTTAAGATATTGAGGAGTTAACCCTAAGGGAGAGTTCTAATCCCCACTTAAAATACAAGTTTTAAAAAATAAAATAAAATAAAATAAATGGTTTGGCAGCGAACCAAATCCGGTCTGGTTTGGCAGTTCACCGGCTGAACTGGCCAGTTTCTAGTTAACCTAGCGAATGGACCGGACCGTCCCAAACCGGACTGCCCGGAACCGGTTGAAATTCACGGTCAAACTGGCCGGTCCGGTCCGGTTTTGAAAACTATTATTTTGTATTTGCATTGTTGAGTAGATTCGATGGTGCGAGGAATTTAATGTGGTTCTTTCCTTTTTCGATTGCAGTAAATCGTCGAGCTAATTCGCACTTAGACTATAAACTAAATGCAGGAACCTGAGATTTCTACGATTTATCAAATGGAACTGGCTCAATCTGTTTAGTGTCTAGAACCGACCCGTATCAATATACCGGATTCTCTTGCTACTTTGATCCCTACTTTGGGTAGGGTCAGTACTTTGGGTAAGATCTAATTTCCAAACTGATGTCGGGTATTAGCTCAAAGAAAGTTGAAATCAAATCCGCAGGTGGAGCTTCACCACCAGAGTAGCTGGGAAGTTTCACCAGCCATTGATTACCCAAAATCAATGGCACCAGAGTCGCTGGGAAGTTCACCAGCCATTGAAAAACACATGTACACACCAAGCGCACAAACCTTCAGTGTGCGCCATCAATTTTGAGTGATCAAAACTTGATCGACGGATATGAGTTCAGGAAACTTGGTTGCTATCTCGGGTCAGGTTGGCCAAGGAAAGTCCTTTGCTAGCTCAAGCTGCTCTGCTCCTACAAAATCCAACCAGGCTCGATTTCCACCCGCCATCCACCGCTTCAATTTTGGTCAGGGCACGGCATAATCTAAAACGCCACAATGACAGTCCCACCAAATTTTTTTTCACAATTTTATTTCTTCATTATGAAACTTGAAAGAAGGCATTAATAAAGACAACAGTTTCAACTGTACAACAGGAGTGCTGGTATTACAAGCAAAACTCCCAGGGTAATGGCCAGTCATAGAATTCAGCAATCAGGAGATTATCAAGCGAAGGATCTGTCCAGAGTACTTGAAAGACTTCTCAGTTTCCTCCAAACAGTGGTCCTTTTCTTCTCTAGACCAACCCTGTTTCACATTTAAATGAAGACAAAACGTTAACCACAATCTGATATCCAAATTTCGTGGAATGCGTTGCAATGAAGATGAGAAGTGGAAAAAAGTTAAAGTATTTACTTGAGCAACTTTGTTAAGCTTCTCTCTGACATTCTGTAAGAGTTGAGAGAGTTCACCATCCCATTTGTAAAACTCCAGTTCCTTCTTGTCCAGTATCTTTTCAGCCACCTGCAAGTCGAAATTTTTTTTAGAAAAAACCGCTTTCCAAGAAATTTCAAACTATCTGCATAACTGAAGAAATTATTCAGTGGACCAGTTTGGATCTACTATCTGTCCCATATAACTGATCCACTAGATAATTTTCCGCATAACTGTTCATCACTTCTGTTCCACTACACGGCCTTTGTCACATACCATTTTCACATTTAGCTCATACATCACCACGTCTTATCTGAAACCTCCTCCCAAGTCAATTAAAAGGTATTTCCTTTTTACTTCTAAATCATGTACGAGTCACTGACTAGACATTGTTGCAGTCTCGTTGAACATGGGCAAACCATATTCACCAACTTTCTCTGGACTTACTGCCAATTCCGCTAGTCCTAACCTCACCCTTACATAGTTGTTTTTAATGCTCGATTGAAATACTAATCTAAAACTGTCATAATCTTAAGAACATATTGTTTTTCCACTTAATCCAAGAGTTGCACATTCAAAGTCCTTTTGATACACAGAACATGCAATATAATATTAATCACGCATGCATAATCTTAAAGCTTACCTTTTTGCCAATCATCCTACCACCCGCCGTGTGAGCAAAGTACACATTGTAGAAATGACAAATGAAAGCTTGTGGATCCTTCTCTGATAGTTCTTGAAGATATTGAGCATAAGAGCTTCCAGGAGAAGATGGTTCAGGTATGGTATAACCTTTCTCCCTGAACCACTGCAGATCCTTTGCCAAACTCTGGGACCTTTCTAGGCCGGTGTTCCTAAATTCAGCATCTGCAACCATAACAAATGCATTAATGATCACAGTAAGATACTAAAGAATCCACCTGAACTAACAGCAACATAAACGGTGGTCATCCGAATAGAGCTAACAAGAAAAAATCATGTTCTACTAAACAAACAAACTACTCAAATTAAGCACATCAATTCAAGTCACAGAAATATCTACTGCAGAGGATTGATCTATAGTTTGCTATATCGAGAAAACCATAATAAACCACAACAGCCAGCCTGAACGGCTCAACTCAAGGAACAAGGCCACTTCTGAGAGCTGCCATCCGTCTATACAGAAAGCTCCAGCCAAAAGGAATTCATGATGTAACCCACATGTGAGGTTCCAGCAAGTGCATTGGTGCCAATTTTTTTCTCGTTCATCAATTTTGCTCTTTTTAAAAGTCTAGATCATAAATTCTTTCAGAAAAGCTTATCCACTTATGGGTCACATGTCAAATATCACCATGATAATCGTGTTTCCAAATTTGACCCTAACAGACATGAAACTCGGGAGCTTCCTCATTCTCATCAAACCCAGAATGTGTATGCATATGCAAGAGTCTCCTAATAAGACGTTAGACATTCTGCTTGAACAGGACATTCTCACTTTTCATCAATTATCTTCCAACAACTTGAACACTTTCACTATCTGTACTGATGTGCATTATGAGAATACCTTAGAGTTGCAGATTTTGAAGCTTCAATTATACACAAAACTTTACACAAGTATGAAAAGCAAATACTGTAACAAAAATTTCTTAAAAACACCCTATTACAGTTTTTCATCAAAGCTGAAGTTTCAGGGGATGATTGAAAGATATTAAAGAAAAAGAAATCAATTTTTAAATTAGATTAGCACAACAAATCACGTCAAAACTCATCTTCTCACACATGGAATTAGAGGAGAAGTTGCATATAGTTGAGCTCCAAAAGGGGTAGGTTATGATGTACTCCATTGTAAAAATGATTTACTAACCACTAAGCTTTCCACTCCCTACACATGGTTCCATCAGCCATTATATGCCATATCTCTGGCACCGCTTTTTTTCCAAATTTATAATCTATTCACTTAACACTACTAGAACTAATTTGTTGAACTTCTTTTGTAAATATGTGATTAAAGTCATTAAGAGACTACGATAAAGTAGCCTATACTTATCACAAGAAAAATATAGAAATGAATACACGCAATACGTATTTTCTCACCAAAGTACAGATGCAGCTGCTCAAAAACAGATGTATAGAGAGGATGTTAGTGAAAGAAATAGACAAAGAAGAACAAAATCAATGAGTTAGGTTAGAAAACAAAAAATGCAGAAAGTGAGAAAAACAATCAGAAACAGAAAATATGATTAAAAAATATAATTTCTTAAACGTGGACAAAACAAGATCACTTCTACAAAAAGTGATGTTGGCACTCAGGTAAATTTTACAATAAAAAACTCCATTAACAGAATTTATTTTGGATTTCCCTTTGATGGAAAGGACACATTGAACATGAGACTTGCAAACCAGAAACCAATACAAGTCATGCATTGGTGCTTGACTAAATAGAACACATCTCCGGTTGCTGCAATCCTCATTCAAAGAAAGGGGAGATTAAGGATTACATTCACCATGATTAAACCATCTCAAGGGATGGTTTTTGACGTTCACCCTCTAGTGCCCACATCAGCAACATAGAACATATAGAAGGTAAACTAGATAAACCTAACATGCTTTCATGTGAAATCACTTAAAATTTTGCATATGGCATCTGCATTGCTATATATAATTTTCTGACAGTCTAGTTATCCAAAAAAGAAAAAAAGAAAAAAAAAATTGACAGTCTAATTGGAATGTGAATCCAATATGGCAGATGTTTTCAAGTGAGATGTTTGATTGTATATCATGCTCCTCCCGAACTCTCAACACACCAATAGAAAAGAAAGGCATTGCATCTTTTGGTTCTTTTTTCTCACCAACCATATTCTAACCTCATCCACATTTTATTAAATGAAGTGAGATAAAATGATAAGCTGAATGCCACACACACAGAATGAGGCCAACGGGTGGGAATGGACCTGCGGATATTCCCACATGACTCCATCCAAAATCTCTTAGGTCTCCCTCTCCCTCTTTTAGTATCGTTTACATGCATCACTTCTAATCTTCTCAAAGGGGCATCTATTGGTCTTCTTTGCATATGCCCATACCAACGCAACTGACATTCCCTCAACTTCTCCCCTAAAGGAGCTACCCCTAAACTCTCACGACTATATTCATTTCTAATCTGATCTCTCCTAGTTATCCCACTCATCCACCTTAACATTCTCATCGGCTACATCCAACTTATCTATATGACTACTCTTTGGTGCCCAGAACTCCGCTCCATAGAGTATTGCAGGCCTAATAGCTGTCCTATAGAACATGCCTTTCAGCCTTTTTGGAACACGCCTATCACACAACACTCCCGAGGCTGCCCTCCACTTTACCCACCCCGCATTTATCCTATGCACCACATCACTATCAATATCTCCTTCTTTATGGATAATATATTCTAAGTAACGGAATTGATCACACCTTGGCACTTCTTGCCCATCTATTTCATCTAAGGCTCTATCTATAAGAACAAGTGCATAGAGATGATAAAAGACTAGATAGGTCATAGCAATCATTATACTGTCACACAGCGTTCAGACAATTTAGTGCAGCAACGGCCAATGCAATGCATGTGAAACACATCAAAATGCACATAAAGATATCCATCAATTAAAATTTGTCTCTAAAATGTTCAAAGACAATGGAAATTTCTCAGAGTAAAGCTAATAGTTAAAAGTGATCAACAAAAAGTGAAAAATAGATGTGCATGCCCAACATTGACAGAAATCAAGTACCGACAAGAATATTAGTAGATAGCTTTCTAGCCAATGAAAATATCAAACTAAATTTAGACAACCCCAACAGAGGACTCACATAATTACTCAAAGACAGCCATCTCAATCAATACATGTGCATAATTACTGCTCAAATAAATAAAACTAAAACAGGCCAATGAAGCCTAGTTGGATAATCAACAAAATCAATTAAAAACCAACAAATCCACTCTTTGTAGATCTTCAATTCGGCAAAGGTAAATCAGCCGAACAATGACATCTCAATCAATACACATCCTTATAGGCTTATACTCCCTCCATTGCACATTGATCATCTAAACTAAAAAGCCAAACTGAACTAAAATTAGTTCATTTCAAGTTTCCAATCCATAGTTGCATTTTGATCACCCGCCATGACATAATACAATTCGCCCAAACACAATCATCCAGACATAGTCATGTTACAAATGCAATCTTTCTGCAAACATTTTAAATAGGAACTTCCCCACATAACTACTTCAGCTAAATTCTCCTACTTTTGCATCACAAACATATACCCACTCCGGTCATTTTTACTAGATACGGTTTTTTTCAAATGAATTAATTTTTACTGTATTTGAAAAATACTGTATCTATTAAAGTGACCGGAGGAAGTAAAAGTTGGAAATCCACTAATAAAGTTATACCATCACAACAAGAACTTACAGAAAGGATACGCAGCCCTGTCGACGATCGTCTCGAGCGTATCGTAAACCAGCTTGCTGTCCACCAAGAACTTCAAGTACCCATCAACACTGGGCTCCCACTTCCCCACCGGCTGAGTATCCGGCTCCTTCTCCCCCTCCTTGGCCTGGTCCCTAGTGTGCAGCTTCATCGCCACGAACCTCATCTCCTCCACGAACCCCTTCGCCTCCCCTGGGTACCTCTTCCTCGGTGCCTGCTCCGCCGTCGTCGCCGCCGTCACCACCGTCATCCTCTTCCTCTCTACCAAACCGCAAGAAGGCTGGTGGCTCCTCAGCGAGACGTGTACGAAACTGGACCCAAAACGTCGCGTTTTGAAGCGGATGTCGTGCAAGACTGGGTTGGAGTGAGAGATAGGTGCTGACGACGCCATGAAAAGCTGGAAAGAATGGATTTTTGAAGAGTTTTTTACAAAAACAGAGGATTTGGCAATATGGGTCTTGTTCCAAATGACGGAAAACAGGTGATAAACTATAAAACTAGAGCTTTTAAAGCAAGTTTTATAGAATTGACAGTGGGTGGCTTGCTTCAGCAAGATAAAGTATGCTGTCTCTTTCTATCTTAACTTGCTCAAAAAAGAAGACGGAAGTGATGGGAGATGGCGTCTGCGTGCGGGCTCTGCAGAGCGAGAAGGCAGAGGGGACGAGAGCGGGGAAGGGATCGATGGCTGTAGCCTGTGGAGAGTTGCGGCTTTTCGGTGTATTTTTTGTTTGTTTTCTGAGGATGAGGTTCACCGACCGAGTTCTCTCCAACTTCCGAAGACTCTCTCTCTCTCTTCTTGGACCGTACCGCGGGTGGAGTGCGTTTCGCGGAGTTTGCAAGAAGCAAAGGGAACTGTGGGCCCCGCTTTAATTTCACAAATTATTTTATGAGAAATAAATTTTAGCCCTTAATTGAGACAATTAGTAAATTATACGTGCCAATATTAGTGATATCGTTCCCTAAGTACTCTCTACCCTAAAGATGTCTGTTTAGGTTGAGCTCGCACGCAATGCCCCTGCCCCTGCCTCTCCTCTCGGCGCATCTTGCACCTAAAGCCGTGCCTTCTCCACTTGAAAAGCGTAAGCTTTTTGTTTGGATACCACATCCATGGAATGCCAGCTCGCCGATATATCGGCGATATATCGGTATCGGACACAAACCGATACTCCGATACCATTAAGTATCGTTTTTTACATTTTTCCAAATATCGCCGATATATCGGCGATATATCGCCGATATATCGGTTTCGGACCGATATATCGGCCTTTTTTGAAAAAAAAAATTATTTTTTAAAAAAAAAAAATTTTGAAAAATTTTTTTTTTTTTTTTTGGGAAAAAAAAACTTTCATGTTTGTTTTCTATCCTTTTATGCATATTTTGAAATCTATTCTTTGTTTAAATTAGTATAACTCATTTTAGAAGTTAGATTTTGAAAATATATGATAAAAACTAGTTTTTGACGACCGATATTTTTTTACGCAATATCTCCGATATTTCGTCTCTTAGGCCGACCGATATTTTACCGATATCCGATACGACATTCTATGACCACATCTCAATAAAATTATAAATTATGTGATGCCTTCAATTAAAAGTAACAGGAGATTAAATATCTTTTAGAGTGCAGTTATTTGGACCTAATAATCTCCTCCTTCCCCCAAATACTGACAATATAATTTCATTTTTGTGCTACTTTTTTTTTGCTAGATCATTTTTGTGCTCCTTATCCCATCCTGTCTCCACTTTTTATCTCAATTGTCCTTAGGTACGGAGCTAGAACAGAAATCTGATTTGGGGGGATGTAAAGAACATTAGAGGGACCCATGTGGCCTCACCAGAATGAACAAATCACAAGGGTGGAATCTGATTGCCGGGGGGGCATGGCCACCTAGCCTCTCTGGCTCCGTCCCTAATTGTCCCCCATGCCACCTCAAAATAAAGGAATCACCTATCTCCATTACCCTCTCTCGCCGTTCTATGAAAGTTTTTGCTCAAAACCAAAAATCAGAGCCATAGGTGTGCAGTAGGTGTCTTCCCCTCCCATCTCCAGCATCGTCTTCTTGGGCGGCGCTTCACCCCACATTAGAGAGTTTCCGGGGGCTGGTCAATTACATAATCATAACAAGGATTCCTGGGTAAAAAATTCTCACTTTATTATCCCAAAAAAAAAATCTTACTTGTATTCCTGAGGTGTTATGTGTTACTGTGGATAGAGGAAATTCTTCGGATCCAAATAGCTGTGTTTATTTTTTTATGGCAAGAACAGGTAAGAATTATAGAGTGCAAGGCTATGTGAAAGTATTAAATGCGTTTTATTCGTGTTCAATTTGTATTTTTAGACTAACCATTAAATATACTTTTCCAATAATACACATTTAACTCATTTTAAATGCGTATCATATATGTGTATTACATTTTTTCGGTGTCCTTGGAACAGTATTTGAATGGGGGGCAGGGAACCGTTGATCTCTAACAGTTCATGCTCTTTATGCACATCAATCATAGAGATTGACGGCTCCCAGTGCCTTGGCATAAAAGTGATGTGTAGGCAGACCGTAATCCCCCATCCCACCCACCTTGAAAAAAGATAAGTTACCCATGTCCAACCCAAGGAATGTCGTATCGGATATCGGTAAAATATCGGTCGGCCTAAGAGACGAAATATCGGAGATATATCGGAGATATTGCGTAAAAAAATATCGGTCGTCAAAAACTAGTTTTTATCATATATTTTCAAAATCTAACTTCTAAAATGAGTTATACTAATTTAAACAAAGAATAGATTTCAAAATATGCATAAAAGGATAGAAAACAAACATGAAAGTTTTTTTTTCCCAAAAAAAAAAAAAAAAAATTTTTTCAAAAATTTTTTTTTTAAAAAAAATAATTTTTTTTTCAAAAAAGGCCGATATATCGGTCCGAAACCGATATATCGGTCCGAAACCGATATATCGGCGATATTTGGAAAAAATGTAAAAAACGATACTTAATGGTATCGGAGTATCGGTTTGTGTCCGATACCGATATATCGGCGATATATCGGCGAGCTGGCATTCCATGCTAAGGATAGAATGGATATACTATGTTATTAAAATTTGAAGAATATACAATTTTATTGAAGAAATTTTGCACCTCACTTTATCCATTAAATAAATGCTTAGTGCTAATTGCATTTATAAAAAAAAAAGTCAAGCCAATAAAATAAAGCCTCAAGGCAACAAATTTTGCTTTGTAGTTGGATTGAAGCTTAAGTGCTGATGGCCGGTTTAACCTAAAGCCAATAAAATAGAGCCCCAAGGCGACAATTTTTTCTTTTCAGTTGGATTGACGCTTACTTCAGCAATTAATTATTTTAATTAACAAGAGTAGTAACAACCACAATAATTTATGTGCATTATCATATTTTTATTGTTGTTACCAAAAAAATTATTTCAGTTATTTTTGTTATTATATATGCATGACAGTGGGATCATAATCCCATTAGTTTAGTGCAATAAGAATGTAAATGATTAAATAAGAAGAAAACACACAAAACCATTAAGAGGCAACCATGATCCAAATTTGTAAGCATTGTGAGCTCATTGATTCTAATTGTTGTAAAGAGTCATGTGTTGAAAATTTTCCATTGGTCCCGGGAACAGTTTTAAGGTGAGTAGGAAATATGATTTTTATAATTTGGCATATATAATTAGCCTTTATCTACATCAATATAGTGCTATAATTCAAAGAAGGTGGATCTTTCTTTGAACAGCTCTTTACATATGACCTGGCGCCAACTTTGAGTTTCTCATATTACCCGGAATCTATTTCTTTCTTTCATATGACCCAAAAAGTACCCAAAATACCCTTAAATTTAGGTATAAGCACCCACACTCTGCATTTTTTCATATTACCTGGAATCTGAGGAGCGGATACCCGAAGAAGCTCGCGTTCAGTCGGAGAAGAAGGCGTTCCGTTCGGCATCTCCGCCGATATCATCGTCGGTGCCGGCGCCGTCCAAATCGAAAAAGGTAATCTTCGCACCAAAAAGCAGGAAAACGAGCGGGATGCAGGGATTTTGATGTAATAGTAGCGGGGAAGCCCGCCCAACTACAAAAATTAAGATCTACATATAAAGAAACACATGTAAAAGTCACTCATTGGTGTTCGACCGCTCCTGGACATGAAATAAGAGGATAAAAATGGGTAAAAATATGAAATACTCGTCGGCGAGCGACAAGTTCAAATTATATATGTTTCTGTGATCCTAATGAAATGAAAGAGGAGAAAAAATAAGGAAGAACACAAAAAAATGAGCAAAAACGGATAAAAAATGATCGAGTTATGACATTTTAAAAATTTCAGTAAAATCGTGTTGTCGAAGACACGAGTTGAATTCAAGTCGTGTCTTCAACGACATGATTTTATTAGAATTTTTAAAATATCATAACTCACTCATTTTTTATCTATTTTTGCCTATTTTTTTGCCTTCTTCCTTATTTTTCCTCATCTTCCACCTCATTAAGATATATTAAGATAAAAGAAGCAAAGAGCTTCCACTTTCTTCTTTCTTCTTATTTTTTCTTCTTCTTTCATCCTAATATATCTTCATGAGGTGGAAGAGGAGGAAAAATAATGAATAAAGCAAAAAAGGGCAAAAAACGGATAAAAAATGAGCGAGTTATAACATTTTGAAAATTCCAGTAAAATCGTGTATTGAAAGACACGACTTGCAGTAAAATCATGTCATCGAGTACACGACTTGAATTAATTTTGAAGTTGCTTTTTGGACAAGATGTCCTACATTTTAAATTTTGAAAAGAACAATTCATTCATTTTTCATCTGAAAAGTCATGAAGAATGTGTCCTATGATCGTCGACAACACGATAAATGGGCAATTTTCAAAATGTCATAACTCGCTCATTTTTTATCAGTTTTCGCCCATTTTTTTGCGTTCTTCCTTATTTTTCCTCCTCTTCTACTTCATTAGGATCACAGAAAGATATATAAATTGAACTTATCACTCGCCGACGAGTATTTCACGTTTTTGCCCATTTTTATTCTCTTATTTCATGTCCACGAACGGTCGAGCACCAATGGGTGGCCTTTATATGTGTTTTTGTGCGTATAGATCTCAATTTTTGTAGTTAAGCGGGCTTCCCCGCTGGTCTTACATCAAAATCCCTTCATCATAAAAAATCTATGATGAAGGAATTTTAATGTAAGAGTAGTGGAGAAGACCTCCCAACTACAAAAATTAAGATCTACATGTAAAGAAACAAATATAAAAGCCACTCATTGGTGCTCGACCGCTCATGGACATCAAATAAGAGGATAAAAATGGGCAAAAACGTGAAATACTCGTCGGCGGGCGACAAGTTCAATTTGTATATCTTTCTGTGATCCTAATGAAATGGAAGATGGGGAAAAATAAGGAAGAAAGAAAAAAAAAAGGGCAAAAATGGATAAAAAATGAGCTAGTTATGATATTTTAAAGAATGTAGTAAAATCTTGTTGTCGAAGATACGACTTGAATTTGAGTCATGTCTTCGATAACACGATTTTATATATCTTTCTGTAACCTTAATGAAATTAAAGAGGAGGAAAAATAAGGAAGAACACAAAAATATGGGCAAAAATAGATAAAAAATGAACGAATTATGATATTTTGGAGAATGCAGTAAAATCGTATTGTCGCAGACACGACTTGCATTTTAGTCGTGTGTTCGACAACACAAAAATACTGTAATTTTTAAAATATCATAACTCGCTCATTTTTTAACCGTTCTTGCCCATTTTTTTGTTCTTCCTCATTTTTTCTCCTCTTCGACCTCATGAAGATATATTAGGACAAGAAAGTAAGAAAAAATAAGAAGAAAGTGGAAAGTGGAAAGTGGATGCTTCGCCGGAAGGCTTCCACTTTCTTCTTTCTTCTTATTTTTCTTACTTTATTGTCCTAATATATCTTCATGGTCAATGATGAGGAAAAATGAGGAGGAACAAAAAAAATGGGCAAAAACGGATAAAAAATAAGTGAGTTATGACATTTTGAAAATTACAGTATTTTCGTGTTGTCGCAGACACGACTCCCATTGTAGTCGTGTCTGCGACAACACGAAACTACTGCAATTTTCAAAATATCATAACTCGCTCATTTTTTATCCGTTCTTGCCCATTTATTTTATTCTTCCTTATTTTTCCTCCTCTTCCACCTCATGAAGATATATTAGGACAAGAAAATAATAAAAAAGAAGAAAAAAGAAGAAAGTGGAAACCTTCTGGTGAAGCATCCACTTTCCTCTTTCTTCTTTTTTTTTTTTACTTTCTTGTCCTAATATATTTTCATGAGATCGAAGATGAGGAAAAATGAGGAAGAACAAAAAAAATGGGCAAAAATGGATAAAAATAAGTGAGTTATGGCATTTTGAAAATTGTAGTATTTTCGTGTTGTCGCAGACACGACTCGAATTGTGGTCGTGTCTTCGACAACACGAAAATACTGCAATTTTTAAAATATCATAACTTGCTCATTTTCTATCCGTTTTTGCCTTTTTTTTTGTTCTTCCTTATTTTTCCTCCCCTTCCATCTCATGAAGATATATTAGGACAAGAAAATAATAAAAAAAAAAGAAAAAAGAAGAAAGTGGAAGCCTTCCGGCAAAGCATCTACTTTCCTATTTCTTCTTATTTTTTCTTACTTTCTTGTCCTAATATATCTTCATGAGGTCAAAGAGGAGAAAAAATGAGGAAGAATAAAAAAAAGAGTAAAAATGGATAAAAAATGAACGAGTTATGATATTTTGAAGAATGCAGTAAAATCGTGTCGTCGCAGGCACGACTAAAATGCAAGTCGTGTCTTCGACAACACGAAAATACTGTAATTTTCAAAATATCATAACTCGCTCATTTTTTATCCATTTTTGCCCTTTTTTTTGCATTCTTTCTTATTTTTCATCTTCTTTAATTTCATTAGGTTTATAGAAAGATATATAAAATCGTGTTATCAAAGACACGACTCAAATTCAAGTCGTGTCTTCGACAATATGATTCTACTGCATTCTTCAAAATATCATAACTCGTTCATTTTTTATCCATTTTTGCCTTTTTTTTTCTTTCTTCCTTATTTTTCCTTACCTTCCATTTATTAGGATCACAAAAAGATATATAAATTGAACTTGTTGCCTGCCGACGAGTATTTCACATTTTTGCCCATTTTTATCCTCTTATTTGATGTCCACGAGCGGTCGAGCACCAATGGGTGGCCTTTAAATATGTTTCTTTACATGTAGATCTCAATTTTTATAGCTGGGAGGGCTTCCCCGCTGCTCTTACATCAAAATCCCTTCATCATAGAATTTTTCTCGTCTTTCTCGCGTTTTTTACAGTTTTTTGGCATGAAATTTTATTTTTTCCAGGTTGGATAGCGCCGGCGGTGATTTGAACCGCGATAATGGATAGACCTTTACTGAAATGTTTTCTTCCCCAACTTGATGCTCTTATAAATTGCTAATTTTGGGAAGAATGAAGCATTTGGGATACAAAAGGCACGAAAAATGTAAAAGAAGGGCATTTTCAGTACTCTAGGTGCTGATTCAAGGTCATATGAGATTTCACAGGAAAAACCAGGTAATATGGGAAAATGAAAGTTGGCGCCAGGTAATATGAAAAATGCTCTTCTTTGAATTCTTGTAAATAGAAGGCCGAAGAAAAAAACACACTTGACTATCAATTTGCTTGCATAAAAAAATATAAGCAATTTGTTTTTTCCTTGCAAGCAAAATTGATGCTTGGTTGTTGACAAAAAGCTCCAAAAGGAAGAAGAACAAATCCTCAAACACACCTAATGCAAATAAAAGAATAAATTATCACCTATGCTACTTAATAGAATGTTGAATAACACACTAATAAGATAAGAATCTGTTTCCTAATAGCTCCGGTTTTGAGGAAACAATATTTATCTAATATATATAGTATCATAGAACTAAATTTTGGAGGTTCCAGGTTCTAACCGGGGAGTGTTGGAATGTGATATAGATATTTTGATAATTTGTTTCCTAACAACTTGGCTCCTTCTTTTTTATTGAAGAGTAAATTTATAAAGAGTTAGTACCTGTTGATCTCAAAACTCGTTCCAACAAAACATAAAGCCAACTAGTTAATGTACATGAAGTTTGAAACGTAGGTGTTATATGTTGTAAGGCCTAATTGTGAACATAACTTGGAATAAAAAACTTATCATCATCTACATAGTGTTAGAACTTAAATATTGTTTACCCAAGCATAGGTAGCGAAATAATAAAGTTAACTCAGGGATCCAAGGTCTATCCACGACGAGCATATATGTTTGGAAAAAATCCAATCTAAAACTACTAGTCATAAATTCTAACTAAAAATAATTTTCTTTTTTTTTCTTAAATTGAGATTTAGATGAGAACTATAACAAGAAATAAACCAAATGACACTAAGAATTAAAAGAAAATTTAGAGTTTGAATAAATAAGGCATCAAATCTATTGCAATCCACTTCTTAACTCAATTTCCAATTTAACACATTCCAAAGCATATAAAAAAATGATCTTTCTAAGCATTAAATGTATCTATAAAACACATCAAAACAAAAAGTAATACTTAATTCAATTTATAGCATTAGCTTTCATTCCAACTTATTGATAATCCAACTATTTAAAGTGCATGACAAAAAAATCAAAGAAAGATAAATAAATAGAACTCTCGTTAACAAATCAGTAGAAAATATTGTTCAAGCATAAATATTTGGAAAATCATAGGAAACTTCTTTGCAATTTCATCTCAATCCTATAAAGGGAATTAAAACCTCATAGTTTTAGCAGACACAAAGTAAAATATTACATCTATTATTAAAAGTAATAGAAATTAAAGGGAAGAAATTTGTCCCTTCTTCTACACATTTTGCTCCTTTTTGTATTCTTTGCCAAAATCCTGCCTTCTACTCGACCTCTCACTATATTTATAGTTTCAAAACTGTGTGCCATTTCCTTGTTGGCGATTGATCTATATATGAAATATGCATTTTATTATCTCCTAAACTTATGTTTCTGCGAGTGTTTGATTAGAATTATTGCTACTTTAATATAGTTTTTAGTTTTTGTAGGAAACAAGAGCAAAACGCAAAAATGGGATAAAACGCGACTCTAATGATTGAATATTAATAACTTCGATTGCATATCTCTGATGCGACTGATTTAAGCTTCATGTTAAAGTACACGAAGTCAGCTTTCCAATGCCACTGACTGTTCGCAATTCGGAGTTCTGAGCAAAAAGTTATGATCATTTGAAATATCATACGCGAAAGAGGCGCGATTCAAGAGAAGAACCGTCAAGATGAGATTGGATGGATGAGATCGATACAACGGGTTTTTGAAAGAAAAAATAAAAAAAAAAGGAAATATGACCGGCCCCGTTCCGGTCCGGTTCAGTTTAAAAAAGAAAAAAAGGAAAACCGGCCCGAGCCGAAGCTCGGGCCGTTCGTCCAGAAGGAGGCGCTCGAGCTCTGCTCGAGTGCCGGTGAAGAATAACCGGCGATACAGCGCCGGTGGAGGAGATGGCGAGACTGCGGCGGAGGGTTTCGACGGCGACGGTGATTTTGACGGTGAAGGCGAGACGGCGAGGCACGGCGGCGGCGGAACTTGACAAAACAGAAAACAAAACAGAGCTCTGTTTGAGACGGCGATGGCGGTGGTGCTTCGCCGGTGCCGGTGACGAGGAAGAGGATTGCGACGGAGACCGACAAGGTTCGCGCCGGTGGGCGGCGACGATTACGACGGTCGGACGACGGAGGTTGGGTTCGGACGAAGGCGACGACGGAGGAAACGAGCCGTGCTCAAATCGGGAAAGCAAAACAGAGAATCGTGCCGGAATTGGAAAGCTTCGATTTGGACTCCTTCCTTGATTAGGAATTGACTAAGGATCGGATTTGGAAGCTAGAATCGCCTATAAAAACAGAGAGTCGCTGGAGGAGATTTTGGAGCTTTACACAGAGAATAACAGAGGATTTTTGCGGCCGGAAAACAGAGGAATCCGGCGTGGTCTCGGCCGGAACAGAAGGGGGAAGAAGGAGGAGCTGCCGGAGGGAAGAGGAGAGGAAGAAAGGGCGCAACTTTGGCCGGAAAAGGTGCTGATTTGGATTTGCTACAGTAACTGCCGAACGGAGAAGACGATGAATAGTATTTTCCGGTGAACAGTATTTTCCGGTGAATAGTGCAAAAAATGACTCCAACAAATCAACAGTGTTCTCTCTGTCCGATGGCCGGCTAAATCTTTGTCCAAGGCGTAGATGAAACCCGAGTAAATTGGTTGTATCGTTTTCTTTCATCTTAATCTTAAGTTACCTTGATTGGTGTATGAATCTTATTATAGAATCACTGTTAATTTATTGAGATTTATTCTATGTGCTCGAGAGAGGCTAGAGTGAATTCTTGTTAATTTCAATCCGAGGAATATTTGCGTGTCCGAGAGGAACGTAAGTAGACTAAGGTGTTATAAAGGAATAAGCTTTCATTGGTTTATGCTCGAGAGAGATAGATCACAGTTCCATATTTTAATTGCTTATGTGTTACGTCCGAGAGGAGAGCACTACATTTTGAATTGACAAGTATATGTCCGAGAGGAATATACTAGCCAATCAGGAATTTATTCAAAAGAGAGAGACGATAAGCTGGTTTATTGTGTGGTGGATTCGAAGCTTTGGCACTTCTCCATATTAGTTAAAATCCATTTTAAAGTAGTTAAATTTTATTGCTTTCTCTAGATTAATTAAAACAAAATTTGCTTTTATTTGAATTTGGTAAAATATTAGTCCGTCCCTGAGGTTCGACAACCCTTTAATACTCACTGTAGTACAATTGCCTTGTGCACTTGCAAGGGTTTAATTTTAAACGATCAGCGATGATCCCAAATTCCATGCTTTCCAAATCCGAGCCTAGCCAAATCTCTGACCAGCCTCGTCACTTGAGCAACTTTCCATCTCGCCTCCTAAATTCCAACCGATCTTCTAATTCAAAACCAAGTGCAGAATATGCTAAGCCCAATCACTTACGAGCTTAGTTGAATCCAAATTTGAACCTTCCACATTGAGTTGTTGCCCCTCCCCTTCTCCCACTCACCTCTGTTCTTTCTGGGCCGTTTTTTCCTTTCTTTTTTAATTTGGTTTGGGTTAAACCTGCTATATCTTTCTCCACCATCAGATCTCATCTATGCAACTCTTCCCTTTCAAACCAGGACCCGTCTTCTCTTTAGTAAACATCAACGACTCATATTATTCCTGCATTTGATTTAAGCCTTTAAATAAATTTGAACTTTTAAAACCCGCTTAAGCTTTTCTAACCATCGGATCTTCTACGACTTGATCTCTTTGCATAAAAATTTGTTGATCATGCTTCAATTCTCCTCGAGCTCTGGAGATAACTCTTAAAACCTACATAAATAAAATTAAGCCCAGTCTTAGACACATAGTAAAATATAGTTCAATTAAAATAATTAATGCATCTAAATTGATCAATTAGAGGAAATTAATTATTAAACCTCTAATAACTAGCCTAACACTAATAAACTAGATTTATTCATATTCTAACAAAAGATACGACTACATATAGGTAGAAAGGCATATAAAAGTGTGTACATTTTGTGTTTATTAAATGGAAAGGCATACCCAATGTTTGAAGATCCAATCTTTGATGAATTGCTATTTTCTATCTTAAATCAATTGGAAATAAACTCCCTCCAATTTTAGATGCTCCTCAGTTGGGGTTTCCACCATCCAATAAAAAACAACATTTTTTTTCCAAATAGATCATCTAAATCAAGACAGAGGGAGTAGAATTGATCTTTGCAACTTGGCAAGATAAGAAAACCCAAAAAAAGGGCCCCTAATGTATCAAAAACCAACGTGGTAAAGTAGAGCTTAGCGAGGGCTGCTCCAAGTGGAAAAGCAAGAACGTCCAGTATAAAATTATCCAATAAAAGAACGTCTAGTATAATCATACACCAATGAGGTGGCTGTATTTATGTTGGACAGTGAAAAAGTGGGCTATGTGAAGTGTACAACCAGTAATTGAGGCATTTCGACTTCTGCTGGTGGCACATGACTGGGCCCAGGATGATGAACTGATTTGCTAGTTTTTAATCAGAAGTGGGCCAAAAAAAGCTCATTACTAGTATAAATGGATTATGGATGAGTAGTTTGCCACCCCACGGTTTAGCCAGCCGAACCCTTTACATGGTTGGTGGATGTACACCGTCCTTGTATTTTCAGACGGTGGATAGGTAGTCGTGGGTTGGTGAACTCTTCATCCGTAGAGTACTTGGTGGATTGCCTGCCCCACTATTTGGTGGACGATATCTGTTGAACCAGCTAGATTTTTTCAGCGGGATGGAGCTGATTTTTCATGCTTGAAACGGCCCCTAAGTGAGGAAATTTTTTTTGGTGTATGTCATACACCACATTGGTGCTGTGCATTTCACCGTTCACCAACTAACACTTTAGGGGCCGTTTGGGGAGTGAAAAATCAGCACCATCCAGCTGAAAAAAAATCAAGCTGGTTAGAATTTCTGGGATAACCCACTAACCAGCATGAGGTGTTTCAGCTGGTTAGTGAATTATCCAGGTGAATTTTTTGGAGTGGATGAATTTGATTTTTCATGCCCCAAACGGCCCCATAGACGGGCTGGGTCTTTTTTACCAGAGCTCACATGTACTAACGTGTTAGTTGGTGAATTGCAAAATACACAGCCACTGTGGTGTGCGACACACTCTGAAAGATTTCTAGAGGATGCCCAAGGTGTCTTGTATAACCCACATCACCTTCCATCCCTCAGTGCCATAGTTGGAGCTCAAGCTGGAAAGGCCCATGCTTAGGCTTCCTTCTTCACTAGTTGGTCGACATGATCTTTTCAAAATATATCGTTCTATTTGCCTTTGTTTGAATTTTGATGGAGAAATAAATATTTTATGAGTTGCATTTATATGAACCCTCCCATACACGTTTGCATGAGCCAAGACAATCGTGGCCATTGGATTTAGATCAGTGATTTGCTGCCAGTAGTATAGAGGGAGGCAAGTTTCAATCACTGCCCGCCCTCTACCATTGAATCTCAATTCGATGGAAGATGTGCCACAAAGTTTCCAAATATATGGAGACTTGAGATTCAATGATTTATCTAAACATTCTTCAAACTGTTTGTTTAAATAAAAAAAATCACCAACTTCAACCTCGAAGAACTTTTTTAATGTATTTCACTAGGGATGGAATTTGGGCCGGTTCTGGGATTGCTTACGCAGTACCCGGTTCCGGTTCTGGGTTTGAAAGAGCAACCGACCCATCGGCTCGGGTCGGGTCTGAGTTTTCATGTAAAACCCGAACCTGACCCGGGTATATGATATATATATATATATATATACTCGGACTCGTATCTATTTTTTTATGAATATTTTTTTGGGCGAAAGCGCTCGTATCTCTTGATTTGAATAGTTTGGATTTTTATGAATATATATTATTAATAAAAAAAATTAAAAGAGTTAATAGTTTAATATATATGATATTGGAAATATAAAAAGTTTTGGAACCGGGGCGGTTCCGGGTCCTTAAAACTGGACCCGTAGTGGGTTTGAGATAGTTGTGGGTTTAAAGAATTAAAATGGTTCTGGGGCTAAGTATGCTAATACCCGACCCAAACCCGCCCCCATTCGATGTCCGTATATTTCACCATTCATCAACAACTTAGATCTTATAGCTATTTGGGTATTGAAAAATCAGCCCATCTGTAAGAACTCTCACCTTTGAACCGGTTTATTTTAATATTAGTTATCGGTTATTGTGTGGTTTAAGTATTTTTCGATTTAACTCGGTTGTTTTCGAAAATAAATGAGTTTATGAAGGTTTTAATCAAAATTAATTTCATAATCATGAGTTTCAAGTGATTTTCGATCAAACCTATATTTTTGGGATTTTCTGATATTTTCACCAATTTTCCAAAAATTAGGGCTTGACGGGACCCTTGCAGGCCGCGCCGTAAAAAATTAGGTTTTTGTGACCAAAATTCCCCAGACATTAAAGAAAATAATTATAAAAATTTTTAGGACTTAATTTCGGATTAAAATAGCCAAATTTTCTAATTTTAGCCAGAAACCCTAATTCTACCCTACATTTTACTTAGGTCTACCCCAATTTTTTCTATAAAATGAAAGGGCTAAGCTATTTTCCATTTTAGGAATAGGCTTGGCCCAGAGACTTGGAGCTTATTCTCCATTAGGCTTGAAAAGGAAAGGATTAGAGGTAATTAGCTTAATCTCTTCTTGTTCTTTAGGCCTTTCTTAATCTTGATTTCTCCATTATTTCAATCCATTTTGAAAACATAAAAACTACTGTTTTATATCTCTTCTCCAAGCCTTAATCTTCAAAATCTTATTTTTATGTTTCCAAAGCTTTAGATCTAAGGTTTTCTTTTCATAATAAAAACTAAATCATGATTAGTAGTGTATTAACATAAAATCGTATTTTTGGAAGGTGTTGGAGGTGATTGAAGGTTCATTCTCATCAAGTCAAGGTAATAAGTTTTTCAATCTCAGCCTTGTGTGGTAAAAATCTCGTTTTGAATGATTTTATTGAAAGAGGTTTTTGTATGCTGAGTCTCTAATAATAAGTTTAATATGTGTTAATCTCATGCCTATATTTCTTAGGGTTATATCTTAGAATGATCTAGATTAGTTTTCTGGAAGTTTTGATGGATTTTTAATGATGTTTGATACCTTGGATGAATGTTTGAAAATGTATTAATGGAGTCTCGGTTTTGAATATTTGAAAATTGAAGAGAAGACCCGCGATTGATCGGCACTATTCTCCGATCGATCATTTTCTCGGCTTTGCTCTGCAGCCCGATTTTCAAATGGTCATAACTTTTTATCCCGAACTCCGAATTGCACGTGGTTGGTGGCGTTAGAAAGCTGACTTCTTGAAATTTAACATGAATTTTAAATCAATTCAATCAGAGATCTGCGTATAAATTTATGAAGATTCAAACATTAGAGTTATTTTTTACCTCATTTCTGCATCTTACTCTTATTTTCCTACAAAAACTAAAAATTACATTAAAGTACCACTAATTGTAATCAAACACCAACATAAACATAGGTTAAAAGGCTTATAAAATACATAATTCATGTGTAGGTCATATGACTTATGAGTAATTGAGGTGATCATGTTATGGTTTATTGTATGATAAAAGAGCATGCTTGTAGGAGTAAGCCTTCAACTTTATATGGATGGATTTAAGCTTGATGATAGAAATTGCTTTGATTTCGGTTTAGAATCATTATTTTGTAAGGTATTTAAGCATGCAAATATTGCTCAATGAGTTTATGTCGAAGCATAAATCATGTGATTAGAATATGCATGAGTATACACAAACATGGGAATCTATTTTGAGATTTTAGTTGATTATGCATTGATTATGATGCATGAGGGGATGGATTGGGAACACGTTCCATATGTTGGAACCCATGTAGGATTGTTCACGGATGTATTATGATAGCATGCATCATGTATCGGACTTCATGGATAAAGTTTTATCGTTGTTTAAATGAAATTGATCGATTGTATGCAATATGTGAGATTGTATGCCGGATTAATCGATCGGTGGATTAATCGAAACTTGGTTGGTCCGAAAAGACATGTTTTCGATTTCGTTCTTTCGTGGAACAGGTTCACTCCCCTAGTTGAGTTTGATTGAGATATATGGGGGGCGAGGGTGTACTTGCTTTGCAAAGATTTGAGATGTAAAAAACCGGACACTGAGCACTCGGGTGGTAGGCTCTTGTGCACCAGCTACCACGTGTTCTAGTTTCTCTGCGTGAGATTCGGGCTCTCCCCCACACAGGAGACTACTCAGGGCGGACACACTTGCTCTAGTTTATCTATGTGAGATTCGGGCATCCTTGGTCAGGATTGTCCAGGGCGAGCAACACGTTGGGATTGACAACCTCCTTTTTTCCTGTGTAGGAACCGGACTATGATACGCCTTCGTGGTCTTGATTGTGTCATGCCTTCGTGACAATATTGTGTTACTCCTTGATGGAGGCATTCACTATTGTGTTGATACATTCTTATTGCGATGTTATGCATGATTGTACCATGTGTTGGTTACTGTGGACATACCGGGTGAATTTATGAGATATGAATGCATGATTGTACCAAGTGATGGTTATATTGGACATGCAGGGTGAATTTATGAGATATGAATGCCTGATCAAGATGAAAGTATGTGAATGAGATATCATTATGCAAGATTATGTGTTACGAATGCATGAGATGAAAGTATGTCAATGAGATATCATTATACAGGATTATGTGTTATGAATGCATGAGATGGAAGCATGTGGATGATATATTGTTATGCAGGATTATGTGTTATATATGCATGACTAGAAAATGGGATAACCATGTTGATTATGGATCTACTGCTATGTTATGATGCCATATGATTTCTGATTATTGTCGATTGTAATTAAAACCATTACTGAGTTTTATACTCACCCCTCTTTCCTTGTTTTGTTTTGGGGCTACGTGGTGTGACACGCAGATGGACAGGATCCTCTATTTGATGAGCGATCGTAGAGAGAGCGGGATTAGGCGTGGAAACCTTGGACTTTATCCAGTTTATCTTGTTGATATTTTATATTGGTGTATGTTAAGACATGTGATTAAATACTTTTAGACCCTTTTGTTTCGAGCATGGTATGTTGGCTCAAGATTGTAGTTATGGGTTTAATGACTTGTCGTTTGATTATGAGTACACTCCACCTTTGTTCCTCTTATTTATTCTTGCTCAAAATTGTTAGCGTAACTCTGTCAGTGAGACTGCCTGTATGAGGGGCATAAGTCTTCCGCTATATCTCTTTAACGTTACCCCCGTGTGCCGGTTCGACTCTTGGACCGGATTCGGTTCGGATCGGGCGATGCCCGGGACGTGACACCATCCACCCTCGATTTTGGGGTAATCTAGGTTGGATTGCCCCAAAATCATTTAGGGCTTGATTTGGCATAATCCAGGAGGGGCTAGATGTGGATAGGTGGATAAAACTAGAAAATTTACCGTTCAACCCCATCCAACTGATAGACCTCCTTAATGTGATTATAATCAAAGGGACAAAGGCAATATCCAAGTCAAAGGCAGTGATGGAGTGAATTTTTTTTCATGCCACAAACAAAACCAACATCTAGCAACAAACCAAACAGTCAAGGTAATAATGACATGAATATACCATCCACAAACGCCCAATTCAAGACCCAAATGGCCCATAGTCCTAGTGTGGGTGTGATGGTTCTTACTATGGCCCGCATGTAGCTCCACGAGCTACTCCCCCATCCTATTTAATAGCTTAAAAAATTTATCTTTTAATTGGAGTGTGGGGTGAAAGAAGAGGTTCAAAATCCACCTCAAATCATTGTTTTAAAAACCAAACCGGCCTGGTTGATTCGACTCGGGTCAACCGGGTCGATTGACTTAGTTGATCCCGTTTAACTCGTCCGGTTGAACCAGGTCAAACTGGCCGATCCGGTCTAGTTTTTAAAACCATGACCCAAACTCATATTGGAGGGTTTAAGTTCCTTCAAACATAATTTTTTTTCTTTTTTCTTTACAATATCTTTTTATTTTCTGTTGACATCGATTTGGGTAGAATCTATTGCCATATATTTTTTTATGTCTAAAAATATATATTCATTTAAAAGTTTTATTATTTGTAATGTGGTTTTTTGTTCTTTAAATTGTCAGGGAACATTATATGCAAAATTTTTATATCATATAAAATTTTGAGACGCAGGGTGGTATTTTTTTTTTGTATTAATGATATTAGCAAGTGAGTCAAGGTTTCCAGATTGATGACCCGATATTTAAAACCTTGCCTAAAATTGACCGGGGGGGATTGCCTTCATTTCCACCCAGAGCATCTAAAATAGGACGGACTACGGAGGTTCAGCCCCACGTGTTAGTTATTGAATGGTGAAATACACGGCCAGAGTGGTGTGCAAAATTGACTGAAAACTTCTGACCGATGACCTAGAGCAGCCGGCCTTAATCCCCGAGTGAGTCCCTAATTCCAGAATTGCCGCAGCTCCACCGCTCCGCACTTCTTCTCTTCTCCATCGAGAGAGAGAGAGAGAGAGAGAGCTCCGGCACTCTTCTCCATTCTCAGAAGCCCTTCCTCTCCCTTGTCTGTCCATAGACGATTGATTTTGCAATGGTGAGTGACAAGATCCCCAATACTGAAGTCGTTTATTCTTGCTTGTTTCTTTTCATATTGAACTGAATATGGATTCTTATTTGTGGGTGATCATGTCTTGGTTGGGTTCTTACAAAAGAAGAGCTATAAAAAAAGGTGTCTTTTTGTAAGAAATTGTGCATTCTCAAGTAATTTGCTACTGCTAGATGTATGATGATACTGTTAGTTGATTCAAATATAAACAGAATATAGCTTCTGATTTGTGGGTGTTCATGTCTTGGTTGGGTCCTTAAAAAAAAAGAAGCTATGAAAAAGGTGTCTTTTTGTAAGAAATTGTGCACTTTCGAGTAATTTGCTACTGCTAGATGTAAGATGCTATTGTTAGTTGATTGAAATCTGTCTTGATAGAAATTAGCTTTGTTCCACTTGGAGCTAGGAATTTTTTTGCAATGGGAATAATTCTTCATTCCACATTCATAGTTTGATTTGGTTATTTAAAAAAACTAAATTCATTTTGAAAAATCAAATCAGACTATTAATGTGAAAGAGGTGATTGTGTTTGTGTTTCTCGTTTATCTTCTGATACAATAAATTAAGAAAGCAAGTAATGTAATCAAGCAGATAAAACAGTGCTAAGTGGTTTACTTGAAGGGAAACCTACCCTCCAATTCGTTTATTCGAGGAAACAGACCTGTGAAGGACATAGTTGTGTTTACACAATAATCTTAACCTCTCTTTTTTGTAATTCTGTTACACATTTTTGGATTCTGTTTACACAACTCATACAACTAACAAGCTCACATACAGTAACTAGCCCTAGAACACAGCCTTTCAAAAGTAATTAGATGTAACTAACTAACACTCCCTCCATTTTCATACTAATAATCCTATTTGGTGTTGCAAAATGAACTATTTTTCATTTCAAAAAACAAATGGGACTATTAATATGGAACAGAGGGAGAATAATAATTACTTACCTTATAATTCATTGCCTAAGAGAACTTGGATGGAGTTAATAAAAAAGGATGTGGTTTTGCTATCTCTTACAAATGATTTGGCACAAAATAGGCTAGAATGGAGATGTAAGATCCATGTCACCGACCTTCAAATTGGTGGGAAAAGGTGCTAGTTGACTATGATTATGATAATAAATTTCCTATGTAACTTAGGTACATAACATTCCTCTGCCCTTGAAAAGCCCTTGTCTTCAAGGGCTGAGTATTAAGTCATATGCTTGTAGCAACTATGGTGCTAGAGGAAGGGCAGGACAGGCGGTTTCCTGTTCCACACTGGACGGCGACTTATTGGGCAAGTGAGTTGGCAAGTGGCGCTAGGATTTGTCTACCAAACTTCAATTGATGACGCTGAAAACTCAAGGGAAATGGACCCCACAATTATTTGACAAATGCCACATTGAGAGGATACTGAATTACTGATTCGCATAGCCAGATGAATGTTCAAGTTAATGTCCGATAGCAATATTTTAAATTGGAATTCAATTGTTATTGGATGACCTATGGGAATCAGATGAAGACTGACATTCAGTATTCAAGGACAGTGGCATCTTCAAGGAGAGAAGAGTTGCTACAAGCATATGACTTAAACGAGAGTATTTTGTATCTGGTTTGGTTTTGTTTACTTTTTAATTTTCAATGTTATTTTTTGAATGAAACAGATCTGAGAGCTTTCTATTTTTTTATTTTCTGTTTGTTTGGTATAGCCTTTTAAATTTACTTGCAGTGAAGGGCTATGAAAATTTATTGTATTTTAACTGTGATATTGGGGTCCGGCGTAAAAACTTGCCACTATGTTTCTTTGTATGGATTTTGTACCATTTTGATTCCGATAAGAGTCAAATGCGGTATATAATCCATGCCGCCGACCCCAGATAGTTGGGATAAGGCGTATGATGCTGATGATTTTAGAGTGAAGAGCCTACTGCTTCACCTCGATTCATTTATGCATGCTAGGCATTTGATGTATATGAGCTACGGATTTGTTGAGACGCCTCAACGAATACAGTGCCATGTGTTCTACAATGTCAGGCCCAAGTTAGGACCTTGCAATTTTAGGGGCCAGCAGGTCGCACTGGCCCAGCCAGCAAACAGTACAGGCTAGGATATTCGATAGTGGGCCCCGGTCTGTGGCTTCTGTTTTGGTGGAGGAGATAAATTGACCAGGGGGTCCTACAATAAGTCAATAACCACCTTAGCAGGCTGCGTCCCAGTGTGTGCTCCAACTGTTTTTTTACTAACAGTTGGATGTCCCTCGGTGTGCCCACATTCAAGATCGATGAATGGTGTCACGTGGACCCAAATCCCACATTGCACACCGGGTGCACTGTATTATTTCTAATGGAACAGAGACTTTGAGCATCTCATGGAATGGTACTCGCAGTTCCTCTCTTCTTACGAGCAGGTATCTGAAGCTATATGAACCTTCACTAGATTCCATCCCTCTTTCCGCAAGACACTTCTTCTTTCTGATCCTTGCTCTCCTCCCCTTCCTCCCTCTGAGTCGTTAGGATTTCATCCTTTAGTCTGTCCTGTGAATCTTTTGAGATGATGGCTAGTTGTTTGTTCGCTTTCCTTGAGCTTAAAGTCTGAGTTTGGACATTCAGGTCAAGTTGAATAGTCTGAGCTTAAAGTTGGCTAGTAGTTTTTGTAAATTTCGGCGATCTTTATTCAGGAACAAGGTCTCTGTCTCTTTCGTTTACCGCAAGCATCTTTATTAAAATATTTTCTGTTATCTTTGCCTGCATCTAGGGTTTTTTTTAAGAATTGTCTTAGGGAGCACATTAATATATGATAATTGTGACCAATAATCTTTTACTCCCTCTATCCGAAATTATTGTCACCATGACCTAAAATATAGCTTTTGTAAGGAAGTGGGGACCAGATATTCCCCTACAGTTCCTGTATACTTCTCTGGGAACCCTCTGAACTTCGCATGAGCAAGTCGAAAGTCAGCACCTCCCAGCCTGCAAGGCCTATCGGTGGCAACCGCATCACCTGAATGGTGGCAATCTCTCTGCGCCCAGAAGTAGGCCAGCTTGGAGGCGAAGTTGGGCGCAACATAGTAGGCGGTGGCGGCCACGCAGAGGAAGACACCGGTGGAGGGGTAATGGAGCTTATCCCGATCGCCAGCCCTTGCTGTTGCTTTGGGCGGCAGAGGCTTCCACTAGGAGGGGGAAGAGAGAGACAGGGACACCGAGATTTTGAGATGGAGGGATAGGGAGAAAGGGAGGTGGATTTGCTAGAGAGAGAAAGGAAATTGGGGAGGGAAGGAGAAAGACGCCATGGAAGTTCTCTCTGCCCTGTAAACTGCATAAGGTTCCCCTGCCATCTGCTCTCCTCTGAAAGAGAGGAGAGAGAGAGTAGATATAAGACATGCATTTAATGTTGTCTACAAAGGTGAGATACTAGTCAGACGCCCTCCTAAGCCCTCCTAAGCATTGGGTTAGTTATTTTTCGAGCACGCATATTTTGGTTTGGGTGATAATAAAACTGGACGGAGGGAGTAGTTTTTTTTTTAAATCGAGAATGTTAGTAGATACTGATACTTGTATAAATGCAAGTCTTTGGCTGAAGTCAATCAGTAAATTCGTGAATATGCAGGAGGGGAATCTGGAAGCTGCTATTGATTCACTTTTGAACGTGGAAAAACAAATGAGGTTGGCTGGAGATGTTGCCGAAACAAAGAAGGCAGTTACTGATATTGTGCAGCTTTGCTTTGAAGCACGTGCTTGGAAGACCTTAAACGATCAAATTATTCTTCTGTCCAAGAGAAGAGGTCAGCTTAAACAGGTGCGCTTTATGCATTTTACAATGAATTTTCATCTTTTTAAGATTATATTAGGTCCAAACCCGAACGTTCCAAATTTGTTAGGCAGTCAACAACAAATGTTTATGATGACTAGTACTGCAAGCTCATTTGAGAATATCTTCTATTTCTTATTTGAATTACCTCTTATTGCCCATGTAACTGTTGGTGCGCTGGTTCAACCTGTCCCTGTTGAAGGGCAGGTCTTATGGTTGAATCCCGACCTTGTGGAATTTATAATGTGCATTTGTTTGTATATGTGAGGTGGGTGGGTGCGTGTGTTCTACCAACAAAAAAACTCTAGCTTTCTGGACACTTATCTTGTTGAAGTAAGCACAAAGTTCTTTTGGAGTTTTACTGTTGCTACCTTTTTGCTACTTTTAGTTACCAATAAATTGTCTCCATACAGGCTGTCACTGCAATGGTACAACAAGCTATGCAATATATTGATCAGACGCCTGATGTCGAAACACGTGTAGAACTTATAAAAACATTGAACAGTGTTTCTGCCGGGAAGGTAATTCCAGCTTTATATGCATTTATTAATTGGTTGGTATCTTTGAGGAACTGTTTCTTGAAAGGATACATAAAATACACTGAAAAATTGTTTTTTTCTTCAGATATATGTTGAAATAGAAAGGGCAAGATTGATCAAGAAGCTTGCAAAGATAAAAGAAGAGCAGGGTCTTATTGCTGAGGCAGCAGAGCTGATGCAGGAAATTGCTGTAAGTCTGATGATATTATAAGTTTGAAACTAAGCATATAAATTCATGCTTACATTCATTAGTTCATGATTGGCCAGGTTTTTTTACTTATACTTTATTAGCTATGAATCGGGTATGAGCAATTTGTTATTCTTAATTTTTGTGAATTAGGTGGAGACATTTGGAGCTATGGCCAAAACAGAGAAGATTGCTTTCATTCTTGAACAAGTAAGTTGAAAATCTTGATCTTGACTATCTAAGAATGAATAGAGGTGTTTGGGTTAGGTTAGAATAACTAAGTTTCTCTTGTTTCTTCTCTTGGGTTTCCCGCTATTTATACTCCACTTTTTTCAGGTCCGTTTGTGCCTTGATCAGCAAGATTATGTGCGTGCCCAGATTCTCTCAAGAAAAATTAGTGTTAGAGTTTTTGATGCAGAAACTTCAAAAGAAAAGAAAAAACCAAAAGAAGGTGATGCTATTGTTGAGGAGGCCCCTGCTGATATTCCATCTCTCCTAGAGTTGAAGAGAATCTACTACGAACTAATGATTAGGTGTGGTGCTATGAATTTTATGTTTATGGTCAGTTATTAGTGGTATAAAGAACTTCCCATTGTGGTTTTCCGTCTTCGGTTATGATTGTCTATATCTGTGCCGAAGGGATTGCATTTTATCATTTATATATCATTTTGTGTATGATAATGTGGTTGAATGAAAGTTTTCCATTTAAGGGTACAACTTTTAGGTCTGCAAATAAGCTTTCCTGGTATCAACTCATGGTGAAAGGTACATAAATGCATGAAGTCATTAGGACTGGACCTACATTTAATGGTCCATCAGCCAAATACTATTGACATATTAAGCCCTCTCTAAATTTAACGGGGATGTTTTTGATTTAGAAAATTCCGTCTCTGATTGGGGTCTTCTTTAGTGTAGAATTTAGCCATTGTCGGTTGCAGAGATGATCTATTCTAATATTGTATATATCTCAATCCGTCGTGAAATTCCTGTGTGGTAGGTTGACTAGGTATTCCATGTTTACCCTAAGCTTTGTGTCATCTATGCTGGACTGTGATCATGATCAATTTTTTTGTATTGATTGACAATTTGCATAATTTCTGCTGTGTTGCATATGTCAGATGCAGATATTGACGATGCCGTATTATTCTTGTCTCTACCTTTGTTGTTTTGATTACTGTAACTACTTTATATTTTTATCTTATTTTGCTGGCTGTTACATATGTACAGTTATTTCTTACTTGTACACAACACGCATGCATAAGCCTTTTGCAGTCGAGTATATGTAATAGTGGGGGCTTTGCCAATATGGTTGAGTGATTAGTGAATGTTTTAATTCTTTTTAGGTATTATTCACATAATAATGACTACCTGGAAATTTGCCGATGCTACAAAGCAGTATATGAAATCCCGTCGGTTAGAGAGGATTCGTCCCAGTGGGTTCAGGTATTGCAGTTTCCCAATCATGCTTGTCGTTTACTGGAATTTTCTTACTTTTTTTCTCACAAGGTTCATTTTGTAGGTTCTGAGGAAAATATGCTGGTACTTAGTGTTGTCACCACATGATCCAATGCAATCAAGCCTACTTAACTCTACATTAGAAGACAAAAATCTATCAGAGCTTCCTCATTTCCGGTAACTAGCTAGTACTATTACTATTGTTGAATCTCTTGTATTAGTGCCTATACTCCTTGGATCACCTCTTCAGCATATTCAATTATTTTGCAGTTGATAACATGGATTCGTTTCTAAGATGAAATTTATTAGTCACATTTATTTCTATGACAACAGTTCTCTCTTTAAACGTAATTTTTAGTTCATGTATTGCCTTTGATAATTTTTGCTGTGCTTTTGTTTCACAGTGTCTTGTTGAAGCAGCTGGTCACAATGGAGGTAATCCAGTGGACTGCACTTTGGGACACTTATAGGCTTGAATTTGAGAACGAAAAAAGCATGCTTGGTGGTCCCTTAGTTGAAAAAGCTGCTGAAGATCTCAGACAAAGAATTATCGAACATGTATTGATTCTGTAGAAAGTAGTCTATGTAATACTGTATTCTTGCTATTGTTAGGTGATCTTATTGTTTGTAATTCTGTCCTGTGCAGAACATCTTGGTCGTCTCAAAATATTATTCGAGGATTACACTGAAGAGGCTAGCAGAACTGTTGTGTCTGAGCTTGCAGGTATTTTTCAAGCTTTGCGAAATCAAATGTGGAGAACAGTATATTGGCCATATGCTTCCACTTGATGCCTCTTATATAACATAGTATTATTAAAGTTAAATTTACCTTACCTCGTAGGCAGGTGTGAATTTTCAAATAGTGTCATGTGTGTAGCCATAGGTTCTTTGTTGTAAATAATTGTCTAATGATGTGTTTGGAGCAGTTGTGTTGACTTGTAACTTTTTAGTTTTGTTGACTTCAAGAAGTGCAAGTTGGTAGTCTATAGCCTTTGTTTGTTCTTTATGGTAAAATGTGCTTTTCATATATGAACCATGGAAAACCTTAGTTGCAACCTGGTGCAAGGAGGCCTATGATGGATATATGCTTGTCATGAAATTAATGTGAGGACCTTTATATTTTTGCCCTCATCAAAGGTGTAGATAGCAGCATTCATTATAGTGCTGGCAAAAGGAAAACCAGACTGATAATTGGAGATGGGAGCATTACCTGGATTGAGGTTGAATATTTTGGCTGCACATTTATGGTGTTTTAACTTGGATTAAAAACTAATTATGTGAAC
This sequence comes from Houttuynia cordata, assembly GCA_039654745.1. NCBI lineage: Eukaryota > Viridiplantae > Streptophyta > Magnoliopsida > Piperales > Saururaceae > Houttuynia > Houttuynia cordata. The sequence continues at coordinate 25,525,727 of CM077502.1, forward strand.
AAATTTGAATTCATTAGTTTGAAAAATGGCATGCTTGATGTTGGAGGTCTTGCTATGCCAATCTTGGATTCCGATGACTTTTCATTTGTCTTTTTATGTATGAAGTTGGTATATTGATGGTTTCTTTTGAGAATCTTCTTTTCCAAAGAATGAAAGACAGTATTTATTCAAATGAAGTGTCTTATTGCAAAAGGTTTAAGAATGAATGTGTTCTTTGACAATTGATGTACATACAGGTAGCCTAGTAAATAGATTCTTTTGCTAAGAAATTTATCTGGACAATGCTAAATCTATGCTATGTTTCAGGAAGCTGAGAAGCACCTATCTGAGATGGTGATCTCTAAAGCGCTTATAGCTAAAATCGACAGGCCAATGGGAATTGTATGCTTTCAGGCGGCCAAGGACAGTAATGACACTCTTAACTCATGGGCAATGAATTTGGAGAAGCTGCTTGATCTTGTTGAGAAGAGCTGCCACCAAATACACAAGGAAACCATGGTTCACAAAAACGCTCTTAAAGTCTGAACTCTCAAAACGAAGCATGTTTTATGCTTGTTTCTTTGCCCTATCTTATTTTAATTCAAAATGTGACCGTTTTCAACTTGAAATGCAATTTTGTCATCTCCTGGTTGAGTCTTGTGTGTGCAAGAGTTTGTAATCGGCGTAGATTTTTTTTTTTGAAGAAATCTCGTCTTTTCTGTTTTACCTATGAAAATCTTGGAAAATGAATCGGAGGGGAAGTGGAACCCCCTGGGCGAATGGCAAATTCGTTTAAGTGATAGCTTCAAACCTATAACACCCAGAACTTCTGCAATTGATTGTTCTTTTGCTGAGAGTTCTTACGAAAAGAAAAAGATTATGTAACGTGTTTTAGACTGGTTGCTTCCGCTGTTTCTTTGACTACCGCTGTTGTTGCAAATAGGGACAAAAACAAGATCTACTCAATCGATATTAGACACTTGCGGTTACAAAAGCGTGTTCACTATCTTTTGGTCGCGTTACTGGGATGCTGTCTAAGGGCCTATTTGTTTACTCTTATTCAGATCTGAACTGAATAAGTGGCTGATAAGCCCAACTTTTTTGGGCTTTTCAGCCCATTTGTTCGGGAGTCTGAATTCAGTCCTGAATTCAGCCCGTGTATACAAGAGAGCCTGAAAATTCAGATGGAAAAACGAGCCTGAATTTTCTGAAAACCCATTTTGCAGAGATCCCTGAGCCTCGAGGGGAAGCCCCATTTTGCAGACTTCAACCTTGTGCCGGAAGACTGGGGCTGTTTCGTCGACCCTTGGATCGAGGCCATGGCGAAAAGCTGCCTGTGGCTGGAGGAGCTCCGGCTCAAGTAGATGGTGGTGTCGGATGAGAGCCTCGACCTCCTCTCGTGCTCCTTTCTCAATTTCAAGTCGCTGGTTCTTATCAGCTGCAAAGGGTTCTCGACTGATGGCCTTGCTTCCATAGCTTCTAGTTGCAAGTAAGAGGCTCTCACTAACCTATTTTTCTGAAAACCACCATCTTCCTCCCTGCACCTGGAGCAAGCTCCACCCCCCCAAACCCTACCATCTTTGAGCAGAGGAGCTCTCTCCCATGGCGGAAACTCCCTCTCCTTCCCCTCCCGCCGCCAGCCCCGACACGCCATTCCATGATCTCCGTTCGGTCTTGGTTGAGCTCGGATTTCAGCGGCGATGGAGAAAGGAGGATCTTTGTCGGCGAAAGGATGAAGAAAGCTGCTTCTGCGGCGATCTTCACTGCGGCGGCGGTGCTGTTTGTTGGGAAAGTTGGAAGCAAGGAATGTCGTATCGGATATCGGTAAAATATCGGTCGGCCTAAGAGACGAAATATCGGAGATATATCGGAGATATTGCGTAAAAAAATATCGGTCGTCAAAAACTAGTTTTTATCATATATTTTCAAAATCTAACTTCTAAAATGAGTTATACTAATTTAAACAAAGAATAGATTTCAAAATATGCATAAAAGGATAGAAAACAAACATGAAAGTTTTTTTTTCCCAAAAAAAAAAAAAAATTTTTTTTCAAAATTTTTTTTTTTAAAAAATAATTTTTTTTTTCAAAAAAGGCCGATATATCGGTCCGAAACCGATATATCGGCGATATTTGGAAAAAATGTAAAAAACGATACTTAATGGTATCGGAGTATCGGTTTGTGTCCGATACCGATATATCGGCGATATATCGCCGATATATCGGCGAGCTGGCATTCCATGGTTGGAAGCTTTCCGGCTCAGACCGAGGCTCCGGTGCGGCAGGTCCCGGGGGCGACGGTGGAGGAGGAGAGGGTGGGGTCGGAGTCGCTGTTGCCAGAGTTTCTGGAGTCGCATTCCGAGGCCGTGGAGGACTTTGCTTCTATTCCTCTGTTTCTTCGACTTGCTGTTTTCTCGGCCGGACTCCGCGAGGACTCCGGTGGAAATGGCGATCCAGAGACCAGGCAGGAAGCCTTCGCGCCATCTAGGGCACCAATTTCTGAGGTTTTCTTCCCTGAGATTTATGCGACTGCTGCTCCTTGTCGCTTTTTTGGCTGCAATCCCTCCCTTTTTTTTGGCTGCTTGAGCGGAAGCTGGAGGAACTGAATATCCTGAGGCCATTTCAGATTTAGGATTTTCAGATTAGATATCAAAGTTTCAGATCAATGACTTTTTAGATTTTTCAGAAGGCTTTTCAGATTCAGGTTCAGGTCAAACAAATGGACCCTAAGTAGAAAGAACGGGGATCACATGGAAAAGCTTTTTCTTCACATAGGGGCTACTATTTGGGAGGTCATTTTCCACATCATTTAATACCATTTCCCACTAAACCTTGTTGGGGAGGTTCATTCATGGAGTGAATTACATTCAGATGGTAAAGTATCATTTCTTATTTATGTTGTGAAATGTTAAATGAGAATGAGAATGGTGAAAATAGGCCATGAATACCCTTAAATGGTTTTTAAATTAACTTCCTAAACAACCCTTTACATCTTAAATGATCTAACGGAACATTGAAAAAAAGGGCTTCCCAAACAAACTACCATTTTTATTTCATTTGGGGAAAGTAAAATGAAAAAATTTACCTTCCCTACAATCATTAAATGACATCCCAAACAAACCCTCTAAACACGTTACTTTATCTATCATCGCACCTGAACCTGAATTTGAAAAGCCTTCTGGAAATTCTAAAAAGCCATTGATCTGAAATTTTTGATATCTAATCTGAAATCCTAAATCTGAGTGTAAAATTATGAATCTGAAAAGTCCATTTTTATTGATATAAAACCTTCATGGAGAAATCTTCTCCATCGTCTGTAAAGTATCCCAATCAGGGAGATCAGAGATTACCACATCCGGATGCTCTTCCCCCACAGAAGCTTCACAGCAACATATCCATTCAAAGATTCAACCTTTAGACAAAAAAACATAAAGGTCAATGGGAAACATTGCGGCAGAATCGGCGGTGGTATCGCGGCGGTGACAGTGGATCCGACAGCGGCAATGTTGGAGACTGCGATGGCGGCGTGATGATAGGCGGTAGTGGCACCGGACTGGATCTCTAGCGAAGCCTGACGCAAGGTGGCGGAGCTGCAAATCCGTGGCAAAGGTGGTCGTGGTTTCAGCAGCGTGCGACGGAGGGAGGTCCGTAGCAGAGGCGGACGCAGTTCCGGCGGCATGCGGTGAAGATAGGACCGCGGCAGAGGCGATTGTGGTTCCAGCGTCGTGCGACGGTGGAGTGCACTGGTTCGTTGAAATGAAGGTGTTTGGTGGAGTCGAGGCGCACCGACATGCCTTGCTGATTGCTCGAAGGGTCGTGGAAACTCATAGGCAGCTGGTCGGACTACGAATCCCGTTCCATTTGCTTATGCTGGGCAGCTTCGCTTCCCTTGAGGGAGGGAGGTGGAGCTGCAATGGCGCCAGCAGCCATTGGTCGGGGGACGGGTGAAGGAGAAGAGACGGGAAAAAAATTCCCCCCAAAGGTTTTCGGAAAATTCAGATGGAATTTTTGGGCAATTTACATACATGGGCTGGGCAATTTATATACGTGGGCTGAATTCCGGATGGAATTCAGACACCCAAACAAATGATCTTAATAAGAGTAAACAAACAGCCCAAATCTGTTAAATACTTGTGCTTGGTGTTAGATTTTGTGATGAAACAAATTCATTGATGGTTTTGTCTTCCTGTGGCAGTGCTAGAAAAAAATTAATGGTTTCTCAAGGTTCTAATTGTCTTGCGTATTTTAAGTTTGTGAAAAAGGCGTAGAATAATCGATCATCAGTCACTTCATTTTTTCAGTGAGAAAGAAAATTTGTTCATACTGGTTATATTTAGCATTGTTGAGCTGTACATGTCAGTAAGAGGGCATCTATAAGTTTGGGTTATGAATGAGTGTGCTAGTGAAGGCTAACATTATTTCTCATTCTTATAATCTGCGAAGTGCAAATCAATCTTTTTTTTTCTCGAATTGCAACTCTGCGGGTAGCCATCCCACTAGTGACTTGCATCTACTTTCTCAATGAGAAAACTAAAAGCATTGCAAGAGCTTCAGTTCTGGGGTAAATTTGAACTCTAAACGTGATTCGCTTTGTTTTGCTTGACGACGAAGTGAATGATATCTAGTTATTATTTAAATCAATACTTCCAATTTGGAGCTCTTATTATCGACTAGTTGAGTCGATTTTTAGTGGTTCCATTCATTTCGTCGCTTCTACTCCACCCAATTTGGATACTTGAACTCCTTACTTTTCTAGCATCCTTTATTTTCTTGTTCTTGCAAGTAAAATGTCTTGAATGAACAATTTTTTTGTGCTATTCAGTTCTTGTTTTTTCTTGCCAGGTATTCAGTTTTCGTTTTTGCTTTTTGCTACAACTGCTCAAGGCAATGGACAACTCACGCACATAGAATCTACTGTCCTAAGATCCACCTTATGCATGGCTCGATTGTCTTTTACGACATAGGAGACTGAAGACCAAGGTGCCCACACATTTAGGGAGGGCATTCCAGATGAGAGGAGATTTTTAGGGTGCGTGCTAACGTTGGTGCATGCTGTAGACAATTGGATTTAGCGAAGGGGGAAAGATGTAACAAAGAATAGCATTGGTGCATCGCGGAGGGGACGGACAATGCATTAGCCCCATGCAAGCACAAGCACAGGACCCACACATAACTAGAGGCATGCCACAAGCGCTAATGGAGGCATGCTCATCTAGCATTTTCATACTCCCTCCATCCAATGAAGCTCCTCAGTGTTAGAAAATGAGTGAAATTTATCGGACTCTAAGGCCTGCAGAAGCAAACATAAGTTTCTCTCCCAATTCTCTCCCCGCGTTTTTGGTCTTGAGAGAGCAAACTCAACCATGTAATGTTGATCTATCTTTTTTCAAATCCAGACCAACTTCATCAAACGGAGGAAGTAGATAACAAGAAGGCACACATGTCCCCAAATTTTTTATCTAAACCCTGTTTGACTTCCCTTTTCACTTTTAAAGAAGTTGGGCTTAGGGTCTGTTTGGTTGTCATTACAGAGCCAAGTTTTAGGAGAATCAACAATTCTCCAACGAAATCTCCTCGAAACAATTCTCCAGCAAAATCTCCTTTAAAAAAGATTTTCAAAAGAAGTGAGGAATCACTTCTTTGATTTTTTTCAGATGGCATATCTCGTAATTCTATAAATAAGACAAAAGTATATAAAAACAAAAAATATATTTTATTAGGAGTAAACACATTTTTTTTGCTATTATGTGCCCTTTTTTGATATTTATTTATGAAATATGCCATTGAGCCCTAAATTCTTTTTCAAAAATAAATTCTTCCCAACCAAACGCCCATTTTCCACCCCTCTAGTTCTTCTTTAGAATCCCGCTTTCCCACTCTAAGAATCTGCTATCAAACAGGCCCTTAAAAGCCTTCCTCAAGAGGAGGGTTGACCCTTAAAAGAACAATTTCCCTCAAGGGTTGATTGGAAACATTTGGCTTGGGTAAAGAACCCTCAAGGCAAATTCATTCATCCTGAAAGGGAGTGCCAAACAACCCCCTAATATCAGAGCTGAATAGAACAAAAAAATTAGCTACTCCTAATATGCTGAACGTCCTGACTTGGATCTCATTGCTGCAAAGTAGATTAACTAAGTGTTGACAACTTCGGTCCGCTCATCAGTTTGCGGGTTACACGCAAAACTGAACTGCAAATGAATATCTAGCCATTGCCAGATAATGTGCCAGAAATAGCCTAAGAAATAGGAATCTCAATCTGAAGTAATTGCTCTTGGAATAACATGGAATGAACAATTTCCCAAAAGAAAAGCTGGGAGGAAGTGCCACATTTTGATTATATCTCCCAGTACCCTGGTTCTTAGGGTCCTATTGATTTAGTGCAACATAAACCAAGCTTTCTAAGTACAAAGCCTTCCATTTTTGGTAGTATGTGTCTTGGTTACAATATATAATCGAAGACATGCTTATTAAAATCTCTGTTACCGTCTTGTTATCAATATAACTTTTAGATCCTCCTTTGTGTCTCTTTTTTCTCTTTTTTTTGTTTGTGGAGATCTAACAGGTTCAGATCTGTTTCGTTCTTACAGAATATTTTTTGTGGCTACATATTATTGGCTTTGAGAATCTCATTTCTACCAAAGCTTGAATATTTATGTATACTTCTTCAAGCTTTTAGAGATTTGATGAGTTCAGGTTTTCAACCTAAAATCTACATGAAGAGGAAAATATAAGATGAATTAAACATATGATCACCAAGCAAAATATGGAAACTACAACATAAGATTTCCAAGGTACATGAATTTAAAGTTTGAAATATGCTTGCATAAAACTAAAAAAGAGATCAACAATATTAATAAGCAATATCCATGGGTTGGAATGATATTTAAAATTATAACATGTTTTTTTTATAATGAGGGCCGTCCAAGTCATATCATTTTTTATTAACTCCATCCAAGTTCTCTTGGGTCTCCCTCTCCCACTTTTAACTTAGCCATTGTGTCTCATAATGCCTGGTCCTAAGTCTGGGGAAAAGGAGGGTTAGCTATAAAAATTCCATCAATCTCTATGGATCTTACACTTATTTTTGACATCAAAGAGAAGGAAATAATAGGAAAATGGAATGATGAAGCATAAGTCATCAAAAAATTTGCTTTAGGTAGGTCTTTATACATGTTACACAGGTGTCTTAATTTTTTGGTAGGATAAGTTGGGTAGGTATTAGTTTGAACAAAGACTACACTATATATTCTAACCAAACCAAATGTAGATATAAACCACTTTCTTTGTAGCATGTCATCGAATAGGTACAATGACAATTCCAAAAGATATGGATATTTCGTAGCTTGATACAATTATAGGACTCCTAAGGTCTCCAGAAAACATCACATATATGTAAGACTAGAAGAGTGCAGTAGGAGATTTTTCCATATTACCTGGCCAATGAGCCCAGAATGCCATATTACTTAGTTTTTTCAGGTTCATGCCATATAACCTGGTTTCGGGGCATGATCTTTCTATTTTACCCGCCCGCCCAAACCTAAATCCTTCATGTTTTACCCGCCTTGAGTTGCGCCCCATTTAACATAGGCTTCTCCCTCAGTGATCATACAGTAAGGAAGTTCCTTGTCAGAGACAGAGGCTTGTCGGTGGAGAGACGGTGCAGTGTGGCAGGTACAAATATTTTCGACAGCTTTCTCGAGTCAGACGACTTCTTCTACCTGTGAGCAGGCAGAAGAAGCTCACCAACGCATATTAAAGAAGCACTTTCACAACCTCGCCATTCTATTGTAGAAGTGGTTTGACAACTCATAATCATATTTTTTTTTTATTCACACGTTATGGGAACGATGAAAGTTAAAATTTTGCACCGAAAAGTACTTCTCGCCGAGTGGCAAACTACTCTTTGCAAATTCGTCATCCCCACAAGAAGGTGTTTCAATGAATTTAAGATATCCTTATAAGGAGAAAGAGGAGAAAAAATATAGAAGAACATTAAAAGAATGAGCAAAAACGAATAGGAAATGAGGGAGATATGACGAGATGAATGTTGCTATCAATCATGTATTTAAATTTATGATAGCACTACTATTGTGTCCTCGATGACACGATACCACTGCTATTGTGTCCCCGATGACACGATATCACTGCTATCATGTCATCAATTACATGATAGCATGTCAAAATTCAACGAGTCATATCTCCCACATTTTTATCTGTTTTTGCCCATTCGTTTTGTTTTCTTCTTTATTTTTTATCCTCTTTCTCCCTATGAGGATATCCCAAAAAATTTTACACAACTTCTACTGGGGATGATGAATTTTTTGTGACTCCAATGTCAATGAATTAAGCATCTGGTGAACACAACATCATGACAGTGAGTACATGAATTTGAATTATAGATATTATGTGTTCTTGACAATATTACGTGTTTCTGATCTTAGGGGGTGACTGGTATTAATGGAAAAAGTGGTTGTTTGTCTACACTACGATGGAATATTTGGAAGTCCTCATGTACGTAAGTGGGAAAGTGAAGGTGATGACCATTGACACACGGGTGAAGTTCTTAGATCTGATGATTCAAGTTGAATAAATATTAGGATGCAAGTCTATAATGGACTACTTATCCCTTAAATATCTAGTTATATCAGCATCTCCATGCATACCATGGAATTTGGGAAGTAAGTTTATCATTACAGGCTTAAAAGTGAAGTGATGTGCTTGTAGAGGTAATATAATACACGAAGGTGTGCTAGTGCGTGTAGGTTGCAGGTACTCATGCAAGGGCCGCATTGGTGCATCATGTTCAATCTCATTTTCATTAATATCAGGGTTACTACCCTGATCAGCCATATTGTGTGGTGTGTGTGATAGAACAGAAAATTCAAACAAAGGATTCCCAATCAAAATAGCAGAATTATCTCTAACCAATCTTCCACTGGTATCTCTATTCCACGAGTGTATGCACAAGCAACAGAAATTTCAAAGAGAGATATGGAACGAAGTTACCAAATTTTGATAAAAAATCCAATGAAAAGCTTTTTGTTCCAGATCAGCCTCAGAATACTCCAACTGTCCTACAAAATAAGCAAGCTAAATTAAACTAAGAATAACTAAAATTAACTAAATTATGCTAGAAAGAAAGAAACTAATTGGAAGATTAATCCTAAAATTCACTCCCCGGCAACGGCACCAAAATTTGATCAAACCCCAAAATAAGTTGACAAATTGTAATATATACTCGGTAAGTCCAAGGTCGAACCACAGGGAATGATGTAGGACTATTCTACTCCAAACTAATCTAAATACTACTTAGCTTAGCAAATAAAAATTTTTATCAGGAAATTATGTAGAGAGATTGTAATTTAATTAACTACTAAAATGACAATTAAAGATTCAATTAAAATTAACTAGAGATAGCAAAGATAATCGATGGGAGATATCAAAGCTTCAAGGATCAATTATTTAATCAATACTTCTATGTTTATTTAATTACGCAATTAGATTCAAATAATGATTTGACCTAATCGGATGATATTTCATTCACGTTCATCATAAGCATTAACATAAAAATATCGATTGAATATTTATCATTAACAAGCTCCGTCAAATAATCACAGGGAATTATAAGCATTCGCCGTACCTTATGTTAACGATAAATCAAATAATTATATAGATTATGACTTTATCAAAACATTGCATTCAACCAAATAAGCAATAAAAGCACTTCTTTATAGACGCAGAAATACTAATAAAATAATATCACCTCTAGCTTTGACAAAAGATTTAGCTATTCATATTCATGAGAAAAAGAAAAATCAGATTTGGAAGAAATTGCATTTGAAAAATCACTGTAGTAGAAACACTATTCACTGGGTACTATAGCAGAAACACTGTAGCAAATCACTGTTCACCGCGAGCACTATTCATCGTCTCCCCCAAACTGCCCGGTTACTGCAGCAGTTGCGTGGGTACTGTAGCAAACAAAAAACAGCTCAAAATCCGATTTTTTTTCTTCTCTTTCTCTCCCCCTTCGATTCCCCTTCTTCTTCCTCTTCGATTTCCGGCCAAAATCACCACCGAAAACACGAAAAACACGACCCACTTTCTCTCAACCGAAGCTCTGTTTTCTTTTTCGAAAAACAGTTATGTCCCTCCTATCGCTCGGTTTTTTTTATAGGCAATTCAAAAGAGTCCTCTTCAAATCCAATTCCACCTTGAGATGAGCCCAAATCCGTTTGAAAAATCCGATCTTTCCTATCTTTTTTGGTTTCTGTTTCGGTTCCCTATTTGAGCACGATTCCTCTGTCTAAATCGCCGTCATTTCGAACTCGACCCATCATCCTCGCCGCTGCTCGCACCGTTGCCATCGTGACTGCCGATTCAAGCTCCAACCGGCGCTCGAGCTCTGTTTCGTTCGTCTGTTAGACACCCGAGCCATCAGTTCGGGTTGTCTTTTATTTATTTTTATTTTTTATTTTTTTGAACCGAACCAGTCCCAATTGAACCAATTCAATTCCTTTTCTTTTTTTCTTTTGCTTCAATCAAATAAAACCCGTCCAAGCAATCTCAACCACCGGATCAATTCTGCACGTCCGTACTTTAATTTCGCGTCTGTCTTCTCTTAAGTGACTCGTCAACGGTTCAGATCTTCGATACGTGTGATATAAGCTCTTGGGTCACTTTGGCACTTCAAAACACGTCTAATGCACTCTTCTGCTACCGATCTGCAATTCGCATTTTTAAACCTGCAATAACAAAACCAAACTAAAATTAGATGCATAATAAAAATATGATTCATTAAATTCAATAATGCATCTAAAATAGTTAATTAGAGTAAATTAATTATTAATCCCCTAATTACTATCCTAATCACAAATAACCCATTTTATTCATATTTTATCACAAAAACTACACTAGCATATAGGTAAATAGGGCATACAAATGTGTATATTTTATGCATATCACCTGTGCTAGAACATTGAAAATTCTTTGGTTACTCCTATGTGAGTTAATCCACATTGGGATATTGAGAAATCCAGTGTACTCCCCTGAGAGTCTAATTTCTAAAGATTATGGTCTGGGTCTCTAGATGAGAGAACCCTTATTATTTCTAAATTGAGTGAGTTCTACGTAAACTGTTTCCCACTAAGAGTTTTGATGAATGCTCTTAGAGTGGAATCATAGTATGCACACGAGCCATTGCTAGATCCTCTGTGATTTCAGATATTTGATAAACCTATGTAGTTCAGCCGATGATGGCAACGCGTGCGCTTTAGACTGTATGATATTACAGAAGGTCTGCAGTCTCTGCCCATTGTGCCCGTAAGCACCGATGCGGCCAGGATTCTTAGACGCATGGCCGGGTTCCTATGAAGAACCTCTAGGATGTTCTGGTATTGATGTCCATAGGGGAAGTGGACTGAACAGAGAGCAGAAATTGTTATCTCCAACACTTTGTATGTTTGGAGTCAGTATTCATTTCTAATTTTCTCTTGACGCCCTATACGTTTGGAGTTTTGAAATTTAAAAGCTAGTCTATTTTCTTAACCGTTGATGGTCTTTGATGATGATTATTATCTAGGTAAGTAAACTCTGTATTTGCTCATCCTGACCTTGTTAAACGTGCCTTCATTTCTCTATACCATATTGTCAGTATTCCTGTCTGTAACACCCAGAAAATTCGTACGTTAACTAAAAGTATCTATTTTAGGAAACTGGTCTAAAATAGGAAAGTTTCATTTCCTGATTTGATTTATGGTTATGCGATGTGCTTTGATGTGTTATTTGATTAATGATGTGATATAACTTGTTAATCGCATGGCTAATAGTAGTAGAAAACTAGGACGCGAGGGTTGGTCCTGGCGCTAGGCACAACCTGGCGCTGAGGCCAGCCTGGCGTTAGGGTCTGAGAACACCTGACGCCAGGAGTGGGGCCAGGCGCCAGGGCATGTGTTCAGTGGATTATTCTATATTAGTAAAGTGAAGTTGGTTTTGATGTGTGATTAGTGATGCACGCATGTTAGTATGACGAGTAGTGCAACCGTGGGATGCCAGAGACTTGTGCGCGTAGGACTCAAGCCAAGACGCAGGACCTAGGCGCTGGGCCACCTAGCACTGGCCCAGGGGTGATTTATGAACGTGGGTAACCTTGCCATAAGATGATCTTCGGATGGTGGGAGTGATCTTGAGTCGGCTGAAGTGAATCTTGGAGCAAAAATCTACGATTTGACCTAATAGCGGTAAATATGGTAAGTATCGCGGAGGATCAAGAAGTATCAGTTCGGTTGAGATAATTAGGGAAGATAAATCTTAATTAAAAAGAGATAAATGTTTCACTTTTTAATCAACTAATAGGAAGGGGACGTCTAGTTGGTTGACCTAGATATGGTAGTTTCCCAGTTTGGAACGAGATATGTAAAGTATGATTAAGATTGCAAACTCGGCCAGTACTATTTTTGTGTCGACAGTTGAAAGTAATTAAATCATAACTAATTCAAGGAAAATCAAAAAAATATAAAATTAGTGGGGTTAGAAACTAGACTCATAGGGATAATTTCAATAAAAAGCTCAGAGTCTAAATTCAACTGTATTGACCGTGGAAAGAGTTGGAAGTGGACTATTATGCGTATGACAGTGTGCTGTAATTAGGATTAAGATAGTGAACGAATCTTATTAGAGATTTGAAATCCTAATTAAATGAGGAAAACCCAATGGATTAACATGGATGAACGTCCCTTACTAATGAGGGAGAGCTTTGAATTGGTAGTGAGAGTTTGGATTAGGAAGGAGTCTTGATTTGGAGATATCCTAGTTGTAGTAGGTTTCGGTCTATATAAGCACAGGAGAGAGGGTTGGCTAGTATTTTTCAAGCCAAATTCCTTGTGAACGTCCCAAGACTTTCTCCTTCTCCTTCTCCTTTGTTCCAGCAAGCTTTACACATTTTCCTTCATCTCAAGAGTCAACGATCGAAGTGCTAAAGGGCGGCATCGTGTAGAGGAATCAAAAGCCTTCGCGAGGAAGCAAGAAGATACTACGTTTGGACTAGGTAGGATGATTTTTCCCACACTCTTGGATCTGAATTTCATACCTTGTTCAAGTGCTTCTTGTGTCAATATATTGATTTATGATTGTGAGTCTTCATGAGAGTCAATCGCTAAGTACCAATCTTTTGAATTATCTAGTTATTACGCGTTGTTGCTCAATCGTGTGAACCTTGATGTTCAAATTCCTAATTGTTACACATGCTAGCTCAATGATGAGAAGTTTGAATTATTTGGAGTCCTATTTGAAGCTTCCTTGTGTCCCTTTTGGTCTCTGACATTGCTGTCCAAATTTTATCGTCCTCAATTAGTTGTCCAGTTTACCTAATTCAACTCGAAAAAAGGGTATGTGTGTGAGATGAATTAAGATAATGAAAGTATACCTCAATCCTTGTAAATATTATGACATATCATACCTAATAAAGTTCTGGAATACGTAAGATATAGAAGATATTCAAGTATACTATATATTATTGAACGGATTATGGGGTAAACACACTCACAATTTGACTAGAACTATGATTAAGGGTATCGGCCAGAACTATTTCTGCACTGATGACCTTCATTAAAATATTTGTAACTAATTATATAAAAATGATAAAAATATTCTGTTTATTGGGTTGTAAACTAGACACATAGAAGTAATCACAGTAAAATTTTCAAAGTCTAATTCCTTCTGTTTTGACATTGGTAAGGGTCGGAAGTTGACTAATATGTAAAAATAGAACACTGTAATTATGGTAAAGGTTGGAAAAACTTTATCAAAGCAATAGCCTATACTATAATAAGTATACTAATAACTTTATATGTATTATATAAGACTTTAAGTAAGTATTACAGTAGGATGGACTAAGTATAATACTATAGTATCACGGGCTAATGGTGAGTGGTTTGATGCTCATCAAGTCTTATATGTTCCATTGGTGACATTGACTCGATTCGTGTTTCCAATTGGAAATTGAACCATCTATTTTTATTTGACCAATGCACTTCTATTCGTTTGAGAAACTTCAGTTGACCTGTTATTGAGCCTGTTTGAGTCAAGTCTTCTTTGAAACCAGAACTTAATATTCTTCATGATATAACTTGAGTTTTCTTGGAGTCTTGAAAGGCAATTCTTGATCAAGTCTTTCTTCATAAGTCTTATCTAGGGCTATGCATGCGTAACATGGTCATTGTTAAGAGTCTTTGCTGTTCTATTCATACTTCAGAGAGTGAGTCATATATTATCAAAAGACTTTGATATTCTATTCATACTCCATGAGTGAGTCATTGAAGTAAGAGTCACCCTATTATCAGAAAGTTGAGACCTCTGCTATTGTTGAAACACTGTCCAGTTTGACATTGACCTATTTCTCTACTAATTGTTCGGTGGAATCATAGTATGCTCACGAGCCATTGCTAGGTTCAGCGTGACCTCCGATATTTATGGAATTTTGATTCCTTATTGCCCAAAGGGAGGCAAATACGTACGTTTAGGCTGTATGATATTACGGAAGGTCTGCAGTCTCCGCCCATTGTGCCCGTAAGCACGGATGGGGCCAGCATGTCTAGACGCGTGGCCGGGTTCTGAAGGGAGAACCTCTAGCATAATTCTGGTATATTTTACCTTTTGTGATCGGTAAATTCAGCGAGCAGAAATTGTAACTCCTTGCACTATAGATGCCTAGAGCCTTTGGTATTTTGACCATTCTTTCCTTACACCGGTATTTGTTTGGAGTCGTATAATTTATTGTGCTTGCTCTATACTTAAGACTCAGGAAGCGTTGATGTTCGGAGTCTTGGATTATAGTAATTTCTCTCTATACACTTAGGTTGTTTAAGAGTCTTCATTGATATTGTTATTTCCTCTTGTAATGGAATTCTTGTAGCTTAGTTCAAATATTCTTGATTATTCAACTGTCTCATATTAAACCCTACTCTTTGTCCTATATTGTATATTCTGTTCTTGTGGGTTTTTGCATTCTACTGGGTATTTCTTCGGAATACTTATGCATCCTCTGATGCAGGTATGAAGAAAGTATAGCTATGGCAAGTGCAAATAATGGAAGACTCGAAGACAGTCGTGGAAGATAAAGCTATCTTTATTATTTTAAATTTAGTGTTAATATTATTGGCATGTTGGCCAAAAGCATTTTAATGATTTTGATTTTTAGTTATTTTAGATGACTTGTATTATGGATTAATTTAAGATTGTTAAGTTCTCATTTCATATGTGTTAATGATATTATTTAAAGACTTAGTTGTGTTATGTCGAGTACACATCTATTCATGGTGATGTATTAGATGGGATGTTCGAGTATTCGGGCATGTCTCATGGTTTTTGGCCTCAAACATACTCATGAAAAAAAAATGTCTTCCGCACTCCGACGAGGCCGGGAATTTTGGGGCGTGCACTGTCATTATTTGTTTGTGGGTTTTTCTTGGCTCCTACTGGGTATTTCGTTCGAAATACTCATGCATCTCTTGATGCAAGAATCAAAGAGGAAAAGAACTGACAAGGTACATTTGATGGAGCTTGATGGTGGATTGCTGATTGAAGTGGATTTAATTTTATTATGCTTTGATATTTTGTTCGTGGTGAACTCATCAGCCTGTGTGCTGAATTATGTTTTATGATATGTTGAGACTTAATTATTGTAATAATTTAGTTAAAACTTGAGATTTTATTATTTAAGATTCATGTTAGCGGATGTTGTTAATCATTCTGAATCCTACGTTTATCCCATATTATGTCAAATGGGAATGACAAAGATTGAGTATTCGATCGCGTCCCGAGTTTTAACCTCATGACCTTCTTTGTGTTGGTGCTTCAGCGCTATAATCGAGGTTTTAAAATTCGGGGCGTGACACCAACTACAAGGTTCTTCTTGTGTTAGGGTGTCAGTTTGAAAACATCAAACATTTCAAGAGAACTCTTGTTGATTTGACAATAAAGAGGGGGTTCACTTATATTGTGGTGGATGAGGAAGAGGATACACTTGCTGCAAAATGCGAGGAGAATTAGTGCAAATGGTATATTCCGGGGTCAAATAAGTCAAGCGTCGTTGGCATTACAAGGAGGGAGGTTGAGCATATATGTGACATAAAGTTGGGAACGAAAGTTCATCATTTTGCTTCATACCTATGGATTGCAAGGAAATGTCATGACCTAAATAAGGAGTCAAATACCATCACACTAGAGAATATCATAAGGTACATTGAGAAACGTTGGGGCATCACAATCAACTATAAGAAAGCATGCCGGGCAAAAGAAGATTTATCGAAGTTAATTGATGGCAACGCAGACGATTCATATCGCATTTTATCCACATACGCTAAGGAATTAGAAAGTTCTAATCCATGAACCTATGTGGTTATGAAAAGGTCTCCTGATACACCTGAAATAGAGTTTGGCGGATACGATTTCAAATGTGTGTTTTGGATGTTTGACCATGTTGCAAGAGCTTTTAGAAGTTCACTTAGACCTCTCTTAATTGTGAATGGAACATTCCTTAAAGGAAAGTATCCCGGATGTCTATTGGTTACTACAAATATTGATGGTAATCAACAAATGGTGTGCGTTGCATATACTATTGTTGAGGCTGAGACAAGAAACACTTGGTAAGTTAAGAACAATAATTAATTGTAGTCGTGTCATTGTGAACACAATATGCAGGAGTCGTGTCGTCGATGTCACAATAACATTGCATATTGTGTTCACAATGACACGACACGGGCACACTGTTGTGTATCTATTAGCAAGAGTCATGTCCTCGATGAGACGACTACATTGACTTATTATGATAATTGCAATCGTATTTTTCTTACACAATTTTTATCCTATGTTACTTTCAGGACGTGGTTCCTCAAGTTAATTCATACTTTTCTTTTTATGAAGTCACACTCAAGACTAGACAATTATTTCTAACAAACAGAAGGAACTTCTCAAAGCAGTCCTTGATGTCTTCCCGGGGGCTCATCTTGGGGTTTTGCCTTCGTCATATTGGACAAAATATCCTAGACAAATAGAAAGACAAACTCTTGAAGAACCTCATATTTAGAGCTGCTCATAAATTCAAAAGATCGGATTTTGATGAGGTCATAGAACAAATTAAGCAACACAATGAGGAGGCATTCAAATACATTTATAACATCAACTATAGAATTCCTTGGTAGAAGATATGGTACTCTCACATCAAGCAAATCAGAGAGTGAGAACAATATGTTATTAAAGGAACGGAGTTGGCCAATCACTAGATTGATCAAGCAAACGTGTGCCACCACTACAACTCATTTTGAGAGACATAGATACGAAGGCCTAACAACTCCCTTAACCAAATGTGCCCAAAAATGCATAAACAATAAGAGGGATCAGATTTGTACAGTTCAAGTGCAGGCTATATCTTTGTACGAATTTCAAGTGAATTCTCTCCACCATGTGCTAGGTTCAATGTGATCATTACTTAATTATTGTGTAAATAAATACGGCTTATTTCAGGTTTGTGTCTAAAAAAACATGATAACACAAAATGTTAATTATTGGACATGTGATTTCTTAGGACTACGTGAACCTTCTGAAGAAAACATGCATATATAGAGAGTTTCAGAGCATGAGACTTCCTTGTAAACATTCAATATCGTCAATTGATCACAGGAGTTTAGACCCAATGCTATATTATGAGAAGTGATACAACACAAAGACTTACTGCACAACTGACGATGACTCAATTTTACCAATGTTAGACCGGCATCAATTGTTGGATCATGTGGTTCTCCAAATATATGAACCACCAATTGTGAAAAAGTAGAACGACAGGTGAAGGGTGAACAAAATTGAGTCATAGCTAGAACCCCCTAAGAACTGAAGGAGATGTGCTAACTGTCGCCAGCTTAGGCACCACCGAACTAATTACAATAACCCGACAGTTGAGAAACAGCCTAAGCATCGAAGAAAGCGTTTAGCCACAAATGATCCAAATCCGACTTCAGGGAAACATCATTCTAGATTGCCACATCCGCCTCCATTTTTCATGTAAATGAAATATAATGACAATGAGTATTACAAGTAACATATAGTGATCTGTGTAAGCTTCGAAGAATATGAAAATTAAGCATGTATTTAAACACCCGATAGCACTTGTAACTTGTCTTCGAATACATGATAGAACTGCTATCCTGTCCTCGAATACTCATCAACACTATTATCATGTGTTTGAGCAGTGCTATCGTGTCATCGAGGACACGATAGGAGAAAAGTCGTGTCCTCAAAGACATGATCAAACGATCCCTCAAATGTATTGTGTATATAAACAAAATAAAAGAAAATTTAAGCGTGCAATTTTTAATTTATATTATGTATTTTAAATTCCAAGTAACTGAGAGTATGCAAATTAAGAGTGTATTAAACACACGATATCACTGCTATTGTGTCCTCAAATAAACAGTTGAACTGCTATCATTTCTTCGAATACAAGATAGAATTACAGTGCTATCGTGTGTTTAAGGACGCGATAGCAGTGCTATCATGTATTCGAGGACACAATAGTTGTGCTATTGTGTGTTTAAATACATGCTTAATTTGCATATTGTCTGTTACTTGTAATTCAAAATGCACAATACAAATTGAAAATCGCACTTTTAAATATCTTCTATTATGTTTTTATACACTCTACATTTGAGAGATCATGTGATCGTGTCTTCGATGACACAACTTTTCTCCTATTATGTCCTCATTGACACAATAGTACTGCCCAAACACACGGTAGCACTGTTATCATGTATTCGAGGACACAAGAGCAGTTCTATTGTATATTTGAGGACATGATAGCAGTGCTATTGTGTATTTGAGGACACGATAGCAATGTTATCGAATGTTTAAATACACACTTAATTTGCATATTGTATGTTACTTGTAATTCAAAATACACAATGCAAATTGAAAATTTCACGCTTAAATTTCTTCTATTCTATTCGATTCATAAATACACTACATTTGATGGATTGTGTGATCGTGTCTTTGAGGACACAATCTTTCTCATATCTTGTCGTCGTAGACACAATTTGAGGGCAAAATTCAATGAGTCAGATCTCTCTCATTTCTTTTCCATTTTCGCTCATTCTTTTTGCTTTTTTTTATTTTTTCCTCATCTTTCTTCCCATGATAATAATTGAAGGATCTTGAGACACCACCTAGTGGGGATGAATAATTTCAAAAGAAGAAAGAAGAATAGATGAAGCGGAATAATAGCGGCTTCACCACATGCTCCATCTCTGCAAATTCATCTTCCCCACTAGAAGATATGTACTAAAATTTTTATGTAATAATATTTTGGGATATCTGCCTCTGAAATGGAACTTCTTCGCCATATGATCATTGCAGGGGAAGCTTATGTTAAATATGAAATGGGCTTAGGGTGGCTAAGACATGAAGTATTGGGGTTTAGGGTTGGGCGGGAGGGCAAAATGAGAAGACCAGGTCATGAAACTAGATTATATGGCTTGAGCCTGAAAAAATAAGGTAATATGGCATTCCGGGCTCATTGGCTAGGTAATATGAAAAAATCTTGTGCAGTAGGAAACATTTCTATTTTTTGTCACAATAGAAAAAAAGGTAGATTTTTGGGCTACAAAATTTAGGGTGGTGCATTTGGAGGTGAAAATACTATCAGGCGTGACTTCTTTTCAGGGTGAAAATTATCACATTGATTTTGTGAAAAGTGAATTCCCGTTTGGGAACTGAACATAAATCACACTAATTTGTGTTTGGAAAGGTATACTCGATGGCGATGGCTATTGTGTAATCGATTACATGATAGCCTTTAATGGAACAAACTTTAACGCTGTATTTCTTACTCATTTCTGATCCGTTTTTGCCCATTTTTTCGTTTTTATTCATTTTTAGTACTCTTTCTTATAATGATGATATCATAAAGATATTGAGCCACTGCGTACTATTTATCGTGGATTTTATGGTATTTTTTATAAGATATCAAGATCATTAAGATATCATGATGATCAGAAAGAGCAAAAAAAATGGCCGAAAATGGATAGAAAATGAACGAGATATGAACCGTTGAAGTTTGCTCGATTTTAATGGGCGATTACACGATACAATGTGCTATAGTGTAATTGATTACACGATAGCCGATTACACGATAGCCCGGCTATCGTGTAATCGATTAATCCAACACATGATAGTCTATCGTGTAATCCAATACATGATAATCAGTGCTATCGTGTAATCGATTACACGATAACTTTTAATGGGTCAACCTTTAATTATGCATTTCTTACTCATTTGCTTATTTTTTTTCATTCTTCCTAATTTTTAGTGCTCTTTTTTATAATGATGGTATCATAAAGATATTGAGCCATCACGTACTATATATCGTAGATTTTATGGCATTTTTTATAGGATATCAAAGTCATTAGGATATCATGATGATCCGAAAGAGCATCAAAAATAAGAAAGAAAAAAATGACCGAAAAATGACTAAAAATGAAAGAGATATGATTCGGGAGAGAGAAGGGAGATGGAACTGATTTTTTCTCGTTGAAG
Organism: Houttuynia cordata; assembly: GCA_039654745.1. Classification (NCBI taxonomy): domain Eukaryota; kingdom Viridiplantae; phylum Streptophyta; class Magnoliopsida; order Piperales; family Saururaceae; genus Houttuynia; species Houttuynia cordata. The sequence goes on from CM077502.1 coordinate 25,546,285, forward strand.
AGAAACGACGAATGATTCTCACTTCTGCGAAAATCACGTTTTCAAGGGTGAAAGGTGAAAATTTTTACCCATCACCGTCACCGACCACTATTAGTCTTTTCACTAACCAAATGCTTTTTAGGCGTGATAGCAATTTTTCAGGCATGAAAGATGGTTTTTTTTAGCTTCCAAACGCACCCTTAGTCAAACCCATTCATGTTCCAATTATAGAACAGTCACATGGTGGGTAAGGGGCCTTCCGGGTTAGCAAAAACAATATTAACAAATTATTCCCCTTCAAGTAAATTTAGCTTTAACAAGTTTTGAATACCTAAAGGAGAAGCATTTCCATTTACCCTTTTTCTTGTAAGTTGTCGAGTCTCTCATGATGGAAGCTAATTTTCCTTCCGCCCATAATTTTCCGCGCTCCAAATACTTTCAATTTACCAAAAACTTGCACCTCTATGGTTTTCATCTGAGAATGATATTTTCCCTCTTTTCTTGAAGTATATGATGGAGAACTAACGGGTTTAGTTTCCACCAATATCTCATGTCTAAATTGAATGTTGCCACAAGGAAAAAAGGGAGTCTTTTTTTGGCTAGGTGAGCAGAAGTACAATATCTTAAAAGAAGAGGTTGCTATTTCAACGACACAAATAGTCCTACTAATAACACCATCAATTCATTACTTTCAGTTTCAGATATCTGTATAAAAAAAATCAGTTTCAGATACATCTTTCATGGGTCTATAACACTTGAGAACATGCACTTTTACGGTGTAGACATTGAAATTAATGATGAAACTCCCCAAGATTTCAATATGTGGCAACAATCCCAGCCATCAATCCTTCTATCCTTCCATCCAATAAGAAAAAAGCTTATCTAAAACAAAGCTCCAGGGCCCTGTTACTTTGTAAGCCATACCTAGTTTGCAATGCATAAGCTCATACATAAGTCAATCCAACAAGCACAAATGTGTTTGCAACTTTGCATCATAATAGAATGATTGATAAATCATCCCTTACGTCATGGTGAGCTGCCAGTAGAAATAACGGTTTTACTGTTTTTTATCAGAAACTAGCTCAATATAAAATGGTTTATAGATTTAATCAGTTTTCTCAAATAATGCTATCAATAAAATGAGAAGCGAAATTTTTTCTATCTGACATGCCTGGGGCGACAATGCTATCAATGGAAACTGGGAAGTGAAAATTGGTCAGAGATGCTAATCCGTTCCATCCTGGAAGGACATAAAGGATATTTCTATTCTCTAATTGTTATACTTGCATTTCCCTATTTCTTGAGAGGGATGATGGACAATAGAGAAATTTCAATATTCAGGTATCACTACTAACAACCGAAATTTCAATATTCAGGTGTCACGCCCCGAATTTCAAAACCTCGAATAATGCGCGAAAGTACTAACTCATTTAAGGTCATGAGGCTGAAACTCGGGACGCGACTGAATAGTCGATCACATAACGTTCTCATTCCAGAATGCTTAACCAATATCCGTTTTACAAAAATCTTGAATAATAAAATAAACTACGCTATTACAACAATTCAGTCTTAACAATTATCAAACACCAAATTTAAATTCAGCTCACAGGCTGATCAGTTCTCTTACGAACAAGAAAATTAAAAACAAGGAATAGATCCACTTCTATCAACTTTCCACCATCGAGCTCCATAGCATGAACCTCGTTAGTTCTTTTCCACTTGATTTCCTGCATTGAGAGATGCATGAGTATTTCGAAAGAAATACCCAGTAGGAGCCAAAAAAAACTCATAACAGATAATAACAATAGGAATACTGTCAAAATGGAGAATTAAAGACACATTTAAGAAGATCAGGTTGAGCAAATACAGAGTTCACATTACCTGGACAATAATCATCATTAAGGACTATCAACGGTCAAGAATAAATAACATTAACTCAGATCCCAAATGTACAGTGCATCGGAAAGATTAATAAGAATACTGACTCCAAACATACAGAGTGTCAGAGATAACAATTTTTTACTCTCTGTTCAGTCCACTTCCCCTATGGATATCAATTACCAGATCATCCTAGAGGTTCTACAGAGGAACCCGGCCATGCGTCTAGGGATGCTGGCCCCATCGGTGCTTATAGGCACAATGGGCTGAGACTGGAGACCTCTTTCGTAATATCATACAGTCTAAAGTGCACGCGTTCCCGTCATCGACTGAACTATAGAGGTTCATAATATAATCTGAGATCACATAGGATCTAGTAATGGCTCGTGAGTATACTATAATTCCAATCTAAGAGCATTCATCAAAACTCCTAGTGGAGAAACAGTTTCCATGGAACTGAATCAATCTAGAATCAACCAGGGTTCTCTCATCTAGAGACCCAAACATCAATCTTCCAAAATTTGACTCACAGAGGAGGAAAGTAAACAATCTGGATTGACTCACATAGGAGTACTCAAGAAATACAATCTGAATTGACTCACATAGGAGTACTTAAGAAATACAATCTAAATTGACTCACATAGGAGTACTCAAAATCTTTAGAATGATCAATAACGGATGACTCCAATTATGATTCATCAGGAATCGGAACACTGAATCGCATCACCGTACCTAGCCCTAGATATGACAATCCCCTTGAATCAGAATAGAAGGTTCCCATTATCAGAAATTGGTCAACAATAGTGCACAAGGTGTTGAATCTGTGATAGAATTTCTTGGACAAAAGGCCGTTCAAGAACTCGGACACATGAGACAAGTAATTTCAGACAGTAATCCTCAACTCACCACTCATACTCATAATCTAATATTACTGAATCCTGTACCTTCAGAGTCTTACATTATAGAAATCAGATCATTATAATATATATATACTTATAATGTATAGTAGTAAACCGAATTAGGGTTTTAATACGAATTACAGTAATCTGTCTAGTACATAACAGCCAACTTCCATTAGCGGTCACTGACTACCGAGCCCGAATCCTTTTCTGAAATTTTTATCCCATATAGCCTTGGGTGTCTATTTTCTAACCCAACCAGAATCATAATTTTATGAGTTGTCTATATTTATTTATGATTTTCTGATCACTGCTCGTCGGTGCAGGAACAGTCCTGGCCGAGAGCAAATATCATCATATACTTTGCTTAATTGTTAAATCCAATCTATTTAACTAATTGATTACACTTATCAATGCTGATTACACGTTACTTATGTTCTTTACAAAACCAAGAAGGTTCTGAAATTATCAAATTACTTCATTATATGAAGAGTTTTACACTTCTTGTTATATTAATGTCCCAAGGGCTACCAATGACTCATAAACAGAAATAGACAATAAATAATGGATACAAAATTACTTTAATCAACTGAGACATGACTCCACAATCTTGGCTTACTACATCAAGGTCGTGATCATATAGAAACATCAACAAATCAATAACAATTTCATGGAATAATCAGGGATTAAGATGGATGAATAAACGGACTTATCCCAATATCGATGTATAACGAACGAAAGAAGTGAATAATCCAATTGTACAGATCATAAAAGCCTCCAAAGATTGAGAAAGATAACAACTTTATACATTATTCAACTCAGGGATGTCATCTAAGTGCTAGATTGGATGATGGATCGAAGTAAACACAGGATCACGTGCAATATCTTAAACACGTATCAATATAATCATGGAATATGAACAAAAATCCATGCATATAACTTCCACATGAACATAACTCAATCATGAAGCATATTCAATCATAATATGTAATCAAGATATGAAATTTTGTAGGAAAAAGAGCATACTACCTCTTGGTGGAACCAATACTCTTTGCGCGTTAATCGGTTCTCTGCGTATTACCCCTTTTCTTCGCAAAATCTCCACGAACGAGTGCACAAATTGATGTAGAACCTTTAGAACGAAATGAGAGAAGGCTGGCTGTTCGCTCCAAGGTTGGCACGAATCCCAAGGGCGTCCAAAAGTCTTTGACGGTCTCCTCTCATGTGGGTTTAAATAAGAGATGCCTAGGTGATTACATTAAATCCTCACCGTTGATTACTAATCCATCCAAGGGTCGTGATTCGCCAATCACCAGCACAAAATCTAAGTCAAGGACGTGATTTCCCTTGATTTAGATCAGTTATAAATCTCTTTTTAGTAGGGATTTAAATCAAATCAATGTCTTACTCAAAATAGGGTTGCAACCTCCTAATTTGAAAAATCAATCCAAGATCTCTTTCCAAATCAAGACGTGCCAATAAATTAGCCTTGTAACCGCCATGATTATCTCATTAATCAAGTTCAATTATAATCCCACTAATTACTCTAATTTCCCCAATTAACTCCTTAATTAGTTAGGATTTCCTACAATTAAGGAGCTTCAAATCTCCTCTATCGATTATACCATATTTAAGGTAATTTCCAAATTAGATTTCAATCTCTCACCATTGATTGTTACCCAATTTATGGCCAAGATTTTACTTCACAAGGAAGGAATCCACGTCAGGGATGAGATAAATCTCAATCAAATCAGTTACAATTCCCATTAATTAGGGAATTAAATTAGTTAACTAAGTTTTCGTAACCACCCAAAATCTCTTCCTAATTGATTCTCAATTGGCACGATCTCAATCACGCCATTAACTAATTTCATTCCACCTTATTTGGCATCCAAAATAATCCCATTAATTAGCATAATTTTCCTTAATTAGGAATTTCCCGAAACAGTCCAAATTAAACTAGATTTTTAATTAATTCAAAATTCCCTCTTCTCCTTAATTCTCTCTCACCTAACCAAATCTAAAACATGCCAACCACGTGCACAGTGCCTAAGGTGCTGTGTCCACGTGGCTCTGGCTCTCAGATGCTCTTGCGTCTGGGGCGTGGCACACAGATGAACGGCTCCAATGTCCCGCGAATATAGTGTGTCGTATGGCACTGCACAACTCTTGTACCACAACACTAATTCAATTTAATAACTCAACATACTCAAATGAATCTCTACACACTGGTCTCACACCCTAGCGCCTGGCCCCGTACTCCTGGCGTCAGGTGCACTCAGCCCCTGGCGCCAAGCCAGCCTCAGCGCCAGATTGAACTACTCAAATGAATCTCTACACACTAGTCTCACACCCTAGTGCCTGGCCCCGCACTCCTGGCGTCAGGTGCACTCAGCCCCTGGCGCCAAGCCAGCCTCAGCGCCGGGTTGAACCCAGCGCCAGAGCTAGTCTTCGCGGCCCTGGTGTACTGCATAATCTAGTTTATCAATTCCACACTTCCATAAGTATCACAAAACCAAATCAACACACCAAATTATAAGCATTTCAAAACAAGCAGCAAAATTTTCTTATTTTAAAACAGTTTTCTAAAATAGCAATTTTGATAAACTTACAGAATTTTTGGATGTTACATCAGGTATCACTACTAACAACCCGATCAATTCATGCAACTCAACCCATCTTTTATTTGAATTCTCTACTTCAGTAAAACTTTTAGGTTTAATTTATTTATGTCGATATTTTTCCTTAAATATGAATATACACAAAGCTTATGCCTCCTGATCGGGAATGTAGAACATGCTTAACACCTGGAAGGAATGACTAGAGACGCCCTTCACCTCCATGTAAAGTACTTATATATTCGTCTACCTTCAAAGTCAAGCCACCATAACAAATTCAAAGTACAAACATTATATGCACAAAAAACATCCACAATCTCGTAATGCTACAAAGATTTCGAGCATTTACCTATCAGAGATTGATATTATTTACACTGAATTGTTAGAATTTGCAAACGGGAAACGTGCTTCCAGTACATGTTCACTGACTTGTCGATGACTCCGGTAGCTCTTCAGAAACCCCAAAATTAAAGTTTGAAAGAATACTTGTCGTTCTATACGATTTGGCTGCTCTCCCAGAGTGGCCACCTTATTCCTCCATTTCATTATTCTGCAAAGGGGGCAATGAGAAGACACTAACAGTGGAGCTCCCACTCCTGATCTCCTTCAAATAACGTAATGCAGATATAGTGCTCTTCAAGTATAAGCTCTCCATATCTTCAATTTCTGACAGGTCTTTAGATCCACCAAGAGATCTATCACTCAAATTGTGATTGGAGCATTCATCATGTGGTGAGGAGACAGATGGTTTGGGGAAAAGACCATCCAGCATAGCCTCACATTGTTTTATAAGTTTGTTTAGTGTCTCAGTGTTGAAAAATGGTTCCCGAAGGACCTTTTGGATAAAGGGCAAGCGCATAAGAGCTCCAGTTCTCTTGTCGTATTTCTTAAGTATTTTCACTAGCCCTGTCAAGATATAAGGTGCCAATTCAGATCAAAGTTGAGCTATTAGCTAAATGAGTAGAACAGATATAAGGAAGGCTATGAACAAGGTAATTTCATATAACAAAAGTTATAAGTTCAGCTAACTGACCGACAAAAACTATAAATTTCAACTGCAGTAGTTCAAAATCAAGAACAATATGCCATAATCTATTCTTTAATCCCTCCTTTTCTTCTTTTCCTCCCTCCAACAATGAAATGTACATTAGAAGAACCAAACTATTCAAGCTCTACCGAATACCCTGTTTTAGTGTAAGCCTCATCTATTTAATTAGTAAAAGCAAGCAAGCAATCCAGAAATTACCAAAACAGATATAAGATAACCCCACGCACAAAGGAAATACTTCCTGAAACAAATGCGCAAGAGAATTTCCAGGGCCAGAATGTAAATGCACTATTCAGCCAGGAATGGTCCAGTATTTAAACATATCATGTGCGGAAGACTCTATGAAGACCCAAATAATAACAAATCACATGTTTAATAGCAAAGACTCTCATTGGGCAAAATAGAAAGCAAACAAGTCAGAAAACCTTCATGCAATCAAATCAAATCCCCGCTGAATACAAAAGAAACAGGAAATAAAGAGAGTATCATACATGTTAAAACATTGTTGAATTTACCTACTAGCTGGCATTTCATTCAAAAGCCCAGATAATCCATTCTATCTTATCTAACCAGAGGGTCAGACAGCAGCCAACTCTATAGGAGTAAATTCACTTCAAATGCAGTTGGACAAAAATCACATTAGTCTTATATGACACATGTCAAACATTCGTCAGACTATTAATGTAAAAGACAACACTCTTCCTAAAATTAAATTTGCCAACAGAATAGTGCAACATAAGCTAGCCGTCCTCTCCCCCCCTCCCCAGCATGCACATACAATGTGATATCTGCGGGCATAGGCCTTTATCAGGGTAAGTGAACGGCTCATAGATCGGAGCCCAGCATACATAGCTTTCAGTTACCCTCTATGCTCATATGAATTTGACTCCAATATCATGTTCAACTGAACCTAAGATGCCATTAGGCAAAATGATTCAATTTGAATGTGCATAATAAGAGCCACACAGACTTTAATATGAAACTCCAGCAATGGCCTTCACATCTACCCTTCCCACAAAAATTTCTTTTCAGATTCAATCACTTATCTACATTCTAAGTATGACGGATTGCCAGAATCTTTTAATATAGCTTGGACATATAAATAACCCATGTGATTTCCGCCAATAAGAACTTCGTAAAGTTGCAACATTTATTCTAAAATGACCTCATTCTAGACTACTAGGACATAATTTTAACAAAATGCAAACAAGATGGCTGTTGTGGCATAAGTGAAGCTCATTGGTAATGTTGGAAGACTCAGGGGTTCAAAGGCTCTGAGAGAGAGAGAGAGAGAGAGAGAGAGAGCAAATTCAGATTTACTCTTTCTATTAGTCCTTTAACAGGAGCACTTCCATTTTGCTCCAATGCGCTTAACTCATACAACAAATATATTCTCCCCACACAAAATAATGTACTCCCTCCATTCCAAAATGCTGTGTACATTTGAGAAAATTCTCATTTTTATTGGACCATGAAGGCCACAAGGAAATCACATGACTTCTTCACCCTGATATCCCATCCAACTCGTATGCTCGTTCAGGAACCAAGTTCAAGTCAATCCTTATAAGTCTCCTCTAATTTTGGAAAGAGGAAGTCGTGTGATTTGGCAAAATGTACACATTATTTTGGAATAGTGAATATTTCCAAATGTACATAGTATTTTCGAACGGAGGGAGTACAATTTACATATAAAATACGCATCTGGTCACATATAATAATAGTTCACTAAATAAATGACGCTAACATCTTTAATAACCCAGAAAGTAGGGGAACTAGGGCATAAAGAATGATAATAATAAAGTAAGGCAAAAAACCTGTGTAGTTGAGAGCACTATAGTTCTCCAAGAGCACCATTTCCCCATAGAAATCAACAATTTCCTTGTGTATTCTCAACAGCTCCTCGCTGCATCCCTTGGCATTTGCCATTTGCACCTCCAGTTCCTGTAATGCCCATAGCAATATACTTATTCTGGTCAAAACTGCATTTCTATGCACAACCAAAAATAAATCTAGCAAACCCCTTCAACTACTCCGCATTTGTGAAAGAGACATCCACAATTTAGCAAAGAATGAATCACGATAAACTAGAGCAAATATCCCCAGAGCATGTCAGGCGAGCGTGGGCGTAAGAAGTCAAGAGAAGCCCCGTTCACAATCAAGACATATAAGCAGATAAAACAACTTTATGCAAATATTCGCTCTGCAAAATCAGGTGTGAGGTTCACTAGTGTTGCATTTCAGCAGAACGGCAAAACAATTCAAAGAAGACATCAAAAACAAGGTTTTACTATACAAACCCTCTGGCCATGATAGTTGTCTGAATTAGATGAACTATTTTAATTCATTTTGGATTTCCAATTCAGAGAAATAATGTGTGACAGAAGGACTATTATTCTGATGTACCCAATTGGAAAAGCACAAGTTTGACAAAATCAAATATTTTTCTCTTCTGTTTCCTTGCTTCTGATTAAAATTTCATTAGAGAATCCCAAATTGTTCATCTCAAATCCCAACCAATCCCTATTCTTTTAGCAAAATTCTTCGAATAATGGAAATTATAAGAAATTACATGCTGCAAAATCGAATTAATTTCAGAATTAAAGATGAAAATGTCCATATAATTAAACTATAATATTGAAAATAACTTTTTGATGCATATTAACTCTATGCCCCATATTAACTGTCTGAATCGAAAATCCAAAATGAACCAAATAAGTACATTTTGGATTTCCAATCCAGACAATTAATGTGGAACAAAGGGAATATAATACTAATGTACTCAATCCAGTTTGAAATTTTGAATTTGGGCAAGCACGTGTTCAACAAAATTGAAACATTTTACTCTGTTTTGCTTGCTTCTGATTAAAATGTTGTTAGCCAACCCCAAATTCATCTTTTCAGATCTCAAACAATTCCCATTTTTTCACCAAACAATGCAAATTATAATCACATGCAGCAAAATCCAATCAATTTGTGAATTAGGGCAAGAAATGAAAAAACATCAAAGAAATGAAATGAGACCTTTCGGAGGATAACGTATTCTTCTTCTTTCTCAACAAAGAACGCGTTGAACTTCTCTATCTCCGCCTCAAGCAGAAATAGAAACTCCGCCTCCTCCGTTGTCATCGCCACCGCGGCCGCATCTCCCTCCGCCACCCTCGGCCGCTTGCCCCCGCGGTCGCCGGCGGCGAGAGGGGGGCGGGGGAGGATGAGCTTGAGGCGCTTCTTGAGGTCCTTGTAGGAAAGGAACTTGTCCCGCCACTCCGGGATCGTCTCCTCGATCTGCCCGCTCAGGCTCTTCCCGAACTTCATCAATCCGAGGGTCGTCCTTGATTGTCGCGCGGGATCAGACGGCCGCGGATTCGTCTCTTTTAAGCACGGGGAGATGGAGGGGGTTGTGGCCTGTGGGTTTTGGAGGAGGGGAAGGGGTGGGGAATATTCGGGGAGGGGGATGAAAGCGAGGCGACAACGTTGGATTCGCCGCCTCGTCCGTCCGGCCTTCTTGTTACGTATGCGAATCACTTGGGCTTTGACCGCAACGAAACGACAAAGTATCCAACGTGGCCGGTAGTGAGGCCTACGGGGGATTTAAGGTTTAGGGTTACTAATTGAAGTTAAATACACTTTAGTCCTAAAGTGTAAATAAGTTTGGGCAAGGAAAATAAGTTTGGGCAAGGAAGGGGGAGGTATATGATCTCTCCATAATACCCTCACCCATTCTCGCCCTTCTTTCCCTCCAAAAATCACTTCATAATATTATTTTGTCTTTTGTGTTCTTTTATTCTAATTTTTACCCAACTTCCCCCTCTTCCGGCTCCCCTCTCTCTCTTCCCCCTCTTCCGGCGACCCTCATCGCCGCTCCCTTCTGCCTCCCCCCCATTGCCGTTCCCTCTTCCGCCTCCCCTCATCGGCACTCCCTCTTCCGCCCTCTTGACAGCCCTTTTCTTCCTCATCATTTTCCACTCCCCTCTTGGCCGCTACTGCAACCGGTTGCGGGCATATGCGGAGAAGGTCCAATCAGTGCATAGTTGAGGGAGAGCTTCCACTTGCATAAATAATATAGATGTAAGTATAGAAAATTTGATTTTTATATGTGTAATGGTGTTTTGTAGGATATAACTCTCTTGTGATTTAGTGTCATATGCAATACGTATTACCCTTGTATGTATGTGTTGCCTCATATAATAGGTTGTTGTGTTGCATGATGTGTTGCCTGATATACATGTTATTGTGCTACAATGCAATGCATTTTTAGTCATTACAGTCAAGTTACGATGCATTTTTAGTCGGTTATGTTACATTTGTGCTGTGTAATTATTTACAATTGTGATATACTTGTTGCTAAATTGCAATGGCAAACTGTGTTGCCTCATATGCATGTTGTTGTTATGTTGCACTTATGTCTATGGTTATAACTAAGTAGTGATGGATCTAGTACTCGTTATGATGGATCATATATAAGTATTGATGCATGAAATACTTGTTGCGATGCCTAGTAGATATGTTCAGATGTGTTGTATCTTAATTACATTTTTATTTAGTCATGATGCTTAGTGGCTGCATTTATGATGCCAAATTAGTTAAGTTGCGATGTTACAAAATCTTATACATTACAATCAAGTTGCGACGCATTTTTAGTCAGTTACGTGACATTTGCGATGCCTAATTGATGCAGTTGTGATACATTTATTGTTCAGCTACGATGCATTTGCAACTCTGTTGGAATGTTAATTTGCTTGAATTACGATAGCAGTGCGATGTTCTAATAGCTTACGACATGTTGAATTGTAGGTGGAAGGGGCCAATTTGAGGGTGTTGGCATGCTATGATGGACACATTGATCATACCCCCAGTAGCAATATGGAAATAGTTGAAGGCATATGTCACACTCACACCCTTAACCCGTGATACTTTCAATTCATTTGCTAAAGCGTTGGCTAAAGATTTCAACATTCCAGAAGAGAAACTATGTTGTGCATATATATACCCCGACATCAAAGATTTTACGTTTGTGTCGAATAATCATGGAATGACTGAGTTGAGGAACTGCTTTAGGCAATGTGGCTTTTGTAAGGTGTTGTTGTGTGATGAAGGAGAACGTCCAATTATAAGCAGTTCTCCAAATAATACACTTGAAAGCAAGATGCATGTCAGTCCAGTCAGGAGTAGTAGCAGTTAAGGAACATCACTAGGTTCGAGTATTTCGTAGTACAACTTGGTAGGAATTGGGCAAAAATTCAAAGATCTGTTTGAAGTAAGGAATGTATTGAAACAACTTTCAATAGCCAACAACTTTTCATACAAGTGGCTGAAGAATGGAAAACGTCGGCTTATAGCAGTGTGTGCAAGTGAAGGTTGCAAATGGAATGTGAGCGTGAGTTTGGATGTGGGGACATGTTTGTTTGAGGTGAAGAAATATGATGGAAATCATACATGTACTGGAGGAACAAGAAAGCGATATCACCCACATGCTTCACAGAGTTTATTATCAGGGATGATTGTTGGTAAGGTAAGAGACAGTCCCTCATATTCATTAAGTGATATGGTGACTGACATGCGTGTAGAGTATGGCTTAAGCATCACATATAAGAAGGCATGACGTGCAAAGGAAACAGCTATTGGAGCTCTATATGGTGATTAAAAGGATTCTTATAACAACATTCCATGGTATTTGAGCAAGCTCGTGGCCACATATCCAGGGACTATAGCTACCTATCAGGTCAACCCCGAAAGAAGGAGGTTCCTTCATTGCTTCGTTTCATTGAATGCATCCATCCGAGGGTTTGAACATTGTCAGGCATTTATTTTTGTGGATGATACTTTTCTCTATGGCAAGACCAAGGGGACTCTTATTGTAACACCCGAAAATTCTGTAAGTTTACCAAAACTGCTGTTTTAGGAAACTATTCTAAAATAGGAAAGTTTTGCTGCCTGTTTTGAAAACTTATAATTTGGTGTGTTGATTTGGTTTTGTGATACTTATAGAAGAGTGGAATTGATAAACCTGATTAGGCAGTACACCAGGGCGCGAGGACTAGCCCTGGCACTGGGCTCAACCTGGCGCTGAGGCTCGCCTGACGCCAGGAGTGGAGGCCAGGCACCAGGGTGTGAGACCAGTGTGTAGAGACTCATTTGAGTATTTTGAGTTATTAAATTGAGTTAGTGATGTGGTACTAGAGTTGTGGAGTGCAATACGGCACACTCCATTCGCGGGACATCGAGGCGTCCATCTGTGTGCCATGCCCGAGACGCAGGAGCAGCTAGCCAGAGCCATGTGGACACCGTGCCATGGGCACTGTGCACGTGGTTGGCATGATAAGGTTTGGTTAGTCGTAGTGGAGAGAGAATCAATGAGGAGAGAGAATTTTGAATTAATTGCAAATCCAGTTTGAATTGGACTATTTTTGGGGAATCCCTAATTAAAGGAAGTTAAGGCAATCAAAGAGAGGTTTATGGACGTGATGGAATCAGTTACCAATCTAATTTAGAGTTGCCATGTGGCAAAGAACAATGATCGTGCTTTGAAATCAATTTAAAGGAGGTTATTGAAGTAGTTTTGGGAACTAATTTAAATTCACTTAATTCCCTAATTAAAAGGGATTTGTAACCGATTGAGATAATTGATTGACCACATTCAAGAGGGAGACCGTGCCTTGATTTGGGGCAGATCGTGGCCTTAGATTAGGTAGTAATCAATGGTGGAAGGTTGAATCTAATTTGGAAAAAATTGTCTTAAGTATGTGTAACCGAATTAGAGTTTTGAAACTCCTTAATTAAAGGAAATCCTAACTAAATGAGGAGTTAATTTAGGGGCACGCCTTGGGCAAGTGGAAGGCTTATTTTTGGTGATCATTCATGGCCTTTGGATTAGGAGAAAATTAACGGTGGAGATGTGTCCTAGGAGAATAGGACACTTGCTATTTAAACTCATTAAGTGAGAGACCGCCATCCCTTTGAGACTTTGAGAGACGTGCAAACCAGCAAAGGGGGTCTCGTCCATTCTCCTTTCAGCCTTCTACAATGATCTAAGGGGTGGTAGTGCGAGCCTTAGTGCTTGGATCTCGAAAGCAAGAGAAGTGATTCGAAGGAGACAACTCGCGTAAAAGAAAAATCGGATTTTTTTGTCTTGCGAGGTATGTGCTCTTTTTCCCACAATTCCATACTATAGATTGTGATATTTCGTGATGAATATGATACTTGAGCACTGATGTGAATGCCTATATGAATGATGATCTGTTTGATATTGGTGTCGTTCAATTCAATGGTTTACCATTTGTTATTTTGAACATGATGACTATTCCACCCGATCCTAGTAAATTAAATACTTCTCATGCATGGCTCCACTTAGCTCTCACCGTATGCTTGCTGCTTTGGTCAAGATGAGTACATTCTGTTGGACGTTGTACAATTGTATGTCCTTATATGGATGTCTTCTTTCCTTAGTTTCGTTGTTATATGTCATCGATGATCATGTGGTGTCATACCGGATTCCAGATTTCAATCATATGCTGTGATTAATCCTTAAAGTTTGAAACTTGTGGTTAATGCGTACTGGTATTCAGATGTTTCAGCCTCCAAGATTAGCTTTGGGTCGTCAGTTTTCCTGTCTCACGTTAATTGTCCATTTTGGATCGTATCAGCCGATAAAGGGAAGTATTTGTACAAAACTGTTTTGGCATAATGATGCATACCTTATGATACTAATTATTAAAGTAACAATTTTTGTGAAAAAGAGTTACTAGAGTTCGAGATTTACTGTACCCTAATTATCTCATGATTCAATAGGGGGTATGTCCTGAATTAATAGTCCTAATTGCAGTCTACTTGTCTAAACCGTATGAATATGTACAATCAGTTTTGGGATTAACAATGTAGGTAAGAATCTAATTAATTGCAAAACAATTGGGAGTTAGTAAATGCCTAAGAGAATAATGTAATAAGTCTAGAATGTATTAATAAGTGTTTAATTGAGTAATAGACTGTATTGATTAAGTAAGTTTATAATTAATGATCTCGGCCAGACTTAGTTCTGTACCGATAGACTGTAATAGAAAAATTATAACTAAATGTAGAAAACTCGGAAAATTATGCCGTCAATTGGGTTAGAAAGACATGGAGCTGTCTGTCATAAAAATTTCAGACTAGAATATATTCTGTGAAGACCATGGTGAGCCAGAGAATGTAGCTGTTGTGCAGATAACAGTATATTTCCCGGTTGTTTGAACTATACCTTATATTAAAATTATGTGATAAACCTAATAATAAATTGTAGTAACTATATAAAATCTAGAGAGATGAAGTCAGTAACGTCTAGTAATTGATTCAATCCAGAGAGTGAGTCATGTCGGACCGAGTCATTCCTTCATAGGGCATTGTTCTACCAATATACTATCTTTGACATCGAACTTGAAATCTTAGATTCTCAGTTAGGGTTTAGTTTCCTAGACCCTACCATCTTATACCAACATCATATAATCCTCAATATTGTCAGAATCAATGATGTCTTGATTTGAGCTATGCATGGTGAAGGTGTTTAAGGAGTTATTTCTAATGAGTCTCAGTCTTGAGTCATCCTCTGATTGAACATCGAGAATTCTTCGATTACTCCCATGTGAGTCAATTCAGATTGTATTTCTTGAAGTACTCCTATGTGAGTCAATTCAGATTGTATTAATGAGATTGTTACTTTACTCCTCTGTGAGTCAGATTTTGGAAGATTGATGTTCGAGTCTCTAGATGAGAGAGCTCTTGATATTTCTAGATTGATTCAGTTCTATGTAAACTGTTTCTCCACTAAGAGATTTGATGAACACTCTTAGATTGGAATCATAGTATGCTCATGAGCCATTGCTAGATCTTGCGAGATCTCAGATTATATTATTGAACCTCTGTAGTTCAGTCGATGATGGCAACCCGTGCGCTTTAGACTGTATGATATTACGGAAGGTCTGCAGTCTCAGCTCATTGTGCCCGTAAGCACCGATGAGGCCAGCATCCCTAGACGCATGGTTGGGTTCCTCTGTAGAACCTCTAGGATGATCCGGTATTGATGTCCATAGGGGAAGTGGACTGAACAGAGAGCAGAAATTGTTATCTCCGACACTCTGTATGTTTGGAGTCAGTATTCATTATTATTTCCTCTCGACGCTCTGTACGTTTGGGATCTGAGTTAATGTTTATTTATTCTCGACCGTTGATGGTCTTTGATGATGAGTATTGTCCAGGTAAGTGAACTCCGTATTTGCTCAACCTGATCTTTCTAAACGTGTCTTTATACCATGTTGTTAGCATTTCCTTTATTATTATTATGTTGTGGGCTTTTCTTGATTCCTACTGGGTATTTCTTTCGAAATACTCATGCATCTCTCGATGCAGGACTCAAAGTGGAAAGGAACTAATAAGGTACATGCGAAGGAGCTCGATGGTGGAAAGTTGATAGAAGTGGATTTATTTATCGTTTTTAATTTCTTGTTCTTGGAGAACTAATCAGCCTGCGTGCTGAATTGCATTTATGTTTGATGAATTGCGATAATTGAATTATTGTAATAGCGTAGTTTTATTATTTAAGATTTTTGTAAATATGCGTTGGTTAAGCATTCTGGAATGAGAATGTGGTGTGATCGAGTATTTAGTCATGTCTCATGTTTCAGCCTTATATCTTAATTGAGCTAGTGCTTCCGCGCTTTATTCGAGGTCTTGAAATTCGGGGCGTGATACTTATAGTAGCTTCTTCAGTAGACGTTGGCAACCATATTTTCCCATTAGCCTATGGAGTTGTGGATAATGAAACCGAGATAACTGGCAGTGGTTCTTAACACATGTTCGGCATTGCATTGCTTCTGGCAGAATTATCATTGTGATATCCGATAGGGACAAAAGACTTCTTGCGGTTGTTCCAAGCAAATTTCCAGATGGTTTTCATGCTTATTGTGTATGGCATTTGAAGTCCAACTTGCAAGATAGAGGGAAGCGGCTGACATGCATGAATATGAGGCTGAATTGGTTAAGCTCCACGAGGCTTCTCAGGTAGCATATGATTGGGTTCTAGCAATGCCCTCTTTCGAGGCTGTAGGTACAATCAGTTGTGAAACAACGTTGCTGAATGCTTTAACAGCTGGGTGAAAGTGGACCGGGACATGCCCATTCTCGCCCTTCTTGATGGCATTCATACGAAGATAATGACTAAGATGCATGAGGCCAGATCAGCCAGTCAACAGTGGAAGTCCTATCTCGTCCCGGAGGTAAATGAAATAGTTAATACCACCATCAATGCATCTCGGTCACTATTAGTTTTGCCTACTAATGTTATTGTGGTGGAGGTGGTTGAGGTTGATAAACATTATTCAGTGGACATAAGTCTACTCACTTGCACTTGTCGATGGTGGCAAATCAAGGGACTACCTTGTGTCCATGCATGCACTGCTATATCTGCTAGAGGAGCGTCACCAACTTATTCATGTCGTGGAGACTTCTGAACAATGCAGAACTATAGGAATGTATACAACCACATTGTCTTCCCAATTTCACATGATGACAAGCCAGTTCGAGCTGAGCCACCAGTAGGAGAAGATCTCTTTCTTCCACCATAGGTCAAGGGGCCAAGGGGCAGGCTCAAGAAGAAGTACATTGAATCTCAAAGGAAATCTGTACGACCATTCAATTGCAGCCAATGCGGTGGGCTTGGGCACAACAGGAGCACTTGCACGACACCAATTGCGGGTTATCCTGTTTGTGGAATAAGTTAATATTAAGTTGTCTGTTTGTGGAATAACTACTTTGCAAGGTCTGTAATAATCTTGATACTATTACGTATTTACTCTTGTAGATATGTTCAAATGTGTTATATAGGACAAGTTGCGATACCGTTATTGCTAAGTTGCGTGACATTTGCGATGCCTAAATGTTGAAGTTGTGTTACCTTTATTCCTAAGTTCCGAGGATATGATTTGTTACATGACGTGTTGCCTCATATGCATGTTGCTGTGTTGCACAACATTATGGTGATGGTTATAGTTAAATAATGATGTATCTATAACCACGTATAAACTTGTCAGAACCTTGTATATATGTTCGAATGTGTTATATATAACAATAAAGTTGCAATATCTTTATTGCTAAGTTAGATTACATTTGTGATGTCTAAATATTGAAGCTGTGATACTATTATTACTAAGTTGTGATGTCATGATGTGTTGCCACATATACATGTTGCTGTGTCATGCAACATTGTGGTGATGGTTATAGATAAGTAGTGATGGATCTACAACCACGTATAAACTTGTCTGAACCTTGTATATATGTCCGAATGTGTTATATATGACAATAAAGTTACGATACCTTTTTTGTTAAGTTAGGTGACATTTCGATGCCTAAATGTTTAAGTTGTGATACTATTATTACTAAGTTGTGATGACATGATGTGTTGCCTCATATGCATGTTGCTGTGTCGCACGACGTTATGGTCATGGATATAGCTAAGTAGTGATGGATCTAGAACCACGTATTAACTTGTCAAAACCTTGCACATATGTTCGAATGTGTTATATATGACAATGAAATTGTGATACATTTATTGCTAAGTTAGGTGACATTTGCGATATCTAAATATTAAAGTTATGATACCATTATTACTAAGTTGTGATGACATGATGTGTTGACTCCTATGCATGTTGTTGTGTCCCACGACATTGCGGTCATAGATATAGCTAAGTAGTGATGGATCTAAAACTACGTATTAACTTGTCAGAACCTTGTATATATATTCGAGTGTGTTATATATGATAATGAAGTTACGATACATTTATTGCTAAGTTAGGTGACATTTGCGTTGCCTAAATGTTGAAGTTGTGATACCATTATTACTAAATTATGATGACATGATGTGTTGACTCCTATGAATGTTGCTGTGTTGCACGACATTTTGGTCATGGATATAGCTAAGTAGTGAAGGATCTAGAACCACGCATTAACTTGTCAAAACCTTGTACATATGTTCGAATGTGTTATATATGACAATGAAGTTGCGATACCTTTATTACTAAGTTAGATGAAATTTGCGATGCCTAAATGTTGAAGTTGTGATACCATTATTACTTAGTTATGATGCTTAGTGGCTGTATTTATGATACCAAATTAGTTAAGTTGCAATGTTATCAGATCTTATACATTACAGTAAAGTTGTGATGCATTTTTAGTTAGTTACGTGACATTTGTGATGGTTTTAAAGTTAATTCATTGAGATTTATTCTATGTGCTCAAGAGAGGCTAGAGTGAATTCTTGTGAGTTTCAATCCGAAAGAATACTTGCGTGTCCGACCAAGAATGTGAGTAGACTGAGGTGTTATATATTAATAAAGTTTCATTGGTTTATGCTCGAGAGAAATATATCACAGTTCCATATTTTAATTGCTTTATGTGTTAAGTCCGAGAGGAGATCACAATAGCTTGAATTGACAAGTATATGTCCGACCAAGAAAATGCTAGCTAATTAGGAATTCATACAAAAGAGAGAGAGAGAGATGATAAAACTTGTTTATTTCGTGATGGATTCGATGGGCTGGTCCTTTTCTGCATAAGTACAACTCGTTTAATTAGCTAAAGTTTACTATTTTTTAGATTAAATCAAAACTGCAATTTTCACTTGAGTTTGGTAGATTGTTCATCCGTCCCTGAGGATCGACAACCCTAAATACTCACTGTAGTATAATTGCCTTGTGCACTTGCAAGGGTTAAATATTTAAACGATCAACCTGCCTCTATGTAACTTTTGGTGATGCCTCTTCACTTTCACTATCCTCATGAGCCTCCTCATTTAGATTCAGAGATCAACCACGAGGTGAGTCCATTGGAGAGGTAGTGTCCTTCCTGCCTGTTGCATATGGAGAGGGAATAGGTGAGGAGCCAATATCATCATCATATTTCAGCCTCCTCCCCTTTTTCTGAGAAGTTGACTTGGTTGCCAAATTCTTGAACCTTGATGAGAATGGGACATTGGGGGACATAGCATCCACACAGGGGAAGGCATTGGCAGCTCTGCCTCTTGCCTCATCGCCTCACCATCTGCCTTCTTATACATTTTGGGAAGCCCTTGTCCCACTTCTAGTATAAGGCACCTTTGTTTGAGGGAGTTGATCTCCTGTTCATGTCTATACTTGAGCATGCGGACTTCTTCCCTTACCTTCCGATTGAGCTCATACATGTGATGGCAAACTATAGAGACGAGGTGATTATGCTCTTGGATGGCCTCCAAAGTCATAGGCCTTTTCCGGAGGAAAGACCTAAGGTTTACAACCAAAAAAATATGTGAAGAACACATGAAATAGTAAGAAAGAAATGCACCAACATGAGATAAAGAAGGCAAAATACTGCAATAGAATCATAGCCGAATCAAAACATCATCGCAATAAAATCACCAATGATAGAATATTACCTATTTCCGGAAGAGCATCATCTACTCCCTCCCCTACTTCTTATGCTCTTTTTTGCTGCTATTTGGGTCTCTTGTGTTGTCCAATAGAGTGAGCTCTACTAGTCCCCTCCCCATAGCTGTCTACATCACCTGTTCAACTGGAGGACTTTTCTCTGCTTCCACCTCCTCCACAGATTCATCAGCTACCAGATCCTTTTCAATGTCGTCTGCCACATCCAAGCCTTTGGCAACCACCTCTATGCAAACTCAGCGTTAATGCACTCAAGCCCACCAGCAATCTATCCTTTGTTGAGGGCTCGCATCCTGAGCTTGTAGTTAAGTGCCTTTTACACCAGCCACTTCAAAATCCTAGGTTGCAAACCATCCGCCCGTTGCAACCAATCCAATCCAACAGCCCTTGCTTCTACCAATTCAAAAAACCAAAACTGCATAAATACATAATTAATAATGCAATTAATATATCAAAGATTAAAAAAATAATATTAGAAACTGTCACAAGTTTGGTAGTTGACATTCATACCTGTAAAATAGCTGAACAACTAAATAAATTGAATCTACCTTTCCTCATGTCCTCATATGCATTTGCAACTCCTCTCCATATTTGCACATACACTTCCCTGCCCCAAGGATAATTTGAGAATGTACTCAAGTCCTCCTCATCCATCATAGCCCAGAACCTCATTTCCACAAGGTCTCCTGGCCTAGGTAGGAGGAATACCGCAATGATGTACAAAATCGCCAACTTAATCTTGTCTTGTACCTTTGTCTTATTTCCTTCAAACAAATCCCGAATCATTGTTGAAGTGATTTTTGATTCCCCTTTAAACATTCTATCTTTGAAGGCACTATAAGATTGGAGCCGAGACTTCTCGGTTGTAGTGTGTAGCAGCAGCCCGAGAATTATAGAAACATCCAAGGACTTAACTCGAGCCCTCTTTCCACCGATATCAAAAGTCAGCCCAATGACTCTCCTCTCTAGAATTTTGCATGCTAGTCGATGACATACTTGCAAGTGAGGAATCTTCAATAAATCTCCAAATACAGAATTGGAGAGATATCGATGGGCTTCACTTTTAATTGTCTGGCTAAACTTGATCGTTTAAAATTAAACCCTTGCAAGTGCACAAGACAATTGTACTACGGCGAATATTAAAGGGTTGTCGAACCTCAGAGACGGATTAATCTTTTACCAAATTCAAAAGAAGAAAGTTGTAGTTTTTGTTTAATCTAAATAAAGCTATGAACTTTAACTACAAAGCTGAGTTTTAATCAATGCAGAGAATTATCAAGGCAATGAATCCACCACTAGACATGCAATTACTACTCTCAATTATTATTAAGCATACATTGACACGATATGGTAATTCGTGTTCTTGATCGGACACACGAATTAATAATGAATTCACTAACATTCTTGAATGGACACGAAAGTTCATCCACTATTGTGTAATCAATCCTATCGTTGATCAGGCATAGAATCAATCACAACTCTATTATAATGCAATTAATCTTATCCTTGATCGGGCATAAAATCAATCACAATATCTAATTTTATTCATAATCAATCAAGTCTATGATCAAGCACTCAAAAGAAAGTCATGAAATCGCATTAAGCATGAATCATAATCAACTTTATAAAATTAAACTATCAAGAGTAGCAATACACATCTAGGGCTTCATCAAGCCTTGACAAGGAATTTAGTTACACATAGAAAGAGAGAAAAGAAAAGCCTGTTTATGTAGATCCATCGTCATGAATCCTTCTTCTTCTTCTTTGCTCCAAAAGACTCCTTCTCTTGCTCCTCTCTAGCCTCCAATAAAGCTCAAAAACTTGTTCTCTGGTACTCAAAACGTTCTCCCATAAGGCCTATTTATAAGAGTGAAGAGAAACCACGAAGTCCCCTTCCAAATTCAAGTCGAAATAGGTCTTATTTCGGTTTTTCGTACACGGTGATCGATCGCTCCGTATTGCCGATCGTTCACTATCCGATCGATCGCCATTCCTTCGTTATTTTCCTCCAATCGATCGCTTTACCGATCGACGCCGTATGATACCGATCGATCGTAGTTACTATCTTGCGCGATTGAAAAATTTCAGTAGATACGATCGATCGTTTTGAGGTCCGATCGATCGTTTCCTTTAATACACTGCTTTTGCGGTTGTGGCGATCGATCGCAATGATAACCGATCGATCGTAGTTATTGTTCATAAACTTCAAATGGCTATAACTTTCTGTTCCGAACTCCGAATTGCACGTGGTTGGTGGCGTTGGAAAGCTGACTTCTTGAACTTTAACATGAAGTTTGAATCAGTCCAATATGACATTTGTATACGAAATTATAATGATTTAACCATTTGAGTTACTTTTCACCTCATTTCTGTGTATGACTCTTGTTTCCTACAAAAACCAAAAACTATATTAAAGTAGTAGTTATTCAAATCAAACACTAGCAGAAATATAAGTTTAGGAGATAATAAAATGCATATTTTATGTATAGATCACACCCCCAAACCTACATTTTTCTAGTCCCTAGCAAAACAAAACAAAACAAAATCAAACAAACTAAGGAAATTAATGCATAAAAGTAAACACCACTTTCGTAGAGAACACGATTGCATTGAGCGTATGCAACAAGCCGTTAAACCTCTAGGTGTCCCTAGTAGGACGAGTTTTGTCTCGTGAGGGTTTGCAGCCATGCTACCCACAAACATGTATTTATTAATCTAATTAACCTAAGTGCAAAAACAAAGCAAAAATTAAACCATTGTAAAACACACAAACCTATTATCCCTTCAAATGTAAATTACAATGCTTAAAAGAATCAACCACACGTACTTGGTTCATAATCAACAGGAATATAGAAGCCCTCAAGTAAGTGGTTTTATTCCACACTTTCATCTTGGAAATTTTTGCTCAATATAATATAGCGTGATAACATAAATAATAGAAAGTGTAGAACATTGTAGCAATACATTCTAAATTTCTGTTTATACAGATCCGGTGTTAACCATTAACCAACGAACATCAGAATCTACATAGTCATCGTAATCTTTAGGTTCATGATTGCACAAATCTGCGCGCCTCCTTCGGGTCTAACATTCTAGATTTGAGAGGATAATACACCACATACTTTTTTTTTTCTTTTTCGCTAGGACTGTGTAAGGCCTGACTTCAAGATGCTTAGGTTTAGCAATGACTCAGGCCAATGACTCCCAGCCAGTTTGGCTTAGGGCATTAGGTTTTAAGAGACCGCTTCGGGCCCGAGCATCAGCCTAAGTTAATCATATAAAGTCAAGCAGCCCCTTTTCTTTCATTTTGTTTTCATTTTTTCACATTTTCATTTTCAGCACATATATTTTCAGGCACATCTTTATTTTGTCCAGGCTGTATTATACTCTCAACCTATTTCCGGTTCCAATCCCTTGCCATAGCCAAGTAAATTGTCTATCATGATCTTTTAAGCTCAACAGATAACTACACATCATCCAATGATTATGACTAAAGACATCCCACTGTAAATTAGCATTTAACAAATCTCTAGATGGCATTACTTTATGTACTAGTGTGTGTGTGAGTGAGTTTTCTTAGTTCAAGCGCCTGTTCCAAGAGGACTGTAATAGAAAGATATATTCAGTTAAGTGTATCTATCCTCCAGTATACTTACACTTCCAATGTCAATTAATCACTTAATTGAAGCATACATTATGACGGGATAAACTATCAAAACCTATAAAAAAGTACTAACAAACAACCTAAAAACTAATCAAATTTTTATGATTTTTCAATTTTTTTTAATGAAAGTAATATTCCCTCCCCCAAACCTATTATGAACATTGTCCTCAATGTGAACAAAATATAAAAATGACAATGAGCATATAACAAAAAAAATCAGATAAAGGAGAGAATACACCTGAATACGTGGGTTGCCTCCCACCAAGCGCTAAGTTTAACGTCTTCAGCTAGACGAAACTCCATTAGTCCAACTTATCCACGGTCTTTCAAGCCAACATTCTGTCCCTCTGTGGTCCTATTGCACACATTAAAGTTAATGAAAGAAGTAGCAAGTGGATCAGCAGGACAAAACCATGGGGGTGCACCATCCACCAAAGTATCGATCATATGAACTGCATAATAATCATATGGTGGTGGATGTTGTTTTTGGGCATTAAAAACATTCAGTTTGACATTTAAATTTCCAAAAGATAATTTCAGCACCCCATCTCGACAATTTATAATAGCATTGGATGTCGCCAGGAATGGACGTCCCAAAATTAATGGAATCTGACTACCAATGTTCGGTACAGGTTGTGTATCTAAGACAATGAAGTCCACAGGGAAGAAAAATTTATCAACCTGTACCAAAACATCTTCAATAACACCATGTGGAACTTTAATGGATCGATCTGCAAGTTGTAGTGTTATGGTAGTCGGTTTTAATTCTTCCAACCCAAGTTGCTCATACACAGAGTAAGGCAACAAATTTACACTCGCCCCCAAATCTAATAATGCCTTGTCAACAGTATGGTTCCCGATCACACATGAAATTGTTGGACATCCTGGGTCCTTATACTTCGGTGGAAGATTGTGTGTTAATGGGGAACTCACCTGCTCGGTAAGGAAGACCTTTTTAGTCAAATTGGAATTAGCTTTGCGCTTTTGAGTACAAAGGTCTTTCAAGAATTTGGCATAGGCAGGCACCTGTTTAATGGCATCTAACAATGGGAGATTGACCTTAACTTGTTTAAACACCTCGAACATTTCCTCTGTCTTTTGATGAGATTTACTAAACGGGGAGGGTTTGTCCATGCATTGTGGGAATGGTACCCTGGGAATATAAGATCTCTCTTTCTGGGCCTCAGGTTGGTCATTTGGCTGGTTTTGAGAACTTACAGGTATAGCTTCGATGGAATTGGGTTCTTTTTCTTCCTCATGGGAAGGTGTCTCACTCGAAGGGCCAACAAATGGATCCCGAACCCTGTTGTTAATTATTTTACCGCTCCTCAAGGTAGTTATGGCTTGCACTTGTTCAGGAGGGTAATGGGAAGCCTCAGCTACAAACTGGCCTCTAGGGTTTTGTTGGGGTTGGCTCGGCAAGGTTCCTGCTTCTCTACGGTTCATGGATTGGGCCAGCTGTCCTAATTGGATCTCGATCTTGGCAATAGATTGTGTATGAGAATGGACTAGCTGGGCCTGTGTTCTTAGCTCTGCTATTATCTCCTTCTGTTCAGTTTTAATCTCGGTTAAGTGGGAGAGGAGCATTTGGCTCATTTGACTCATCTGGTCTTCTAAGGAAGGTCGCCTATTCGATTGGCCAAAGGGAGCCGGTGCAGGTTGGTTGGACTGGGGCTGGCTTTGGAATTCTGCTCTTAAGGCTGGGTTGAAAGCTGGCCCCTGGTCAGGTTGTTTCCAGGCAAAATTTGGATGATTTCGCCAACCTGGGTTGTAGGTATTTGAATAGGGGTTATTAGCTCTAGGGTATCCTTGTGCAAAGTTGACGTGCTCCTGTACAAGATCTGGATACTGGAAAGCAGAGCGGCAGTCAACTATGGTGTGCATAGGGCTGGCACAAATAGTGCAGGCATCATGAGAGGTTGGGGTATAAGGTGGAGTCTGTGAGAAAAACCTGTCAAACCTCTCTGTGAGGGATGCCACTTAGTGTTCTAGGTTCGTGGTAGCTTTAACATCGTACACGCCTCCCCTTGAGGCACTCCTGCCAGGCATATGGCCTTCAGATCTATAGAGGGTAGCACTGTGTAGAGAGTTTTCGCTCAGATCCTCTAGTAGATCCCAAGCATCATCTGGGGTTTTCTTCATGAATGTGCCTCCACAGGAGGCGTCAATTAGGGTCTTGTGCTGATCGCACACACCCTCATGAAATCTCTGTACTAATTGCCACTTGGGCACATCATGGTGGGGACAGGACCGGAGTAAGGATTTCATCCTCTCCCAGCTTTCATGGAATTGTTCATTAGGTATCTAGGTAAAGGTGATGATTTCATGGCGAATCTTATTGGTCCGCCCCAAAGGAAAGTATTTCTTGAGGAATTCGGCCTGAAGTTACTCTCAAGTGGAAATAGAGTTATGCTCAAGGGAATACAGCCATTCCTTGGCTCTATCTTTTAAGATGAAGGGGAACAACCTAAGGTGCACCTGGTCATCAGATAGTGTAAGTTTAAAGGTTGTGTTAACCTCCAGGAAGTTTTGTAGGTGCCTATAGGGGTTCTCATTTAATTGGCCATGGTATGTAGGAAGCATCTGGATGATGTTTGGCTTAATTTCAAAATTAGCCACGGTTGCAGGAAGTAGGATACAGGAAGGGGAGGTGTAGGCAGTGGGACGGTAGTAGTCTTGCAGGGTACGAGCATGGGGCATTAGTGGATTCTGGTTTAGGCCATTCACACCCCCAAGGTTCATGTTGTTCGCCATTGGAAACCAAAGCTTGAGATGAAAACTCCAAGGACTTTCTCCCAACCTCTTCATTCAACAAGCTACTTGTGACTTGGCTCATAGATAACACTTCATTTGGTGCCGAGTTGCTAAGTGATACTATAAGAGTCTCACAACTCTCCGGCAAGGAACTAAACAACAATAAGGCTTGCAACTCATCATTCAAGTTTATCTTCATAGTTGTCAATTACTTTACGATGCTTTGCACCCCATTCAAGTGCTCCGCCACTGAACTACTTTCCTTAAACTTCAAATTTACAAGCTTTCGTATCAAGAAGACTTTGTTTTCTGCCATCTTCCTTTCATAAAACTTATATAGTTTATCCCAAAGAGTTTTTGCATCAACCTTATTAGACATATGATATAATACAACATTATTTAAAACAAAACCTGTGCAATCCTAATAGCGACAACTAGCAAGCATCAGTCCTAGATAGCGACAACTAGCAACCTAATAGTGACAACTAGCACATCATGCAATCCCACAAAGAAAATTGAAAATACCAAGCACCCAAAGTTTATCTAAAAGAAGGTTAAGAGAGTGCAAATAGTGGGAAGGGATGGCCCTTCCAACGATGATGAAAATCAGCGTTCTCTCTTAATCCTGCAAAAGAAGAAAAAACGAAATTAAGTTACTGAAAAGAAATCTAAATTAAACTAAACTACTCTAAAACTAACTATACTAAGAATTTAGTAAACTATTGTGCCGTCCCCGGCAACGGCGCCAAAAACTTGATCGTTTAAAATTAAACCCTTGCAAGTGCACAAGATAATTGTACTATGGCGAGTTTTAAAGGGTTGTCGAACCTCAAAGACGGATTAATCTTTTACCAAATTCAAGAGAAGAAAGTTGCAGTTTTTGTTTAATCTAAATAAAGCTATGAACTTTAACCACTAGGCTGAGTTTTAATCAATGCAGAGAATTATCAAGGCAATGAATCCACAACTAGACATGCAATTACTACTCTCAATTATTATTAAGCATACATTGACACGATATGGTAATTCGTGTTCTTGATCGGACACACGAATTACTAATGAATTCACTAACGTTCTTGATTGGACATGAAAGTTCATCCACTATTGTGTAATCAATCCTATCCTTGATCGGGCATAGAATCAATTACAACTCTATTATAATGCAATTAATCTTATCCTTGATCGGGCATAAAATCAATCACAATATCTAATTTCATCCATAGTCAATCAAGTCTATGATCAAGCATTCAAAAGAAACTCATGAAATCGCATTAAGCATGAATCATAATCAACTTTATAGAATTAAACTATCAAGAGTAGCAATACACATCTAGGGCTTCATCAAGCCTTGACAAGGAATTTGGTTACACATAGAAAGAGAGAAAAGAAAAGCCTGTTTATGTAGATCTATCGTCATGAATCCTTCTTCTTCTTCTTTGCTCCAAAAGACTCCTTCTCTTCCTCCTCTCTAGCCTCCAATAAAACTCAAAAACTTGTTCTCTGGTACTCAAAGCGTTCTCCCATAAGGCCTATTATAAGAGTGAATAGAAACCACGAAGTCCCCTTCCAAATCCAAGTCAAAATAGGTCTTATTTCGGTTTTCCGCACACGGCGATCGATCACTCCGTATTGCCGATCGTTCACTATCCGATCGATCGCCATTCCTTCGTTATTTTCCTCCAATCGATCGCTTTGCTGATCGACGCCGTATGATACCGATCGATCGTAGTTACTGTCTTGCACGATTGAAAAATTCCAGTAGATACGATCGATCGTTTTGAGGTCCGATCGATCGTTTCCTTTAATACACTGCTTTTGCGGTTGTGGCGATCGATCACAATGATAATCGATCGATCGTAGTTACTATTCATGAAATTCAAATGGCTATAACTTTCTGTCCTGAACTCCGAATTGCACGTGGTTGGTTGCGTTGGAAAGCTGACTTCTTAAACTTTAACATGAACTTGAATAAGTCCAATCTGACATTTGTACACGAAGTTATGATGATTTAACCATTTGAGTTAGTTTTCACCTCATTTCTATGTATGACTCATATTTCCTACAAAAACCAAAAACTATATTAAAGTAGTAGTTATTCGAATCAAACACTAGCAGAAACATAAGTTTAGGAGATAATAAAATGCATATTTCATGTATAGATCAAAACTCAGCCAGCTTTTTCATTGTACACTTGCAGCCAAGTTTAGGCAGCTACAATTGGACAAAAAATTGTAATAAGATAAGCATCCTTATATAATAATTAGCAGTATTCTTACATTACATCATCACACCCTATACAATTAACCTTCGCAACCTATGCCATTTACCTTCAAAACAATTACATCAACCTTTGCAACAAAATAAATTTCACTTCAAATAGAATTAATCAACCATCGCAACCTAACCAATTAACCTGAGCAACCTATGTAATTTACGTTCGCAACTAAATAAATTTCACTCAATTTCATAGAATTACTCAACCATCGCAACCTATGTAATTAAAACTCGCAACCTTTTATATCAACCTTTACAACTAAATCAGTTCAAGCAATTATTCCTACAGAATCACAACCCAACACATTCTACGCAATTATAACTCGCAACTTATACATTTAATCTATGCAAACCTTCACAACTAAATAAACAACTATTCTATACATGATTCTCAATCAAAACCACCAAAATGAAGTGCTGACGGGAAGAAAAAATACACTTTTTGTAACTACTTACTTCCTTTCCAGCATCAGTCTTCTTCTTCCCTGTGTAGTCCGTGGAGCCATTTGCGTCTATGGAGAGGGGAGTCGACGGAGAGGGGCGTCGTCCAACCGGCGAAGAGGGTGCGTAGGCGGAGGGGCGTATGTGGTGGAAGGGGAGGGTTTTGAATGATTGTGAAGGATTTTGTGTGGAGGGGGGGAAATGGAGATTGGGAGGGGTAGAGGGGAGTCGGCGGAGAGGGGCGTAGGCGAAAAGAGGAGTAGGCGAAGAGAGTTGTATGAATGAGGAGCGTCGGCGGAGAGGGGCATCGGTGGAGATGGGAGTCAGTGGAGAGAATGCCGGCGGGGAGGAAAGTCCACGGAGAGGCGTCAGCAAAGAAGGGCGTCGCCAGTGGCATCAACAAAGGCAAAGAAGGGTTTCAAAGAGGCTGCAAAGGGAAAAGGGAGAGTTGGGAGGGAAAAGGGAGAGAGAGTGGGAGAGTGGAAGTGACGTGCTGCCGCCTGTAGGCACGTCACAGTCAAGTGTGGGCAGTTTAGGCATTACAAAAAAAAGAAACCACTTGCTCCTCACGTGCATCCTTTTTTTGTTAGACTTTTTTTAAACCTTTGGCATCTTTTGAACTCTCAACTTTTTCACTTGTCCCAGACCGGTTAAAACCACAAAGTAAATTTCTGGATGAAATTGCCCTGAGGACTATTCAGTGTACTTATTATTTCAGGTAATTTCATTCAGAAAGAGACACATTCCTTTTATAATAAAAAATATGTCTATTCTACTAATATTTCCTATTTTCTTACATTTTCAAGTAAGGGGTCATTTCAAATTACGTTTTTACATCTTTTAATAAAAAAAAAGTCTAAAGCCAAGAACGAGCTTATACCAAAGTCTATAATTTGAAGACGCTATTTGAAATAACGTCTTACTTTCTTTTACAAAATATGCTTTGAATATATTGTTTGAAATATAGGGTTTTACCTTTTTTTACGAAATATATTTTGAAGACATCGTTTGAAATGGGGCCTTACCTTTTTTTACAAAATGATGCTTTCTGAAGGCATCTTTTTCGGTGACGCTAGAAGAAGATGTCTCTTCCTATGATTCCTTACTAGAGGAAGGTGTATTTTCTAGTGACGCCTAGTGACGCCTTTCAGGTCATTGTGAAAAATAAGACCGCATGTTCATTGGCGCATGTGGCATGTTAAATAATTAGATCAGGAATTAAGTTTGCCTCTTTCCCCATCAGTTATTATTTATTTTAATATATATTATTTAATAAAATCCAATTTATTTATTGGTAGTTTTTGACATCTAGCATGCATTTCAATGTGGTAGACATCCAATGAACCTCTCTACCACATGTCCCTGAAACCTTTCCATCAGATAATTTCTATAATGTCTGTCTACTTCGTACGAAGAAATTATTATTTTCTCACATAAATTTGGAGAAATTACTAGTTAATGTGTTTTTTTATGCATTTGCTAGTGTAGAATACTTTTCAGTAAGGGTGCTAACGAACCGAACTGAACAAAGTTCTAGGCTCACCTATTTTGAGTTGGAAATTTTGTGAACCGTTCAAGTTCAAGTTCAGCTGATCTTCTGGGGCACTAGCACGGGTTCGGAGAGGGATTTGCAAGAAACTCGATTCGAATCAGCTCAAACCCACTATCTTTAGCACAACGTGCATCCAATCATGATCTGACAGCATTAGGGGCGGGTGGTGATTCAACTCACCTATACCTGATTTGACTCCTTCTGTTGGATCGAAATCTGACCGTTCAAGGTGATTCGGTTCATGAAATCTGCATGAGACGTGTCTCATGTAAACTGGACTTATTTATGTATGTAAGGGGAAAATTTTAAATGAGATCGCTCTCATTTGGCTTATTTGAGTCTAGTTTAACTTGTAGCCATTAGATCTTTATCCGACGGCTATAAGGGAGAGTGATATTCACAGTCACCTACTCAATGATTTGATATCCACCGTTGGATCTTATATAAACCAGTCTCAAGGTAATGATACAGTGAGCCGGTTTGAGCTGCATCAATCCTATCCTCTTGTTTTTAATCTCGCGATTCAAAATATTGCGCAACCCGCTGTCCCTAGGTCTCTGGTGGTATTTTGATTCGCCAATTGGGCAAGCACTTGAGCAATTCAGTATGTTTTTAAGAATTGTGATACAACACTTTCTAGTCAGTATGTTTTGTCATTTGATTTTTGTATTTGTCTAATGGTTTTAGGACTAAACTAATGTACTTGTATATCCAGTTGCTTTTGTGACACGCTTTTATGCAATTAATTGCTTTCCCGCAAACGCAAATATGCCTGTGCACTGAATTTAAGAACTTTTCTTTTGCTATTATGGTGGCTTAACTGTTTAATAATATGCTAGACTGTTTAAATTGTTTACATTTTTTAGCAAAGAATGTATGCTACCACATTGATCCTCATTGAAGTCATATGTCTCAATCATATGGTAGAGGTCAACCGTCTGTTTCACTGCCGGAGACGTGTGCGAATATTTGCTACCTCAAAAATTGAATGGATGCACTTTCTGGATTAGAACAAGATTTTAGACTAAAAACTTTGCATCTTTAGGGTGATTGGAGAACAGATTCATTACAGCTTGCAAAACACTTTTGTTTATTATGAGGAGCCATTGGATTTAAGACATGACTTCTATGGGACAAAGTTAAATAATTTTCCCCAGCAATGTGCTTCTCTAAGTTGCAGTCAATCTATCCAGCAATGTGTTAATGTCTTCTTGTCTAATATATTGTATGGTGGATCTTTAGCTCAATTTGGACGAGTGCTCAAGAAATTGTGAACTCCATTCTCGAGAGGTGGTGGTTCAAATCCGCCAAGATCCTAGATACATATGACATAAGAATAAAGTTTGATGAAAAGATTTTTTTATAAAAAATTGTTGCTTAGCTTCAAACTAGTGGAATTGTAATCACAACATGTTCCTTCCTGGAAAGTTGAAACTGTAATGTCTTCTTTGAAGAAAAAAACAAACAAAAGAATGAAATGGGTCATTGAGGGTACATGTGGTTGCAACATTTATGTCACTGGGAACACCTATCAAATGTGGAAAGAATGGAAGAGAGTGAATAACTCATTGTCAGCAAACCTTACTGGTTTGGCATTCCGACCAACATTTGCTGAACCCGTAGCTTGGCTGAAGTTGGTGCTTAATTTGAAAATGTGTGAACATCGTCAACAAAATTGTGGAGAGGTACATTTGTGAGAGAATACCATGACACTTCTCTTTTTTTAGGGGATATGTTTCTTTTTATAATTGAGGGAAGGGGGAGGGAAGGTTTGTTATACAAGATCTATCATAGATTGACAATTGTTATTCATGAGATACATCCTGTAGGAGTTAAATATGCCCTTTTTTTGGAGGACCGACCAAATGTTCCGGTGCATCATTGATCCTGTTTACTAAAATATTAAAAGTTTATACATCATGCAAGGCATTTAGCTTGACAATACAGGTGATTAGATGATATTTGCAAATGCAATTTACAATATCTTCAAGGGAAAGAGTTAACTATAACTTTGCCTATAAATCATAACGTTGTGAACGTCAGGCCTAGGACGTCAGCACGCAAACGACACATGAACGGACATCACGCTAGATAATTGATTGGGCTTTATTGATCTGTACATGAAATATGCATTTTATTATCTCCTAAACTTATGTTTCTGCTAGTATTTGTTTAGAATTATTGCTACTTTAATATAGTTTTTGGTTTTTGTAGGAAACGAGAGCAAAACGCAGAAATGGGATAAAACGCGTCTCTAATGATTGAATATTTACAACTTCGATTGCATATCTCTGATGGGACTGATTTAAGCTTCATGTTAAAGTACACGAAGTCAGCTTTCCAACGCCACTGACTGTTCGCAATTCGGAGTTCAGAGCAAAAAGTTATGATCATTTGAAATATCGCGCGCGAAAGAGACACAATGAAAGAGAAGATCCGTTCAGATTATATCCGGCGGCTGAGATTATGACGACGGGTTTTAAAGAAGAAAAAGAAAAAAAAAGAAAAGGAGCGCTGAACCGGCTGGTTCAGTGCCGGTTCAGTTAAAATAAAAAAAAGAAAAAAAATAAATAAAAAAACCCGGCCCGAGCTGAAGCTCGGGCGCTCGGGCTTCGTCTGTTTCAGAACAGAAGAGCGAAGCTCTGTTTTGGATGAGCTCGCCGGAAAAGCTCGAGCTGGGGCGGCGGACGGCGAGCTGGGTCTCGACGGCGGATGTTGCTGAAGCTGGGCGAGGCCGAAATGCGTTGACGGCGGCGAGGCAAATGAAATCGGCGGCGATGGGTCATGGCGAACGCCGGCGAAGAAGCTTCGTTCTGGACGGCGGGGCCTCGGCGGCAGGTTTCGACGGCAGAGGAGTTCGATTGGCAGAGAAGGAAGGTGCTTGATTTGGAAATTTGCCAAATGGAAAATTCGAGGCGTGCTCAATCTGGAAAGGATTGAAATCGATTCGATTGCAATTGGGGAATGATCTTGGATTGGAAGGCATATAAAAAGAGAGAGACCAGACGATAAAAAAAAAAGAGGAACTCGAGCGAAAAACACAGCTTGACAAGAAAACAGCCGACAGAAGAGAAGAGACAGAGGGAGAAAAGGGAGGAACAGAGCCTTTTCCGGCGGGATTTTGGCCGGATTCCATCGGGATTTTGGCCGGAAGAAGAGAAGGAAGAAGGAGGAGTCGAACGCCGGGAGAAAGAACTGATCTTTTGGACGAATTGCACACCGTTTCGAACTGCTACAGTACGAGTCCGCCGGAGAAGATGATGAATAGTGCACAGTGAACAGTGAAATCGCTACAGTGTTTCAAAATTGCTACAATACTTCGGTGAACAGTATTCCTATGACCAATTCGACGAATCAGGCTTTTTCTTCCCTTATTTTCATGTCTAGCTAAATTTCATTGTACTAAGATTAGATGAAGCCCTGCTGATTGTTTGACTCTCAATACTTATTTGCAATTCTAAAGTTGTGATTTTTATTCCATATGCTTATTATTTTGCTATGATTATTCTGTTGCTCGAGAGAGGGTAGAGTAATTGTTAGTTAAGGGTTTGTTAATGTTCGAGAGATCTTAGCGAATTCCAAGGTGTTATTTGAATAAAAATTGCATTTTTATGATTGGTCTTTGCTCGAGAGAGGGAGATTAATTAAGATAGATTTAATTGTTTAGTTGCATGTTCGAGAGAGCTGCACACATTACGATTATTCGTGACTTCGAGAGGGGCACGGGTAATTGACCACTTGGAATTGTACGGGTTTAACGGAGAGGATAGCTATTTGGTTTGGGTGGATTCGAAGTCTTAGTATATTTCTCATCATATTATTTTCACATCAAAATTTCATTGCTTTGTTAAATTAGAACTTTTCATTCTGCTATAACTAGTTTCATAAACAAATCAAATCTTTTCATTAGAATTAAGTTGAATCAGTCCAAGTCCTTTGGGTTCGACCTCGTTACCACTAGACTATACTGAGTCTCGTGCGATTGCGAGTAAAATAGTTAAAAAATCAATCAATTGGCGCCGTTGAAAATATGAATGCTTTATTTGATTAGGATATTAGATTTGCTTGAGTATCTATTTAATTGAATAATGGATGTAATTAAGCCCGTTAGTGACCCAAATAGTGGTGCATTCCCCTAGGGAACCGTGCCACCTTCTCCCTTTATAAGGAGGTCGTCTCCTCAGTCTTTGTTATGCAATAGAGAACTATCTCGCTTTACTCTTTTTCTTCTTTCTTTTCCTTTGCCGTCGATTGATACCTTGTGACCCAGTCGGTCACAACATTGGTATCAGAGCAGTGCCAATCTGAGATCAATCATGCCTCCTCGCAACCAGTAACCAGTGACTTCTGAGAGCCAGGAGGAGCCTGGGGCGACAAGGGAGATCACCAACCCACCGACGAAGGTGGATTCCAACCAAGATGTCCTGATTTCCATGATTAATGCGATTAGCATTCGTTTGTAGAACATTGAGGTGATCCATGCGCAGAACTAGACCAACCAGACTACCACCATAACTCCACCACCGCCACCACCAGGAGGGTATGGAGACCCTGTTTGACCAGGGGGTCCAAGGTGTTTGGCGGATCTGCACAAGGCCAAGCCGCAGGGACTTCTCTCTCCCACGGAATCCAACTGGGTTCCTTTAACCCAGATGCTGAAGGGGCCATTCTGGCCTTGAGGGGCGAGGCATTCAAGGTGCTTGAGGAAATGTCTCAATGGGTCCCCATCCACGAAACATTCAGAACAAGCTCAATGCTGATTGGGATGAGCCCCAGGGATATCACAGAGACCAGTGGGATGACGTAGAGCCCAGGTTGGCTCGGCTACAGTTCCCACGGTTTAATGGTGAAGAGGACCTCGTCGAGTGGCTATACAAGGCGGACAAATTCTTTGCATATAAAGGAACGTATTCGGACGCAGAACACCTACGACTGGTCGCCTTCCACTTGGATGGAGACGCTTCTATATGATACTAGGCCTTTGAGAAGGAGATGCGCTTCCCCACCTGGGCGTCGTTCTCCGATGAGTTATGCATCCAGTGAGTTTTAGGACTTCAACGAGATGCTGTCCACACTAAGGCAAACCACCATGGTAAGGGCCTACTACTCAGAGTTTATGAAGATCGCTAATCGATTACCAGATTGGCCAGTAGCGGCCCTTCTCGGCACGTTCAAGCGCAGCTTGAAGCCGGAGATCGCTGATGAGATGCGTCATTTTCCTTGCCACATGATGAGGGAGGTGGTGCACCACGCCCGTATAGAGGAGGAGAAGTTGGCTAGTCAACGGAGAGGGGGGTGTGGGAATCTCCCACTGAGAACTCCTACCGGCTCAGCACTGGGGCCACTTCTGCCTCCTATCCCTAACTCCAGTCGACTTATGTCGGCTAGCACTGTTACCCCACCGGTCCGACGGTTAACGGCAGCCGAGATGGAGGAGCGTCACGCCAAGGGGCCGTGTTACAGGTGTGATGAAAAGTTTGTCCCCGGACACCTCTGCTCCGTGCATGGCAACTTACTCTAAGAAGTTGATGAGGACATCTCGCACCGGCCTGATGAGGTGGTCCAGGAGTATAGCGACGTGCAACCTGAGATTTCTGTGCACGCCTATTCAGGTACCTTCACCCCATGCACCATGCTTGTACAGGGGCTCCTTAAGCGGCAGGAGGTCGTGGTGCTGATTGACAGTGGGTCGACCCACAATTTTATTAATGACAAAGTAGCACAACGGCTGGGATGCTACGTGTTCGATGCCAAGCCCTTTGACGTTCTCATTGGGGACGGTAAACACCTCCGGAGCTCAGGAGTATGCGCTCAGGCCGCCCTTACCATCCAGGGTCACACTTTTATCACATATTTATTCTTATTGCCTACGAAAGGTGCGGATGTGGTCTTAGGGGTCCAATGGCTTCAGGACCTCGGGGATGTGGTATGAAAATTTAAGGATTTAATAATGGATTTCGAAGTGCAAGGGCAATGGATTTAACATGGCGCCTTGCATACGGCTCAGGCAGTGGGGTCGTTCTTTAGGTTTGCACCACAGGGGTTGCTGTTGCAGCAACGGGCCATTGTGGATGTCGAACAGGCCGACCTTCCCAAGGACTTGCGGCTCTTGCTAGACAACCAGGCTGACATATTCTCTAAACTAGCAGGTCTTCCACCAGTCAGATCTCATGACCACTCGATCCCGATACTCACGGATACTGCATCTGCTAATGTCCGACCTTATCGATATCCTCATGTTTAGAAGGCCGAAATTGAGCGCTTGGTGCAGGACATGCTACAATCAGGTATCATTCAGCCTAGCACTAGTTCCTTCTCTTCTCCGGTTTTATTAGTGCGAAAAAAGGATGGGACGTGGAGATTTTGTGTCAACTACCACGCTCTGAATGCTATTACTGTGAAGGACAAATACCCAATTCCGGTTATTGAGGAATTGTTGAATGAATTGGCCGGGGCCACGGTGTTTAGCAAACTTGACTTGCGCTCAGGGTACCATCAGATCCGGATGAAGCCATCAGATGTACACAAAACAAAATTTTGTACTCATGACAGTCATTTTGAGTTCCTGGTCATGCCTTTTGGCCTGACGAATGCGCCAGCAACTTTCCAAAGCTTAATGAATGATCTGTTCCGGCCCTTCTTCTGTCAGTTTGTCTTGGTTTTCTTCGATGACATCCTCATCTACAGCAAGTCATGGGAGTCCCACTTGGAACACTTGAGGTCGGTTTTCTCTATCTTACGGGCAAATTTCTTGTTCTTTAAACGTTCAAAATGTTCCTTTGGAAGCAAACAGGTGGAGTATTTGGGCCATCTTATTTCTCACGAGGGAGTGGACACCGATCCCTCGAAGGTATCCGCAATGATGTCTTGGCCGGCCCCCACATGTGTCAAGGGTCTACGATGATTTCTGGGATTGATAGGTTATTATCGCCGGTTCATAAGCCAGTACGGAATCATTGCCATCCCACTGACTACATTACTCAAAAATTGGACGAATGAGGCTAAGGTGGCTTGTGACCGCTTGAAACAGGTGATGGTTACAATGCCAGTTTTCATTTTGCTGGACTTCACTCTTCCATTTGTGGTGGAAACGGATGCCTCGGACACTGGCATGGGGGCAGTTCTCTTGCAGAAAGAACAACCGATGGCCTTCTTGATCTACACATGAAATATGCATTTTATTATCTCCTAAGCTTATGTTTATGTTAGTGTTTGATTAGAATTACTACTACTTTAATATAGTTTTTGGTTTTTGTAGGAAACAAGAGCAAGATACAAAAATGAGATGAAAAGGGACTTCAATGGCTAAATCATCATAACTTCATATGTATTATCTCTGATTCAATTGATTCAAGCCTCATGTTAAAGTTCCAGAAGTCAGCTTTCCAACGCCACCGACCACGTGCAATTCGGAGCTTGGAGCAGAAATTTATAGCCATTTGAATACTGTAAATAGTACTTACGATCGATCAGTATTCGTATGCGATCGATCGCCTGAGCTGAAAACAGTGCTATCGAAGAAAATGATCGATCGGCCATCAAAACGATAGATCATATTTACTGGAGTTTTTGATTCACACATTACGTACAAGACCCTAATTGATGCCACTTGTGGAGACACATTCATGAAGAAAATCCCTAATGATGATTGGGATCTACTAGAGGACCTGAGCAAAAACTCTTTACACAGTGCCTCCCTCTACAAATCTGAAGGTCATATGCCTGACAGGAGTGCCCCAAGGGGAGGTATGTATGATGTCAAAGCCACCACCAGTTTAGAACACCAAGTGGTATCCCTTATAGAGAGGTTTGATAGGTTTTTCTCTCAGACTCCATCTTATAACCCAACCTCTCATTAGGCCAACTTATGTTTATGCTAGGGTTTGATTAGAATTAGTGCTACTTTAATTTAGTTTTTGGTTTTTGTAGGAAACAAGAGTAAGATTAGAAATGAGGTGAAAAAGGACTCCAATGGTTAAATCATCATAACTTTGTGTGCATATCTCTGATTGGACTGGTTCAAGTTTCATGTTAAAGTTCAAGAAGTCAGCTTTCCAACTCTATTGACCGCGCACAATTCGGAGTTCGGAGCAAAAAGTTATAATCAGTTGAAAATTATGAACAGTAATTACTATCGATCGGCATTCTATACACGATCGATCGCCAGAGCCGAAAATATAGTTAATGAATAAAACGATCGATCATATCAACTGGAGTTTTTGGATCCGTAAATTATAGTAAACACGATCGAACGGGCATAAAATGATCGATCGACTAATGAGACAAAACGGATGATCGGCGCGACAATGTTGAATTTAACGAAGGAAAGTGATCGATCATTCGGCTATACGGAGCGATCGATCGGTTTGTGCGGCAAAACTTAAATCAAACCTATTTTGACTCGGATTTGGAAGGGGACTTCGTGGTTTCTCTTCAAACATATAAATAAGCCTTAAGGAAGAACATATTGGGCATTAGAGAATAAACTTTTGAGTTCTTTTGGAGATTTTGGAGGCTAGAGAAGAGCAAGAGAAGGAGTCTTTTAGAGCCAAAGAAGAAGAAGAGATTCATGCCAAGGGAACTATCAAAACAGGCTTTTCTTTTATCTCTTCCTATGTGTAACTAAATTCCTTGTCAAGGCTAGATGAAGCCCTAGATATGTGTATTACTACTCTTGTTAGTTTCATTTAATAAAGTTGATTATGATTCATGCTTAAGGCTATTTCACGAGTTTCTTTTGAGTGCTTGACAATAGACTTGATTGATATGAATGAAATTAGATCTTTTTAATCCCTGTGTCCAACCAAGAACAGGTTTGTGATTGATTCTATGCCCGACCAAGGATAGAATTAATTACATGCTAGTGGATGAACTTTCGTGTCCGACCAAGAATCTGAGTGAATTCATTGTGATTTGTGTGTCTGACCATGAACACAAGTTACCATATCATATTAATTTATGCCTAATAATAATTGAGAGTAGTAATTACATGTCTAGTGGTGGATTCATTGCCTTGACACTTCTCCATATTGATTAAATTTCATTTAGATTAGCTAAAGGTAGTTGCTTTCTTTAGAATTAGTTAAACTACATCTTTTCTTCTCTTGAGTTTGGTAAAATATTTAACTATCCCTGAGGTTCGACAACCCTTTCTATACTTGATGTAGTACAATTGCTTTGTGCACTTGCAAGGGTTTAATTTTAAATGATCACATGGCGTATCACCTGGCCTTACCTCCAGGGTCTTAGGCGATTTGTGGGGGATTCTGCGTCGGCAAATATGGGTGGGCCTCTGCCCCTGATGATTCCTGTGGATACGGAGGTTGCGGTTCCTGCCTCTACCATTGACAAATGCCGGGTCCGCAGAGCCGGATGCATTGTTACGGAGATTTTGGTTGCATGGAAATGTAGATCGCTGGAGGATGCTACTTGGGAGTTGGAGGACGACATTTGGCCCGTTTTTCGGATTGGTCACCTTGAGGTAAAGGCCGGAGCGTGGTGGATTGTTGTGAACGTCAGGCCAAGGACGTCAGCACACACATGCCACATGAACGGACATCATGCTGGATAATTGATTGGGCTTTATTTGATTAGGATATTAGATTTGCTTAAGTATCTATTTAACTGAATAATGGATGTAATCAGGCCCGTTAGTGGCCCAATTAGTGGCATGTTCTGTAGTGACCGAATATGAGACAGAGACAGTGGTTGGAGTATTTGAAGGACTATGACTTCT
The DNA here is from genome assembly GCA_039654745.1 of Houttuynia cordata. Lineage (NCBI taxonomy): Eukaryota > Viridiplantae > Streptophyta > Magnoliopsida > Piperales > Saururaceae > Houttuynia > Houttuynia cordata. The sequence continues at coordinate 25,586,567 of CM077502.1, forward strand.
CTATCCACTACCATCCCGGTAAGGCAAATGTGGTTGCTGATGCACTAAGCAGAAAGACAGGAATCGTGGCGCATATGATGGTGCAAGAATGGCGAATGATGGAGGATTTGGGAATGTGTAACTTGGAATGGCCGACTACTAAGAGAGCGTCATTTCTGGGAAACATCTCGGTGAGATCGATGATATATGAGAAGGTGCTGGAGGCACAAAAGAATAGCCCTCAGTTGCAGAAGCTGTTGGAAAAGATAGATTTCACTAAAGGAATTGATGGAAGCATCCTATTTCAAGGAAGGTTGGTTGTACCAAAGGATGTGGAGCTGAGACAAGAACTTCTCCATGAGGCGCATCATTCACAGTATGCAATTCATCCAGGGAGCACAAAGTTATACCAGGACTTGAAGAGGAACTTCTGTGGAATGGAATGAAGCGAGATATTGGAAGGTTTGTCTCCAAATGTTTGACATGTCAGCAAGTAAAGGCAGAACATCAGAGACCGGCGGGTTTGTTACAACCGTTGGAGATTCCACAGTGGAAGTGGGATCATATCACAATGGATTTCGTGGTAACCTTACCGAAGACTAAGAGGCAGAAAGATGCAATTTGGGTGATCGTGGATCGACTTACTAAGACAGCACACTTTCTACCGATTCGATGGAAGCAGAACCCAGAGAGTTTAGCTGAGCTGTATATCAGAGAAATAGTAGGACTGCATGGCACACCAATATCAATTGTATCTGATAGAGACCCAAGGTTCACATCCAGAACATGGAAGGGTATTCAGAAAGCGTTAGGTACTAAGCTCAGTTTCAGTACAGCTTTTCATCCACAGAGCGACGGACAGTCAGAAAGGACAATATAGACTTTAGAAGACATGCTCAGAGTGTGTGCTATCGATTGGAAGGGCAATTGGGACGATCATCTGCCACTGATCGAATTTGCCTACAACAACAGTTACCACTGTAGTATTGGAATGGCACCGTTCGAAGCACTGTATGGAAGACCGTGCAGATCGCCCACCTGTTGGACAGAGATCGGAGAAAGTCAAGTAATGAAGTCAGAATTAGTGCAGTATTGTGCAGAAAAAGTGAAGCAGATTCGACAAAAGTTACGGACAGCGCAAAGCAGACAGAAGAGTTATGTAGATTGCAGAAGACGAGAATTGAAGTTTCAGGAAGGAGACAATGTGTTCTTGAAGGTTTCTCCGTCAAAGGGAGTTATGAGGTTTGATAAAAAGGGGAAACTAAGTCCGAGGTTCGTAGGACCATTTGAGATTTTGGAACGGGTTGGGCCGGTCGTCTACAGATTAGCCTTACCCCCACAGTTAGCAGAGGTGCACAACACATTCCATGTGTCTATGTTGAGAAAGTATGTGCCGGATACATCGCACGTGTTAGACTACACGACTATAGAACTAGAAGCATACTTATCTTTTCCGATGAAGCCTATCAAAATTCTAGATAAGAAAGATCAGGTGCTACGGAGAAAGACAATTCCGTTGGTGATAATTTTGTGGCAAAATCAGCACTCCGAGGAAATGACTTGGGAAACTGAAGATGAGATGAAGAAATCCTACCCTCAACTCTTTGAAAAATAATTTGCGGCATTTCGGGGACGAAATGTTCTTTAAGGAGGGGAGGATGTAGCGACCGTAAATTTTATATTAATAAAGTAGAAATTTATTTAAATTGGGTTTTAATTTGGGAGTAATTAGGGAGGTTATGTTTGGCATTCAAGGTGAGTTATGGAAGATGCTAAGGGCATATTCCAATCAAACTTGGCGCCCTTTATCAAGATGGTTAGATCTTGCTAATTGAAACTGCATAAGGTCTTAATTAGGTAATTAAAGGGATTGAGTTAATTCCCCTCAATTAAGGGATTTGTAACTGAAGCAAATTAAGGGGAAGGGCGTCCTGGCTGTTGTGGAATGGCTGGACCTTTTGGTAGCCTTTGGATCGTGGTGAGATAGATGGTGGAGAATCAACTAGGACATGTGTATGTCCTATATATACATGCTATTAGAGGGGTCGACATTCTCCTTTGCAATTTTTGGGAGACGTGCCAGTAGAGGAGCAGCAGTGGGCAGCCTTGCACACCACGTTCAAGGAGCTCTCCGGTGGTTTGTGGAGTGGTTTCATGGAGAAGGGAAGCGTAGTCTACCCGGAGAACCGATTTACGTGCATAACGTATCGATTCTCTTCAAATAAGGTAGGATGCATTTTTACCCAATTTCCTTGGCTTGAATAGCATGTCTTGATGATATTTCATACATGTTTATGTCTGTTGTTCATTGGTGCATGAGGATGATGCTTGTGAATTGAAAAAGTTTATATCTTTATTTATGTCCGGTATATGCATGGTCCATTTGAATACTTGAATACATATTTCGATATGCAAAGTCTTAGATATGAATTCCTCTCTCCTTAGTCAGCATGTAATTGACTCGTTCATTTCCCTATGGATCTGACTTCATGCTGTCCAGAGATTATAGTCTTACTTTCCGGTCATTTCTTGTTGTTTAAATTATATTAATCATTAGATCGGGTAATGATTCATGAGAATTAAGAAGGCGAAGGATTAAATGTCTAAAATATTGTAAAATACAAGTCGATACCCTTCTGACCAGAGGTAAAGGCCTCAGCTTTTTGGTGTTATTTATGTTCCTTTTCGTCCCAAATTAAGGGTCTTAATTATTGAATAGATGATAATCATGATTAGGCATAAAAACAGTTTGTAGAAGTGATAAAGATATAGTATTATATTGAAAATTTACTTGCTGTTAATTATTACAAATATCATGCCTAGGTGGAACAGAGAGATGATTAGTAATATCATAAGTGATTAATAGATGTGATTAATTAACATAATAAAGGGCAAACCGAAGACTTAATTAAGCCTCGGTCTCGAAATTCCTGCACAGACAGTCAGTAGTAGAAAATGCATAACTAATTCTATAAAATTCAGAAAAATACGTTCTCTATTGTGATGTAAAATAGACTCATCAGGGAACCTACAGTAAAAATTACAGATTCAGATTCACTCACTAAAATTCGTAGCTAGTGCTGAAATTGTACTGCTGTACACAGGGCAGTGCAATGAATTAAGGATAATTCACTAGTATTATTATCACGGGATTAATTAATTTATAAATTTAATTTAAATACAAATAAACTCGAAATGACCAGAATTACGACTAATATAATAGTACAATTTTTTTATAAGAGAGAGACCAGGGGTTCGAGTCCTAACCTTAGTGTCTTTCCCTTTTAGTTTACGGCTCACCGCAGTGGTCGGTATAGAAATCCTTAATTAGGGTTTTACTCTAAATCCTAGTTAATCATTTTCTTCATAAACTTTCGAGTTTACTTTCATTATTTGGGATTCATACCTAGGGCCTTGCATATCGAAGATCTTAGATGAATAAAGTTACCATTTTAACCCCAACGACTTGAGTGGAGCTTGGCAAGATGAGCGCTACAACTACTTCTTTTGTGAGTCACGTGTTGATGACAAGTTTGGACACTTGAGTCCTTATTGCTTGGTTACTTCAAGATATTGTCATCTCGTTGGCATTCCAATAAGAGTTTATTCTCAAGGTGAAATCTTTGATTATTTTCCATACAACCTCTGTTGTCGTACAATGATCTTTGAACCTATGGAAACTGTTTCTTCCACAAGAGTCATGATAGAACTCTTCGAGTGGAAATCCTAGTATGCTCCAGAGCCATTGCAAGATCCTCTGTGATCTCAGATTTTATGAACCTCTGTAGTTCAGCCGATGACGGCAAGGCGTACGCTTAGACTGTATGACATTACGGAAGGTCTGCAGTCTCCGCCCATTGTGCCCGTAAGCACCGATGGGGCCAGCATTCCTAGACGCATGGCCGGGTTCCTCTGAAGAACCTCTAGGATGTTCTGGCATAGATGTCCATAGGGGAAGTGGACTGACCAGCGAGCAGAAGTTGTTGACTCTTTACACACAGTATGTTGGAGTCTATCTCAGTTGTTGATTCTACCGGTACATATGAGTTTTCCGGTGTTGGTGATAGCTTGGTTTGATGATTTTTCCAAAACCTTATTTCCATAATACTTTTGGTATTCGATCTTCTTTTCCTTTGGAATTTGTTAATCCTTTATCAGTGTGGTTTTTGGTATCCTACTGGGTATTTCATACGAAATACTCATGCATCCCTCGATGCAGGAATTAAGAAAGAATGATGCTGAGCAGGAGGAAGTAGAGGATGACTGTAGATTGGAAATGAAGATTTGTATTTCAGTGTTTTAGTTGTTGAACTTTGTTACTTGTGGCCTGTGTGCCTGGCTTTTTATTATTGTATTGATTGAAGATTATTTGTTTCTGTAATAACTTAAACTATTAGTGTTACAACTTTGTTATTTATAATTCAGGTACAATGAATGTTATTTAAGTCAACGATCCTGCAAAACCCATGTATGGAAATGGGTATGTGATGATTCGAGTATTCGGTCCGTCCCAGATTTTATACCCAACAACCTTTATTGGATTATCGCTTCCGCGTATTTTGAGTTTAAAAATTTGGGGTGTGACATGTTCCCCCAGGGAACAGCGCCACCTTCTCCCTTTATAAGGAGGTCATCCTCCTCAGTCTTGGTTATGCAATAGAGAACTACTTCGCTTTACTCTTTTTCTTCTTTCTTTTCCTTTGCCGTCGATTGATACGTTGTGACCCAGTCGTTCACAACACACAATTGCTCATAGAAATTGACACAAAACACTTCACTCTATAAAATTTCAATAAATGGAAGTACAACTCCAGGGCGATGATTTTCTTTGTCCTATTACAATTACCAGTCATGTCTCTTTCCATCATTATAGAAAGACTGGCTATAAGGAATGGAAATGCATTATAACAATTAACCAAGGTACGCAGTCTAGCTTGTCAATCTCATATCCACATCCACCTACATTTAAGGGCCCAAATGTTTGAACCATTAGAATTTTCATTTTCTGACACATTTGTAAAACTGTTACTACAGTTCCAAATGCTTAAATCATAACACACGCAAATAAAAAAAAATTAATTTAGAGCAGCAACATAGAAATTTTTTCAAAATTTGTTACAGGCGAGTGTGCTAAACCAGTTTTTTTAGTCTCCCAAAAAATAAAGATCATTCATTTAAGACTACTAAATGTATCTTAATTCCATTTCCTTGACATATTGTTCAGTCTCTTCTTGAGGTGCTTGAGATCCCTCTCCTTGAGCATCTTGAGAACTATTTTCCTACATTACAAGTTTTAATTTACATTAGCCATTAATAATATAAACCAACAAAAATATATGTTGAAATAAAAAAGAATGCTTAATACTATGGCAATAATTGGATTACCAAAATCTGAACAAGGAAAGTAGTTTCAATTAGAAGTCACAATTGCCACGAATCAGTAATTTCATCCAAAGAGCTGACTTCTTCTTTCTTGCATGCAAAAACACTTCGCTAATAGTAAATATGCACATAGCTTCTTAGTTTCCTTATCCAAATGGGACAATTGCAAAACCTATGAATGTCGTGGGGAAAGACCTTCTCAATCGCACTCTCCATGACAACATCTTGATCTATAATAATTGGTTGTTTTTGACATATGCAATCTAAGAATTTTTCAAACAATCACTGAAAAGCTTCAATTTTGTCATCCCTCATAAGTGCACACTCAAAACTAATTGATTGAAAGTAGTGATTGACACCTGCGAATGAAGCAAAAATCAAACAATATTTATTATTGTTATATGTAGTGTAAAAAACAACGACATCCCCAAATAGATGATAATCATGCCTACAATGACCATCCGCCCAAAAATAACAAACTAATTTATAATCTTCATCAAGTTCATAAATATAATAAAATATTTCATTCATCTCCTTCAACTCATCAAAATGTGCCAAAAGGTCATGGGCATCAACTTCTTTGTTTTCTTTTCTAATTTGAGACACATAATTTTTAATGTCTCTCTCTCTATAAAACTAACATTAGAAGGACCACCAGCTTCAATCTCAAGCATACTCATCAATTATAAAGTTGGTATATTTACCTTACTACAAGTTTGGAATAAAGCTTTTTGTATTGCGGATACTTCTCGTTGTGATCTCAAATGATGAACTTTCCTGGGCAATGTACATAAATGACTATGCTCCTCTACAAACCCAGAGATTTTAAATTTTCCATCTTCTACTTTACATACCCTCAAGTAGGCAGGACATTGTTCTCTCACAATCGAATGGTGTTTCCTATTTCTCTTTTCCTTAAAAAATAAACCCTCCTCATTTAACTATTTCAAAATACTAATCCCTTGTTTATAACAATAACACTTCCGTCCAACTATTTCATGGGATCCATTTCTATGCAAGTGTGTACTGCTCTTACAGATATTAAACCCTATGCCCTACGCTTTTAACATATTTGTTATAAAATCTATGAAAATCATTCAATGAATTGAAAGTCATTCCAATCACATGTCTTACTTCATTTTTATATGGAGGGACATATAAATTTTTTCCCTTTATAGGAGACTTGCTTGTGAAGAGTGGGCCATTTGATTTATCCATTTTTATGTGGGCATAGTTAAAGACATGCCCATTTCAGCCATATTATCAATCAAACAAAATATTTACAAATATAACACTACTAAAGATGCACACTATTCTTCGTCATCAAATCCAAAAAACCCTTAATGCAGGAAGCAACTAAATTATTTTTTTTGCATAATAAATATAGGAATCTTATCTTAACAGCCCTCTCATATGGTGACACATGACATCAACACTTAAATTTAGCATTAAGCATTCTTACAAATGACTAGCAAATTTCTTGCAAAGCAGAAATGCCTAAATTCAGTGTTTAATGGAGAGGAGGGTGCGACAGGGAGAAGTGAGATGAGATGGAGGGTGGCAGAGAGAGAAGGTATTGATCGTGGAGAGGCGGGGGAGAGAGAGGTGATGGTTGATAAGAGCTGAGATGGAGGTGCTGATGGGAGCAAAGGCTAGGTGGAGAGGCGGTAGAGTGCTGTGTGTTAACTGCTCGTCTTTCCTGAGATGGGAAGAGAATAAAGGGGGAGAATGGGGTTGGATCTATCAGATTAGGGAAGGGATAATGTGGGAATTGGTGGAATTTTGTTAGTTAAAACGTGATTGGCTGCTCCAACACCAAATTTTGAGTTACGAGATTGAAAACGAGAGGATAGGATTGATGCAGCTCATCCGGCTTACCAAAACTTGTACTTCACAGTATCATTGCCCTATATATATAGAAAAGTTTAAATGAGACTTATCTTATGTAGCTTGCATGAGCCCGAATAATTTTAAGCCGCTGGATCTTGATTTGATGACTACAAGGGAGGGTGATGAGTCACACTCACCTACACTCACTGTCAGATCTTGATTCGACAGCTCAAGACGACTTGGCTCATGTAAACCAGTATATATGAGTTATCATATAAGAGGTATGAAAACATTCTTTTCGATCATTGGATTTTGGTCCGACAATGGTTATTAAATCAGTGGGTGGGTGAGTGTGAACCATCACTCACCTTTGTAGCTGTCAAATCAAGATCTAACGACTACGACTTAAACTAGCTAGTATATATATATAAAAGACTGGTTTACATGAGATCGTTCTCATGTAACTTGTATGAGCTAAGCCATCTCCATCTATCAAATCAAATTTTGTTGGCAAGTGTCAAATAACTGGGTAGGTAAGTGTGAATCATCACCACCGTCGGGTCTTGATCAGACGGCTCAAGATCAAGGCTCATGCAAGCTATATGGAAACGATCTTATTTAAACTTTTATATATATATATATATATAGCGATATTTAAAATACCTGTATGTAAAAAAAAAGAATAGATTCACCTATGGTAAATCAAATCACACATAAAGTAAACTACGAAAGAGACTACGATTTTTATATAGACAACCCAACTGGATAAAAAACACACGACCTACTTGGGTCGATTACCTAGACCACAACGCATTGGATCCTACCTCATCAGGAGAAATTGAGTGCGTCAGGCATGCCATGTAAAATATTAGAAACATTTGAATGGAAGTGTTGGATCAGTTGACCACCAATTAAGCCGTTTTGATGAATTTAGTGTAAGTTTAAGAGTTATAATGGAACAATATTGAAATTAAACAAATTCACCTATAGTAAATCAACTAAGCAATATCGCATAAAGTAAAAGCCAAATAGAGTCTACTTTTCTATGCACTTCATCAGACCTACTTTGTCTGGATACATGCGGTACTCCTTTTTTTTAACCGCTGTCGTCTACTAAATAAAAAATCATCCATTGCAGTTTGGCTCTCCTACTTCCACTAGACTTTGAACTCTCAGTTGAAGTTTTATATACTTTAGCTACACATATATAAATTATTCAAAGCATTCTTATCCAACATGATTGTTTATGAGTATCAACATAATTTTTGGGGACGATATTAGAAACAAGCTTTTGACACAATCTTGTGTCCACTCTGGTTGAAGCTTTCTATATGAATGTTTTCCATAGTTTATGGCAAATAAACATGCATGAATATATGTTCTAGATCTTGTTAAGAAGGTATTATGTGTCTAATCCAGATGAACCCTGTTATAATGGCTCCATGGTTGTGATGTTTTTATTCGCTAGCGTGAACACGCAATTTATATGACAGAAAAACCGTTGATAACGTGCATGTCATATATGTCTCATGCATAACAACTCCTAAGCCATATAAGATGGATGTCTTATAGTTACAAAGAAAAATTTCTCATTTTGTTTTTGTTTTGATGACGAGAAAACTGTTTTCAGTGCAAGAATAATAACAAATTTGTTCTAGTTCTTCATTAGCTTAGGTTCAAAACTTTCTAAATAAGGGTGCTAATGCGGATTGAGGCCATTTGAGTTGGGTTTCGGTCAGCTCGAGCTTTGGCTTCTTAGGTTTTGTGGGAATTCATTGTGGATTGAATTTGGCGTTCAGTGAGAAAAGTAAGAATGAGGCAAGAAAGCCTTAGCTTTTGTTGCCAAAAACGGAGAGAGAAATTTCCTTATTATGTAGGTTTTAGGAAAAAATAATAGGAATTATGTAGTTACCCAATGGCTAAAAATGTACTCCTATTGTATGCTATTTAGGAATGCCCCTTAAATCGTTTTTGTAATATAACATGGATCAATTCTACAATAATGTTAATCGTTCTACTTGATTTAGGAATCTACCCAAAGACTAATAATTTTGGAAATATCATCTCTGTGATTGTTTTAGCCACCCCAATTATGGGAATCATACATACCTCATGTAAATATGTTCTGCTCTCTAAAACAGGTTCACCGACCCCCAAAGCCCTGACACTGTTTACCTACCCCAATTATGAGCGCGTGTAGCCTGACAAGCGGCCCTGACTAAAATCCCTAACCAACCAAACTGCAATTGATTTTATATGTAACTACTTTAGCTTCTTAAGATCTACCATTCCACATAGAAATCTTCTAGTCCCTCTGTTCTATAATACTTGTCTGAATTAGAAAACTAAAATGAACTTCATTTATATCATTTTGGCTTTCTAATACAGACAACATGTTGTGTAGATTACTTATCCGATAGAGGAAATTTGTACCATGGTCACTAGGTCAGGTCACAGGTGCTTGGTAAGGAAAGCATTTTTGCCTAATTTATTCTACTATTTTTACTGATGAAAAGGGATACCCCTTCACTTTCAATGAGGCTGAGGCATGGAAAATCGTCTCGCCGATATATCGGTATCGGACACAAACCGATACACCGATACCACTTAATCTCGGTTTTTTAAAATTTTCTAAATATCGGCGATATATTGGTTTCGGACCGATATATCGGTATTTTTTGAATTAAAAAATATTTTTTTTTCAAATTTTTTTTTTTTAAAAAAAAAACTTTTATATTTGTTTTCTATCGTAATATGTATTTTTATGCATATTTTGAAATGTATTCTTTGTTTAAATTAGTATAACTCATTTTAGAAGTTAGATTGTGAAAATATATGGTAAAAACTAGTTTTTAATGACTGATATTTTTTTACATAATATTCCCGATATATCTTCGATATTTTTTTATATTTCGTCTCTTTGGCCGACTGATATTTTACTCCTATACGACATTCCATGGGCTGGGGCCACACCGGAAGCGTAAAGGTTAACCACCGCGACTGGGACTCCAAAACCGCTCGCACCGCATCCCCACTCGCAGTACGCTCTCACTCATGGAGATGCAGATGCCCATGCGGGACCTTCTTTAGCGTCGCGTGCTGCGAGCGGTCCGAGCACTAGTAGTCTTTCCCTGGTGAAACGAAGCAGCTTGTACCTCACTCTCTTTTTGTGCTCTCCTTTCTCACTCTTTTGGTGATTCTGATCGGATACCATTTAAGCGATTCATCTTCGTTCTGAACAAGAAGAAAGAGACGAAGGTCGATCGGACTCTCACCCAACGGGAGAGAGAAGAGGCGCCGCCGCAATTCTTCGCCGCCTCCTCCGCCGTCGCAGCCTCCGCTTACCGCCGTTCAAATACGTTCTCGGCTTCTCGCTCTCTACCTTCTCTCTCCATCTCCCCGTTAAAGTGCGCCTGCTCCGGCGGCAGCTGCCTCGGTGCTGGGATTGAGGATCGACACCCGGTTCCGCAGGTTGGCCCTTGCGTCATCCTCTGCCGCTGCAAGCAGGTCTGGCGTCGCCCGCTGTGGGGTCGTCTGCGAGGCAAAGGAGGCTGCGTTTGAAGGTTAGAGACTCAAATTTTATCTTAGAAAAGAAGTAATTTACTTGTTTGATGTCCCGATTGTCTTTGCCTTTACTTTTGATTGTCAAATATCTGAGTTTCATTTACTTTATTGTGTAATTCTCTGTTTTGTTGGAATAATATATGTCAATTTTGAAAATTGATGTTTGAATTTTGGAAAAGCATGTATAAATAGGGTGATTGATGGCGTTGTTTACAGATATTAGTATTTGAAGTTATTACGAGAAGCTGAATATGTGGGCTAGGTCTGAGGTTACAGTTTGTGTTATACTCCCTCCGTCCCAAATAATAGTTCCATTTGAAAAGATAGTTATTTCCATCGAATGGTACATTTTGAGCGGGCAGTAATTCTTTTTTTTTTTAAGTGCCCAACTACTTAAATTCGCCAAGTGGATCTATTAATATGGGACAATCTTTTTGTCTAATAGGAGTTATTGATATGGTACTGACTGAGTATGTTACATTCACCTTACTGCTAGAGCAAGTTATGGATAAGGATAAGAGAAACTGCTCTTCAGCTTAAGTGGAAAGAATGAACTGTAATATGCCCCACTGGCTTTCTTGATAAAGAAAGTTGTATTTCAAGTGTAATATTTGCATGCTGTTTATATGTGAATGTGTAGGATAAGGAAGGCATTCCTCCGGATCAGCAGAGGCTGATTTTTGCTGGGAAACAGTTGGAAGATGGTCAAACGCTTGCAGATTACAATATTCAGGAGTCTACCCCTCATTTGGTTCTGAAGCGGGGTGGGACGATGATCAAGGTCCTCACCCTCACTGGATCAAGGTGAAAGCGAGATTACTTGCGTATACGACTTTGTCCAATGTCTTCATGCATGAACATCTAGCAGACAGATTTAATACACTGCTACTTTGCCCAATCCATGGCTGTGTTGATAACTTGATGTTAATTAATGACATAATGTTTTTTTTTGGCAAGAGAATTAATGACGATGTGTTTCTTCATTCACAGGATCAATGCATAACATGTGCTTTACTAAAAAGCCTATATAACTAACCGAGGGGTGCTCGTAGAGATAGGCCTTTATAGGATGTACTCATAGTTTAGTGTTATTTTTTTTGGTAGGGAAGGTTTTTTTTTTTTAAATTGAGTCAAATCGGGTCAAACCGGATTGAACCGAACCGGCCAGATTTCCGGGTCGAAGGCCGGTCCGGTTTTGAAAACCTTGGTTTGAGTTACTACAACTACTCAAAAAATGATGTCTTGAGGAGAAAGAATGCATTACTTTAATTTGTGAGTGGACAGATGCATTTGGGAACAATGGACTAATAGGGGGGTAGTCGTTCTAGATTGTAGAATGCCAAGATTGAAATCTAGGACTCCTCAATTCAAGACTGTAGAAGAACAGATTTTCAATCTTGTATGCCATATTTAAAATATATGTTAAGATTTTCAGTGCTGGATTACAGAATTTTTCAAGATTTCCAATCATAGATTGTAAGATTGGAGAATTTATGGGATTCAAATGACAAGCATTTATATCTCTCTTCTGAAGTGGGACTGCCCTTGATAATGGTGATGGTAAGACCATGCCAGTGATTCGTTTATTTTGAGCCCTTGTGGCTTGTTGGTGTTATACGAGCTGAGTGGACAAATCGCATTAGCATAGTCCATCAATGATGGCCTTGAGGCTTGTTGGTGTTATACGAGCCAAGTGGACGAATCGCATTAGCATAGTCCATCAATGATGGCTGTTTAACAAACTCTTTGCTAGGTTTTATTACTGAAAGAAATAAAGGTGGCCGGCCACCTGTGTCATTTTTACTATTCATGGCACTGTATCACTATTCACCAAACACTGTAGCACTATATAAATTTTTTTGACACATACAATATCAATTTACTGGAGCAGCACTGTAACAGTACACTGTTCATCATCTCTCCTGATTGACTGAAATTTTTTACTATAGCAAACTGCAGAAAAGACCCTCTTTTCTCGTATCGATCAATCAGTCTTGACTAGCAAATCAGTTTTCCTCTCGGCAAACAGTTCTGCTTGACTGCTGAAAGCAATTCTTCACTGAATCTTCCTCTCAACTGCAACTAGTTTTGCTCTCGATTGCAAAGCAATTAGAACTGATTCTCTGTCTCCTCGAGCAAGACAGAGCAGTTCTTTTCCTTTTTCGTGCACAACCAGTTCCTCTCTCTCAAGCCAGTCATTTCTTTCTCTCTCGAGCAAAGGACTAACTTCTCTCTGCAAACAATTCCGACCTTTCTCTCAAAACAGAGCAGAACAGCAACAATTTTCCTCTATCACTCGAGCAGCAGTTCTGCTTCTCTTACTTCTCACGAAATCAGATTAGTCCTCCTTCTCGGGCAAGACAATTCTGGTTCTCTTTCTTGTCTGGACTGTAACACTCTGAAAATCAACCAGTTATGCTTCTCTACACAGCTGACCTCCTCTGAAATCGGTCCTGCTCTTTCCCTCGAACAGAGCAGCCACAATTCTGCTTCTCCCTCAGCCGGCCTCTGAAATCAGTCTCTCTTCTCTCCACGAAAACAGTTCTGCTCTCTGCAAGGCAGCCCTCTTTTTTCTCTCTTGAACCAGCCTTTCATCCGCTCGAGCATAAACAGTTTTCAACCAGCACCCTCTCTCGAGCAGTTCTGAAATCAGTTGGCTCCGATCACCGGCGTGTTGTAAGGTTCGCCGGCGTCTGGGGTCATACCAGAGGGAGAAGTTGTAGAGGACAACTGAAAAGAGGGTCATGCGGAAGGAGAAGAAGGGTGCAGTGCGCCTTGGATTCTTCAATACCACCTCTTGAGGAGGTATTGAAAGTTTGAGAACTCTATTTATATTTAAGACTAAAAAGAGGATTAAAATCTGTGAGCCTTAAAATTCTTTATAGTTTTAACTAACAGCATATTAGTAATCTTATATTATAAATACTTAATCACTAACATATCGTGCAAAATCCCTTGAAACCACTAATGCTGGATTCAAATTTTAATATTACAAATCTTAGTTGACTAACTCTATATTGAGAATCCACCGGTGCGGATTTTTAAATCCTGATTGACTACCCCCCCCTTAAGTGTTTTTAGATTAAATTAGGAAGGGAGGGAAAGACTAGTGCTTTTTCAGTCATAAAGACCAGCTTTCTTTTGTTGTTTTGCCCAGATCATCTGTAGAAGGCTCGAGAGGGTGCAGGAGGGAAAGGGGTAAAACCCAGGTTTGTAGAGTTGCAGACAAAGCCAGCCATTCTCACTCAGCATTAGATCATCGCCAAGCAGCAGCGAGATCAGCTGGATGCGGTGATTCGGGGCTGCTTCTGCTGCCCTTGACCCTTGGTAACACTGATTCCTCTGCTGATTCTCGCTCGGATGTCGATGGTCCCAGGTCGGATCTCGTAACCGTGCTATCAATTAGTGTTTTATTTGTGTTTTTCATGTGGATTTCAAGAAAGCTTGAACGAGATGATGGCGGGACTGGTTCGGTGCCTGCCAGCAGAAGCTCCGTGCCCAAGGAGGGAAGCGGAAGCAGTGCTCCCGCGGCCCTGGCCGACGACTGCCAGTCGTGGTGGTGCTATTTTGAGCAGAGAAGAAAAGAGGAAGAAGAAGAAGAAGAAGAAAGGGGGAAGAGGTAGGGGCCAGCCAGGCGGTGGCCCACTGACGAAGAGACAGCCCCGACATTGGCAGGCTGAGCCTGCTGTCACCAGAACCAGCAGGGTCGTCCCATGAGGTAGACGACACTGTACGGGTCGGTTGCGGGCCGTGGACAGGCCGGACCAGACCCGGTACGGACCCTATCCACGGCCCTCGAACAGAAAACCGGACCGTGAACCTGGTCCACGAACCGGACATGAAAACCGCTTATGAACCGGTCATGAACAACGAGCCTGATGTGAACCGGGTATGAACCGAACCCAGACATGAACCGATTACGAACTATGAACCGACAACCATGTTATGATCCGGACACAAATAGTAATCGGTCTAGAAAATAGTAAACTGGACCTTAACATAACCAGAAACCAGTTCAAACCATTTGAAGCTGGTTTTGACCCGGTTTAACCCATTATGCCCAACAGTGAGACTATGGTCAGGATGTATTGTAACTGATGGTAACTTCTTGTTGAGAGTGTTATTTTGAGCAGTTTAGTATATTCCGAACCATCGTGGTACATATGCTCTATTTTGTTTATGTTGGGTTATTTTAACTCAAATTGATGTGGTAATTTTTTAAGAATTGTATTATTGTGTTTATGTGCTTTTGCCGTCAAATTGTTGAGGACCTTAATGATAAAGAAGCCTGACTAATAAACTGAAGGGGTTTAGAAATTTAATCATTTTATTAAAGATAATAAAATAATGATATGAGGGCTAACCTTGAGGGTTGGGAAAAACCTAATCAAGATAAAAACTAAAATACTATTGGGATTGGGAGTCAGTTCATCAGGGAGAGTGACTTTTGATTAGACGATTTGATTGGCTATTAATCCAAAGTTGAGACTACCTTTTTGGCTATTGGGCAAGAGGTCTTGGGGTATATGCTATGACTCTAGGAGGAGTTCATAGTAATAGTATAGTGCTACTGATGCTTAGGCTGTTATGCATCTTCCCTTTGGTAGAAGCTATGCACTTTTGTTTTGCATCTTCTCTATGGTAAAAGCTTTGCACCTCTGTTTTGCATCTTTCCTATGGTGGAAGCTTTGCATTTTTGTTATGCATCTTCCTTACGGATGAAGCTCTGCATCAGTAGTATTTGAATGACTTGACGAGGACTACCTTCTATTGGCTAGGGTTATGCTGTTTGTATCTTCTTTATGGATTTTAGTGAGAGCTTTTGCATCTTTCTTATAGAGAAAGTTTTGCACTCACCCTAAAGCTCTTAAACTAGGTGGTTTTACTGTGAACATTGGAGGCGTTAGTATCCTGGAAGGCTGCGTTCTCCTGACCCACATCGAGTCAAGAAGTTGATGTGGGCGAAACCCTTCCGACAACCATACCTTCTGAGGTAAGGAATGAGCGAAGCATTCATCCTAGAGGATGTGGGGCATGGTTACTGGTAATAGTCAGAGTGATAGTCACGTTATTTTCATGCTGTTTGTTATGTAGGAATGACATTCAGTGAGTCTATTTATATGGGACAAAGACTTAATCAGTGAACATGAACTTGGGAAGCAATAAAAGACTTTGCTGGAAAGATTAATTAAAGAATCAAGTTGAATTCTTTAATAGGCTGCATAAAATGTTAATGCAAATATTATTTTGTTGATGATTGTGTTACGATATCTCACTGGGTATTTTTGTACTCAATATCCGCTAGTGATGCAGGTTTTTTAGTAGATGATTGACCTCATGTAGCACCCAGTGTTAGACAATTGGGAGTGAGGACGACTTGACAGCTTCAGAGTAGGCATCGGTCTCTTTTATATTCTAGTGTATTTTGAGATGGATGACAGACTTATACATGAAGGACTTGCATGTATTTTTATCGGCTTTGCATCTATGATATGGTTATATATCCTTGTTTGTGAACCCCAGATATCACTGCTTAGATGCTTAGTTAATGTATTTAGTGGTTTATTGTATAGAGGAATAATCCTCTCATTTTCCGCTTAGATTTATTAAAAGTTTTAAAAATACGGGCTGTGACAAAGGGACTTAAACTGCCTTTTTACCAAAATATGTTCTTTTTGGTGTCATTTGTAATAGGAAAATATTGCTTGGTTGCAGAAACTGAGATATCTATGCTTCAGATCAATCTAAAACTTGATATAACACTTTCTGATATTAAAAATTGCATCATTGGTTTGTGTCCAATGTATGTTTGCGCTTCTATGTGTTGCGTTTGTGATGAACTAAATACTCCCTCCGTCCAATTGAACTTGTCTGCATTGCAAAATGAGTGAATTTTATTAGACTCTAAGGCCTGTATGGAAAATCAGAGTTTCTCTCCCTCTCCCCATGTTTTTGGTTATGAGAGTAAATTTAGCCATGTAATGTTGGACTTGTCTTTTTTAAAATCCAGATGAGCTTCATGGAACAGAGGAAATTTAGACATCTGCTCTACAGATCAATCTGAAGCTGATTAAGACACCTTTGGATGTTAAAAATTATATCAGTGGTTTTTGTGTCTATGCATGCTTGTGTTTATTGTTTCCATAGATTATGGTTCTACTTAACGCAAAATGAATAAGAAGATCGTCTTTTTTTTGCTTTTTTGTTTTAATGTTCCTAGAACAGTTAGAAACGTAATGGAAACCGGAGTTTGGAGAATGCATCATTGGCTTCTGCGCATGTGTCTTTCGATTTTTGCAATTTGAAATAGTATTGACAATGTTTGCTCATTGTTGGTTCTCTTAATTTCCAATTAAATAAGAAAAACATATGTGTGTGTGATTGTTTGATCATCTATATAGTACTGCCTAGGATTGTTAATTGAGAGTTCTATCCATCTCAAGAAAAATGCCATTTCTCTCTTCGTTTTAGTATCCTGTGAATTCCTGGTCTATCAAGGAGGCTACTGTGCTGTAATGGAGAATTTTGTAGGTCCACTTGTATACTCCATTTTATATTGACTGTCAAATATTGTTTTGGTGGTCTTGATTGTTTCGGATTAAACAAAAGAAATTTGATTTGTTTTTTAAATTTTTGATTGGTTGAAACTAAATCAAAGTATTTTGATGCTAATGCGAACTGCAGGGCTTTTGAAGAACGAAAATCAAGAGAAAAAATAACTCGACCAACTTCAAATATGGTGTCAGAAGGAACCTTGCAGGAAGCTAAGGAATTGGTTATTACTCAAGCCAGTATTGGCGGATTTGATGAAAGTGTCACAGCAGAGAAACTCACAGAGATTTTGGAAAGGCGATGTGGCCTGATCTGGCGTTGTAGGCTGAAAACTTCATGGACGCCACCAGAATCATATCCTAATTTTGAAGTCAGTGATACATCCAATAGAAGGTTGAAGAATGACTATGATAAAGTCAAGCCTCATGCTTTTGTTCATTTTGCCTCCCCAGAGGCAGCAAAGCGGGCTTATGATGCTGCAGGGAGGACTGATCTTCTTCTCAACGGCTGTCCTCTCAAGGTTGATTTAGGTCTTGAGAGCTCTTTTCGTGTTAAGCGCAGAATAAACAGTGACCCTTGGAAATTCTCCAATTCTAGCGTTGAGGTTGGTACTTTGGTTGGTCAAAATGAGTTCTTGGGTGGTTGGAAGGGACCTGAAAAGGGTGTGGATTTCCTTCTTGACCCATTTGATGGTACTTGCAACATGCTATTTACCCAGGACACGGTTTTCTCATTCAAAAATACGAGAGATTTTGCAGTAATTAAATGCAATTTCAAGATACAGTTCTTTGCAAGGGTCATCACTGGATTGAAGCTATACACTGATGGAGCACCTTATGTAATGCTTATCCAACTAATGTCATCACCTTTTGTTTACTACAGAACTGCTGATGATGACATAATTGATTCTGTTCCATATAATTTGTTGGATGATGAGGACCCTTGGATCAGAACTACAGATTTTACGCCGAATGGTGTGATTGGCCGTTGCAGTACTTATAAGATTTCCTTTTCCCCTAGACTGGGTGGTAAACTTCAGAAAGCCATGGCTTTTCTCAAACTGCGGAAAGTTTTTGAAGAACCAATCAAATGGCGTCCCATAAGTCGGGATGAGCCGCCTGAGTTTAATAATTTTTTGTCAGATTTTTTCCATTGTGTTCCAGACAAGGTGGGCATAAGCTTCGATGTATTATTCTTGCTGAATGCTTTGTTACAGAAGGGCCTAATCAATCAATTTCAGATCAATGAAGAATTTTTCTTGCTACTGAAAAGCAACTCAATCGAATTGAACAAGGCGGCTCTTAAGCATATGTGGTCGTACAAACGTCCAATAGTGAACGCTTATAACAAACTGAAACGTGTTCAGGAGTGGCTTTTGAATAACCCAAGGCTGATTAAGACTTCACAGGTTACGGATCATTATGTTGAGGTAAGGAGAGTAATTGTAACACCTACTAGAGCTTACTGTCTTCCACCAGAGGTGGAGCTGTCCAATAGGGTTCTTCGAAATTACAAAACTGTTGCTGATCGGTTCTTACGTGTCACATTTTTGGATGAGGACATGGAACAGCTTAACAATCATGTTCTCCAAAACTATGTAGCACCAATTGTTAAGGCTATTACTTCAAGAACTTTTCCGCAGAAAACTAATATCTATAGGAGGGTGCATAGAATTTTGTCTGAAGGTTTTCACCTCTCTGACCGGAAATATTCCTTTTTGGCCTTCTCATCAAATCAGCTTAGAGGTCGATCAGCATGGTTTTTTGCTGAGAATGAGGACACGAATGTGAAGTCAATTACAGCATGGATGGGGAAGTTCTCTAATAAAAATATTGCCAAGTGTGCAGCTAGGATGGGTCAGTGTTTTTCGTCAACATATGCAACAGTGAATGTGCTATATGAGAAGGTAAACTACAATTTTCTTGATATAGAGAGAAATGGGCATGTATTTTCAGATGGAATTGGGAAGATGACACCTGACTTAGCAACGGAGGTTGCAGAGAAGTTGCAATTGACTCTTAACCCTCCTTGTGCCTATCAAATTAGGTATGCAGGTTGCAAGGGGGTCATAGCATGTTGGCCGGGAAAAAATGATGGGTATCATCTTTCCCTAAGACCTAGCATGGTTAAGTTTTCTTCTATGCACACAACACTAGAAGTAGTGTCATGGGCCCGCTTCCAGCCAGGATTCCTAAACAGACAAATTGTGACGCTGCTTTCAGCTTTGAAGGTACCTGACCATGTATTTTTGAGCATGCAGGATACAATGGTTTATAAGCTGAACCAGGTTCTTGACAATCCCGATGTTGCGTTTGAGGTTGTCACAACTTCATGCTCTGAACAAGGCAATACTGCAGCTATTATGCTGAGTGCAGGGTTTAAGCCTCAAACTGAGCCCTACCTACGAGGCATGCTTTCCTGTATTAGGTCTTCCCAAGTAAGAGACCTATTGGAAAAGGCAAGAATCTTTGTTCCTTCGGGAAGGTGGCTGCTTGGTTGCCTAGACGAACTTGGTGTACTTGAATATGGCCAGTGCTTTATTCAGATATCTACACCTTCATTGGAAAATCGTTTCTCTAAGCATGGATTGAAGTTTTCTGCCCCGAAAAGAAATGTGAAAGTGATTGTAGGGACTGTTGTGATTGCAAAAAATCCTTGCCTACACCCAGGAGATATACGTATCTTAGAGGCAGTTGATGATCCTAGTTTGCATCATTTAGTTGACTGCTTGGTTTTCCCACAGAACGGGGATAGGCCACACACAAATGAGGCTTCGGGAAGTGATCTGGATGGAGATCAATATTTTGTGACATGGGATGATAATCTGATTCCTCCTGGCAAGGTGAGCTGGCCACCAATGGATTACACCCCTGCAGATGAGAAAAAACTGCCACGTGCAGTTGTTCATAAGGTAAGAAGCTCCCCAATAGAAAGTTATGCAATTTTATTTGCATTTGAGATAGCCTTTTGTGTTGTTTCTGTCGAACTTGTATTAATGATTTTACATGTGAGACTATTGAACTGTTGGTAATTTATGCAAGCCCACTTCTATTGCTACTAAAAATAACCTCTCTTTTTTGTTAGCTAACATGTTCCAGTGCTTATTGGTCTTGTCATAAGTATGAGATTGATCAAAAGAGTTTAAGCATGGATGTTGCTTCATTAAGCTATTATGGTTTAAGAAAAAGTGGAAAGGAAGCGGCTTAGGAATGGTAGATCTGATAGTGTCATCTTATATTTATCATCATGATGGCATCTTATCTAATGTCCATTCTATGGGGTCAGTGGTAGATCTGATAGTGTCATCTTATATTTGTCATCATGATGGCGTCTTATCTAATGTCCTTTCTTTGGGGTCAGTATCTATTTATTTTCATGTATGGCAATAGTTGCAAAAATAATTACAAAATCAGAATGTAAGAAATACTGATTTAGGAAACTGCCTATTTGACTTGCCTTGACTCAAATATAAGATGACTATGAATGGTGATTCCATGCTGTAATTTTGCAATTTTAAGGTTATAGCTATACCTAGATCTCATGATATAGGAATATTGTGACATTTACTTTCATGTTCAACATTGTGCTAAGAGTGTCTTTGAACATATTATGATAACAAATTGGATTAGGTTCTTTGACCTAACTGAGAAAAATTTGAAATTTTTTTAATATTGTAGCAGAGTGAACTCCTTCTAGTGTTTGAGGGCGTATAAAGACTGGAAACTCTGTGCTGTCACGAAGTGAAGTTTCTGTCTGTTCAAATATCATATTTAGTTGTATGGAATAAATATCATATTTACTTATGGATGAAACTTCCCTAGAAAAATAAGTAATGGCATACCTTCCTCACCACAACTGTCTAAGATTAGATGAAAATTGTTATATGTATGGATTTGCATTTTCTGTTTTCTTTTAAGTCTATAGGCACGAATAAATTATATACACCAAACTCCGAACCACTGATCTAAAGATTATCTGAATGTATTTATAAGCAATTGTTTGAATTAGTGAAGAAAAAAATGTTGTCAATCCATTGAGAAGAGAATAGTAGGAGTTTTATGTCTATACATGAATGAATCGTACTACATGAGCCAGAAAAACGTGATGATGATAATTTGCTGGAGCCGGTATTTGATAGACCATGACAAGCAATCCTTATGGTCACCAGAGGAATATGACGAATTCAACTCCTCTATTTTGCAGTACATTAATTAGCTACCTTCAAGTAAGACACTGATAAGAAAAGAAATTGTCACCAATGCTAATGAGAATTTCTGCACATCCATAGCCATAGGCCAACATTGATTGAGATAGGTTAATACTAATTGTGTTCATTTTTTACTTCAACGGACAAGTGACTGTATTACCTTTATTTTGGTGCCCGTATCTATTCAAATATGTCTAGGAAATCAGTGTGACAATACTGACAGTGATTTCAAACTTATAATTACAGAGGCTCACACGATTCAGAACTGATTTATAGAATGTAATCGATGGACTGATGGTTCTTAACATAATTAACCTTGTTTTCTTTTCATATAGGTTTTCTGTTGTAAAAAAGTATGTACTACATTGAATTGTGTATTATTGCGGTGTTGTGCACTTCTTATTCTAAAACGAATTTGAGGCTCTTTTGACAGGACCTGATTGACTTCTTTATGAAGACTATGGTGACTGAGAACCTTGGTAGAATCTGTAATGCCCATGTTGTCCATGCTGACCTAAGTGATGACGGAGCCTTGGATGAAAAATGCCTAAAACTTGCTGAGCTAGCATCGCAGGCTGTTGACTTCCCGAAAACTGGTAATATTGTTAACATGCCTCCATTTCTAAAACCAAAAATGTATCCTGACTTCATGGATAAAGAAGAGTCCCGTTCCTATAAGTCCATGAAAGTCCTGGGAAGACTATATCGTAAAGCAAAAGACATCTCCAGTGATGGGAATGTATCTAATGAATCACTAGTTGCTCCTGAGGATATAAAGTATGACATGGACCTTGATATACCTGGGTCTGCGGACTATATCTTGAATGCCGGGAGCATTAAGTGTTCATATGATGGAGCACTAAATGCTTTACTAGAGCAGTACAGTGTGAAAACTGAGGAGGAAATCGTGACTGGCCATTTTTGGTCCATGCCAAAGTACAACAGCAGGAAGCAAAGTGATATGAAGGAAAAACTTAAAAATGCTTACATCTCTCTCCAGAAGGAATTTAGGGCAATATTTGAGGCGGTCGAACCATTCAATAACCAGCTTACTGAAGATGAGAAAAATGCAATCTATGAGCAAAAAGCTTCAGCATGGTACCAAGTTACCTATCATCCTAAGTGGGTTAAAAAAATCATAGAATTGAGGGAGCCAGAGGAGCACGCAATCCCGGTGAGGCTTAGCTTTGCCTGGATTGCAGCAGATTATTTGGTTCGTATCAAGGTCAGAGCTCATCGCACAGAAAGAAAAAATAGCTTGAAGCCAATCGATTGTCTGGCAACATACCTTTTGGACAAAATATGACCATTTTGGCTGGTGCCAAGGCCACTCTGCCATTCATTAGTAAAGCTACAAAGTAATATACAGGGCTAGGTTCAAATGTTGTCCGTTGTTGAAAAAGAAGCAGGTCAGCTGGTTTGTTTAGTGAAAATTGATATGCTGAAATCTATTTGGGTGGCAGAACTTTTGGGTGGCAAATATGTTTGTTATCACATCTGTTTCACCATCCAGAAAATAGTGTACATCAGAGAAGTTTTCTCATTGTTGGTGTAAGCAAGCTTCTCAATAGAAACATATTTTGAACTGTTCATCTTGATCATAAAGGGGACTTTTGTAGATAGTGGGGCAGTCAATTTGGCTTGTTTATTCCCTTTATCTAGTTGAACAACTTAAAAGTTGAACTATCATAACAGCATTTTGCAAAGTTGGTCAGAGCTTGTTTAGCATGCCTTTTATGTGGAGGTACAAGCTTTTATTTTTTAATGATTGCATAGAGTAAACGAATTTGCTCTTGCTTCTTAGCAGATCCTTATGTGGGATAACTTGTCCTGTTGACGGTCACACTCACGAATCTTACTTAGATTCTGATATATGGAATTGATCCATCTACTGGTTCATATTAATTGGAATTGAGTTATTATATGACTGGATCAATTTCTAATTTAATTTCACCAATTGAGTTTGTTTGTTTCAAATTACAATACATGATTGTCAAAATCAGATGGAAGGCTTTGTTCGTATCGTAACCTGTCTTAAATGCAAGATGCATGGGTTGATGTTTTATATGTTGTCTCTGAAGGAATTATTTTGAAGTTTTTAATATAGTAACAACTTTCAAAACCATATGCTATGCTCAATCTTAAAATATGGGATTGCCAAGGTGGCTGATTGACTCTTTCTTGTCTTAGATGTTCTTCTACCATGTAAGACTATTTGTGTTCATGTCAGGCCTATTGTTGAATCCTCCCATATGGAGGTCTCTCAAAGTTTCCATGGGTACTTGTCTTATGAAATATTTTTTCTTTGCTGCTAGAACTAGTAGACCATGAAGAAAGTTCTTTCATTTGATTTTGTTAAGGTATTGCAGATTTTGTCAAACAGGATTGGTCAAAAATTTGAAATGCAACACCATAAAAAAATTTATAGTTGAGAACCGTCCTTCGTAATCTCGGTTCTCGGTCTTGTCTCGATTGCCTAAAGAGGAGATCTCGGAGGGATTCTGTTGAGATCATGTAATGTGATTTTGTCATCTCGGTTATCTTAAGAAAGGTTTTTAAAATATAATTTTGACAACTTAAGTACCTATCTACATATACAAACACTAATTATTGTCAAACAAATATAATCATGCAAATAGAGATACATTCTTGCCTTAAGTAGAAACTTTGAGACGATACCCTAAATAGTGACTAGAGTGACGTGGGGGTATGCAACGTCCCCAAAAATTGTATAGAATTTTTTTTACTTAGAAACCAAATCGAATTGGTGTCCTCATTGGATTGTTGGAAGATAAATATAAACTAGATTGTATATCATGATTTGGAGACCCATCGGCGAGGATTTCTATTTGACGTTGGAGATAAGTCTTTTAGAGAATTGGATAACATCTCTTTAGACGAGATATGGTTGTAATGGAAATGAATTAAAATGGATTGGTATAGATGAAATAAGATAGACACGAGAAGGGAATTGAATGACATGGAATTGCTATGGTGCTAGAAGAGAATTGCATAGTCCCACTTTACGAGGGATATATTTGGATTAGGAGTGAATCGGCATTAGGGAGAGTGCAATCCTAACACCATTAGGAGTAAGACTCCTTGAACGAGTATATAAAAGGAGGACTATCCGGCTCTCTCCCTACTAGATCGACCCGAGCAACGACGGAGGAGCTTGGGTTGGTGGAAGCAAGCCTGAAGCGAGAAGTTTTGAAGGACTATTTCAGGTGGGACACTTTTATGCAATATCATGTCTGCAATTTTGTATTTTTGCAGGCAAATATTCATGTTATTGTTTTTGATATTGAATTGTTTATAACTTCATGTTCCTGTATAGGTGTTCGGAAGCTCTGTTTGAAGTACACACGTCATGTGTTATTTGATGCATTGGCAGTGATCAGCCGTGATCATATATTTTGATATGTTTATTGTGTGTTTTTAAATGTGCCTAAAAGCCTTGAGCCATAGCATGTTGCGTTCTTTCTTAGACTTTAAATGTGTTGTCCATTATCAGTTATTTAAACTGATGAGACATCATTTAAGTACATTGCCCATATGTATGAGTCACAGTTCTTTGTTTTTGCAAGAGAATTGATAGAGCCCTTTGTTTTATTTGTGTTTGCCAGATCAATTAGGACCCTTTGATTTAGTTTATAAACCCTATTATGTATTATGTAGCGGTAGAACCTGGTATTTTGTAGTCGAGTTCCCAATACCTGTCCGAACCCTATATGATCATATTCCAGCCACCTATATATACATGTAACTAGCATAGGATACCCTATTATACCTTATATTATAATATGAGTGTGCTGGTCGGGACCTTGTTATTAGAACCAGAAAACTGTCATCTTTCCTAACTTTCATGTTTTTTTTTTCTGATGTATGACAAAACCTGAGATTGGACTTTTCTAATCCTATTGTTAAGTAGCTTAATGCCATGTCTTCATAGTCATAGTTTGGGTTTTTGCTTACTCGATTGCATAAGTTTCGTTATTCAAACCTTCTGGTTATTATGTCTCTACTTGAAATTGGCAAGTGTTCTGGTAATTTGTTTCAGTTTAATTCTCTCATAAATTAGCACTTGTTCTTGTGGGTGTTTGATAGTTAGAATCATTATCTTGACCTCTGTTGTGTGAGAGTGATTTCTTCTTCCATGTTACGTCATTAACTGGAAGTATCTGCAATGTGGTCCGCAAGATTCAAGGTGAGATCTTTCCTGAATAGTTTTATGAGTAATTGTTATATATTTTCTTCTATCAGGCATAAGATATTTGCATCATAGTATGCTCATTAAAGCCATGACTGTGACTTAGACCTATGTGGTCTTTTTGATTGTGGGAGGTTGTTCCTAGACCTTTATGGCACCTCACGCATTTAAATTAGAATGTTAGGCATCATGGAAGGCCTATACAATCTCCGACTATTGTGTCCATGAATACCGATGTTGCCCACATTGCTAGTACTCATTCTGAGGTTATACGAGAATCCCCTAGAGGCGTATGGGTTAAGATGACATGTGACAACTGATTTATTTGAAAGCAGAAATTCATTACTCTAAGCATCATTCTAAGTGATTAATGTTATGGAGTATAATTGTTTCACCCTCGTTTCTTATTCCCCTGACGTTGGATTATTGCATCTCATATTTATGTTATTCGTATTCTATCCTCTTACCATATCATTGATTCTCTTGCTTAATTTCTATTTCGGTTTTATGTTCTTTTGAGTATTTCTAATAGTACTCATGCATCCTCTAATGCAGGTTTAGCAGCAGATAAAGAATAGAGGATAGCGGATTAGAGCTGGGCGAAGTGAGGAAGTTTGTTGCTTAGATTTTTATTTTTTTGATTGATTTTAAGTACTCTTGTAATAAGGCAATGGACCACATGAAAATTTCAGGTTATTATTATTATTATCTTTCATTCTAAATTTTATTTACAGATAGTCTGTCCTATTTGATTGTCATTATACACTTTTCATCATATTGGTGTGAATGGCGGTGTATCTGTGACACCTCAAATCTTCAACATTTAAAAATATATACTTTGATATGTGGTTGGATATTTGGGGCATGACAGCGTGGTATCAGAGCCTATTTAAGGGCATCAAGGTTTTTGAGGCTGAATGGTTTACCTTTGCCACCTTTGTGTTCACTAGAGAAGCGGTATTTTGGTGAGAATCCGCAGAAATGAACAATTTTCCAAAAGGACAAGAGGTCACATGGGAGGCCTTCAAGGAGGTTTTTAACGTGAAATATTTTCCATCCCATGTTTAGAGGAAGAAGGAGAAGGAGTTTCTCGTACTAGAGAAGGGTTCAATGATTGTATTGTAATATTAGACCAAGTTTGTGCAGTTACAAAGGTTTGCATCCTACGCATGTCTGACTGAACTGAGAAGGGCACAGAAGTTCGTGAATGGCCTAAAAGATGGATTTTGAATGAGTGCACTATCAGCACAACTGACCACAATGACTAAGGCTGTGGAGCTAGCGTCCATTTTAGAGGACTTCAAGCGAACGTAGGAAAGGAGGACAAGGATGACCAAGGCTCAAGACAACAACCTTAAGCGGTCCAACAACAAAAGATTTGGAGGTAATAACAGAAACAGCAATCGACCTATCCAGCAGAAGAAACAACAACAGTAGTACCCACAGAATTTGCAGAACCAGTTAGCCTAGCAATTCAATAGGAATGGAAACTGGTGTCTATCATGTGGTCAGCCATCCCACCTAGAGAAACCTTGCCCATGCGGTGAGAGGGGATGCTACACCTGTAATGAGATAGAACATATCTCTAGGGACTGCTGATCTACACTTGAATATTGCATTTTATTAGCTCCTAAACTTATGTTTATGTTAGTGTTTGAGTCTATTTTAATGATACTTTAACGTAGTTTTTAGTTTTTGGTACGAAAAGAAGTGTAAGCTGCAAATGTGGTGAAACGTGACTCCAATGGTTGAATCTTTCATACCTTCGTGTGTATATATCTAATTAGACTGATTCAAGCTTCATGTTCAAGTACAAGAAGTCCAACGCCACCGATTGTGCGCAATTCGGAGTTCGGAGCAAAAAGTTATATCCATTGGAAGATTGTGATGCAGAACATGAATAATAACCGATCGATTGGAAAATAAGGCAATTGATCCCCTGAGCAGAAAAATGGGATTTTTGTGATCGATTTTCACCTTTCGATCGGTCGTATCTACTGGAATTTTTTTCTTGAACAATAACTGATCGATCTGAACTGTAGCGATCGATTGCCGTATTTGCAAAATTGAAATAAACCCTATTTTGAGTCAGAATTGGAAGGGGGTTTCGTGGTTTTTCTTCAACCCCTATATATGTGCCTTAAGGGGGGACGTTTTGAGTATTAGAGATTAGATCTTAGACACCTTGGAGGCTAGGGAAGAGAAGAAGAAGATGAAGATGCTTGTTTTTTTCTCCAATGCTAGGCTAAACTTCTTTCCAAGGCGTAGATGAAGCCCGAATAGACTGGTTGCATTGTTTTCTTTTCTCTCATCTTAACTTTTATCTTAGTTGGTGTATTAACCTTTGTTATGCTTTTAAAGTTAATTCATTGAGATTTATTCTATGTGCTCGAGAGAGGCTAGAGTTAATTCTTTTGAGCTTTAATCCGAAAGAATACTTGCGTGTCGGACCAAGAACATGAGTAGCTTGATGTGTTATATATTAATAAAGTTTCATTGGTTTATACTCAAGAGAGATAGATCACAACTCCATGTTTTAATTGTTTTATATGTTACGTTTGAGAGGAGAGCACAATATATTGAATTGACAAGTATATGTATGAGAGGAATATGCTAGCCAATTAAGAATTTATTCAAAAGAGGGAGAGAGAGACGATATATTAGTTTATTTTGTGGTAGATTCGAAGCCTTAGTCATTCTCCATATAAGTTTAATTCGTATAATTAGTTAAAGTTTATTGCTTTCTTAGAATTAAATCACAACAAACTTTTCTTTCTCTTGAGTTTGGTAGATCTTTCATCCTTCCCTGAGGTTTGACAACCCTAAATACTCACCGTAGTACAATTGCCTTGTGCACTTGCAAGGGTTCTAATATTGATACGATCAAGTTTTTGGTGCCGCAGCCGGGGACGGAAGCCAATAGTTTACCAAATTTTTAGTATAGTTAGAGTAGTTTAGTCTATCTTAATTTAGTTTAAAATTTCAGTAGCTTAATTTGTGTTTTGCTTTCTTGTGCAGGACTAAGAGAAGACGTGGAACTCTCGCCAATGTTGGAAGGGCCACCCTTTCCCATAGTTTGCATTCTCTTATCCTTTCCTTTTTAGTCTAATTGAGTGCTATGTGTTTTTACTTTATTTTTGGGATTACATGTTGTGCTAGTTGTGGCTATTACGATTGCTAGTTGTCGATATTTAGGACTGTGGATTGCTAGTTGTGGATATCTAGGATTGTTTTTCTGATTTGTGGATGTGTGATAGTGTGGTTCGGATGTTGATAATTGTTTGGTGAAGAAATGTCTTCACCTTTCTATGGATTTAGCCATGAGAACCCATATATGTGTTTCAATGACTACTATTCCATACACAAACCTAATTCCCCTCCCTATAAAGTGCCGTTCCACCCATATCCCTTATATGCTAATACTTATAACCGTGGGTGGGAGCATCAATCCAACTATGGGAGTAGCATATCTTCCCTACAACCCATGACTCCTTTTATTTCAGAAGCATGTGCCATCTACTTAAGTTCTACCCATACCCCAGTGGAGTGTCCATCGGCCTATGAGTACCCAGATTTTATGCGCAAGTATGTAAATGGGGCCTAAGGTCTTCACATGTGGGAGGACCATTCTAATTCCCCTTGGAAGCAACTTAATCAAGCCCCTAGCCAGGATTTTCTAAGCTAACAACTACCTTACCAACTAGTCTCTACTCATCAGTTTGACCAATTCACCTTAGAAGACCAGATGAGCCAAATATTAGCCACCCAATCCACCATCCTCATGGCCTTAACCGAGCTAAAAACTGAACAAAAGGGGATGAGAGGTGAGCTGAGGACCCATGGCCAGTTTGTCCATTCTCACACACAGGCCCTTGCCAAAATAGAAACACAGTTAGGACAACTAGCACAGTACATGGATATGAACGGCGTATGCACTTTACTATCCAACCACAATACCCGATGGACCAATTTGTTGAAGAGGGGATATGTTTTTTCCCTGACCATGTTCAGAATGTTACAACATCGGACTACACAGAAATTTGAAAATGAGGTTGGATGTATTGTAGGAAATGAGCATGAAAGTGTGGAGAGTAAAGAAGAAGTGAGTGAGTCGTTAGAACCAATTTTTAAATCTTCAATCTTTGAGGAGTCACTGTCTACGACACTATTAATGGAACCTTCTGTTCCTGAAGCACCACCCGTACAATGTCTAGACCGACCCTACCATTTGATTGTTGAAAGTGACTTAGAGTGTTCTATCGATCACCCATTTGTTCCACTGTTTGAGAAAGCTCTCCAACGTGTGTTACTAGAAGAGGTCCCTATGGCCAAATTGGTTGATTTGGGGAAGGATGAGCCTTTCATTTTAAAATTTTCTCATGACTTTTTCCCATGGCTAATGCAGGGACCCCTATTTCCACAGCTTCCCCACCCACCACTCCACCCTTTCATTCCGCGGTATGCTCCATACTTAGGCAACAAGGATAGGAGTGTGTGGGGAAATCATTTAATCGATCCAGGTTGGCTTCCTGATGATCTGAACCCTGTAGAAAGATTGTCGCTCAGTGTGGCTGAAGACGTTAAACTTAGTGCTTGGTGGGAGGCAACCCACGTATTCAGGTGTATTATCTCATTTTCTTCTTTTTGTTGTTATGTTATCATTGTCATTTTCTATTTTATGCACATTGAGGACAATGTTCATAATAGGTTTGGGGGAGAGGATATTGCTTGAGTGAAAAAAAAAATTTAAAATCAGAAAAAATTTGATTAGTTTTAGGTTGTTTCTTAGTATTTTTCATAGGTTTTGATAGTTTATCCTGTGATGATGCATGTTATAATTCTTAAGAGAATAATTTGCATTAGAAGTGTGAGTAAGTATATAATCTACACATGAAATATGCATTTTATTATCTCCTAAGCTTATGTTTATGTTAGTGTTTGATTAAAATTATTGCTACTTTAATATAATTTTTTATTTTTGTAGGAAACAAGAGTAAGATACAGAAATGAAGTGAAAAGTGACTTTAATGGTTAAATCTTCATAACTTCATGTGCAATATTTGATTGGACTAATTCAAACTTCAAGTTAAAGTTCAAGAAATCAGCTCTCTAACACTACTAACTGCACGGAATTCGAAGTTCGGAGCAGAAAGTTATAACCATTTGAATATTATGAACAATAACTACGATCGATCATCATTTTATACACGATCGATCACCGAAGTCGAAAAACAGTGTTAGTGAAGGCAACAATCGATCGGGACTTGAAATGATCTATCATATCTACTGAAGTTTTTGGATTTGCGCAATACAGTAGAATCGAGTGATAAAAAAATCAAAGTGATCGATCGATAGGAGAGATGAAGTGATCAACGGCGCAATATTGCAGGAATTAACGAAGGAAAATGATCGATTGGCAATACGAACTGATTGATCTTTTTGTGCGGCAAAACCTAAATCAAACCTATTTCGACTAGGATTTAGAAGGGGACTTCGGGGTTTCTCTTCAAACATATATATAGGCCTTAAGGGAGAACGTTTTGGAGGATCTGGAGCTATATTAGAGGCTAGAGAGGAGCAAGAGAAGGAGTCTTTTGGAGCCAAAGAAGAAGAAAAGATCCATGCTAATGGAACTATCAAAACATGCTTTTCTTTTCTCTCTTCCTATGTGTAACTAAATTCTTTATCAAGGCTAGATGAAGCCCTAGATATGTGTATTGCTACTCTTGTTAGTTTCATTTAATAAAGTTGATATGATTTGTGCTTAATGCTATTTCATGAGTATTCTCTTGAGTGCTTGACCATAGATTTATTATATATGAATGAAATTAGATTTTTTTAATCCCTGTGTCTAACCAAGAACAGGTTTGTGATTGATTCTATGCCCGACTAAGGAAGGATTGATTACACAATAGTGGATGAACTTTCGTGTCCGACCAAGAACGTTAGTGAGTTCATTAGTGATTCGTGTGTCTAACCAAGAACACGAATTACCATATCATGTCAATCTGCATGTAATAATAATCAAGAGTAGTAATTGCATGTCTAGTGGTGGATTCATTGCCTTGATAATTCTCTCCATTGATTAATCTTAGCTAGTTTAATTAAAGTCTATTTATTTCTTAGATTAATTAAAAACAACAACTTTCTTCCTTAAATTTGGTAAAGTATTTAACCTTCCCTGAGGTTCAACAACCCTTAATACTCGTTGTTGTACACAATTGCCTTGTGCACTTGCAAGGGTTTAATTTTAAACGATCAAGTTTTGGCTGGAGGATAGAAACACTTAACTGAAAATATCTTTCTGTTACAATCCTCTTGGATTAGATGCTTGAGCTAATAAAATTCACTCACATATACTAGTACATAAAGTAATACACTCTAGAGATTTGTTGAATACTAATTTTCAGTGGGATGTTTTTGGTCAAAGTTATTGGTTGATATGTGGTTATCAGTGGAGCTTAAACGATCATGATAGGCCATTTACTTGGCAATATGGCTGAGGCTTGGATCGGAAATAGGTTGAGAGTATAATACAACCTAGACAGAATAAATATTACTGAGAAAAATAAAAAAAATGAGAAAAAAATAAAAGAGAAAAAAAATACGGCCTGCTTGACTTTATAGGATTAACTTATGCTGATGCTCAGGTCCGAAGCGGTACATACTTAAAACTTAATGCCCTAAGCCAACTGGTTGGTAGTCATTGACCTGAGTCATTGTTAAACCTAAGCATCTTGAAGTCATGCCTTACACAGACTCGTATAAAAAAAGTCTATGGTTTATTATCCTCTCAAATCTAGAATGTTGGACCTGAAGGAGGGTGCGGAGGCATTTGTGCTATCATGAACCTAAAGATTACTATGACTATGCAGATTCTGATGTTCTTTGGTTAATGGGTCACATTGGATCTATGTGAAATAGAGATTTAGAATGTATTGCTACAATATTCTACACTTTTACTATTTACATTATCATGCTATATCATATTGAGCAAAAATTTCCAAGATGAAAGTGTGGAATAAAACCACTTATTTGAGGGCTTCTATATTCTAATTGATTATAAATGAAAGTACGTGTGGTTGATTTTCTTAATCATTGTGATTTGCATTTGAAGGGATAATAGGTTTGTTTGATTTTGTAATGTTTGATTTTGGTTTATTTTTGCACTTAGTTTAAATTAGGTTAATTTCATAAGTACATGTTTGTGGTAGCATGGCTGCAAACCCTCACGAAACACAACTCGTCCTACTAGGGAACCTAGAGGTTTAACGGCTTGTTGCATACGCTCAATGCAATCATGTTCCCTATGAAAGTGGTATTTACTTTTCTACTTTAGTCTTTTGATTGTTTTAGATCCTTTAGTTGTTTTGTGTGATTTAATTTTATTTTGTTTCACTAGGGACTAGCAAAATGTAGGTTTGGGGGTATGATCTACACTTGAATATTGCATTTTATTTGCTCCTAAACTTATGTTTATGTTTGTGTTTGAGTATATTTTAGTGATACTTTAATGTGGTTTTTCATTTTTGGTAGGAAAAGAAGCGTAAGCTGTAAATGCGGTGAAATGTGATTCCAATGGTTGAATTTTTCATAACTTCATGCGTATATATCTAATTAGACTAATTCAAACATCATGTTAAATTTCAAGAATTCATATTTCCAACGCCACCGCCCGCGTGCAATTCGGAGTTCGGAGCGAAAAATTATGACCATTCGGAGATTGTGATGAAGAACATGAATAGGAACCAATTGATCGGAAATTGAGACGATTGATTGCCTGAGCAAAAAAATGAGATTTTCGCGATCGATTGTTACCTTTCGATCGTATCTACTAGAATTTTTTTCATGAATAGTAATCGATCGATCGGTACTGTAGCGATCGATCGCCGTATTTGCAAAATTGGAAAAAAACCCTATTTTGAGTCAGAATTGGAAGGGGGTTTCGTGGTTTCTCTTCACCCCTATATATATGCCTTAAGGGGGGGGGACGTTTTGAGCATTAGAGATTAGATCTTAGACACCTTGGAGGCTAGGGAAGAGAAGAAGAAGAAGAAGATGAAGATGCTTGTGTTATATATTAATAAAGTTTCATTGGTTTATGCTCGAGAGAGATAGATCACAGCTCCATGTTTTAATTGCTTTATATGTTACGTCTGAGAGGAGAGCATAATATCTTAAATTGACAAGTATATGTCCGAGAGGAATATGCTAGCCAATTAGGAATTTTTTAAGAGAGAGAGAGAGAGATGATACATTAGTTTATTTTGTGGTGGATTCGAAGCCTTAGTCATTCTCCATATAAGTTTAATTCGTATAATTAGTTAAAGTTTATTGCTTTCTTAGAATTAAATCACAACAATCTTTTCTTTCTCTTGAGTTTGGTAGATCTTTCATCCGTCCTGAGGTTTGACAACCCTAAATACTCACCGTAGTACAATTGCCTTGTACACTTGCAAGGGTTCTAATATTGAAACGATCAACTGTTTTAACAAGGACTGGATGAAAAGGGCTGATCCAAAGAAGAAGGTCCAAGCTAGGGCATTTGCCCTATCGTTTGAAGACGCTAAGACCTCCAACACAGTCGTGGAAGGTACCCTTTTTTATCTATGATAGGATTGTTAGTGCTTTATTTGATCAGAGAACTTTATGTTCATTTATTTTCTCTATTTTTGCTTTGAGTGTTGAAATACCATTTTCTAACTTAGAGTATGATCTAGTCATTGCCACCTGTCGGGAGTTATGTGTTAGCACATGAATGTCTAAAAAATACCCCTATTATAGTCGGGAATAGGATCTTATCTGCTAATCTTGTTGTGATTTAAATGTGTGATTTTGGGTATGGATTGGTTGTCTAAGTATTGAACAAATATTGATTGTCATAAGAAGAAAGTCTACTTTAGAATACAAGAAGAGGAAGAAATAGTCTTCTAGGCTTCCGGGATAGAGGTGGAAGTTGTTTCATCTTAGCTATGAAGGCGTAAAAACTTCTTACTAAGGATTGTCAAACATATTAGGTAGCATGATTTCTTTGGAAGCAACTGCACCAACCCTAGAAGAGATGGATGTTGTTTGTGATTTTCTTGACGACTTCCTTGATGAGCTATCTAGCTTGCTGCTAAAGAGAGACATCAATTTCATCATTGATATTATGTTAATAAATCCCCTATATCCAAGGCACCTTACCAAATGGCTCCTATGGAGTTGAAGGAATTAAAGGAGTAGCTACAAGAACTGCTAGACATGCAATTCATTAGGCCAAGCATTTCTCCTTGGGGAGTGCCAGCATTATTTGTAAAGAAGAAGGATGGTTCTCTATGTATCGGATGTTGAACCAGGCTATCATCAAGAAAAAATATCCACTTCGTAGGATTGATGATCTATTCGACTAACTGCAATCAGCTAAAGTCTTATTTAGGATTGACTTGAGATCTGGCTACTGTCAATTGAGGATTAAGGATGCAGATATACCTAAGACAACTTTTAGGAAAATGTATGGCCACTATGAATATTTGGTTATGCCTTTTGGTCTCACAAATGAACTTGCCTCTTTTATGGATATGATGAACAAAATTCTTATAGACCTATTGGATAAGTATGTGATTGTATTTGTAGACGATATTCTTGTCTACTCAGCTTGCCTAGAAGAACATAAAGAACACTTGACTCAGGTACTGTAAATCCTTAGGGATAACCAGCTATATGCTACACTTAGCAAATGTGAGTTTTGGTTTGATAGTGTTAATTTTCTTGGACATGTTTTATCTCTAATGATGGTGCGTAAGTAGATCCAACTAAAGTAGAGGCATTGTTAAATTGGAAAAGACCTAAAATAGTCATAGAAATTTGTAGTTTCCTAGGATTAGCAAGTTACTACATAAGGTTTATTGAAAGATTTTCTAGCTTTGCATTGCCAATGACCAATTTAACCAGAAAGGGAGCAAAGTTCATTTGTGATTATGAATGTGATAACAACTTTCAAGAATTAAGCAAATGACCAAGTTAACTACAAAGGAGCAAAGTTTGTTTGTGATTATAAATGTGATGACAACTTCACCATGGATTTTGTTGTAACCTTGCCTAAGACACAAAAACAACGTGATGTAATATGGGATTTTGTCGATAAATTGACCAATGAAACACACTTTCTCCCTATTAAATAGAAGCAAACCTTGAGAGTTTGGCACAACTATACATTAGGGAGGTAGTGAGACTTCATGGCATGCCCTTGTCTATTGTTTAGGATAGAGATAGTAGGTTTACTTCCCACACCTGGGGAAGCATACAAGAAGTCTTGGGAACAAAGTTGAACTTTATTACAACCTTCCATTCGCAAAGTGTTGATTAGTTGTAGCAAACTATTCAAACTTCGGAGGATATGCTAAGGGCATGTGTAATCGACTGGAAAGGAAATTGAGATGATCACTTACCATTGATTGAGTTTGACTATAACAACAATTATCATTCAAGCATAAGCATGGTACCTTTTGAGACACTCTATGGACAACCATGCAACACTAACTGGGATGATGTAGGTGAAAGGA
The DNA here is from genome assembly GCA_039654745.1 of Houttuynia cordata. NCBI lineage: Eukaryota > Viridiplantae > Streptophyta > Magnoliopsida > Piperales > Saururaceae > Houttuynia > Houttuynia cordata. The sequence goes on from CM077502.1 coordinate 25,622,835, forward strand.
AGGTTCTTAAGTCCAAACTAGTGCAGTATTGTGCTGAGAAAGTGAAACAAATTAGACAGAGACTTTTGACTGCTCAGAATTGACAAAGAGTTATGTAAGTTGTAGACGTTGAGAATTTGAGTTTCAAGTGGGAGACCATGTTTTCTTAAAGGTCTCACCCACTAAAGGAGTTATCCAATTTGGCAAAAGGGGAAGTTGAGCCCTAGATTTGTTGGTCCATTTGAGATATTGGATAGAGTTGGACTAGTGGTTTATTGTTTGGCTTTGCTACCACAACTTGCAATTGTGCATAGTATTTTTCATGTTTCTATTTTATGGAAGAATATTTCTGATCCATCATAGGTGCTCGATTACACCACAATGGAACTAGAAGTCGACCTTAGATTTGAAGTAAAGCCGACAAAAATATTGAACAAAAAGGAACAAGTGTTGAGGAACAAGGTGATTTCCTTCGTGAATGTTTTTTGGCAAAACCAATCTTCGGAAGAAATGACTTGGGAAACAAAAGCGGAGATGAGACAGTCATAACCCGTAGTATTCATCAATTAGCTTATTGTATTTCAAGGATAAAACTCTTATTTAAGGGGGAATGATGTAATGCCCCCAAAAATCGTATAATTTTTTTTACTTAGAAAATTGATCGGACTGGAGTTCCCATTGGATTGTTGGAAGATAAATATAAATTAGATTGTATACCGTGATTTGGAGACCCGATTGACATGGACAATAGGATACCTGATCGGCAAGGTCTCCTATTTGACGTTGGAGATAAGTCTCGTAGAGAAATATAACATCTCTTTTGACAATATATAGTTGGAATGGAAGTGGATTAGTATGGATTGGTATAGATGAAACATGATAGACACGAGAAAGGAATTGGGATAGCATGCAATCCCTAGGATGGTAGAAGAGAATTATGTAGTCCAACATTAGGAGGGATATATTTGGATTAGGAGTGGATCTGCTTGATCGAGAGTACGATCCTAACTCCACTAGGAGTAGGACTCCTTGGATGAGTCTATAAAAGGTGGAACAACATGCTCTCTCTCTTCTTTTTTTCTACTAAAATTCTCTCTCAAATTCTTCTTGCTTCTCTCTCTCTCACTACTGGACTGACCAGAGCAGCAAGGGCTTGGGCTAGTGTAAGCAATGCTGAAGTGAGAAGTTTTGAAGGACGATTTGATGTAGGACACTTTTATGTAATATCCTGTCTGCAGTTATGTATTTTTATAATTTTCTGCCATGGCAAGTTTATCGTCAAATATTCGTGTTATTGCTCTTGATATTGAATTTTTTATAACTTCATGCTCTTGTATAGGTGTTTGGAAGCTCTGTTTGAAGTACACATGTTGTGTGTTATTTGATGCATTTGTAGTGATTGGCCGTGATCACATATTTTGATTTATTTATTGTGTGCTTTGAATTATGCATAAATCCCAAAAGTTGTGAGCCATGGCCTGCTGCATTCTTTCCTGGGCTTCACATTTGTTGTCCGTTATCAATTATTACAACTTATAAGGCACTATTTAAGTATATCGTCATATACGAGTCACAATTCTTTGTTTTAGCATGAGAATTGACATAACCCTTTGTTTAGTTTATGTGTCTGCCATACCAATTATATATTACGTACTCTGACCAACCCACGCTCAGGACCCTTTGATTTAGTATATAAACCCTATTATGTGTTATGTAGCGATAGAACGTTGTCTTTTGTAATCGGGTTCCAAATACTTGTCTGAACCCTGTATGACCTTATTCTAGCCACACACACACACACACACACACACACATATATATATATAAATATATATATATATATATATATAATGTAACCGTCATAGGATTCCCTATTTACCTTATATTATAATATGAGTGTGTTGGTCGTGCCCTTGTTATTAGAACAAAAGAATTGTCACTTTTCCTAACTTTCCTATTTTTTCTGGCGTACGACAAAATATGAGATTGGATTTTTCTAATTCTATTGTTATGCAGCCTTATGTCGTATCTTCATAAGTCCTACTATGAGTTTTTGCTTATTTAAATGCATATGTTTCCTTATTCAAACCTTCTAGTTATTTTGTCTCTATTTGAATTGGCAAGTATTCTGATAATTTTTTTCGGGTTAATTCCTTCAGGAATTAGCACTTGTTCTCATGAGTGTTTGCTGGTTAGAATTATTATCTTAACCTCTGTTGTGTGGGAGTGATTTCTTATTCCATGTTACGTTGTTAACTGGAAGTATTTGCAATGTAGTCCGCAAGATTCAAGGTGAGATCTTTCCTGAACAATTTTATCAATAATTGTTGTATATTCTCTTCTATCGGACATCAAATATTTGCATCATAGTATGCTCATTAAGGCCACGACCTTGATTCAAACCTGTGTGGTCTCTGTGATTATGTGAGGTCATTCCTAGCCCTTTTGTGGCACCTCACGCATTTAAATTAGATTGTTAGGCATTATGGAAGACCATTGTGTCCATGACACCAATGGTACCTAGGTTACTAGTACTCATGCTAGGGTTATACGACAACCCCGTAGAGGCGATTGGCTAAGTTGACCGTGTGACAACTGAATTATTTGAGAGCAAAAAATCATTACTATAAGCATCGTTCTAAGTGATTCATGTTATGGAGTCTGATTGTTTTGCCTAGGTATAATGTTCCCCTAGCGTTGGAATTGAATTTGGCAGTTCGTGTTACTACATCTGATTATTGGTATTCTATCATCTTACCATATCATTGATTCTCCTGCATAATTTTTATTGCGATTTTACGTTCTTCTAAGTATTTATAGTAGTATTCATGCTTCCTCTAATTCAAGGTTAGTAGCAGATAAAGAAAAGAGGATAGTGGATTAGGGCTGGCACAGTGAGGAGGTTTGTTGCTTAGATTTTCATCTTTTTGATAGATTTTAAGGAATTTTGTAATAAGGTAATGGACCATATAAAAACTCTAGGTTATCATCATCTTTCATTCTAAATTTTATTTTTAGATAGTGTATCCTATTTGATTGTCATTTCACACTTGTCATTGTATTGGTGTGAATGACGACATATTTGTGACACCTTAAGTCTTTAGGATTTAAAAATATATACCCCAATATGTGGTTGAAAATTTGGGGCTAAGTTTTCGGAGGTTTAGAGACTTAATTATTTTATGAAATATAATAAAATTATGACATTGAGGCTAAATTTTTGGTCGAGAAGAACTTAATCAAGAAAAGACTAAAATACCCTTTAGATTGGGAGTCAGTTCACAAGTGTGTGTGATTTCTGATTAGACGACCTGATCGGCTATTGAGGTAGAGGTTTTGATTTATATGTTGTGATTCCAAGAAGAGTTCATAGCAATAGAGCACTAGTATCTTGAGGGACAGTTTCCACTGGCTGAGTTGATATCTCATGAAATAAAGAGCAATGCCATACATCTTCCCAATGGAAGAATCTCTCCACCCACCCCTGATCGTTTAAAATTAAAACCCTTGCAAGTGCACAAGGCAATTGTACTACGGTGAGTATTGATAGGGTTGTCGAACCTCAGGGACGGATTAATGAACTAAGAAAGCAATGAACTTTAAACTACACTAAGCTGAGATTTAGTGGCCGTTTGGGGAGTGATTAAAAGCAAAACATCCAGATGGGATGTTTTGCTACACTGTAGCATCTGGATATTTTATATATCCAGCTGAAACATCTCAGGACGTGTTTTAGGGGTCGTTTGGGGCGTGATTATTGCAAAATATCCAGACTGGATATTGGATATTGACTGTAGCATCCATGTGGATTTTTACATCCAGCTGAAACACCTCATGAGGTATTTCAGCTGGATATATAAAATATCCAGATGCTACAGTGTAGCAAAACATCCCATCTGGATGTTTTGCTTTTAATCACGCCCCAAACAGCCCCTTAGCTGGATGTAAAAATCCACCTGGATGCTACAGTAGATATCCAGAATCCAGTCTGGATGTTTTGCAATAATCACGCCCCAAACGGCCCCTTAATTAAAACATGGAATTGTGATCTATCTCTCTCGAGTATAAACCAGTGAAACTTTATTGATATATAACACCTCAGTATTCTTTGGATTGAAACTCACAAGAATTCACTCCTTGTCTCTCTCGAGTACAAAGAACAAACCTTTATTGAATTAACGGTGATTACACAATAAAATCCATACACCAACTAGAGTAAAAACATAAGATGAGAGAAAAGAAACTACACAACCAGATTATTGGGCTTCATCAACGCCTTGGAAAGGTGTTTAGCCTCGCATTGGAAGAGAATCCATTATTGTGTTCTTCATGTTCTTCATCTCTTTCTCTCCTTTGCTCTAGCCTCCAAGGGTTTCTCCAAGAGTTGAATATGTGGTGCCCAAAACGTTCTCCCATAAGGCCTATTTATAAGAGTGAAGAGAAACCACGAAGTCCCCTTCCAATTCCAAGTCGAAATAGGTCTTATTTCGGTTTGCCGCATACGACGATCGATCGCTCCGTATTAACGATCGTTCGCTGGCCGATCGATCGCAATTCCTTCGTTATTTTCATCCGATCGATCGCTTTGCCGATCGACGCCGTATGATACCGATCGATCGTAGTTGCTGTCTTGCGCGGATCAAAAATTCCAGTAGATACGATCGATCGTTTTTGTGCCGATCGATCGTTTCCTCTAATACACTGCTTTTACGGCTCTTGCGATCGATCGTAGTGATAATCGATCGATCGTTGTTACTGTTCATAAACTTCAAATGGATATAACTTTCTGTCCCGAACTCCGAATTGCGCGTGGTTAGTGGTGTTGGAAAGCTGACTTCTTGAACTTTAATATGAGATTGAATCAGTCCAATCCGACATTTGTACACGAAGTTATGATGATTTAACCATTCAAGTTACTTTTCACCTCATTTCTGTGTATTACTCTTGTTTCCTACAAAAAACCAAAAACTATATTAAAGTAGTAGTTATTCTAATCAAACACTAGCATAATCATAAGTTTAGGAGATAATAAAATGTATATTTCATGTATAGATCACACCCCCAAACCTAGATTTTGCTAGTCCCTAACAAAACAAAAATAAATCAAATCAAATAAACAGCTAAAGGAACTAACGCATAAAAGTAAACACCACTTTCGTAGGGAACACGATTGGATTGAGCGTATGCAACAAGCCGTTAAATCTCTAGATACTAGTAGGACGAGTGTTGTCTCGTGAGGGTTTGCAGCCATGCTACCCACAAACATGTATTTATTAATCTAATTAACCAAAGTGCAAAAACAAAACAAAAATTAAAAACAGTGCAAAACAAACAACCTATTATCCCGACAAATACAGACTACAATGCTTAAGAAAATTAGCCACATGTACTTGGTTCATAATCAACAGGAATATAGAAGCCCTCAAGTAAGTGGTTTTATTCCACACTTTCATCTTGGAAATTTCTACTCAATATAATATAGCGTGATAACATAAATAGTAGAAAGTGTAGAACATTGTAGCAATACATTCTAAATTTTTATTTATACAGATCCAGTGTTACCCATTAACCAAAGAACATTAAAATCTACATAGTCATCGTAATATTTAGGTTCATGATAGCACAGATCTGCGCGCCTCCTTCGGGTCCAACATTCTAGATTTGAGAGGATAATACACCACAAACTTATTTTTTTTTTTCGCTAGGTCTGTGTAAGGCCTGACTTCAAGATGCTTAGGTTTAGCAATGACTCAGGCCAATGGCTCCCAGCCAGTTTGGCTTAGGGCATTAGGTTTTAAGAGACCGCTTCGGGCCTGAGCATCAGCCTAAGTTAATCCTATAAAGTCAAGCAGCCCCTTTTTCTTTCATTTTGTTTTCATTTTTTCCACATTTTCATTTTCAGCAGATATATTTTCAAGCACATCTTTATTTTGTCCAAGCTGTATTATACTCTCAACCTATTTCCGGTTCCAATCCCTTGCCAAAGCCAAGTAAATGGTCTATCATGATCTTTTAAGCTCAACAGACAACTATACATCATCCAATGACTATGACTAAAGACATCCCACTGTAGATTAGCATTAAACAAATCTCTAGATGGTATTACTTTATGTAACTAGTGTGTGTGAGTGAGTTTTCTTAGTTCAAGCACTTGTTCCAAGAGGACTGTAACAGAAAGGTATGCTCAGTTAAGTGTATCTATCCTCCAGTATACTTACTCACACTTCCAATGCAAATTAATCTCCTAAGAATTGTAACATGCATCATTACGGGATAAACTATCAAAACCTATGAAAAAAAAAACTACTAACAAATAACTTAAAACTACTCAAACAAATTTAACTTTTTTTTTTATTTTCCTTTTCTGATTTTTATTTTTATGAAAGTAATATTCCCTCCCTCAAACCTATTATGAACATTGTCCTCAATGTGAACAAAATATAGTATGACAATGAGCATATAACAAAGAAAATCAGATAAAGGAGAGAATACACCTGAATACGTGGGTTGCCTCCCACCAAGCGCTAAGTTTAACGTCTTCAGCCAGACTGGGCCACGATCATTCTGTAATTATCGGATCAATTAAATGCACCAGCCCGTGATCCAGGTCACCAACAGTCTCGAGATAGGGTTTTAGATGGTGGCCATTAACTTTGAATGTACTCCCATCTTTTGGATTTTGGACCTCAACAGCACCATGTGGAAATACTTCTTTGACAATAAAAGGCCCAGACCACCGAGATCGGAGCTTCCTAGGAAATATGTGCAGCCTAGAGTTGTAAAGTAATACCTTCTGATCAGGCTGAAAGGACTTTCTGAAGATCATCTTGTCATGTACTGCTTTGGTTCTCATCTTGTAGAGTTTGGCATTCTCATTTGCATCAAAGCGCATCTCCTCTAATTCACTCAGTTGGAGTTTTCGCTGCTCACCGGCTTTTTCCATATCAAAGTTGTACGCCTTAATAGCCCAATAAGCCCGGTGTTCTAACTCAACAGGTAAATGGCAAGCTTTGTCATATACCAATCTATAAGGAAACATGCCAATAGGGGTCTTGAAAGCTGTCCGGTATGCCCAGAGTGCATCATTCAGTCTCAAGGACCAATCCTTCCTGTCGGGGCTAACCGTCTTCTCCAGAATCTGCTTGATTTGGCGATTGGAGACCTCCACTTGGCCACTCGTCTGAGGATGATATGGTGTGGCAACCTTGTGGGTGACAGAGTATTTCTTGAGAAGAGCTTCAAAAGACCTGTTACAAAAATGAAAACCTCCATCACTAATAATAGCTCGAGGAGTTCCAAACTTGCTAAAAATGTTAGATTTCAGAAAGTCCAGCACAACCTTTTGGTCATTGGTCCTAGTGGCAATAGCTTCAATCCACTTAGACACATAATCAACAGCAACAAGAATATATGTATGACCAAAATATGGTGGAAAAGGTCCCATAAAATCAATACCCTAAACATCAATTAAATCAACAATCAAAATTGGTTGTAGGGGCATCATATTCCTTTTAGACAAGGCTCCCAGTTTTTGACACCTATCGCAAGATTGACAATAAGCATGAGCGTCTTTAAATAGAGTTGGCCAATAAAAACCGCTTTGAATTACTTTGGCCGCAGTTTTCTTTCCACCGAAATGTCCACCACAGGACTGAGAGTGACAAAAAGAAAAGATGCTATGAAACTCACTCTCGGGGACACATCGTCTTATGACTTGGTCAGCACATATCTTAAACAAATCAGGGTCATCCCAATAGTAATGTTTGACGCGAGAGAAAAATAAATCTTTATCATGTTTAGACCAAAAGGTTGGGATTTGACCCACAACAAGATAATTCACAATATGTGCAAACTAAGGTGGAGATGTAGTAGAGACAGCAATGAGCTGCTCATCAGGGAATGCATCTCTTAGAGGGTCATGGCTATGCAGATCAGGAATAGGAATTCTGGATAGATGATCAGCCACAACATTCTCAGAACCCTTTTTATCTTTAATTTCAAAGTCAAATTCCTGGAGAAGTAAAATCCAACGGATCAGCCTTGGCTTGGCATCCTTCTTGGAAAGAAGGTACCGCAAGGCTGCATGATCAGAGAAAATGATGATCTTACTTTCAGGAGATATGACCTGAACTTATCTAATGCAAACACAACAGCAAGCAACTCTTTTTCTGTGGTAGTATAATTCAATTGAGCATCAGTGAGTGTCTTGCTAGCATAGTATATAACATGAGGAATTTTGTTGATGCGTTGGCCTAACACTACCCCTACAGCAAAATTCGATGCGTCACACATTATCTCGAAGGGCAGTGTATAGTCAGGGGGCTTAATGATGGGGGAGCTAGAGAGGAGGGTTTTGAGCTTTGTAAAAGCATCTTTGCACGAATCATCAAAGTCAAATGGCACGTCTTGACCTAGAAGATGACATAATGGACGTGATACTTGCTAAAATTTTTGATGAATCGACAATAAAACCCTGCATGGCCAAGGAAAGACCGTATTTGCTTAACTGATGTAGGCGGTGGTAAATTAGTAATCAGGTCAACCTTGGCCTTGTCAACCTCGATACCCCTTTTTGATATAACATGTCCAAGCACAATCCCTTGTTGAACCATGAAATGGCTCTTTTCCCAACTTAACACTAAGTTTGTTTCCTCACAACGTTTTAAAACCAAAGCAAGGTTGTGCAAGCATTCATCAAAACAAGTGCCGAATACCGAAAAATCATCCATGAAAACTTCCAAAAATTTATCAATCATGTCGAAAAAAATGGACATCATGCATCGCTGAAATGTAGCAGGGGCATTGCAAAGACCAAAAGGCATTCTAGGATACGCAAATGTACCGAAGGGGCATGTAAAAGTCGTCTTCTCCTGATCCCCTGGAAAAACTGGCACTTGATTATATCCTGAGTACCCATCTAAAAAGCAATAAAACTCTTGGTCCGCTAGTTTTTCTAGGATTTGGTCAATGAATGGGAGAGGGAAATGATCCTTACGGGTATGGGAGTTCAGTTTCCTATAATCAATGCATACCCGCCAGCCTGTAGTTTCTCTTATTGGCACAAGTTCACCCTCTGAGTTTGGTTTCACCGTGATGCCTGATTTCTTAGGGACAACTTGGATAGGACTCACCCACTCGCTGTCAGAGATAGGGTATATGATACCTGTGTCAAGGAGTTTCACTATCTCTTTCATCACCACTTCTCTCATGTGTGGGTTCAACCATCACTGCCCCTCCCTAGAAGGTTTAGCCTGGTCCTCCAGGTTTATGCGATGCATGCACACAGAGGGGTCTATACCCCGGAGGTCAGCTACTGTCCATCCTATAGCTCGTCGGTGTGTGGTAAGGATCTCCAACAACTGGGTTTCCTGGTCAATAGATAGGCTAGATGAGATAATTACAGGAAGGGTGGTGTTGGGTCCTAGGAAGACATATTTGAGGGAGCTAGGAAGGGTTTTGAGTTCAAGTGTGGGTGGGGATTCTATAGAAGGTTTAAGTGGTGGGGCGGTAGACACAGGGAGAGGGTCGGGGTGGGGTCTCCATGGGATATGTCCAGGGTAGAGGGCAGCCACTAAATGGTGATGGACCGCCTCAAGGTCAAGTGTGCCCTCATATTGATCGATCCAGTCATAGAAAAGGGTGTGCTCGAGGGCATCCTTAAGCACAGCAAAGGGAAGGTACTCCTGGATGAGGTCATCTAGGTCGTCAACCATAAGGCACTCAGCTTCACTCGAGGGTTTTGGGAAGCACTAAAAATGTTTAATTTAACTTTCATGTTCCCAAATGAGACGTTCATGAGCCCTGACCTACAGTTAATGGTGGCATCGGCTGTGGCTAGGAAAGGGCGGCCAAGGATAACAGGAATTTGGGATTTAGAGTTGGCAACTGGTTCCATGTCTAAGACGACAAAATCAACAGGAAAGTAGAACCGGTCAACTCCAACAAGAACGTCTTCTATAACACCTCTAGGTCTGCGAATGGATCGGTCTGCTAACTGAAGGGTGACTGAGGTGGGCTGCAACTCTCCTAGGCCAAGTTGTTCATACACTGAATAAGGGAGGAGGTTGACACTAGCCCCTAAGTCCAAGAGAGCTCGGCTAATGGTATGGTCACCTATGACAATGGATATAACAGGGACGCCTGGGTCCTTAAATTTAGGTGGCATATCACTGGTCAGTAAAGAGCTTACTTGGTTGGTCAAAAAGACCTTTTGGGTGACATGGGATTTGGTTTTCCTCTTTTGGGTACACAGGTCTTTCAGGAACTTGGCATAGGTAGGTACTTGTTTGATGGCATCTAAGAGTGGAAGGTTGATCTTAACCTGTTTGAACACCTCTAACATTTCCTCCATTCGTTGGTGGGACTTACTAAACGGGGAGGGTTAGTTGAGGCATTGAGGGAAAGGAGCCCTAGGGATGTAGGATTTTTCATTGGTGGGCTCAGCTGGGACATCCTTCTGTGGTGGGAGACTAACAGGATCAGGCATGGTAGGATCAGGCATAGAGGATGGGTTCTGTTTCTCAAGGGGAATGTCCTCACTCGCAATGCTTGGGTCTCTAACCTGATTGTCAACTTGTTTTCCATTTCTTAGGGTAGTAACGGCTTGCACCTGCTCATTTGGATAATGGGAACCTTCAACGGCGAACTGGCCTCTAGGGTTCTGCTGTGGTTGGCTGGGCAAGGTTCCTATTTCCCTACGGTTCATAGATTGCGCCAGCTGTCCTAATTGGGTTTCTATTTTGGCAATGGATTGTGTATGGGAATGGACAAGCTGGGCCTGGGTTCTTAGCTCACCTTTCAGCTTCTTGTGTTTGGATTCTATCTCAGTTTTTATATCAGCTTTTATTTCAGTTTTCATCTCAGCTAAGGCGGCTAGCATTTGGCTTATTTGGTCTTCAATGGATGGTTTCCTGTTGGCTTGGCCAAATTGGGGAACTGTGGCTGGCTGGTAAGGCTGAGCATGGTTTTGGAATTCCTGTCTTGGGGCCTGGTTAAAGGCGGGCCCCTGGTTATGTTGTTTCCAGGCGAAATTTGGATGATTTCGCCACCCCGAGTTATAGGTATTTGAGTAGGGGTTATTGGCTCTAGGATAGGTTTGTGCAGGGTTGACGTGCTCCTGGACAAGATCAGGATACTGGGAGGCTGAGGGGCAGTCAACAATAGTGTTCATAGGGCTGGCACAGATAGCACAGGCATCTTGAGAGGTTGGAGTATAAAGTGGGGTATGTGAGAAAAACCTGTCAAACCTCTCAGTAAGGGATGCCACTTGGTGTTCTAGGTTTGTGGTAGCTTTAACATCATACATGCCTCCCTTTGAGGCACTCCTGCCAGGCATATGGCCTTCAGATCTATAAAGGGTGGCACTGTGTAAAGAGTTTTCGCTCAGGTCCTCTAATAGATCCCAAGCATCATCCGGGGTTTTCTTCATGAATGTGCCTCCACAAGAGGCATCTATTAAGGTCTTATGCTGATCGCACACACCCTCATGAAATCTCTGTACTAATTGCCACTTGGGCACATCATGGTGGGGACAGGACCGGAGTAAGGATTTCATCCTCTCCCAGCTTTCATGGAATTGTTCATTAGGTATCTGGGTAAAAGTGATGATTTCATGGCGGATCTTATTGGTCCGCCCCACAGAAAAGTATTTATTGAAGAATTCGGCCTGAAGTTCCTCCCAAGTGGAAATAGAGTTATGCTCAAGGGAGTATAGCCATTCCTTGGCCCTATCTTTTAAGGTGAAGGGGAACAACCTAAGGCGCACCTGGTCATCAGATAGTGTAAGTTTAAAGGTTGTGTTAACCTCTAGGAAATTTTGTAGGTGCCTATAGGGGTTCTCATTTAATTGGCCATGGTATGTGGGCAACATCTGGATGATGTTTGGCTTAATTTCAAAATTAGCCACGGTTGCAGGAAGTAGGATACAGGAAGGGGAGGTGTAGGCAGTGGGACGGTAGTAGTCTTGCAGGGTACGGGCATGGGGCATTAGTGGATTCTAGTTTAGGCCATTCTCACCCCCAAGGTTCATGTTGTCCGCCATTGGATGAATTTCAGGGATTGGTTTGCTAGGAGTTCTATAGATTCTATATAGGCGCTCAGGATCAGGATCAAAGGCAAGGTCGGGGTTCAGGGAGCGACGACCATGCATGCACAATAAAAATCAAACAAAACCTGTGCAATCCTAATAGCGACAACTAGCAAGAATCAACCCTCGATAGCGACAACTAGCAACCTAATAGCGACAACTAGCACGTCATGCAATCCCACAAAGAAAAGAAAAACACCAAGCAACCAAAGTTACTCTAAAAGAAGGTTAAGAGAGTGCAAACAGTGGGAAGGGATGGCCCTTCCAACGATGACGAAAATCAGCGTCCTCTCTTAATCCTGCAAAAGAAGAAGAACGAAATTAAGCGACTGAAAATAAATCAAAATTAAACTAAACTACTCTAAAACTAACTATGCTAAGAATTGAGTAAACTATTATGCCGTCCCCGGCAACGGCGCCAAAAACTTGATCGTTTAAAATTAAAACCCTTGCAAGTGCACAAGGCAATTGTACTACGGTGAGTATTGATAGGGTTGTCGAACCTCAGGGACGGATTAATGATTTACCAAATTCAAGAGAAAATAGCAGTGTTGATTTTAGACTAAGAAAGCAATGAACTTTAAACTACACTAAGTTGAGATTTAATCAATAAGGAAAAGACCAAGGCTTCGAATCCACCACAATAACTAGTGTATCGTTTCTCTCTCTCTTTTGAATAAAGATTTCCAATTGGCTAGTATATTCCTCTCGGACATACACTTGTCAACTCAAAATATAGTGCTCTCCTCTCGGATGTAACACATAAAACAATTAAAACATGGAATTGTGATCTATCTCTCTCGAGTATAAACCAATGAAACTTTATTGATATATAACACCTCAGTCTACTCACGTTCCTCTCGGATACACAAGTATTCTTCAGATTGAAACTCACAAGAATTCACTCTTGTCTCTCTCGAGTACAAAGAACAAACCTTTATTGAATTAACGGTGATTGCACAATAAAATCCATACACCAACTAGAGTAAAAACATAAGATGAGAGAAAAGAAACTACACAACCAGATTATTGGGCTTCATCTACGCCTTGGAAAGGTGTTTAGCCTCGCATTGGTAGAGAATCCATTATTGTGTTCTTCATGTTCTTCATCTCTTTCTCTCCTTTGCTCTAGCCTCCAAGGGTTTCTCCAAGAGTTGAATATGTGGTGCCCAAAACGTTCTCCCATAAGGCCTATTTATAAGAGTGAAGAGAAACCACAAAGTCCCCTTCTAATTCTAAGTCGAAATAGGTCTTATTTCGGTTTGCCGCATACGGCGATCGATCGCTCCGTATTGACGATCGTTCGCTGGCCGATCGATCACAATTCCTTCGTTATTTTCATCCGATCGATCGCTTTGCCGATTGACGCCGTATGATACCGATCGATCGTAGTTACTGTCTTGCGCGGATCAAAAATTCCAGTAGATACGATCGATCGTTTCCTCTAATACACTGCTTTTACGGCTCCTGCGATCGATCGTATTGATAACCGATCGATCGTTGTTACTATTCATAAACTTCAAATGGCTATAACTTTCTGTCCCGAACTCCGAATTGCACGTGGTTGGTGGAGTTGGAAAGCTGACTTCTTGAACTTTAATATGAGATTGAATCAGTCCAATATGACATTTGTACACGAAGTTATGATGATTTAACCATTCGAGTTACTTTTCACCTCATTTCTGTGTATTACTCTTGTTTCCTACAAAAAACCAAAAATTATATTAAAGTAGTAGTTATTCTAATCAAACACTAGCATAATCATAAGTTTAGGAGATAATAAAATGCATATTTCATGTATAGATCAACCCCAAAAGCTAAAAACCTGGGTGGTTTTGTTGTGCACCTTGGAGGCGTTAGCATCCTGAAAGGCTACATTCTCCCGATCCACATCAAGTCCAGGAGTTGATTTGGGCTAAACCCTTTCTATAGACCAGAACTTGGACATACTTTTGGGCTAAGGATTGGGCGATGCATTCACCCTCAAGCGTATCAGGGTGAGCCATGATTACCAGTAGTGGCTGGAATAATAGAAATGGTGTTTTCATATTGTCTATCATGTGGGAATGACATTAAGTGAGTTTGTCTATATTGGGAAGACTTAGTTATTGAACATGGACAAGAGAGGCAATAAAAGATTTTGCTTAAAAGACTAATAAAAAAATCAAGTGGAACTCTCTAATAGACTGCATAAAATATTAATGCAACTTCTTATTGGTAATGATAATTGTGTTATGATATTCTATTGTATATTTTTATAATCAACATCCCTAGCAATGCATGTTCTTCAGGAGAGGACTAGCTTCACTTAGTGTCTTGTGTTTTATGATTGGTAGTGAGGACGACTCGACAACTTTTGAGTAGGCATCAATTCCTTTTTATACCAGTTTAGACTTTTGTATTAAGGCATGAGCACCAACAATTTCTAGCATATTTTAAGATAGATGATAGACTTATACATGGAGGACTTGCGTGTATTTTATCGGACTCTAAATCTGTTTTTATGTGTGTATGTGGTTTTGTATCCATATTCTCAGTTATCACGACTGATATACATGAAATATACACATTTTTATATCTCTTTTTACTTAATTTGCTAGTGGTAATTTTTGTTGAAAATGAATAATTAGGGATGTTTACTGTTGAGTTAGCAATTAGGTGTTTGATAAATAATTTGTGCTCAATTGAACAATTTAGATGTATTGATTGGATTTAATAGATTAACATTTTATTACGCGTCTAAATTTAGTTTGATTGCTTGTGTGGGTCTAAAAGAGCTCGAGTTGCAGATCATGGATTTATCGCGCTTCAATTAGATTTATATGCAAAGAGATCAAGACATTGATCACCCAACGGTTGAGAAAGCAATAGTGGGTTTTGAAAGCTCAATTTACAACATTAAAGTGGAAGATAAAAAAAGGAGTGATTTTGAGCCATTGATCTTAACTAAAGAGAAGACGGGTGCTGACTTAAGTGATCTGGCAGATAAAGATGCTTCAATGGGCTTTAGTCCAAAAGAAGGAAAAGAAAAAAACCTGAACCAAGCCAAACCGGTTCAGTGGGTCGGTCCGGTTGAAAGAAAAGAAAAAAAATAGCAAAAGACAACCCGAGCCGAAGCTCGGGTGTTCTGTTTCAGAAGAACAGCTCGAGCGCTGGTGATCTGTTCGAAAGGACGACAGTGGAGTGATGCCGGTGGCCTGATTCGGGTTTGAGCTCGATGGTGGCGAGGCTGACGGCGAGAGGTGACAGAGACTGGAGAAGAGGAGCTCGACCGAGATGAGGCACGACACGACTGGGGAGAGAGACGTGCTCGATTTGGAGAGAAGTCATGTGGGATTTGGAAGGCTAGAATCATTTTCAATTTGGACTCTTTCCGTGAATAGATAGGCTCAAATATGGATAGATAC
This sequence comes from Houttuynia cordata, assembly GCA_039654745.1. NCBI lineage: Eukaryota > Viridiplantae > Streptophyta > Magnoliopsida > Piperales > Saururaceae > Houttuynia > Houttuynia cordata. The sequence goes on from CM077502.1 coordinate 25,638,306, forward strand.
GGATTTGGATGTGCTTGGATTTTGGATTTGAAACATGAATTGGAAGGACTCAATTTAGAAGCAGATTTGGTCGCGGGTTATTTATATAGATGTGGAGTGATTTCAAATTGTGAACTGTACTGCAACAGTACTGTTGCTGTGCGTACCTCGACTCAACGAAGAAGATAATGAACAACTTTTCTTCTCGTCCCATGGCTAACTAAACCTCCGTCCGAGGCGTAGATGAATCCCTGATTTGATCGATTTTGTCTCTCTTTCTTTAATTTTATTTAGTTGACGCATGAAGTTTTATTCCATAATTAATGTTAGTTTCATTGAAGTTTATTCTATGAGCTCGAGAGAGGGTAGAATAGATTTTGTGGATTTAATCCGAGGAATACTCGTGTTCGAGCTGAGCTGTTTTTGAATAATGATCTTAATTTTATAGATTATATGCTTGAGAGAGATAGTTTCTAGTTTAATTGCTTTAATTGTCTTAAGTGCTTACGTCCGAAAGGAGTATGCATAATAGTTTGTTTTGTTAGCATATGTCTGAGAGGAATCCGTTAATTGCTTCAATTGCGAATTTTACAAGAGAGAGTGAGATGATAGAATTGGTTTAATTAGTGGTGGATTCGGTGCCTTAGAAGTTCTCTACATTAGTAAACTCGCTTTAAATAATTAGACTTAATTGCTTACTTTTCTTAGATTTGATTAAAAACAATCTTTTCTCTTGCATGTGGTAGAATAATCCATCCGTCCCTGAGGTATGACTTTTTATACTCTCCTATTCACATAGCCTTGTATACTTGCGAGTCTACTACATTTGAAACGATCAAGTTTTTGGCGCCGTTGCCAGGGATGGCAACTGATTGTTTACCAAATTCTTAGTGTAGTTAGAGTAGTTTAGTTTCAATTTAAATTAGTTTCATTTTAGTTGCTTACTAGCATTTTGCCTTTTTGTAGGACTAAGAGAAGACGTGTGGAGCTCTCGCCGACGTTGGAAGGGCCACCCCTTCCCCTCATTTGCATTCTCTTACCTCTTCTTCTAGTTAAATTTAGGTGTTTGGTGTTTTTCCATTTTTTCTGTGACTACATACTTGTGCTAGGTGTGGCTATTAGGGTGTTAGTTGTCGATATCTAGGATTGTTGCTTGTTAGTTGTGAATATTAGGATTATTACAGGTGTTTGTTACTTGTGTGTGATTGTGCATGTATTTGACCCCGACCTTGAGTGTCTTTATAGAATCTGTAGAAACTTGATCCCTGAATTCCTTACCATGGCTAACAACATGAACAATGGTGGTGGGAATGACCTAAACCAAAACCCAGTAGTGCCCCATGTTCGCACCTTACGGGACTACTACACCTTCCATCCTGCATCTTATTGTCGGATAATGTAGCCAACTTTGAAATCAAGCCCAATATTATTCAAATGCTTCCCTCATTTCATGGCCTTTTGAACGAAAACCCTTATTGGCATCTGCAAAATTTTCTAGAAGTGAATACAACCTTTAAACTCACATTATCGGATGACGAAGTACGTCTTCGGTTATTCCCACTTACCCTTAAGGATAGAGCTAAGGAGTGGCTTCACTCCCTAGAGCACAATTCCATCACCACTTGGGAGAAGCTCCAAGCTGAGTTCCTGAAAAAGTACTTTCCTGTATGGCAAACTAATAAAATTAAAAACAAAATTATAACGTTCACTCAGCTTCCCAATGAGCAATTCCACGAGAGTTGGGAGGGTCTTGTCCTCACCATGATGTGCCCAAGTGGCAGCTTGTCCAGATATTCCATAAGGCTGTGTGCGATCAACATAAAACCTTAATTGATGCTTTGTGTGGAGGCACATTTATGAAAAAGACATTGGATGATGCCTGCGAAATATTAAAGGTCTTGAGTGAAAACTCCATTCATAGTGCCACTCTATATAGATCCGAAGGTCATTCATCCAATAGAAATGCCTCAAGGGGAGGCATGTATGACTTGAAAGACACAAGAAGCCTAGTGCACCAGGTAGCAACCTTAATAGAGAGGTTTGATCGGTTCCTATCTCAGCCTTCACCTTACCCTCAAGACGGCTACACCATATATGCGAGCCCCATGCATGCCATTGTTGATTGCCCTTCAGCCTCTCAATACCCAGACTTAGTCCAAGAGCATGTCAACGCCACAGAAACCTTTCCTAGGGTTACCAATAAGGGTGTAAATGAGCCGAGCCGGCTCGTGAGCTTTTTTGGCTCAGTTCGGTTCGTGCTTGTCCCAATATGAGCCGAGCTCGAGACCAACGATACTTGGCTCATTTAAACTCAGCTCGAATAAGCTCGCGAGCTGGCTCGAGCTCGGCTCGTTAATATATATATATATATATATATATATATATATTATAGGACAGTTTATATGAGATCGTTCTCATATAAGGAGCATGAGGCCAATCTTTTGGCCCATTGGATTCCGATCCGATGGTGGATATCAAATTAGTGGGAAGGTGAGTGTGTTACATCAAGGAGTAGGTGAGTTCCATGTAGCTATTTGTAACCGTCAGATCAAGATCCAACGGCTATGAATGAAATTGGCCTCATATAAGCTATATGAGAGCAATCTCATTTACACTTTTCTCATATATATGGGAAAAGTTTAAATGAGATTGCTCTCATTTGGCTTATATGAGGTCAATTCCATTCATAGTCATTGGATCTTGATCGAACGGCTATAAACAATTACATGGAACTCACCTAGCCTCGATGTGACACACTCACCTACCCACTGATTTGATATCCACACTCGGATCGGAATCCAATGGCTTAAAAGATTGGCCTCATGCTCCTTATATGAGAGCAATCTCATGTAAACTGTCCTCTCTCTCTCTATATAGATATAGATATATACAAACATAAAATAAATATATTAGTATGTATAAATATTTATTTGCAAAAGATGTCAATAGAGGAAAAAAATTGGCTTTCATGGTTGTAGACTCGTAATTTAAGTAAGAAATGATCACTTGTACTCCATTATTAGCCTTTTTTTAAAAAAAAGGTTCCATCCCTAATCAACCTGACTCATTTTAGCCAGCTAGTCTACAGGCTGAAAAGAAAATTAGGAAATTCCTCGGCTTCCTTTGAGTGGAGGCCTCTGGGAAGGTGGAGGTTTGGAGCAGAAGACTGTTAGGCGTTTGAGTTGTACGTGTGTTGGGCTCATATCATATGTCTATGTTGTTCGTCTGATATCACAGAATATATTCGCAGGATCCTCGGCCAAAGAACACCGAAGCACCAGAGAGCGAGTGAGTGGTATAGAAAGGTCTGCTATTTTTGAGAGACCGCCGAATTATAAAGCCTCAATGTTTAGTCCAGTCTTCATGCTCACACTGCCTACAGAAACTGTCTCGTAAACATTGGAGTGACACTAGCCCCTCTCCCTCCTCATCACATCTTCTTTTGATTTTTCAATTCCAAAACTTTTCTTCTTTCTTTTTTTTATGATTCCCTCATTTCTCTGCTATGGTGGGCCCAGTCCACAAATAAGAGAGAAATAGGTCCACGAATAGGAGAGAAATAGGCACCTTACCGAGTCAACCCCAACAGAATCCTAGAGGCCAATTTGTAGTTGAGTGTTCCCAATACCTTAATGAGTAGGTACAGGTAGTAACTACTATGAGGAATGACAAATAAATTGACAATCAGGCTAGGGACTTGTCCACAGGCACCCCAAGTGCGAAAACCATCCCTAAGACAATTAGAGAACCTACCCCAACCAAAATTATTCCTGTTAGTTCTCCAACCCAGCAGGAAGCCCCAACCAAGGCCAATAACGAAGGATCCTATATCCCTTGAGCACCATTTTTCCAATACCTTGACAAACCCTCCTCATTTAGCAAATCCCATCAAAGAATGAAGGAGATGTTAGAGGTATTTAAGCAGGTCAAAATCAATCTCCCATTGTTAAATGCTATAATACAAGTTCCTGCTTATGCTAAATTTTTGAAGGATCTTTGTACCCATAAACATAAAGCCAAATCTAGTGTGGCCCAAAGGGTTTTCCGGACTGACCAAGTTAGTTCCCTATTGACATGTGAGCTTCCACCTAAGTATAAGGACCCAGGTGTCTCTACCGTCTCCATTGTATAGGTTACCATACCATTAGTCGGGCCCTCCATGATTTGGGGGCCAGTGTGAACCTCCTTCCCTATTCCGTTTATGAAAAACTTGGTCTAGGAGATTTATAGCCCACTTCAGTCACCTTACAGTTAGCAAACCGTTATGTTCGGAGACCTCGAGGGGTTATAGAAGACGTCCTTGTGGAAGTTGACCGATTTTACTTTCGTGTAGATTTTATTGTCTTAGACATTGAAACAGTAGCCAACTCCAAGAGCCAGATACCCGTTGTCATTGGGGGCCTTTTCCTTCCCACAACAGATGCCACTATAAACTGTAGATCAGGGCTTATGGATGTCTCATTTGGGAACATGAAAGTCAAACTTAATATCTTCATTGCTTCCCAACAATTCTCAAGTGAAGCCGAATGCCTTATGGTGGATGATCTTGATGACCTAGTGCAAGAATTTTTACCCTTTGCCTTGCTTAGAGATGCCTTAGAGCACATACTCTTTTATGATTGGCTAGATGCATATGAGGGCACCCATGACCTTGAGGAGGTACATAACCACTTGTTGGCAACCATACACTCTGAATCCTTCTTATGGAGACCCCGTCCTGACCCTCAACCTGTGTCCACTACCCTACCATTGAAACTCTCTATTGAGTCTCTACCTAAGCTTGAACTAAAAACCCTTCCTAGCTCTCTAAAATATGTCTTTCTAGGACCCAATGACACTCTTCATGTTATCATATCTTCCAACTTATCTAATGTGCAGGAAACCCAATTGTTACAGATCCTTTACCCACCGGAGAGCTATAGGATGGACAGTGGCTGACCTATGTGGTATATATCCCTCTATCTGTATGCATAGGATTCACTTTGAGGACCAAGCCAAACCATCTAGGGAGGGGCAGAGGCGTTTGAACCCAAACCTGAGGGAAGTTGAAATGAAATCATGAAAGAGGTAGTCAAGCTTTTAGATGCTGGTATTATTTATCTTATCTCTGACAGTGAATGGATAAGCCCTATCCAAGTGGTGCCTAAGAAATTAGGAATAACTGTGAATCCTAACTCTAAGGGAGAGTTTGTTCCTGTGAGAGAGAGTACATGATCGCTGGTTTGTATAGATTATAGAAAGCTGAATTCCATGGCCCGTAAGGACCAATTCCCTTTACCTTTCATTGACCAAGTCCTTGAAAAGTTGGCTGGCCAAGAGTTCTACTATTTTCTAGATGATTACTTAAGGTACAATCAAGTTCCAGTTTATCTAGGAGATCAGGAAAAGATGACCTTTACCTGCCCTTTTGGTACATTTGTTTATCATCGTATGCCATTTGATATCTAAAAAGAATCATTTTATGATTCAACAGAGGATTGTTTTAGGTCATATTGTATCTAAATGGGATATTGAGGTTGACAAGGCCAAGGTGGACCTTATTGCCAACCTTCCACCACCTACCACTATCAAGCAAATACGATCTTTCCTTGGCCATACAGGGTTCTATAGATAGTTCATCAAAGATTTTAGTAAGATTTCATGTCATTATGTCATCTTTTTGCTCAGTATGTACCATTTGATTTTGATGAATCGTGTAAGGAGGCTTTCACAAAGCTCAAGACCCTCCTCTCTAGTACCCCAATAATACATTGCCCTTTGAGATTATGTGTAATGCATCTAATTATGCGATAGGGGCAATGCTAGATCAACGTATTAATAAAATTCCTCATGTGATTTATTATGCTAGCAAGACACTTAATGATGCACAGTTGAATTACACTACCACTGAAAAAGAATTACTTGTTGTTGCGTTTACTCTAATTAAATTCATATCCTATCTTCTTGGGAGCAAGCTTATTATTTTATCTCATTATTCTGCCTTACGGTACCATCTTTCTAAGAAGGATGTCAAACCAACGCTGATTCGATGGATCTTGCTTCTACAGGAATTTGACTTTGAAATTAAGGATAAAAAATGCCCATAAAATGTAGTGGTTGATCATCTTTCCAGGATTATTACCCATAAACCTCACAACCCTGAACCACTTCGATGGGCAGCTCTTTACTGGCTCTACTAATTCTCTACCTTGGTTTGCTCATATAGTGAGTTATCTTATTGTGGGCCAAATTCAATCTCATTGGTCCAAAAATGATAAAGATTTGTTCTTTTCACGAGTCAAGCATTATTATTGGGATGACCCTAATTTGTTTAAAATATGTCCTGACCAAGTAATTAGAAGATGTGTTCCCGAGAGTGAATTTAATAGTATTATATCTTTTTTTCATTCTCATACTTGTGGTGGAAATTTTGGTGTGCTGCAAAGTGGCTTTTATTGGCCCACACTTTTTAAAGATGCCCATGTTTTTTGTAAATCTTGTGATAGGTATCAAAGACTTGGGGCCCTTTCAAAAAGGGACATGATGCCCCTGCAACCCCTCTTGATTGTTGAATTTTTTATGTATGAGGTATTAATTTTATGGGCCATTTTCCACCTTCTTTTGGTTGTGTTTACATAGTTGTTGTTGTTGATTATGTGTTTAAATGGATTGAAGCTATTGCCATTAGGACCACTAAACACAAAGTTGCAACCCCTTACCATCCACAAACTAGTGGACAGGTGGAGGTTTCCAATCAACAAATTAAGCAAATCCTTGAGAAAATAGTGTGACCTGATAGAAAAGACTGGTCCTTGAGATTGAATGATGCACATAGGGCTTACTAGGCCTTTAAAACCTACAATTTTGATATGGACACAACCGGTGAAAATAGAGAACTCCAACTTATGAGCTAGTGGAGATGAGATTTGATGCTTATGAGAATGCTAAATTGTATAAGATGAGGACTAAAACCATGCATGACAAATTGATTTCAAGGAAGTCATTTGCGCCTGATCAGAAAGTTTTGCTATATAATTCTCAATTGCATCTATTTCCAGGAAAGCTCTATTCTAGGTCGTCTGGACTATTTATTGTGATACAAGTATACCCCCATGGAATTGAGATCTAAAATCCCAAAGATGGTAGTATGTTCAAGGTCAATGGTCACAGACTGAAACCATATCTAGAGGCTGTTATAGATAGGGATGAGATGGTTGTATATTTGGATAACCTTAGCCCCGAGAGTGATCGTTGGTTGAGTCTGGCTGAAGATGTTAAACTTAGTGCTTGATGGAAGGCAACACAATTTTTCAGGTGTATTTTATCATTTTCTTCCTTTCCTTATTATGCTGTCATTGTAGTTTTATATTTCTTGCACATTGAGGACAATGCTCATGCTAGGTTTGGGGGTATAGAGAATATTGCTCGATTGTTAAAAAAAATAGAAAAAAATAATAAAAAATAAAAAAACTAATTTTTAGGCTATTTGCTAGTATTTTCATAGGTTTTGATAGTTTATTTCTTCATGATGCATACTTCAATTTTTTAGAAGTTAATTTACATTGGAAGCGTGAGTGAAATACTGGAGGATAGAGACACTTAATTGAGAAGTATAATTCTCTTACAGTCCTCTTGGATCAGATGCTTGAATTAATAAAACTCATTCGCACACACTTAAGTTACATAAAGTAATACCATCCAGAAATTTGTTGAGTACTAATCTACAGTGGGATAACTTTGGTCAAAGTCATTAGTTGATACATGGTTATTGTTGAGCTTAAACGATCATGATAGACCATTTGCTTGGCTATATGGCATGGGCATGAAATAGAAATAGGTTGAGAGTATAATACACCTGGCAAAAATATCAATGTCGCTGAAAAAAAAACTTGAGAAAAGCATGCTCAGGATTGCCTTAACTTTATAGGATTAACTTGGGCTGATGCTTAGGTCCGAGGAGGTCCAAACTTAAAGCCTGATGCCCTAAGCCAACTGGTTGGGTGCCATTGACCTGGGTTTTGTTAAACCTAAGCATCTTGAAGTTGGGCATTGCACAGAAAAAAAAAATAAAAAAGTGAAAAAAATGCATAGTGTATTATCATCTCATATCCTAGAATGATGGATTATGGTTAAGGTGCGTAAACATTTGTTCTATTATGAACCTAGAGATTGGGATAATAAATGTAGATTCTGATGCACTTTGACTAATGGGTCACACTGGATATGTGTAAAACAGAAATTTAGAGTGTATTGCTATAATGTTCTACATTTTACTATTTAAATTATCATGACATATCATATTAAACAAAAATTTTCAAGATGAAGGTGTAGAATAAAACAACTTTCTTGAGGGATTCTATATTCCAGTTGATTATAAATACAAGTATTTGTGGTTAATTTTCTTAAGTATTGTGGTGTGTATTTGAAGGGATAATACGATTGTGTGTTATAGTGTTCAGTTTGATTTCTTTCGTACTTAGATTAATAATGTTAAATTTATTAATACATATTTGTGGGTATGGCTGTAAACCCTAATGAGACAACACTCGTCCTACTAGGGACACCACTACAACAAATTTAGCTTTTAACGACGGAATTTTTTAGCAAAAAGAATCCGTTGATAATGACTATCATCGGCGATAGAAATAAATCTGTCGTAAAAGGAGAGATATTAACGGCGGATTATTTTCTGTCGGTATTGAGCTTTATTACGACCGATATTAGAGACAGAAAGCTTTCTGTTGGAAAAAAAAGTTTCTTTCGATAGACTTTTGCAGCAGAAAAAATTCTGTCAAAAAAAAAGTAATCCGCTCCCTTTTTTTCTTGGGAGCCTTGTTGTTTTTCCTGGAAGCTTTTGCCTTATTTCGGTGGGTGGTCTCCCTCTCGTCTTCAGCAAAGAGAGGGGGCTACTCCTGAACCTCCCACCTCTCTTAATATTGTGCGGACGAAGGCGGCAAGCCGGGGGATGTGGTTCTCTCTTTCTCTCTCTTAATCTTTAGGGTTTATTTCTCTCTCCCACCATCCCCCTCAGTCTCTCCTTTCCAAGATCTCAGTCCGGATTCCCCTCAGGCACCAATAGGTCAGATATCTCCTAATCAAGCTCTCGTCCGCAAACAACAGCTCGCTTCGAGTCTAGAGCCCGCCACCAGCAACTTGGTCCCCACCATTCTCCTGGTAAATGTAAAGTTTGTTGCTTTAGGCTAAATTTTGGCCTTTTGTGGTAATTTTTTGTATTTTCATTTGGAGTGATTGTGCACGTTACGTGTTCGTTAAAACTCACGGTACATGCTTTGTGCCCTATATCGATTTCTTATTTTAGGGTAGGAGAGGGCTGTTAAATTAGTGCCAAGTAGGTGTTCGTCAAAATGTAGCTGTCCAATTTTGTGCCCAACTTATATTTTTAGTTAGGGTATAAAGAGGCCTGCTAAGATAAGAGGCCTGCTCTTTTTTGGAATACTTTATCACAAGGTCCTTTGTGTACTTTAAATTGAGGTTGTTAATCTGGTGTCTAAGATTGTGTGCTTTGTGTATTTTTTGGGGAATACTTTATGTAAATTATAATAGCTATCAAAGGAGGGGGATATCAAAGAATGAAGAAAAGGGTAAGAAGAAGAAGGTTGTAAGACTGTGTTCATGAAGTATATATACTTGTGCATGTGGAGGGAAATGTACTGTGTACGTAGAGAGGAAGACTAGATGGAGGGAAGGATTTAGGGAGATATTATTCAATGTTGTGCTCCTAGAGGACCATGTCAGCAAGCCAACAGCCAATATCCATTTCTTGTCAGCAAGCCAATAGCCAATATCCATTTCTTGCTTGTACAATGTCAGCAGTATTTTCTTGAAATGCAAAAAATCTTATTGCAGACAAGTTTGTACATGTCAGCAGCATGTTGCTGACATTGAACTGATGATGAATGACTATTCACTGGGAGCACCATATATATTTGCAAAATCAGCAAAATACCTTTTTATTTCTAAAAGATTGTAGAAGTATAAAGGGACTTTAAGGCAGATTATTGTTGTGTCCCGGCATGGGACACGAACAGGGCCAGGTATCATGGCCTGAGAAGGAGAAAAAGACAAGGAAGAAAAGGTAAAAGGAATAGTAATTTCTTATTGCATAAACCCTAAAGGAGGAGGAAGACCTCCTTATAAAGGAAAATGGATGGGCTGGCTAGATGGGCCCTAATTACCCACTAACTACGCCATTATAGCCCGTTACATATTTAGATACCCAAACGGGCCTGATTACAAAATATATAGCTTTTATTAAAAAGAAAAGTAATCTAATCCTAATAGATATGACCCAGCAGGTATCCGTGCGTGTGACGTATGCGTGCTGACGTCCTAGGCCTGACGTTCACAACAATCCACCACGCTCCGCTTTCGCATTGCCCTCAATGCGACCACGAAATACGCCACAACAGAGATCTCAGCAGGCGTGGCATAAGATGATGGGATTATGGAACATACTGCATGGATAGGCTGTCGGTCTTGTTGAACATGTATCAAAGGGGACCCCTTCACTATAAGGTAATTTGGGACCACTATCTGAGTAGACAAACCACCATATGAAACCGGCCATGGTAGCAAGGCCAACATATGCACCAAGAACCAAATACCAGAAAAATAACCATCCACTAACTACAACTTCTGTTATCTTGCGAGGCTTGGTCACCATCACATCTGAATCTGGTTTATGGAATCCAATGGCAGTGGCAGGGAAACCATCGGTAACCAAGTTCACCCAAAGTAGATGAACAGGTACTAGAGTTTCAGGCCTTCCAAGTACAGCTGCTACAAATGTGCAAACCACTTCTCCAATGTTTAAAGATATCACATTTCTAATGAACTGCGTTGTGTTATTATATATGGCCCTTCCTTCTGCGAGAGCAGCAACAATTGTGGAAAAATTGGCATCTGCTAAGACCATGTCAAGAGCACTCTTAGCAACAGCTGTTCTTGATCCCATGGAAATCCCTATGTCTGCTTTCTTCAACACAGGTGCATCATTGACACCATCACCAGTCATAGCAACCACCGCATTTTGGTTTTGAAGAGCCTCAACCAACATCTTTTTGAGAGATGGCTCTACCCTTGTGAAGAGTATCACGCGCTGCAAAGCTAATGCTTGCTGCAATGGGGAAAGCTGTTCAAATTCAGAAGCAGTGTCATATCGTCCTGAAAAATCTGCAAGCTGGTCAAAAACCCCAATCTGTCGACACAATGAGTCAGCTGTAGATTTTTTATTCCCAGTAACAACGATCACCAGGATTCCCGCAGACATACACGAAAGACTTGCATTCCGAACTTCTTTTCTTGTTGGATCATGCATTCCACTCAATCCCATAAAGGTAAGGCCAACCTCATCATTGATAGAGATCGTGTGCCTGTCCGAGGCCATTGGTTTTAGTGTCAAAGCTAAACATCTTAGAGTATCTTTCCAAGCAAGCCTGTAGAACATGGCCTCTAATTCATTGCGGCCATCTGTAGTCAGTGGCACTAGGGAACCATCCTCGTTACAAAGAATGTTTGTACACCTGAAAACTATACTTTCTGGAGCACCCTTAGAAAACATGATTTCCTGCTGCCTTTGGCTGCATAAAACACTCATCATTGTCCTGTTATGAGAAAAGTCAGGAACAGAGACCTGCTTAAACTGGTGCTCCAAATAGCGATTGCAATAAGATGCATGCTCATGTTTACTCAATAAGTCCAAAGCTGAAGGCATATAATCAACACCAGGAAGACCAACCTTTTCTGCTAGTACACGGGGAGCAACTCCAGTTGATTCACCAATTTTCTCATAGTTCCCTCTATCTGGGTTGTACTGTAACATGGATTCATTACAGAGTGACGAACACATTGCTATATGGAGGCAAGGGACAGTCACCACTGCTTTACTGACTTTATCGTATAAGAACTTAGAAGCATCGTCTACAAGCTTTCTCAACACCTGAGCCGATATCTCCTTTGATAAGCCAAGAAGTCCAAAAGCAAGGCCATAACGTGCAGCCACATTTTTAGGTGCTATCTCTAATGCATGGTCTGAATTTCCATCACCCACCTGCCCAAACAACACATGTGGCTGGGGATGGGCTTTCACCAAGTAGTCTGTACCGCACTTGATGGCTGCCAATGCATTGCCTAGCTCATTCTTGGCCTGCAACTGGTTCCCAAACTCCACTGCACTCCATGAGAGCAGTGTCATGATGAAGGCATGGGGAAAGCCGAACTTCCCATTATCTCCTGCATCATAGTAGCCCCCCACCAAGTCTACCCCAGTAATAAGAATATTACCGGATCTAGAAGATGGATGCTTGTCCGTGAGCTTTCTGAAGTTACCATGACCTTGTGTTTCAACCAGAAGACATGTCTGATGGTGAGTGAATAGGGTGCCAACAACCAGTTGCTTGAAAATGCTGAGCTTACTGCTTCCATAGCGTGGAAATAACACATATATAACAGGTGAATGCTTAAAAAATTGACGCGTATCTTCATCATGAGTTTGCATAACTCCTTCCTGGATTCCGGCCTGCCCGATGTGACTGTGTATGATCCCCTTCATCTCTCTTGGTTCGCCTCGCCGGATCGGAAGAGAAGGAGGTAGAGCTTTCTGAGACAGAGGGGAATTAGGTGTTGCAGATTGCGACCTTGTAGCCGAAGGATCCGGAGACAAGGCATTCGTTTTCCTCTCGGGCATTTCGTCGAATAGCCTCAATGCATACAACCCCGCCTCACCATCATACAACATACTACGGCGGTTGTCGCGGCAGTGAGCATCGATGGTGTCGGAGATGATTGGGTCGATGTCGTCGAAGGCGTTGTTGTCGGTCTTCCCGCGGTGAGAGGAGGCGGCACCATCATCGGAGGCGTCGACGGAGGGTGCTGGAAGCGGCGGGGACAGGACAACGGTGAGCTTGGTTGGGACTGGTCGTAGGAGCATTTCATCAAACACCTGGGGGCCATCAGAAGGTTGAGAAGACAGCCGTTGCCAGAACTCGCTGTGCTGCCCTGTCCGGCCGTGCCCGCCTGGGCGGCGACGCTGGCCAAGGAGGTGGAGACGGTGACACATCTTTAGGCATCGTCGTGGCGACCGCAGCCGTCGGAAAAATTTGACCTTTGGGCCGTGCAGGAGTCGGCGAGGTTGTGGCGGTCGGCGCCGAGGTAGATGAGGCCTTTCGGTCCATCGGCCTTGAGAGCAACCGTGGTCCGGCTGTCGGTGTTGTGCCGGATATGGCCTTGAAGGAAGTCGCAAACGCGGTTGAAGTCTCGGTACTGCGGCGGAAAGCTCGATTTCGTCAGAAAAAATGCTCGCAGGAGCCATGGCAGCAGTGGCGGGGGTGGCCTGGAGGACCTCCATCCTGTCATTGATGGTGACAGAGGAGGGCAAGACGATCGTGTCAGCGGTGTCGATTGGGGCGACTGTGGAGGAGCCCGAATGGTAGTCAGTGTGGGCGAAGGCGGCGGCAGATGGATCGATCCTCTGATCATCCGTCATCGAAGCGGCGACTGGGGCTGAAGGAGGAGGCTTCTTCGCATCCATGCCGGGACTTATGGACGCCGCAGAGAGCCCAGTCGTGGCGGCCACGACCGAGGCGCTCGACCATGGTGAGGATTGACTCCAAGTGGTAGATTTGGCCATTGGTGTGGTAAAGCCCGGTGCTTTGTGCGAAGGTCGGCTGGTGGGGGACCTCGCCTTGGCCGGCGAGACATCGGGGATGGAATCCGACAACAGCATGGCTAGAGGTTCCTTCCATCGAACAGATGTGGGTGAAGGCAGATCCGGATATGGGTTGAAGGAGCTGGAATTGGAATCGGGGGTTTGCGTTGTGGAGTACCAGGCGGCGGGCCCCGGCAACAGCAGCGTCAGGGACAGTGGCTTCCGTGGAAGATGATACGCGGCCGGCGGAGCGGAGAAGCTGCCATAGTGGGGCTCGCAAGATGGCGGAGGTGGCTGTGGGGAGGACAAGTGATGCGGGTAGGGAAGACCATAGGAGTCATGATGTAGGTGATGACGTGGGTCCCACCGTGGTTGACCGGAATACCAGGTGGTAGTGCCAGGCGGCGATGCTGGCGGCGGCGGAGCCGTCGGCGATCTGGCCAGCAGCTGAATGGCCGCCGCTCCTTGGGCTTCCTCGATTCGTTCAATCCGCCTTAGTATGTCGGCACACATGTCTAGCATATCGTCCTGTGTAATGGCCGATCGGAACGGCTCTCATACCAATGTTGTGTCCCGGCATGGGACGCGAACAGGGCCAGGTATCATAGCCTGAGAAGGAGAAAAAGACAAGGAAGAAAAGGTAAAAGGAATAGTAATTTCTTATTGCATAAACCCTAAAGGAGGAGGAAGACCTCCTTATAAAGAAAAATGGATGGGCTGGCCAGATGGGCCCTAATTACCCACTAATCTAATCCTATTAGATATGGCCCAGCAGGTATCTGTGCGTGTGACGTATGCGTGCTGACGTCCTAGGCCTGACGTTCACAACAATTATGTAAAATAGACTCTAACCTTATTTTTTATTTTCTACATGGAATAGCAGGAGAGCAGAATGGAGGGCAAACAAGCTGAACACATTGTAAAGTTTATTAAAATTCATATATAAGCAGAATTATCTAACTGATTTACAAAACTAAAATGGTAGCTTGGTTATGTTTAAGAATTGAAGCTATTCTGTGTATTATAAGCTATGCTATTCTTCGTATGTTATTAGCTAGAAAAATAGCTCTATGGATTACATGTATTTTTTAGGGTTTACAATTTCTTGTGTTTCCTTAAGATTGGCAAAATAAATTAAAACTAGAATCATGATTTTATTTTTTTTCCCTGTAGTTTTTATCAATGATGATAAAGTCTCTCCCTCATTTTATATCAGGAACAGCTGCCATTGATAGAATGGGATTGGGATTCTGATTCATGCTATTTGGGATTGTAATCGTGCTGCAACAGTTTGGAAGAGATGAGAAGAAAGTGGGATTTGAGAAACTTTTGAAACTCCTTTAGACCTTTTTCATTGTCATTCAAATCAGTGTGGAAGATACAATGGATGTGTTTTGTGTTGCTGTGTGGTTCATATGAAAATTACAAACTTTGCTAGTCAATAGAATTTGGTGGAGCATGCAATGAGGTTAATTTGCTAGTCAATAGAATTTGTTTTGCTGAAAGATATTTCACTTGTATTAATTGTACCTTTTTCTAAATCTCAGCCTCCAAAAGCAAGCAGCCAGAGAAGCCATCCTTAATGTGACATCATAGTGTTGTAGAGAAAAAAGGTCAGTGTTCATGACTCAGTTAAACTAGTTTCAAGTTCATTTATGTCGCTTTTGCATTTTAAAACTTGTTCTCAAGTTTAATGCTTAAGTAATCAGCTCTTGCTTGATTGGCTCTAAGCTTTGAACGATATATGTTCCCTTTTTTACATATCCAAACAAAATGGATAAACAAGACAAATCAACCAAGAGGTATGCTAATGTTGAAGTCTTTAGAATTTTATTGAAGCATAAAATGACTTTCTAGTTGTTCAAGGATTGAGTTTTTTATTTCGTTCAAATTTAATCTGGCAACACATGCTTCCAATTTTATGCATAGATTGCTTGATGTTTTTTCCCACTATATGATGTTAATAGAGAGAGAAGGATGTGGAAAATGTATTTACCTTGTATGGGGCAATCTTGGATGAGGATATCGCCTCCCGTAGGTTGTGTGGAAGCTCAACCCAGGAATGGCATAATATAATAAACTTGACTCTTATATGAATCTAATACATGCTTGTATTATTTCTCATCAAATTTGTTTGCTTGTTTTTTGTTTTTGTAATTTTAATAAAGGTAATTGAATTTCTGGCATAGATGGAAGGAAGGTCAACCCACTCCATGTAAAATTGCAGTCATGTCAATGCAAAAGAACGATTGAGTTCTAGTCCTGCTCTAAATTTACCATTACTAATGGACTATGTTTTTTGTTTCCTTTACTGTAATATTTCTTTAGCAAGCTAATGCAATGTACATTGTTTATATGTAATGCTTAATACCGAGGAGTTTAATGATAAATGAAAGTGACGATCTTCATACATTAATTACATTTGTACTATGACGATCTACGTAACAGCATCAAGCTGCTATTTTTTTTAGTTCTTTTGAACTCTGTACCGACAGATAAAATCTGTCACAAATTATCTAAAACCGTCGCAATAGGCATCTAACGAGCCTAGAGTTCGAAAAAAAATTATACCGACGGCATAAAACCGTCGCTAAAATACACTTGCGCCAACGATAGACAGTTAAGGGTTTTAGCAACAGTTTTTGCCATCGATAAAAGCTATTTTTTGTTGTAGTGCATATAGAGATTTAACAGCTTATTGCATATGCTCAATGTAATCGTGTTTCTTATGAAAGTGGCATTTACTTTTCTAGTTTAGTTTACTTTAGTTTGTTTTGTTTGATTTAAATTTTTGCTCGAGAACTAGCAAAATATAGGTTTGGGGGTATTTAACATACATGAAATATACATGTTTTTATATCTATTTTACTTAATTTGCTAGTGGTAATTTCAGTTAAAAATGAATAATTGGGGATCTTTACTGTTGAGTTAGCAATTAGGTGTTTAATAAATAATTTGTGCTCAATTGAACAATTTAGATGTATTGATTGGATTTAATAGATTAACATTTTATTACGCATCTAAATTTAGTTTGATTGCTTGTGCAGGTCTTGAAGAGCTCGAGTTGCAGATCATGGATTTATCGCGCTTCAATTGGATTTATATGCAAAGCGATCAAGGCATTGATCATCCAACGGTTGAGAAAACCATAGTGGGTTTTGAAAGCTCAATGTACAACATTAAAGCAAAAGATCAAAGAAGGAGCGATTTTGAGCCATTGATCTTTACTAAAGAGAAGACAGGTGCTCACTTAAGTGAAGAGCCATTCAGATTAGATCTGATCTGGCTGCTAAAGATGTTACAACGGGCTTTAGTCCAAAAGAAGGAAAAGAAAAAAACCCTAACCGTACCAAACTGATTCAGTGGGTCGGTCTAGTTGAAAGAAAAGAAAAAAAATAGAAAAAGACAACCGGAGCCGAAGCTGGGGTGTTATGTTTCAGAAGAGCAGCTCGAGCACTGGCGAGGCTCTATTCGAACGGATGGCAGTGGAGTGATGCCGGTGGCTTGAGCTCGATGGTGGTGAGGCTGACAGCACGAGGCGACAAAGACCGGAGAAGAGGAGCTCGACCGAGATGAGGCACGACACAACAAGGGAGAGAGACGTGCTCGATTTGGAGAGAAATCGTGCGGGATTTGAAAGGTTATAATCATTTTTAAATTGGACAATTTCCTTGAATAGTTAGGCTTGAATATGGATATATACAGATTTGGATGTGCTTGGATTTCAGATTTGAAACGTGAATTGGGAGGACTTGATTTAGAAGCGGATTTGGTTGTGGGTTATTTAGATAGATTTGGACTGATTTCAAACTGTGAACAGTACTATCACAATGCTACAGTACCTTGGCTCAACAAAGAAGATGATGAACAAAGATTCTTCTCTTCCTTTGACTAACTAAACCTCCGTCTGAGGCGTAGATGAAGCCTTGATTAGATCGGTTTTATCTCTATTTCTTTAATTTTATTTAGTTAATGTATGAATTTTTATTCCATAATTAATGTTACTTTCATTGAACTTTATTATATGTGCTCAAGAGATGGCAGAATAGAATTTGTGGACTTAATCCGAGGAATGCTAGTGTTTGAGCTGAGGTGTTTTTAAATAAAGATCTTAATTTTATAGATTCTATTCTCAAGAGAGATAGTTTCTAGTTGATAGTTTAAAAAATTAGAACACGTTTGTCACACCATGAGACCATAAGCATTAACCTTACTACAAAATAATCATTTACAGCCTTTGCAACATTAATGTCCATATAGACCAGCGAAAGGAAAAGCAATGCATATATAAGTTGGAGGCAAAAGAACCAAAATCTCTGGGGCAGGAAAGGAACTCTGTTCAGAGGTCAGTTGGAGGCTTTAGCCTGATTAGCCTTTTGATCCTGTCTTTGTCTGTGTTTTCTAGCATACCCTTCAGAAAGTAAACTATATGTGTTAATGACTTTAGCATATGAAGAAGTAAGCAAGTGTATATTGAAACAAAATATTCTATATGGCTGTGTCCAGTTTTCAGCCCATAAATGACTAGAGATCCTTTATATAAAACTTAAATAATGGTGTATAAAAAAACACTCAAATAGTGAAAAAATACAACAATCAAATGCTCAAAGAAGACAGCAAAAGTGGTCCTGTGGCAGGATAGAAGACCATTTGAACTACTGAAGGCTAATGGACATTCAGCCTAAAGTTATAAAAGACTGTTCAGGAGGCAGAACCGAACGGAATAACAAATATGAGAGCAATCATCCACTAATGGTTTCTTTCAAGAGTCAGCAATATGTCTTACCGTCCAGACAATTTCATCTAGACACAAGCAAACTTTTCCATACTTATCAAGGAATAAGCGTTCAGTTGGTGGCTTGCCGCACACGTCTTTCACGCAAGATGTTATCGTAAATATTACTTCTGCCAATCTGGTAAACATAATCCAACATCGTAATGAAAACAGTTGCAAGAAGGCATGTAAAGAAACACAGACCAAAGTTACATCAACTTACAAGCAAGTTCATCATACTCATCCTTTCCAACAACAAATACGCATACATCTCCAAGCACAGTGTACACAATATATACCGACATGAATAGAAGAAATAGCAAAACAAAGGAACTCTTAATAATGATGTATGCAAATGCAATCATTTAAAGGAAAATTACAAAGTTGATGCAAACTTAGCTGTGATTTTCTTTCAAAAAGGAGTCACACCAAATTAGCAGCTTCTCATGAGTCATGACCATCAAGCACAATTCCTTTGACTCATTTTCACCCTCCAATCTTCAACTTTCAAGTTCCATATTTCCTGGTAATTTCCCATCCATTTACCATTTTCTCATCTCTTCTACATTTGGAGGCCGCCATAGCTGCAGATTCATGTTACCTGCTTCATCAGTCATGGTGCCTCCATCATCAAGCTCCAGCATTTCTCTCCCTCCCTTCATTCCATTCTAGTGATAACCAAATCAGGACACATTAGTTGCTTTAATTCCTTTTCTTATTTGATCGTGCATAACAAATTCCTGATACTGTGCAATTAATAATTAGTCTAATTACATCACTATTTTGATTTTCCTTGACCAGCAGGGTGTTGGTGTGATGGCCAATGCACGCTTCCTAAAGCGGAGGTCTTCAGTAGGAACTTACTCCATTGGCCACCCACCCAGAAATATATCCCAATTTACCCAATGTGTATGATGGGTGGGTGATCAAAGAGGTCGGTTGCCTGCCCCCTTCTAGTCAGGTCCTAAGGACTCCGACACCCCTTGTAATAAAAAACAACATGATTTTCCTTCTTTCATACATACTAACATTTAACAATTAAATATAAATCCCCAACTTTTTTCTACACTGTGCCTTGTGTTAGAAAGGTTCAGGTATTTTAGATAGATAAGTATAAAGATAAAGATGTACTCCATTGTGCCACTGTGCCCTGAGTAATTGATTATCCTGTTCTTTCCTATTCTATATCTAACACATTATAAATCAAATCTCGTTACGATGACTGCAATCGAGTTTGGACTAATGAGTTATTCTTACTAATATACAATGGTCACGAGGCAAGGTAGTATATTCATCTTATGAGGCCAATACCAAGTACTTTGGAAAGACACAAGATGACAATGAGCATGCTGAAAGGAGATTGCATAAAGTAAGGTATTTAACAAAAAAAATCTTGTCACTGTGTGTTCGTATGGATTCTGTATCGACATTTTGGTTATAACAAAAGAAAAAGTGTCATACACAATCCATATGGCGACCCCAGATAGCTAGGATAAGACATTAATGTCAGCATTCTACCAAATAGGTTATCCTCACATCGGACCAAATATGATTTCATTTCAAATATAAATTAGAGTGAATGCAATAACTTCGCAATGAAAGCCTACAAAGTGAAATTTCCACCTAAGCAGGTTACAAATTCTGATTAGCAAATATATATCAAAACAAATATATATCAGCAAACAATTGTAGGCTAAGAACTCCCTGCAGACAACTCGCTAAAGCATTCCGGACAGTAATTAATGCGAATTGGTGCTAAGAATCTTCCATTAACTATGAATCTTGCTTTTTGGATAATTTCCATTACCTATGAATTTTTGCTACTGCCTAAATTTATAAAAAGATGGACAACTAGTGGAATAAAGCAAAAGGCAAAATTCAGAAGTACATCATAGAGAAATTTCAAAGTTCTCTTCATTGTTTTATCTGCTCTACAATTTTTGGTAATGTAACGCTGGCAGACTGTAATTTCTACATGATGTTTTGGAGTTCCTTCTTTAATTTTAATATTCTCAATATAGTCCTCACATGTCTAGAATTTTTAAAGCAATGTATTAAACAGTTATAGGGTGGATGGCATACTTCAATTCTGACACCAAGATCAAAATTTTTATTCAGCACAAACTTTAGTCATCATCAACATTGAATGAGGCCCATAAGTCTTCAAATTAGAATGCATAAATCTACTAGTTGGCTCAAAAAACATTTGCAATTCCCATAATGCCAAAAAAATATGTCTTCAGATACCATCAATCTCATCTTACTTTCTTTTTACTATTGTACAATTCTTTGCTGCCAAGTTACAGAAATTAGCTTCAACAATGGTAAGGCAACCAACATACTTATGTGAAACAACCAAAAGTTCCTCATTTTTTGGCACCTTTAAGATTATCAAAGCTTCACCATAAAAGATCGCCAATGCAATCGTTCCTCTGCTGGAACCCCATGAAATCTGCGTAAGATATAGAAGTACTTATGAGTTTTTGAAAAAAAGAATCCAGATATTATCATTACTTGTACAAAGACCAAGTAGGCAACCATCTCACTATTAATCTAAGATCAATGCCTAGCTTTTAATGGCATCTGGAATCAAACTTTCATAGATGATCCACCCCTTCGTAGAACATGTATCTAACAAGTCAGTGGGTATGATGATTGCCTACTCATCCAGAAGTAAATAAATGCGTTGCTAGTATAGAAAACACAAGTTTGTTTTCATCAGTAGCATCAGCTAACTAAAGTAAAAAAACAATTAAATTTCTATCAAGTACTCATAATATAGAAAGAAACGCAAAACCTAATGTCAGGTATCACTTTCTGTATCTCCGTAAGTGATCAACTTTGTCATAACATGACATAATTTGGAAATTCTTTTCCAATCACATATAATGTACAATCAACTTACCAATACAATTTAAAGAAAAAGTAAAAAAAAAAGAAAAACAACTTTTTTTCCAATGTATTTGGATAGAAATAAAAGTAAATTGAGCTTTTCATTCGTGCATTTGGATTGAAGGAAAAAAAATGATAATTGCCGCTTGCCAGCAACTCCTCAACATCCAGGTGCTCTTTGATCAAATTAAAACTTCAATAGAGGCTAAAACTCCTAATAAATAAATAAATAAACATAAATAAATGAATAGACAAAAAACAACTAAAATAACCACCATTAGAATTCAGGATTTGATGATAAAAGAGTCCGTAATAGAAAAGAGGTGGGTCCCAAATGATTTTAGATGTTTTCCTATGATAAGCTTCATCTTTCTTGTTCCAGAATGCTGTACCCCCTGCCCTTAGCTCTCGTAGGTGACATTGTGCTACCTCATTGTTACTTGTTGGGGGAAAACAATGCATCTCCAACTTCCCTTAGCCTTTTTACAATATTTCTACTACTGCTACCCATGTTTCCCATCTGAAACAAATGATGTGATATTTTGCATATATATACAAGCAACAATTATAAAAGCTAGATTTGTAGACTAACTAAAGTTGAAAGCAACTCTAACAGATCTCTAGATTAATATATGCTGTATGAGTACTTAACTCATCAAGTATTTGAGGACAGGAAGCTACTTTTGTATGCTTATAGGCTTGGGAATGCTTGTGCTTTTAGGAAGAAGCTAAAGACAATCTCCTTCCAGGAAAACAAGAAGCTCGTAAAATGAAAAAGACTATTGGCAATTACAAATTTAAGTAAAATCCCAGAGTTCAAGGCTTAATCATAAAGGAAGATGGTCTTCCCCATTTCCTAGCTTAAGAGCATGAGAATGTGAATAGTCCATCCACAACAAAATTTACTTGAATAGTCCATCCACATTTTCTAGCTTGTTCTTGCCATTTGAGAAAGAAAAGGTTACTAAAGGAATTTTTCAATGGATCCTACATGCATTAAAAGAGATTTGCAATTGTTTTTTGGCTATCCAAACGCTGGAGGAAAATTTTTAGATTTTATTTCTTTTTCTTTTCATTTTTGCTAACCAAATGCACCCTTAAAGTTGCTTTCAACTTTTGTTAGTCTCCGAACTAGCTTGTATACTAGTTGCTTGGTGCATATATATACATAATAACAAATCATTTATATCAAATAGGGAAGATAGGCAAGCAATTACCATTAGTAAGTGTTAGAAACCATTTAGATCCCACCTCATTCATATTATGGACTATTTAACAACAGATACTGAATTCTGATGGTGGGTTTTTTAGTTTTCATTTATTTATTTTACTTTATTTATACTTTTTTGGAACTTGAACCCCTAATGAAGTTTTAATTTGATCCAAGAGTAGCTAGTCGTTTAGGAATTGCCTTAGGCAATCACTCGTCATCGTTTCATTTCCTTCAAGCCAAACAAACGAAAGAAAGATTTATTTATCTTTCTTTTCCTTTATATCCAAGCACATTGGAGAAAGGCATCCTTTTCCTTTCTTTTTCTTTTTCTTAAAACATGCTTTTCCTTTTTCTTCCTCTTTTCTACTAACGACACAAACTGTATGTGTGCTTCATAACATAAAAGAATGTTTGGAAAACAACCTACACAATCTTAGCTCAGAGTTCTAGACCATGTCCATATTTGAGATAATTTGAACTTTCTAAGGTTCTTCTACCCTTACACAATTTTACACATAATTCATCGTAACACAATTCATCAACTTAGTAAGAGCTTGATATTGTTATATCAAAAACACTTTAAATGACCATAAAAAGGTAAAGTGAGAAAAAGCTAGCTTTCTGAAACAAAATATCAGCAGACAACACTTATCAATCATAACTTTGTGGCTCTAATAGCAGATTTGGAAAAATTGAGTTGCAGGAAACTTTGAAGATGAACCACAAAAACCGTATACCAGAATTTCTCAAGTGTCTTCACATCTGAAGCTGAAAAGTATTTCCGTGGACAAGCTTCACTAAACCATATAAAATATAAGTCCGCCACAAATATTGTTGTTAAGAAATCAATATGAAAGGGACCAGTTATAACTAAAAAAAAGGCATTTTCTATTGGACCACACAATCTGCAGAAATGTTATTTTTCCCTATCAGAGAATGTTCAGACTATTAGGAGAATTAGAAATCCACCTTTACCGTCAAAGCATCATTAAAATCAGCACTCTAAAAACTACTCCCACCGTCCAGAATTATTATTCACTAATTTTAGTGCATTTTGGAAAAACTTATGTTAATAAGAATTCCGGGTGGAGGGAGTATTTTTTTAATGACAAGTTCATCTTTCTCTTAGAGAAGGCCATATAGAAGAAAACCCTAAAGTAGGAGCAGATTACATAAAACATACACAGAATTGAAACATAGAATGTCAACTCATCAAATACACAAACACAACATTTGTCCATCTTTTCCCAGTAATCTAACTTTTTGTAGAACACCTAATTGTCCAAAAAGTTGAAAAATTAGATGACTGAAAAATCTTGACGTTCACGGTCAAATGATGGACTTCAATTTCATATAAACAAGATCCACCACAGAAAACAATGCATTAAGTTACACAAGAAAACAGACAACACCATCCATCACACAATGGCATATTTAAGGAAGCCACATTTAACTCCAGTCATTACCCGTTTCTCTCCATCCACCAATTGCCACAAGAGGAATAACTAACATACAATAAGAACTGCTATGAAAGAACGACTTCTTCAAATCCAGAAAATTAATCTGAGACAGAGGTAGTATAAGTTTCTCATAAACAGACACCCCCCCCCCCCCCCCACCCCAAGAAAATAATGCTTTCAATCATTAAAACTGCTCCATTCTGAATTCAACAATAAGAATTAGTCCCTTATCAATGACAACCCAAAAACAAAAACCCAAGATTCTTAAATCTATGAGATCAATCAGCAGGTTCCCTCTATTTCAACAAAATCCAAAAACAACAACTAAACAGGGGGATCTGCCAAATAAACAAATGGTGGAATCATGGCAGAGGTTACCGTTTGTAGCTCAGATTTTGGAAGCATTTTTCATCGGGTACAAACGTTGCTGGGCACCCTAATATTTCTTTTTCACTATGTATTGGATCGGAAAAATTCATGTTTTCTATGGTGCTCATAAACACCCCAATGTTATATTTTGACGGTAGATTTCGACCCACAAAAATCTTACTATTTAATAGTAGCATTTCACGGACATAAATAACAACTGTTCCATTGAGTTCAATACGATCCGTCGTTATGTACATGAAGGTAGAGAGGGTCTTAGTGTCAGGATCCTTAATATTTGACCGTAACGACAAAATTGTGAATGGGAATAGTGTGGCGTTATTTAACAAACTGTCAAAAAATTGAAGGTTTATACGAGCATGTGGTGTTACCAAGAAAACTAAGGTGTTGAAAAAAATTACCATTTTTTCTTGTTGGTGTTTTGTTTTTAACCAGCGGTGTCTGAGTCCTTGGGACAAGACTAGAAAGGCGAGGGCAACCAACCTCTTAGAACACTTGAGTCCCTCGGACAAGACCAAAAGGCCAGGGTAACCAACCTCTTAGAACACTGTATCCCGCTACCAATCCCCTTTAATGCTTACAAGGCCCACACAACACAACAAGAATAGTGCTACATTCATGCAGTGCTTTACCCTGGTGAAGGTCAATGTGGACCCATAATTCCATAAGTTCAGGTTTTGACCTGCAGTTGTGTATTTGAACATGAAACTTTATGCATTTTAGGTCAAAATACTGAAGTTTGTGAAGTTTGTCAACAACCTAAACTGGGGTAAGACACTCACCAGTCTACATTTAAGCAAACAAAATGGGGGAGTGATGCGATTATTAGGGAGATTTGTGGGCTGGTCAGCCTCAATATCTTGTTCATAAGCCAACGTAGTAAACACTTTCATACCATAGAAATTCTGAATTGCACAGCTGCACAGGTTAACTTCCTGCCATTGATGCCGGTGATGAAACGATTGGTAATCGGAGATTAGCAAGGCCCCGTGTGGTGGGCGGCCAGGCGGCACTGATTCAATGAAGTTCACTTATGTAGCTCGTTGCCTCCCACTTTCTTCCTCTTCTCCCCTTTCCTCCCTCTCTAAGTAGGCGGAGAGCGGACATGGGTTTGGTTTAACACTAGGTAGGTTGAGTGGTGCTTGGGATGACTCGACCCTAGGTTTTGGTTTTGGCGCCTGGAACTGGAGAAGGCATCCCCATATGGATTTCTCTTGATAATCTTTCTTACAACTCTCATGGAATCCCATATAACATCGATTATTGGCCACGTCAGTGTAATGTATGCCATTGATGGACCATTTATAGAAGGTAGATCACGGTAATAACATTTGCGCCTATAAAATTGAATTCCATTCCTATTAATGGTCAATTACAAAAGGAAGATCAATGCAAAAGAACAATCGAATTCCCATGTTAAACTAATAATTAAGGAAAGATATCTAATTCCTTTCAGGACAATGAAATTAGTTTTGCATTGCAATTTGAATTGCCTCTTGCTCAGATCAAGAGAAGAATCTCAATACGGCAGTGGAAGACATCTGATACTTATTCATCTAGTAGGTGGGAAATATTTGGAAATTTTAGCAAAGAAGGAAAACTCCCTACAACAAGTCTTGAAGCTCTCTTAATAACAATTCTTCTACAAGGAATTGACGTTGCACCATTGCAATCTGAATTTGATACATTCAACTTTGCTTTATCTCAATTCTATTCAACTTTTTCTGATCACGCCAGTTGTGTAACAAGAAGGCCATCGGACGCCAAAGGCTTGTTTACATTTTCAACAGGAGTTGCCAGACATGAGTGTTTTTTTCGCAACGAAATAAATGTATGTTGCAATTTTCTAAACTCTAATTGTAACACCCGAAAAGAATTGGCATGCTTACTAAAATTGAATGATCTAAAATATGAAATTTTCATGCTTGTTTTTGTGATGTTTTATAATTTGAGGTTGAAGTACGCAAAGAGAGCTTTCCAACGCCATCAATAGTGCGCAATTCAGAGTTTGGAGTGAAAATTTATGCTAGTTTGAATTTTGGTATGCGATTGATCGGGTAGGTACTCGATTGATCGCCTTTGTCCCTAATCGATCATTTTTACTAGGAATTTGGCGATTTAAGGCAGCGATCGATCATCACGATCGATCGCAAGTACTGTGACATCGCGGATTTGTGCCGCGATCGATCACCTGTGGTCGCGATAGATCACACCGACAGAAACTGAATACAGAAATTGCATTTTTGTTAGGATTTTCTTGAGAAATGGATACCAAATCCTAACCAAACTTGTGGAGGATATCTATCTAAGTATTTTGGAGGATTCTTATTTGAGAAAAAAGATCATAATAAGGAAGGAATTGCATTAGAGAAGAAATCCTAGAAACTCTATATAAATACATGAGAGGGGATGGTTTGTGCTATTCATATCAAAACCCTAGCTCTAAGAAGCTTGTGTTTTTCTCCTTCCCACGTTCACCCTTCTCTCAAGCCTCTTCTTGACTTGATTCGTCATCCAAAGCTTGGAGCAGAGGCATCGTTGCGAAGCGAAGGAGGCGAACGAAGCGGAAGGGCGAGACTTTGGTGAAATAAAGAGTAGGATGGTTTTTCCCTATTGTATTCATTTTCTTCTCGTATATGAATATTGAATCATTCATTCATAAACATTGATATATATATATATATATATACTGATTTGAATAGATTTTTATACATAGTTGGTTGTACTATTCATATTGTTGAGTATGTTCTTCAATACGTTCATGCTATGTTCTTAGATGAGAATATTATCCATGCTTGATATCTATTGATCTTGTTGATGCCAAAAGTTCTGATCCTTGTCTATTAATCCTTTGATTTCGTTAGTTCAAGTAGTCACAAGTATTGTGCTAATTTAATTGTCCTTATTCCAAATGGTAGTTACTTAAAACTGTTATGTATAGTAAAAGACATGATAAAAAGAGTATATTTATGTAATTCCAGAATATTCTAGGATCTGTAATGAACCTAGGGGGGAGTAATTACTTCTTTAATCCTCTATTAATACTAATAAGGTTTGGTTATACGAAATACTTAAGTATGATTATGATTTATCATCTCGGACAAAACTATTTCTGTGCCGACAATCGGTACTAATTAATCTATAACTAGTTCAAGAAAAATCAAAAAAATATAAAGTCAGTGGGGTTAGAAACTAGACACATAAGGATATTATCATTAAAATTTTTGGAGTCTAAGTCCAATGATATAGAATATGGGAGCAGGCGGAAGGGGACTGTCATGCAAGAGGCAATGTGTTGAAAGCTGAGTGAAAACACTAATACATAAGTAATACTACATGATATTGTATGAAATAAGTTAAAGTGTCAGTATTATTCATTACACTATTGAAGATGGATTATCATAATAAAGTTAGATAAGTAAAAAAATTAACCATATGGGGTAAGTCTAAGTGAGCATGTGAACCAAGATTTCTATTTTCAGGCAAGCGTTTGTGTTGGTTTGAAATTCCACTTGGAAATTAAATCATGAAAGACCTATTCTTAAATCTTGACTTTGGATATATACATATATATTATAAACACAATTGTTTTATGGAATGTTCCTATCTAGGGGTATGCATGAACATATGTGTATCAAAAGTATTGGGTGTTTGATTTATAATCCTATGGTGAGCCTTGTTATCATCTAAAATATGTGAATCCTCTTGTTACTTCTGAGAGTGAGTCATGTCCTGATATGTGACTTCAATGTTCTATTCATACTCCATGAGTGAGTCATTGTGGTAAGAGTTACCCTTATTCTCAGAAAGTTGAGACCTTTGCTATTGTTGAAATATTGTTTAGTTTGACATTGACCTATTTCTCCACTAAGAGTTCTTTTTGAAGATCTTTCCGAGGTGGAATCAAAGTATGCTCATGAACTATTGCTAGATCCATGGTGATCTCCAATATTTATGGAACATGGTTTCTTTATTGCCCGAAAGGAGGCACATACGTACGTTTAGGTTGTATGATATTATGGAAGGTCTGTAGTCTCCGCCCATTGTGTCTGTAAGTACTGATGGGGCCGAAGGAGAACCACTAGGGTGATTCTAGTAAGTAGTCACATGGTTGGTACTCAGCGAGCAGAAATTGAATCTCTTTGCACTTTAGATGCCCTGAGGTATTATGATTGTTTATTTCTCCTTACACGTGTGATGTTCGGAGTCATGTTATTTATTATTATTTCCCTATACTTGTGAGTCAGGAACCGTTGTTGACTGACCTTTCCTTCTAGGTAAATAAACCTTAGGTTCAGTCTGGATGTCATTGAATATCAGTTGTTCATTTATTATATTTCTCTTCATACTGCTTGATTCTTTTTAGTGGGTTTTTACATCATACTGAGTGTTTCTATGAAATACTCATGCATCGTCTGATGCAAGTGTGAAAGATAACTGAGACAGGACGGTTGCAGTAGCATGAAGGTGTTGATGACGCCGAGAAGAGATTCAAGATTTCTTTATTTTATTTAGTTGCTTGATTTGATAATTTATATTATGGGTCGATTGATCTACACATGAATTATGTATTTTATTATCTCCTAAACTTATGATTATGCTAGCGTTTGATTAGAATTTCTACTACTTTAATATAGTTTTTGGTTTTTGTAGGAAACAAGAATCATACAAAAAAATGAGGTGAAAAGTAACTGAAATGGTGAAATCATCTTAACTTCGTGTACAAATGTCGAATTTGACTGATTCAAGCTTCATGTTAAAATAAAAGTCAGCTTTCCAACGCCACCAACCACGGGCAATTCGGAGTTTGGAGCTAAAAGTTATAGCCATTTGAAATTAATGAACAGTAACCACGATCGATCGGATATCAATGCGATTGATCGCCTCAGCCACAAAAACAAGTGTATTGAAGGAAACGATCGATCGTTACAAAAACGAACGATCGTATCTACTAGAATATTTAATCTGCGCAAGACAGTAACGACGAACGATCGTTAATATATGGCGTCGATCCCCAAAGCGATCGATCGGAGGAAAATAACGATCGGCAATACGGAACGATCGATCGCCGTGTGCAAAAAACTGAAATAAGACCTATTTCGACTCAGATTTGGAAGGGGACTTCGTGGTTTCTCTTCACTCTTATAAATAGGCCTTATGAGAGAACGTTTTGGGCAATCTTGGAGACCAGCCCTTGGAGATTTTAGAGCTAAATTGGAGGCTAGAGCAAAGGAGAGAAGAAGATGAAGAACATGAAAAACACGATGGTGATTTCTCTTCCAATGCAAGGCTAAACACTTTTCCAAGGCGTGGATGAAGCCCAATAATCTGGTTGTGTATTTTCTTTTCTCACATCTTATGTTTTTACTCTAGTTGGTGTATGGATTTTATTGTGTAATCACCGTTAATTCAATAAAGGTTTGTTCTTTGTACTCAAGAGAGACAAGAGTGAATTCTTGTGAGTTTCAATCCGAAGAATACTTGCGTATCTGAGGGAAACGTGAGTAGAGTGAGGTGTTATATATCAATAAAATTTCATTAGTTTATACTCGAGAGAGATAGATCACAATTCCATGTTTTAACCGTTTTATGGTTACATCCGAGAGGAGAGCACTATATTTTGAGTTGACAAGTGTATGTCCGAGAGGAATATGCTAGCCAATTAGAAATCTTTATTCAAAAATAGAGAGATAGATAATACACTAATTTATTGTGGTGGATTCGTAGCCTTGATCTTCTCCACATTGATTAATTCTCATTTAGTTTAGTTAAAAGTTCATTGCTTTCTTAGTTTAGAATCAACACTGCTACTTTCTTTTGAATTTGGTAAATCATTAATCCATCACTGAGGTTCGACAACCCTTATCAATACTCACCGTAATACAATTGCCTTGTGAACTTGCAAGGGTTTTATATTTAAATGATCAAGTTTTTTGCACCGTTGCCAGGGACAGCACAATAGTTTACTAACTTCTTAGCATAGTTAGTTTTAGAGTAGTTTAGTTTAATTTAGATTTCTTTTCAGTAGCTTAGTTGTCTTTTTCTTCTTTTGCAAGATTAAGAGAGGACGCTGATTCTCGTCAACGTTGGAAGGGCCATCCCCTCCCACTGTTTGCACTCTCTTAACCTGCTTTTAGAATAATTTGGGTGCTTGGTATTTTCAATTTTTTTGTGGAATTGCATGACGTGCTAGTTGTCGCTATTAGGATTGCTAGTTGTCGCTATCTAGGGTTGATGCTTGCTAGTTGTCGCTATTAGGATTGTTACAGGTTTTGTTTGATTTTTATTATGCGTGCATGGTCGTCGCTCCTTGAACCCTGACCTTGCCTTTGATCCTGATCCTGAGCGCCTATATAGAATCTGTAGAACTCCTAGCAAACCGATTCCCGAAATCCATCCAATGGCAGACAACATGAACCTTGGGGGTGGGAATGGTCTAAACCAGAATCCACTAATGCCCTATGCCCGTACCCTACAAGACTACTACCGTCCCACTGCCTACACCCCCCCTCCTGTATCTTACTACCTACAACATCATCCAGATGCTGCCCACATACCATGGCCAATTAAATGAGAACCCCTATAGGCACGGACAAAATTTCCTGAAGGTTAACACAACCTTTAAACTTACACTATCTGATAACCAGGTGCGCCTTAGGTTGTTCCTGTTCACCTTAAAAGATAGGGCCAAGGAATGGCTCTACTCCCTTGAGCATAACTCTATTTCCACTTGGGAGGAACTTCAGGCCGAATTCCTCAATAAATACTTTCCTGTGGGTCGGACCAATAAGATCCACCATGAAATCACCACCTTTACCCAGTTACCTAATGAACAATTCCATGAATGCTGGAAGAGGATGAAAGCCCTACTCCGGTCCTGTTGATCTATACATGAAATATGCATTTTATTATCTCCTAAGCTTATGATTATGCTAGTGTTTGATTAGAATAACTACTACTTTAATATAGTTTTTGGTTTTTGTAGGAAACAAGAGTAATACACAGAAATGAAGAGAAAAGTAACTTAAATGGTTAAATCATCATAACTTTGTGTACAAATATCGGATTGGACTGATTCAAGTCTCATGTTAAAGTTCAAGAAGTCATATTTCCAACGCCACCAACCACGCGCAATTTGGAGTTCGGGACACAAAGTTATAGCCATTTGAATTTTATGAACAGTAACTACGATCGATCGGCAATCACTGCGATCGATCGCCAGAGCCGCAAAAGCACTGTATTGAAGGACACGATAGATCGGCATAAAAACGATCGATCGTATCTACTGGAATTTTTCAATCGCGCAAGACAGTAACTACGATCGATCGGTTTCATACGACATCGATCGGCACGCGATCGATCGGAGGAAAATAACGAAGGAATAGCGATCGATCGGATAGCGAACGATCGGCAATACGGACGATCGATCGCCGTATGCGGCAAACCGGAATTAAGACCTATTTCGACTTAGATTTGGAAGGGGACTTCATGGTTTCTCTTCACTTTTATAAATAGGCCTTATGGGAGAACGTTTTGGGCACCACATATTCAACCTAGAGAGCAATTTGAGACCTTGGAGGCTAGAGAAAAGGAAGAAGAAGATGATGAAGATGAAGATGATGGATTCTCTTCCCATGCTTGGCTAAACTCCTATCCAAGGCGTAGATGAAGCCCATTAATCTGGTTGTGTAGTTTCTTTTCTCTCATCTTATGTTTTTACTCTAGTTGGTGTATGAACCTTTGTTATGCAATTAAAGTTAATTCATTGAGTTTATTCTTTGTGCTTGAGAGAGACAAGAGTGGATTTTATGAATTTCAATCTGAAAGATTATTTGCATGTCTGAGAGGAATGTGAGTGTTCTGATTTGTCATATATTAATAAAGTTTCATTGATTTATGCTTGAGAGAGATAGATCACAATTCCATATGCTTAATCGATTTATGTGTTACGTCCGAGAGGAGAGCACTATAATTTGAATTGACAGGTGTATGTCTGAGAGGAATACACCAGCCAATTGGAAATCTTTATTCAAAAGAGAGAGAGACGATACACTAGTTATTGTGGTGGATTCGAAGCCTTGGTTTTCTCCACATTGATTAAAACTCAACTTAGTAGTTAAAGTTCATAGCTTTATTTAGATTAAACAAAAACTGCAACTTTCTTCTCTTTAAATTGGTAAAAGATTAATCCGTCCCTGAGGTTCGACAACCCTTATCAATACTCACCGTAGTACAATTGCCTTGTGCACTTGCAAGGGTTTATATTTAAACGATCAAGTTTTTGGCGCCGTTGCCGGGGACGGCATAATAGTTTACTAAATTCTTAGCATAGTTAGTTTTAGAGTAGTTTAGTTTAATTTAGATTTATTTTTAGTCACTTAATTTTGTTCTTCTTCTTCTGCAGGATTAAGAGAGGACGCTGATTTTCGTCATCGTTGGAAGGGCCATCCCTTCCCACTGTTTGCACTCTCTTAACCCTCTTTTAGAGTAAATTTGGGTGCTTGGTGTTTTTCTTTTCTTTGTGGGATTGCATGACGTGCTAGTTGTCGCTATTAGGTTGCTAGTTGTTGCTATCTAGGGTTTATGCTTGCTAGTTGTCGCTATTAGGATTGCACAGGTTTTGTATTTAAATGATCAAGTTTTTGGCACCGTTGCCAGGGACGGCACAATAGTTTACTAACTTCTTAGCATAGTTAGTTTTAGAGTAGTTTAGTTTAATTTAGATTTCTTTTCAGTAGCTTAATTGCTTTTTTCTTCTTTTGCAAGATTAAGAGAGGACGCTGATTCTCGTCATCGTTGGAAGGGCCATCCCCTCCCACTGTTTGCACTCTCTTAACCTGCTTTTAGAATAATTTGGGTGCTTGGTATTTTCAATTTTTTTGTGGAATTGCATGACGTGCTAGTTGTCGTTATTAGGATTGCTAGTTGTCGCTATCTAGGGTTGATGCTTGCTAGTTGTCGCTATTAGGATTGTTACAGGTTTTGTTTGATTTTTATTGTGCATGCATGGTCGTCGCTCCCTGAACCCCGACCTTGCCTTTGATCATGATCCTGAGCGCCTATATAGAATCTGTAGAACTCCTAGCAAACCAATCCCTGAAATTCATCCAATGGCGGACAACATGAACCTTGGGGGTGGGAATGGTCTAAACCAGAATCCGCTAATGCCCCATGCCCGTACCCTGCAAGACTACTACCGTCCCACTGCCTACACCTCCCCTTCCTGTATCCTACTTCCTGCAACCGTGGCTAATTTTGAAATTAAGCCAAACATCATCCAGATGCTGCCCACATACCATGGCCAATTAAATGAGAACCCCTATAGGCACCTACAAAATTTTCTAGAGGTTAACACAACCTTTAAACTTACACTATCTGATGACCAGGTGCGCCTTAGGTTGTTCCCCTTCACCTTAAAAGATAGGGCCAAGGAATGGCTATAGTCCCTTGAGCATAACTCTATTTCCACCTGGGAGGAACTTCAGGCTGAATTCCTCAAGAAATACTTTCCTGTGGGGCGGACCAATAAGATCCGCCATGAAATCATCACCTTTACCCAGACACCTAATGAACAATTCCATGAAAGCTTGGAGAGGATGAAATCCTTACTCCGGTCCTGTCCCCACCATGATGTGCCCAAGTGGCAATTAGTACAGAGATTTCATGAGGGTGTGTGTGATCAGCATAAGACCTTAATAGACGCCTCCTGTGGAGGCACATTTATGAAAAAGACTCCGGATGATGCTTGGGATCTACTAGAGGACCTGAGCGAAAACTCTTTACACAGTGCCACCCTCTATAGATCTGAAGGCCATATGCCTGGCAGGAGTGCCTCAAGGGGAGGCATGTATGATGTTAAAGCTACCACAAACCTAGAACACCAAGTGGCATCCCTTACTGAGAGGTTTGACCGATTTTTCTCGCAGACCCCACCTTATACCCCGACCTCTCAAGATGCCTGTGCCATCTGTGCCAGCCCTATGCACACCATTGTTGATTGCCCCTCTGCTTCCCAGTATCCAGATCTTGTCCAGGAGCACATCAACCTTGCACAAACCTATCCTAGAGCCAATAACCCCTACTCAAATACCTATAACCCGGGGTGGCGAAATCATCCAAATTTCGCCTGAAAACAACCTAACCAAGGGCCCGCCTTTAACCAGGCCCCAAGACAGGAATTCCAAAACCATGCTCAGCCTTACCAGCCAGCCACAGTTCCCCAATTTGGCCAAGCCAACAGGAAACCATCCCTAGAAGACCAAATGAGCCAAATGCTAGTCGCCTTAACTGATATAAAAACTGAGATAGGATCCAAACACAAGGAGCTGACAGGTGAGCTAAGAACCCAGGCCCAGCTTGTCCATTCTCATACACAATCCATTGCCAAAATAGAAACCCAGTTAGGACAGCTGGCCCAATCTATGAACCGTAGGGAAGTAGGAACCTTGCCCAGCCAACCACAGCAGAACCCTAGAGGCCAGTTCGCCGTTGAAGGTTCCCATTATCCAAATGAGCAGGTGCAAGCCGTTACTACCCTAAGAAATGGAAAACAAGTTGACAATCAGGTTAGGGACCCAACCATTGCGAGTGAGGACACTCTCCTTGAGAAACAGAACTAACCCACTCCTACTATGCCTGATCCTGTTAGTCTTCCACCACAGAAGGATGTCCCAGCTGAGCCCACCAATGAAAAATCCTATATCCCTAGGGCTCCTTTCCCTCAATGCCTCAACCAACCCTCCCCGTTTAGTAAGTCCCACCAACGAATGGAGGAAATGTTAGAGGTGTTCAAGCAGGTTAAGATCAATCTTCCCCTCTTAGATGCCATCAAACAAGTACCTGCCTATGCCAAATTCCTGAAAGACCTGTGTACCCAAAAGAGGAAAACCAAATCCCATGTCACCCAAAAGGTCTTTTTGACCAACCAAGTAAGCTCTTTACTGACCAGTGATATGCCACCTAAATTTAAGGACCCAGGTGTCCCTGTTATATCCATTGTCATAGGTGATCATACCATTAGCCGAGCTCTCTTGGACTTAGGGGCCAGTGTCAACCTCCTCCCTTACTCAGTGTATGAACAACTTGGCTTAGGAGAGTTACAGCCCACCTCAGTCACCCTTCAGTTAGCAGACCGATCCATTCGCAGACCTAGAGGTGTTATAGAAGACGTTCTTGTTGGAGTTGACCGGTTCTACTTTCCTGTTGATTTTGTTGTCTTAGACATGGAACCAGTTGCCAACTCCAAATCCCAAATTCCTGTTATCCTTGGCCGCCCTTTCCTAGCCACAGCCGATGCCACCATTAACTGTAGGTCAGGGCTTATGAACGTCTCCTTTGGGAACATGAAAGTTAAATTAAACATCTTTAGTGCTTCCCAACAACCCTCGAGTGAAGCTAAGTGCCTTGTGGTTGACGACTTAGATGACCTCGTCCAGGAATACCTTCCCTTTGCTGTGCTTAAGGATGCCCTCGAGCACACCCTTTTCTATTACTGGATCGATCAATATGAGGGCATACCTGACCTTGAGGAGGTCCATCACCATTTAGTGGCTGCCCTATACCCTGGACATATCCCATGGCGACTCCATCCTGACCCTCTCCCTGTGTCTACCGCCCCACCTCTAAAACCTTCCAACGAAGCCCCACCCACACTTGAACTCAAAACCCTTCCTAGCTCCCTCAAATACGTCTTCCAAAGACCCAACAACACCCTTCCTGTAATTATCTCATCTAGCCTATCTATTGACCAGGAAGCCCAGTTGTTGGAGATCCTTACTACACACCGGCGAGCTATAGGATGGACAGTGGCCGACCTCCGGGGTATAGACCCCTCTGTGTGCATGCATCACATAAACCTGGAGGACCAGGCCAAACCTTCTAGGGAGGGGCAGTGACGGTTGAACCCTCACATGAGAGAGGTGGTGATGAAAGAGATAGTGAAACTCCTAGACGCAGGTATCATATACCCTATCTCTGACAGCGAGTGGGTGAGTCCTATCCAAGTTGTCCCTAAGAAATCGGGCATCACGGTGAAACCAAACTCAGAGGGTGAACTTGTGTCAATAAGAGAAACCACGGGTTGGCGGGTATGCATTGATTATAGGAAACTGAACTCCAATACCCGTAAGGATCATTTCCCTCTCCCATTCATTGACCAAATCCTAGAGAAACTAGCGGGCCAAGAG
The DNA here is from genome assembly GCA_039654745.1 of Houttuynia cordata. Classification (NCBI taxonomy): domain Eukaryota; kingdom Viridiplantae; phylum Streptophyta; class Magnoliopsida; order Piperales; family Saururaceae; genus Houttuynia; species Houttuynia cordata. The sequence goes on from CM077502.1 coordinate 25,674,841, forward strand.
TTTTATTGCTTTTTAGATGGGTACTCAGGATATAATCAAGTGCCAGTTTTTCCAGGGGATCAGGAAAAGACGACTTTTACATGCCCCTTCGGTACATTTGCGTATCGAAGAATGCCTTTAGGTCTTTGTAATGCCCCTGCTACATTTCAGCGATGCATGATGTCCATCTTTTCCGACATAATTGATAAATTTTTGGAAGTTTTCATGGACGATTTTTCAGTGTTCGGCACTTGTTTTGATGATTGCTTACACAATCTTACTTTAGTTTTAAAACGTTGTGAGGAAACAAATTTAGTGTTAAGTTGGGAAAAGAGCCACTTCATGGTTCAACTGGGGATTGTGCTTGGACATGTTATATCAAAAAGGGGTATAGAGGTTGACAAGGCCAAGGTTGACCTGATTGCTAATTTACCACCACCTACATCAGTTAAGCAAATACGGTCTTTCCTTGGCCATGCAGGGTTTTATCACCGATTTATCAAAGATTTTAGCAAGATATCACGTCCATTATGTCACCTTCTCGGTCAGGATGTGCAATTTGAATTTGATGAATCGTGTAAAGAAGCTTTTACCACATTAAAAACCCTCCTCTCTAGCTCCCCTATCATTAAACCCCCTGACTATACACTGCCCTTCGAGATAATGTGTGATGCATCAAATTTTGCAGTAGGGGCAGTGTTAGGCCAACACATCAATAAAATTCCTCATGTCATATACTATGCTAGCAAGACACTCACTGATGCTCAATTGAATTATACTACCACAGAAAAAGAGTTGGTTGCTGTTGTGTTTGCATTAGATAAGTTCAGGTCATATCTCCTGGGGAGTAAGATCATCATCTTCTCTGATCATGCAGCCTTGAGGTACCTTCTTTCCAAGAAGGACGCTAAGCCGAGGCTGATCCGTTGGATTTTACTTCTCCAGGAATTTGACTTTGAAATTAAAGATAAAAAGGGTTCTGAGAATGTCGTGGCTGATCATCTATCCAAAATTCCTATTCCTGATTTGCATAGCCATGACCCTCTAAGAGATGTATTCCCTGATGAGCAGCTCTTTGCTGTCTCTACTACATCTCCACCTTGGTTTGCACATATTGTGAATTATCTTGCTGTGGGTCAAATTCCAACCTTTTGGTCTAAACATGACAAAGACTTATTTTTCTCTCGAGTCAAATATTACTATTGGGATGACCCTGACCTATTTAAGATATGTGCTGACCAGGTCATAAGACGATGCGTCCCTGAGAGTGAGTTTCATAGCATCTTATCTTTTTGTTACTCTCAGGCCTGTGGTGGACACTTCGGTGGTAAGAAAACTGCGGCCAAAGCACTTCAAAGCGGTTTTTATTGGCCAACTCTATTTAAAGACGCCCACGCTTATTGTCAATCTTGCGATAGGTGTCAAAAACTAGGAGCTTTGTCTAAGAGGAATATGATGCCCCTACAACCCATATTGATTGTTGAAATGTTTGATGTTTGGGGTATCGATTTTATGGGACCTTTTCCGCCATCTTTTGGTCATACATATATTCTTGTTGCTGTGGATTATGTGTCTAAGTGGATTCAAGCTGTTGCCACTAGGACCAATGATCATAAAGTTGTGCTGGAATTTCTGAAAACTAACATTTTTAGCAGGTTTGGAACTCCTCGCGCTATTATTAGTGACGGTGGTTCTCATTTTTGTAACCGGTCTTTTGAAGCTCTTCTCAAGAAATATTCTGTCACCCACAAGGTTGCAACACCATATCATCCTCAGACGAGTGGCCAAGTGGAGGTTTCAAATCGCCAAATCAAGCAGATTCTTGAAAAGACGGTTCGCCCCGATAGAAAGGATTGGTCCTTGCGACTGAATGATGCATTATGGGCCTACCGGACAGCTTTCAAAACCCCAATTGGTATGTCTCCCTACCGATTGGTATATGGAAAAGCTTGTCCTTTACCTGTTGAGTTGGAACATCGAGCGTATTGGGCTATTAAGGCGTAAAACTTTGATATGGATAAAGCCGGTGAGCAGCGAAAACTCCAACTGAGTGAGTTAGAGGAGATGCGCTTTGATGCATATGAGAATGCCAAACTCTATAAGATGAGGACCAAAGCCATACATGACAAGATGATATTCAGAAAGTCATTTCAGCCTGATCAGAAGGTACTACTTTACAACTCTAGGCTACACATATTTCCTGGGAAACTCAGATCTCGGTGGTCTGGGCCTTTTATTGTCAAAGAAGTATTTCCACATGGTGCTGTTGAGATTTATAATCCAAAGGATGGGACTACATTCAAAGTCAATGGTCACCGATTGAAACCATATCTCGAGGCTGTGACAGATATTGATGTGATGATTGTTTACTTGGATGATCCGACGATTACAGAATGATCATGGCCCAGTCTGGCTGAAGACGTTAAACTTAGCGCTTGGTGGGAGGCAACCCACGTATTCAGGTGTATTCTCTCATTTATCTTATTTTCTTTATTATATGCTCATTGTCATGCTATATTTTGTTCACATTGAGGACAATGTTCATAATAGGTTTGGGAGAGGGAATATTACTTGTATAAAAAAAAATTTCAAAATTGAAAAATCAAAAAAAAAATTTGATTAGTTTTTAGGTTGTTTGTTAGTACTTTTTCTTAGGTTTTGATAGTTTATCCCGTAATGATGCATGCTATAATTCTTAGGAGATTAATTTACATTGGAAGTGTAAGTATACTGGAGGATAGATACACTTAAGTGAGCATACCTTTCTATTACAGTCCTCTTGGAACAGGTGCTTAAACTAAGAAAATTCACTCACACACACTAGTTATATAAAGTAATACCATCTAGAAATTTGTTGATTACTAATTTACAGTGGGATGTCTTTAGTCATAGTCATTGGATGATGTGTAGTTGTCTGTTGAGCTTAAAAGATCATGATAGACTATTTACTTGGCTATGGCAAGGGATTGGAACCGGAAATGGGTTGAGAGTATAATACAGCCTGGACAAAATAAAGATGTGCTTGAAAATATATATGCTGAAAATGAAAATGCGAAAAAATGAAAACAAAATGAAAGAAAGGGGCTGCTTGACTTTATAGGATTAACTTAGACTGATGCTCGGGCCCGAAGCGGTCTCTTAAAACCTAATGCCCTAAGCTAAATTGGCTGGGAGTTATTGGCTTGAGTCATTGCTAAACCTAAGCATCTTGAAGTCAGGCCTTACACAGTCCTAGCGAAAAAAGGGAAAAGAAAAAAAAAGTCTGTGGTGTATTATCCTCTCAAATCTAGAATGTTGGACCCGAAGGAGGCGCGCAGATCTGTGCTATCATGAACCTAAAGATTACGATGACTATGTAGATTCTGATGTTCTTTGGTTAATGGGTAACACTGGATCTGTATAAAACAGAAATTTAGAATGTATTACTACAATGTTCTACACTTTCTACTATTTATGATTATCATGCTATATCATATTGAGCAGAAATTTCCAAAATGAAAGTGTGGAATAAAACCACTTACTTGAGGGCTTCTATATTCCTGTTGATTATGAACCAAGTACATGTGGTTGATTTTCTTAAGCATTGTAGTATGTATTTGTCGGGATAATAGGTTGTATGTTTTGCTATGTTTTAATTTTTGCTTTATTTTTGCACTTAGGTTAATTAGATTAATAAATACATGTTTGTGGGTAGCATGGCTACAAACCCTCACGAGACAACACTCGTCCTACTTGGGACACCTAGAGGTTTAACGGCTTGTTGCATACGCTCAATGCAATCGTGTTCCCTACGAAAGTGGTGTTTACTTTTATGCATTAGTTTCTTTAGTTGATTGTTTGATTTTGTTTTGTTTTGTTTTGCTAGGGACTAGCAAAATCTAGGTTTGGGGGTGTGATCTATACATGAAATATGCATTTTATTATCTCCTAAGCTTATGATTATGCTAGTGTTTGATTAGAATAACTACTACTTTAATATAGTTTTTGGTTTTTGTAGGAAACAAGAGTAATACACAGAAATGAGGAGAAAAGTAACTCGAATGGTTAAATCATCATAACTTCGTGTACAAATATCGGATTGGACAGATTCAAGTCTCATGTTCAAGAAGTCAGCTTTCCAACGCCACCAACCACGCGCAATTCGGAGTTCGGGACACAAAGTTATAGCCATTTGAAGTTTATGAACAGTAACTACGATCGATCGGCAATCACTGGGATCGATCGCCAGAGCCGCAAAAGCACTGTATTGAAGGACACGATCGATTGGCATAAAAACGATCGATCGTATCTACTGAAATTTTTCAATCGCGCAAGACAGTAACTACGATCGATCGGTATCATACGGCGTCGATCGGCACGCGATCGATCGGAGGAAAATAACGAAGGAATAGCGATCGATCGGATAGCGAACGATCGGCAATACGGACGATCGATCGCCGTTTGCGGCAAACCGGAATTAAGACCTATTTCGACTTAGATTTGGAAGGGGACTTCGTGGTTTCTCTTCACTATTATAAATAGGCCTTATGGGAGAACGTTTTGGGCACCACATATTCAACCTAGAGAGCAATTTGAGACCTTGGAGGCTAGAGAAAAGGAAGAAGAAGATGATGAAGATGATGGATTCTCTTCCCATGCTTGGCTAAACTCCTATCCAAGGCGTAGATAAAGCCCATTAATCTGGTTGTGTAGTTTCTTTTCTCTCATCTTATGTTTTTACTCTAGTTGGTGTATGAACCTTTGTTATGCAATTAAAGTTAATTCATTGAGTTTATTCTTTGTGCTTGAGAGAGACAAGAGTGGATTTTATGAATTTCAATCTGAAAGATTATTTGCATGTCTGAGAGGAATGTGAGTGTTCTGATTTGTCATATATTAATAAAGTTTCATTGATTTATGCTTGAGAGAGATAGATCACAATTCCATATGCTTAATCGATTTATGTGTTACGTCCGAGAGGAGAGCACTATAATTTGAATTGACAGGTGTATGTCTAAGAGGAATACACCAGCCAATTGGAAATCTTTATTTAAAAGAGAGAGAGAGAGACGATACACTAGTTATTGTGGTGGATTCGAAGCCTTGGTTTTCTCCACATTGATTAAAGCTCAACTTAGTAGTTAAAGTTCATAGCTTTATTTAGATTAAACAAAAACTGCAACTTTCTTCTCTTTAATTTGGTAAAAGATTAATCCGTCCCTGAGGTTCGACAACCCTTATCAATACTCACCGTAGTATAATTGCCTTGTGCACTTGCAAGGGTTTATATTTAAACGATCACCTGTCCCCACCATGATGTGCCTAAGTGGCAATTAGTACAGAGATTTCATGAGGGTGTGTGCGATCAGCACAAGACCCTAATAGATGCCTCCTGTGGAGGCACATTCATGAAAAAGACTCTGGATGATGCTTGGGATCTACTAGAGGACCTGAGCGAAAACTCTCTACATAGTGCCACCCTCTATAGATCTGAAGGCCATATGCCTGGTAGGAATGCCTTAAGGGAAGGCATATATGATGTCAAAGCCACCACGAGCTTAGAACACCAAGTGGCATCCCTTACATAGAGGTTTGACAAGTTTTTCTCACAGACTCCACCTTATACCCCAACCTCTCAAGATGTATGTGCCATCTGTGCCAGCCCTATGCACACCATTGTTGATTGCCCCTCTACTTCCCAGTATCCAAATCTTGTACATGAGCATATCAACCTTACACAAACCTATCAAATACCTACAACCCGGGGTGGCAAAATCATCCTAATTTCACCTGGAAACAACCCAATCAAGGGCCCACTTTCAATCAGGCCCCAAGACAAGAATTCCAACACCCGACTCAATTTTACCAACCAGCCACAAATCCCCCATTTGGCCAAACCAATAAGAAACCATCCTTCGAAGATCAAATGAGCCGAATGCTAGTCACCCAATCTACCCTCCTCTCAGATTTTAATGCAATGGAAGCCAAGGTGGACACCAAGATAGAAACCAAACACAAAGAGCTGACAGGTGAGCTAAGAACCCAGGCCGAGCTTGTCCATTCCCATACACAGTCCATTGCTAAAATAGAAACCCAATTGGGACAGCTAGCCCAATCCATGAACCATAGGGAAGCAGGTACCCTGCCAAGCCAACCACAGCAGAACCCTAGAGGACAATTTGCCGTCAAAGGTTCCCATTGTACAAATGAGCAGGTACAGGCCATCACTACCTTAAGGAGTGGTAAGCAAGTTGATAATCAGGTTAGGAACCCATCCATGGGTATTGCGAGTGACACAACTTCCCCAGATAAAGCTACAGAACCCACTCCAACCACACCTGTCTCGGTTAGTCTCCCACCACAGATTGATGTCCCAGCTGAGCCCATCAATGAAAAATCCTATATCGCTCGGGCTCCTTTTCCTCAATGCCACAACCAACCCTCCTCGTTTAGTAAGTCCCACCAACGAATGGAGGAAATGTTAGAGGTGTTCAAGCAGGTTAAGATCAACATTCCCCTCTTAGATGCCATCAAACAAGTGCCTGTGTATGCCAAGTTCTTGAAAGACTTGTGTACCCAAAAGAGAAAAACCAAAGCCCATGTCACCCAAAAGGTCTTTTTGACTAACCAAGTGAGCTCTTTACTGACCAATGCTATGCCACCTAAATTTAAGGACCCAGGTGTCCCTGTTATATCCATTGTCATCGGTGACCATACCATTGCCGAGCTCTCTTGGATTTAGGGGCCAGTGTCAACCTCCTCCCTTACTCAGTGTATGAACAACTTAGCCTCGGCGAGTTGCAGCCCACCTCAGTCACTCTTCAATTAGTAGACCGATCCATTCGCAGACCTAGAGGTGTTATAGAAGACGTTCTTCTAAGAGTTGACGGGTTCTGCTTTCCTGTTGATTTTTTCATCTTAGAATGGAACCAGTTGCCAATTCCAAATCCCAAATTCCTGTTATCCTTGACCGCCCTTTCCTAGCCATAGCCGATGCCACCATTAACTGTAGGTCAGGGCTCATGAACATCTCCTTCGGGAAAGTTAAATTAAACATCTTTAGTACTTTCCAACAACCCTCGAGTGAAGCTGAGTGCCTTATGGTTGACGACCTCGATGACCTAGTCCAGGAATACCTTCCATTTGCTGTGCTTAAACATGCCCTCGAGCACACCTTTTTCTATGACTTGATCGATAAATATGAGGGGTCCATCACCATTTAGTGGCTGCCCTACACCCTGGACATATCCTATGGAGACCCCATCCTGACCCTCTTCCTGTGTCCACCGCTCCACCACTAAAACTTTCCTTAGAGTCACCCCCTTCCTAGCTCCCTGAAGTACGCTTTCCTAGGTCCCAACGATACCCTTCCTGTGATTATCTCCTCCAGTCTATCTAGTGACCAGGAAGCCCAGTGATTAGAGATCCTGACCACACACAGGCGAGCTATAGGATGGACAGTAGCTAACCTCCGGGTTATAGACCCCTCTGTGTGCATGCATCGCATAAACCTGGAGGACCAGGCCAAACCTTCTAGGGAGGGGCAGCGACGGTTGAACCTTCACATGAGAGAGGTGGTGATGAAAGATATAATGAAACTCTTAGACGCTGGAATCATATATCCTATCTCCGACAGCGAGTGGGTGAGTCCCATCCAGGTTGTACCCAAGAAGTCAGGCTTAACTGTGAAAACAAACTTTGATGGTGAGCTAGTACCTGTGCGAGAGACTACGGGTTGGCGGGTGTGTATTGACTATAGGAAGCTGAACTCTAACACCCGTAAAGACCATTTCCCTCTCCCATTCATTGACGAAATCCTAGAGAAACTAGCGGGCTAGGAGTTTTATTGCTTTTTTATGGGTACTCAAGATACAAGCAAGTGCCAGTCTTTCCAGGGGATCAGGAGAAGACAACTTTTACATGTCCCTTTGGTACATTTGCATACCGTAAGATGCCTTTTGGTCTTTGCAATGCCCCTCCGACATTTCAGCGATGCATGATGTCCATTTTTTCCGACATGATTGATAAATTTTTGCAAGTTTTTATGGACGATTTTTCGGTGTTTGGTACTTATTTTGAGGATTGCTTGCATAATTTATCTTTGGTTTTAAAACGTTGTGAGGAAGCAAACTTAGTGTTTAGTTGGGAAAAGAGTCATTTCATGGTTCAACAGGGGATTGTGCTTGGACATGTTATATCAAAAAGGGGTATAGAGGTTGACAAGGCCAAGGTTGACCTGATTGCTAATTTACCACCACCTACATCAGTTAAGTAAATACGGTCTTTCCTTGGCCATGCAAGGTTTTATCGTCGATTCATCAAAGATTTTAGCAAGATATCACGTCCATTATGTCACCTTCTCGGTCAGGATGTGCAATTTGAATTTGATGAGTCATGCAAAGAAGCTTTTACCACATTAAAAACCCTCCTCTCTAGCTCCCCCATCATTAAGCCCCCTGACTATACACTGCCCTTCGAAATCATGTGCGATGCATCTAATTTTGCTGTAGGGGCAGTGTTAGGCCACCGCATCAACAAAATTTCTCATGTTATATACTATGCTAGCAAGACACTCATTGATGCTCAATTGAATTACACTACCACCGAAAAAGAGTCGCTTGCTGTTGTGTTTGCATTAGATAAGTTCAGGTCATATCTCCTGGGTAGTAAGATCATCATCTTCTCTGATCATGCAGCCTTGAGGTACCTTCTTTCCAAGAAGGATGCTAAGCCAAGACTGATCCATTGGATCTTACTCCTGCAGGAATTTGACTTTGAAATCAAAGATAAGAAGGGATCTGAAAATGTCGTGGCTGATCATTTATCCCGAATTCTAACCCCTGAATTGCTAAGCCACGTACCTTCCTTAATGAGCAGCTTTTTGCGGTCTCTACCACTGCTCCACCTTGGTATGCACATATTGTGAATTATCTTGTTGTGGGTCAACTCCCAACCTTTTGGTCTAAACATGATAAAGACTTATTTTTCTCTCAAGTCAAACATTACTATTGGGATGAACCTGACTTGTTTAAGATATGTGCAGATCAAGTCATAAGATGATGTGTCCCTGAGAGTGAGTTTCATTGCATCCTATCTTTTTGTCACTCATGCCTGTGGTGGACACTTCGGTGGAAGGAAAACTGCGGCCAAAGTACTTCAAAGTGGCTTTTATTAGCCAACTCTATTTAAAGACGCCCATGCTTATTGTCAATCTTGTGAAAGGTGTTAAAAATTGGGAGCCTTGTCTAAAAGGAATATGATGCCCTCACAACCTATTTTGATTGTATATTTATTTCATGTTTGGGGTATTGATTTTATGGGACCTTTTCCACCATCTTTTGGTCATACATATATTCTTGTTGCTGTTGATTATGTGTCTAAGTGGATTGAAGCTATTGCCACTAGGACCAATGACCAAAAAGTTGTGCTGGATTTTCTGAAATCTAATATTTTTAGCAGGTTTGGAATTCCTCGAGCTATTATTAGTGATGGTGGTTCTCATTTTTGTAATAGGTCTTTTGAGGCTCTTCTTAAGAAATATTCTGTCACCCACAAGGTTGCCACGCCATACCATCCTCAGACAAGTGGCCAAGTGGAGGTCTCCAATCGCCAAATCAAGCAAATTCTGGAGAAGACGGTTCGCCCCGATAGAAAGGATTGGTCCTTGAGACTGAATGATGCATTATGGGCCTACCGGATAGCATTCAAGACCCCTATTGGTATGTCTCCTTACAGATTGATATATGGCAAAGCTTGCCATTTACCTGTTGAGTTGGAACACCAGGCTTATTGGGCTATTAAGGCCTACAACTTTGATCTGGATAAAGCCGGTGAGCAGTGAAAAGTCCAACTAAGTGAATTAGAGGAGATGCGCTTTGATGCATATGAGAATGCCAAACTCTACAAGATGAGGACCAAAGCCGTACATGACAAGATGATATTCAAAAAGTCCTTTCAGCTTGATCAGAAAGTGTTACTCTATAATTCTAGGCTCCACATATTTCCTAGGAAGCTCTGATCTCGGTGGTCTGGGCCGTTTATTGTCAAAGAAGTATTTCCACATGGTGTTGTTGAAATCTAAAATCCAAAAGATGGGAGTACATTCAAAGTTAATGGCCACCGTCTCAAACCCTATCTCGAGGCTGCTGGTGAGCTGGATGACGGGCTGGTGAATTTAATTTATCCGATAATTACATAATGATCGTGGCTCAGTCTGGCTGAAGACATTAAACTTAGCGCTTGGTGGGAGGCAACCTACGTATTCAGGTGTATTCTCTCCTTTTCTTCTCCTTATTGTCTTATTTTCATTGCCATTTTTCATTTGTTGTACATTCGGGACAATGTACAAATTAGGGTTGGGGGAGAGGATATGCTCTGCGGTACATCGACACCGTTCATCTTCAATCTAACGGGCACTGTTTCTTGATTTATACAACGATCGATCGCGGGTCGTCTTCCTCGCGTTTAAAATCCGAACGGCCGCGGCAAGAGAAATCTATTTCCACTCGCCGCCGCAGTTTCCGACCCTTGTTTGAGCTAAAACTCCGGCGCCTGAAGGATTTTTGCACGTAGACTCCGGATCCGGTCTGTTTTCAAGATTTCCATCTCCTTTCATCGGATTTATTCATTGTTTTTCCGGTAAGCCTAAACTCAAAAGTTGATTTTTTTTTCTTGGTTTTTGGTAGATGTTTTTGAAATCTTACTCATGCATGCCCTTATATTGATTATTGCGATTCTTATGTGTGACTTTCAGCCTCTGATTCTTCGATTTTAGGTGTTTTCTTTAATTTTTAGGATTTGTGTTCATGCGGTGAATAGTGTTTTGCTTTAAAAAAAACCGAAATTAAGCCTCCGGGATATCTCTGCATACATACTCTTGGATTGATGATTGCGATTAATATGCATGTTGGATTTTCGATTTATTATTATTATTATTATTTATTTTTTTAAAAAAAATAATTTTGGAAAAATTCAATGTAGATCTGCTGTCTTGTGTCATTTATTGTTATATGATTGCTATGATGATGAACTGAAATTACGTGCTGAAATAATTGTATTTGCTGTGGTTTTCACTATTATCCTTGGTTTTCAGGTACAATGCCTCTGAAATCAGTCGCTCACAAACGCTCAAGGGGTGAAGCTTCTACTTCACGTCCTATTCCTTCCACTCCTGCACCTGTGACTCTTCCATTGCCCCGGCCGCTTCAGTATGAGAGACTAGTCATCCTTAATCCCGACATTCCTGATTTGCCGACACAAAGATGGATAGAGACTCGGCCAGATTTGGTGCATTACTTCACCCATATTGCATCCAAGCATCAAAATGTGTATCAACTAGTGCACGAAGATTCGGTACGAGAGTTCTATTTGAATGGCACCATTGAAGACAATGAAGATCCAGAACAGGTGACCATTAATAGTATGGTATGTGACACTCCTATCTGTATCCGCGCCGCTGATATAGCCAAGGCCATGGGCTGCGAACGAGGTACAATTCATCATCCCGACTTCACTGGATATAAATTTCCTAAGCATCACAGTGTTACCGGTCGCTTGATGGGGTCAGCAGTAGGTCCTAGGTGTACGACATATATTTTAGCCATCAGCATGCTACCAGAGTTACGTTTTGCTTTGTTGATTCTACAGCATGACGTATGGTCGGCTCGGAAGGAGAAAGTCGACCTCACTATGACTGATCTATTATATGTATTCGGTGACGATACCAGGTGTGGTGATCTTGATTTACCTTCATTCATTTTTGAGCAAATGAAGGAGATGATGGTGGGGCGCAAAGATGAGCGATTGCCATATCCCTTTATTCTCGAGCGGGTATTTCAGACCTATGGGATGCGCTTTCCAGATCATGCACGATTATCTCGCGGACTTGGCCCCATTAGAATTGATGCTTATAACCGTATGATGGGCCACACACATCGCGAAGCTTTTCCACGGCTCCACCGTCCTGAAGAGATACCCGAGGATCGGCAACCACCTTGGGCGACTATGCAGTAGCAGATCACCGATCTCACTGGACATGTGCAGGAGATGCAGCAATCTCAGCAGGAGATTTAGGCATCACAGTAGGAGATTAGGGCAGCCCAGCAGGCACTTCAAGATTCCCAGCATGCTATTACAGAAGCCTCTACTCCATAGTCGATTTTCTTCGTGATTGGCGTTTCCCTTCTTCGGGTGGTGCAGACGACGATGACCAGGACTCTTAGTCCACTCTTTTTCTGGTGTTTTCCTTCCTCTTTCTCTTTTACTTTTATAAGATCATTGTATTTTTATCTTTTGTTGTGCATTGAGGACAATGCTTATATTAGGTTTGGGGGAGAGGATGTGCTTCATTGTTAAATCAGAAAAAGAAAATAAAAAAAAGTTAAATTTGTTTGAATAGTTTTAAGTTGTTTGTTAGTAGTTTTTCATAGGTTTTGAAAGTTTATCCCGTAATGATGCATGTTACAGTTCTTAGGAGATTAATTTACATTGGAAGTGTAAGTAAGTATACTGGAGGATAGATACACTTAACTGAGCATATCTTTATGTTACAGTCCTCTTGGAACAAGTGCTTGGACTAAAAAAATTCACTCACACACATTAGTACATAAAATAATACCATCTAGAGATTTGTTGAATGCTAATCTACAGTGGGATGTCTTTAGTTATAGTCATTGGATGATGTGTAGTTATCTGTTGAGCTTAAAAGATCATGATAGACCATTTACTTGGCTATGGCAAGGGATTGGAACCGGAAATAGGTTGAAAGTATAATACAGCCTGGACAAAATAAAGATGTGTTGAAAAAAAAATATATGAATGCTGAAAATGAAAATGCAAAAAAAAAATAAAAACAAAATGAATGAAAGAGGCTGCTTGACTTTATAGGATTAACTTAGGCTGATGCTCGGGCCCAAAGCGGTCTCTTAAAACCTAAAGCCCTAAGCCAAATTGGTTGGGAGTCATTGGCCTGGGTCATTGCTAAACCTAAGCATCTTGAAATCAGGCCTTACACAGTCCTATTTAAAAAAAAAGTCCATGGTGTATTATCCTCTCAAATGTAGAATGTTGGACCCGAAGGAGGTGTGCAGATCTGTGCTATCATGAACCTAAATATTACGATGACTATGTAGATTCTGATGTTGTTTGGTTAATGGTAACACTGGATTTGTATAAAACAGAAATTTAGAATGTATTGCTACAATGTTCTACACTTTTACTATTTACATTATCATGCTATATTATATTTGAGCAAAAATTTCAAAGATGAAAGTGTGGAATAAAACTACTTACTTGAGGGCTTCTATATTCCTGTTGACTATGAACCAAGTACGTGTGGTTAATTCTCTTAAGCATTGTAGTTTGTATTTGTCGGGATAATAGGTTTGTGTGTTTTGCAATATTTTATTTTTTGTTTTATTTTTGCAAGTAGGTTAATTAGATTAATAAATACATGTTTGTGGGTAGCATGGCTGAAAACCCTCTCGAGACACAACTCATCCTACTGAGGACACCCAGAGATTTAACAGCTTGTTGCATACGCTCAATGCAATCGTGTTCCCTACGAAAGTGGTGTTTACTTTTATGCATTAGTTCATTTAGTTGTTTTCATTGATTTTGTTTTGCTAGGGACTAGCAAAATCTAGGTTTGGGGGTGTGATCTACACATGAATTATGCATTTTATTATCTCCTAAAATTATGATTATGCTAGCATTTGATTACAATTTCTACTACTTTAATATAGTTTTTGGTTTTTGTAGGAAACAAGAGTAATACACAGAAATGAGGTGAAAAGTAACTCAAATGGTAAAATCATCATAACTTCGTCTACAAATCTCGGATTGGACTGATTCAAGCTTCATGTTAAAGATTAAGAAGTCAACTTTCCAACGCTACTAACCACGTGCAATTTGGAGTTTGGAGCAAAAAGTTATAGCCATTTGAATTTAATGAACAGTAACCACGATTGATCGGATATCAATGCGATCAATCGCGTCAGCCGCAAAAACAAGTGTATTGAAGGAAACGATCGATCGTCACAAAAATGATTGATCGTATCTACTGGAATATTTGATCCGTGCAAGACAGTAACGACGATCGATCGGTATTATACAACGTCGATCGCCAAAGCGATCGATCGGAGGAAAATAACGAAGGAATTGCGATCGATCGGTATGCGAATGATTGGCAATATGGGGCAATCGATCGCCGTGTGCTGAAAACTGAAATAAGACCTATTTCGACTCGGATTTGGAAGGAGACTTCGTGGTTTCTCTTAACTCTTATAAATAGGCCTTATGAGAGAACGTTTTGAGCAATCTTGGAGACCAACCCTTGGAGATTTTAGAGCTAAATTGGAGGCTAGAGCAAAGGAGAGAAGAAGATGAAGAACATGAAGAACACGATGGTGATTTCTCTTCCAATGCGAGGCTAAACACTTTTCCAAGGCGTAGATGAAGCCCAATAATCTGGTTGTGTTGTTTCTTTTCTCTCATTTTATGTTTTTACTCGAGTTGATGTATGGATTTTATTGTGTAATCACTGTTAATTCAATAAAGGTTTGTTCTTTGTACTCGAGAGAGACAAGAGTGAATTCTTGTGAGTTTCAATCTAAAGAATACTTGCGTATCCGAGAGGAACGTGAGTAGACTGAGGTGTTATATATCAATAAAATTTCATTTGTTTATACTCGAGAGAGATAGATCGCAATTCCATGTTTTAACCGTTTTATGTGTTACATCTGAGATGAGAGCACTATATTTTGAGTTGACAAGTGTATGTCCGAGAGGAATATGCTAGCCAATTGGAAATCTTTATTCAAAAAGATGGAGATAGACGATACACTAGTTTATTGTGGTGGATTCGAAGCCTTGGTCTTCTCCACATTGATTAATTCTCATTTAGTTTAGTTAAAAGTTCATTACTTTCTTAGTTTAGAATCAACACTGCTGGTTTCTTTTGAATTTGGTAAATCATTAATCCGTCCCTGAGATTCGACAACCCTTATCAATATTCACCGTAGTACAATTGCCTTGTGCACTTGCAAGGGTTTTATATTTAAACGATCCCCTATGTGTGCCAGAAATTTGGATTTTATTCTATTTTCCTTGTTAAAATTTTATTTGCTGTAATAAAAATTAAGTAGGTTCATTTCATATTTTTGATAATGTTGAATGTTGCATTATACTGAATTACGGGTGACCGATTACACATCCTTTCGTGATGGCATAATTGGTTGAGTTTTCGATTGTTCGGTCGCGTGCCAGGGGTTTCAGCCTCGAGATGTTACTATCTTTGAAGGCTTCCACACTTCGATCGAGGTCTGCGATCTTGGGGCATGACAGTGTGGTATCGGAGCTTCTGAGTCAGTCATATACAGTATGAACGTTATTGAATTATGAAATGAGTTTGTGGAACTCGATGAGCAGTAGAGAAAGACCTAGGAGAACTTATTAATAAACTTATTTGAAGTGAGAATTTAGAAGAAGTGTTAGGAAACCTTAGTTTTACAAGCCTTTGCAATAAGGCCCTGATCTATACGCCGAGGACTCAGAGTAGGGATCATTTTGATAAATGGAATAAAACGATGTTTGATTGATTGCTTGTTTTACATTTCTTTGGGTTGTTTCTTTGAGTTGTGTTTTTCGTGTGAGATGGCCGCTTAGGAGTTAAAGGGATGAGGGATGAATTAAAAATTGACCTTTATGTAAGATTTCTAATTCATCTTTTTCTTTGACTATAGATACATGAGGATAGTGAACTCAAAAGCTCGTGGACGTCGACCCAATGCTATTCGTAACCCCTTGCAGGAGGAGGGAGCGAGTCAGAATATGTCTGACATGGTTAGGCAGTTGGCTAGAAAGGTTCAAGAGAGCTGGACCCGAGTTTTTCGATGAAGATAACCCAGAAAAAGCATAACGTTGGATGGTAGAAGTGGAGAGATATTCAAGGGTATGAAGGTACCTCTAGCGGATCAGGTAACCTTTGCACCTTTTTTGTTAGTTGGAGAGGCAGTATTCTGGTGGGAGTCTACCGAGCATAACAATTTCACTGCTGGTCAAGACATCACCTGAGAGGAGTTCTAGGAAATATTTAATAAGAAGTATTTTCCACCACACATTCAGCGACAAAAAGAGAAGGAATTCCTAGAGTTATTGCAAGGTTCAATGACTGCGCTACAGTATGAGATGAAATTTGAACAGCTAAAGAGGTTTGCTACGAACGCCTGCCCTAATGATTTGGTTAAGGCACAACATTTTGTTGATGGGTTGAAGGATGGTTTAAGGTCAAAGGTGTTGTCTCCGACCGCGGTAGCGAAAGCAGTCGAGCTAGCCTCTATCCTGGAAGATGATTTCAAGAGGACCATGGAGAAAAAGAATAACCAGATCAAGAATGACTTAGGGCATTAGGCTGATGCTTAGGCCCAAAAGTGGTCTATACTTAAAACCTAATGTCCTAAGCCAACCTAGTTGGGAGTCATTGCTAAACCTAAGCATCTTGAAGTCAGGCCTTACACAGTCCTATTGAAAAAAAAAGTCTATGGTGTAATATCCTCTCAAGTCTAGAATGTTGAACCTGAAGGAGGCGCGCAGGCATTTGTGTTATCATGAACCAAAAGATTACGATGACTATGTAGATTCTGATGTTCTTTGGTTAATGGGTAACACTAGATATGTGTGAAACAAAGATTTAGAATGTAGGACTACAATGTTCTACCCTTTTACTATTTACATTATCATGCTATATTATATTTGAGCAGAAAGTTCTAAGATAAAAGTGTGGAATAAAACCACTTACTTGAGGACTTCTATATTCCCGTTGATTATGAACCAAGTACGTGTGGTTGATTTTCTTAAGCATTGTGGCTTGCATTTGTTGGGATAATAGGTTTGCTTGTTTTGCAATATTTTATTTTGTTTTGTTTACACTTAGGTTAATTAGATTTATAAATACATGTTTGTGGGTAGCATGGCTGCAAACCCTCATGAGACACAACTTGTCCTACTATGGCACCTAGAGGTTTAATGGCTTGTTGTATACACTCAATGCAATCGTGTTCCCTACGAAAGTGGCATTTACTTTTTTATTTTAGTCTTTTGAATGCATTAGTTCCTTAGTTTGTTTGTTTGATTTTGCTAGGGACTAGCAAAATGTGGTTTGAGGGTGTGATCTACACATTAAATATGCATTTTATTATCTCCTAAGCTTATGCTTATGTTAGTGTTTGCTTAGAATTAGTGCTACTTTGATGTAGTTTTTGGTTTTTGTAGGAAACAAGAGTAAGATATAGAAATAAGGTGAAAATGACTCTAATGTTTGAATCTTCATAACTTCATGTGCATATATCCCATTTAACTGATTCAAGTTTCATATTAAATTTCAAGAAGTTAGCTTTCCAACGCCACCGACCGCACACAAATCGAAATTAGGAGTAAAAAGTTATGACCATTGGAAAATTGGGCTGCAGGAATAAACCGAGAGAACGATCGATCGTCCCGTATTGGCGATCGATCGCCGTGTGCGAAAAACCAAAAATTGACCTATTTTGACTTGGAATTGGAAGGGGTCTATTGTGTTTCCTTCCCAACCTTATAAATAGGCCTTAATAGGAATGTGTAGAGCATTAGAGAATAGGAATTGGAGGCTAGAGAGGAGCAAGAGAATGAGTCTTTTGGAGCCAAGGAAGAAAAAGGATTCACGCCAATGGATCTACAAAAAAAACTTGATCGTTTAAATATAAACCCTTACAAGTGCACAAGCCAAATGTACTATGACGAGTATTAAAGGGTTGTCGAACCTTGGGGATGGTTAAATACTTTACCAAACTCAAGGAAGATAAGATTTAGTTTAACTAATTCTAAAGAAAGCAATGAACTTTAGCTAATCTAATTGAGATTTAATCAATATGGAGAAGTATCATGGTAATGAATCCACCACTAGATATGCAATTACTACTCTCAATTATTATTAGGCATAAGTTAGTATGATATAGTAACTTGTATTCATGGTCAGACACACAAATCACAATGATTTCACTCACGTTCTTGGTCGAACATGAAAGTTCATCCACTATCATGTAATTAATTCTATCCTTGGCCGAGCATAAAATCAATCACAAACCTGTTCTTGGTCAAACACATGGATTAAAAAGATCTAATTCCATTCATAACCAATCAAGTCTATGGTCAAGCACTCAAAAGAAACTCATGAAATAGCATTAAGCATGAATCATAATCAACTTTATTAGATTAAACTATCAAGAGTAGCAATACACATATCTAGGGCTTAACAAAGAATTTAGTTACACATAGAAAGAGAAAAAAAAAAGCTTGTTTATGTAGATCCATTGCATGAATCCTTCTTCTTCTTTGGCCTCCACAAGACTCCTTCTCTTGCTCCTCTCTAGCCTCCAAAATAGGTTCTCTAATGCTATACACATTCCCTTTAAGGCCTATTTATATAGTTGGGAAGGAAACACAAAAGACCCCTTCTAATTCTAAGTCAAAATAGGTCAATTTTTTGTTTTACGCACACAGCAATCGATCCCCAATACGGGTCGATTGATCTTTCTCTCGGTTTATTCCTGCAGCCCGATTTTCTAATGGTCATAACTTTTTACTCTGAACTCCGAATTGAGTGGGTCGATGGCATTGGAAAGCTGACTTCTTGAACTTTAATATAAATCTTGAATCAGTTCAACCAGAGATATGCACAGGAATTATGAAGATTCAAACATTGGAGTCATTTTTCACCTCATTTCCCTATCTTACTCTTGTTTCCTACAAAAACAAAAAAAAACATTAAAGTAGAACTAATTCTAATCAAACACTAACATAAATATAAGCTTAGGAGATAATAAAATGCATATTTCATGTGTAGATCAAAGAACCAGGAGAATAAGCTGAAGCATCTAGGAGATAGGCATTTCGGTAACAATAACAATCATGGTCATCATCGTCCTTTCAAGTAGCAAAGGCAGCAGCAGCAGAACCGGGCGAATGTTCCGAATCTCTAGCAGTTTCGAGGAAATGGCAACAGCAATGGCAACGGTGGTCGTTGCAGAATATGTGGTGAGAACACGCACTTGGGTAAACTGTGTCCTCAGGATACATGGAGGTGTTTCACTTGTAACGAGATTGGGCATATATCTCCTTATTGCCCTAATAGAGAGAAGAAGACCGAAGCTGAGGCGAGTAAGAAGGCGCAAGTGAGGATCTTTGCTCTGTCGTCGGAAGACGCGCGTGCTTCGAATGAGGTCATTGAAGGTACTCTTCTTGTCCTCAATAGATTCGCTAGAATGTTGATCAATCCAGGAGCGTCGCGATCATTTATTTCTTCGGTGTTTGCACTAAGTTTAGATAAGACATTGTCTAGAATGAGTGATGATCTTGTGATTTCTACTCCTATTGGAGATTCGGTGATAGCAACCGAATATATTGAAAACTCTCATGTGATGGTAGAGGATAAAGTACTATGTGCTAATCTTGTACTGATTGATATGCGTGATTTTGATATAATATTGGGAATGGATTGGTTAGCCAAATACAGTGCCCATGTGGACTGTACTAAGAAGAGAGTTCATTTTAAAATTTGTGGAGTGAGAGATATTATTTCAGGGAATTCGATCTAGGAAAGAAAACTGTGTTATATATGCCGTGAAAGCTCAGAAATTGATGGCTAGATGTTATAGAGCCTATTTAGCTAATATGATACCTGTAGAGATGCCTACCCTGAGAATTGTGGAGATAGAGGTAGTGCGGGATTTTCCAGAAGTCTTTCCAGATGAGTTATCTCGTTTGCCACCAAAGAGAGACATTGATTTTACTATCGATTTGATACCAGGAACATCACCTATATCTAAAGCACCATATTGAATGACACTTGCTGAGTTGAAAGAACTGGAGGAGCAGTTACACGAATTGTTGGACAAAAGATTCATACGGCCTTGTGTTTCCCCATGGGGTGCGCCAGTATTGTTTGTAAAGAAAAAGGATGGATCAATGAGGTTATGTATTGACTACCGAATGTTGAATCAAGTCTCCGTGAAGAATAAGTATCTGTTACCCATAATAGATGATTGGTTTGATCAGTTGCAGTCAGCAAAGGTATTCTCGAGGATTGATCTGAGATTCGAATACCATCAGTTAAGGATCAAGGAAGAAGATATATCCAAGACAGCGTTCAGGACCAGGTACGGACACTATGAATTCCCAATAATGCCGTTTGGATTGACAAATCCACCAGCAACATTTATGGTTATGATGAATAAGATTTTTGTGGATCTATTGGATCATTTTACAATAGTATTTGTGGATGACATTTTGGTATATTCGACGAGTTTGGAAGAACACAGAACACACTTGGGATTGGTATTACAAATTTTGAAGGATAACCAATTATATGCTAAGTTGAGTAAGTGTGAATTTTGGCTGGACAAAGTGAATTTTCTTGGACATGTTATTTTGAAAGATGGAGTGTCGGTAGACCCAACGAAGGTGGAAGCAGTATTGAATTGGGAACAGCCTAAGAATGTCACAGAGATTCAAAGTTTCTTGGGATTGGCAGGTTATTATCATAGATTCATTGAAGGATTTTCAAGTTTGCCTTTACTAATGACGAAATTGACCAAGAAGGGAGTGAAGTTCATTTGGGATGATGCATGTAATAGAAGCTTCAAGGAATTAAAGAAAAGATTGACATTGGCACCGATTTTAACTTTCCATCAGGATCAGGAGGATTTTTCATTTACAGTGATGCTTTGAAAAGTGGATTTTGATGTGTGTTGATGCAGCATAGACGTGTTGTGTCATATGCAACAAGGCAATTGAAGATTCATGAGCAAAACTACCTAACTCATGACTTGGAACTAGTAGCAGTAGTTTTTGCGTTGAAGATTTGGAGATGCTATCTGTATGGAGAAACTTTTGAAGTATATACTGATCACAAAAGTTTAAAATATATCTTTTCTCATAAGGATTTAAACATGAGGCAGATGAAATGGCTAGAATACTTAAAGGACTATGATTTCTCAATCCACTATAATCCAGGTAAGGCGAATGTAGTAGCAGATGCATTAAGTAGGAAGACTGGAATAGTTGCTCACATGATGGTGCATGAATGGAGATTGATTCACAAGATGGGAGAGTGTCATTTGGAATGGCAGACTTCAAAGAAGACATCATTTCTTGGAAATATTTCAATTAGATCGGTTATACATGAGAAAGTGCTGGAAGCACAAAAGAAGAATCCTCAGTTGCAAAAGTTATTGGACAAGCCAAATGTTAAATAAGGAGATGATGGAAGTATGCGATTTCGAGGAAGATTGGTGGTACCTAAGGATGTTGAGTTAAGGCAAGAAATTCTTGGAGAGGCACATCTGTAATACCCGAAAAATTAGTAAGTTTATTAAAACCGAAATTAGACCTTATCAATGCTTGATTTTGTTATGTTCTACTTCATCTTATTAAAGAGGGTGAAGAGAGCTTTCCAACGCCACCGACTGTGCGCGATTTGGAGTTCAGAGTAAAAAGATATTAGAAGTTAAATTTTGAATTGCCGTGGTTGCGATCGATCGTCAAGATTTATGATCAATCGGCCCATATTGAACCAACCGATCGCCTCGCTAAACGATTGATCGTATCTACTGTAATTTTTTATTATTTTGATTTCGGAGCAAACGATCGATCGGCTGTATTGCGATTGTTTGCAGAAAGCATGCGACGATCGATCGCCGTGTAGCCGATCGATCGCCCATTGCGGTTTGGGATTTTGTTGCCGTTTTTGGCTTGGATTTGTTTGGGGAAGATGTCAGATCCTAACTAGACTGGGATTGCACGTTCCTAGAGGGATCTTGGAGCTTTCTTATTGGTGGAAAGAGTCCATGATATGGGAGGACTTGTTTAAGAAGATATCTCCCCAAACTCTATATAAACCCTTGAGGAGTTGGCTTGTGCTATTGAAACCCTAGCCTTAGAACGTCCAAAGCCTTATTCTTCTCCTTCCCACGTTCACCCTTCTCCTAAAGGCTTCTTCCTTGTTGGAGATTCGCAAGAGCTAGGAGCGGGAGCTTGGTTGCAAAGCAAGGAAGGCAAACGACACGTGAAGAAGGAGGATCTTCGCGAGATAAGAGTCGGATGGTTTTTCCCTTTTCTTTTCTTCATCTATATGATGTTTATAAGTATTCTTTGTCAGTACCATGATGTATTGCAAAGTACCATGATGTATTGCTTTGACTCATGTGAGATTATTGACTTATGACTCTATTTTCCGTTCTTATTGTGATATGATCATGTATGCTTTCATGCTAAGTGTCTAGATGGGATTCATACCCAAAGTTGGTTGCTTTATTCATTATTCAGAGTCCAGAAGTCCTAATCTTATATTGTTGACCTTAATCCACGTTGATTCTTGTGTCATATTGATTGTCTTGTATTAATTGTCCTATTTTTGATGTGTTAACATCTAAGATTGTGATATATGCTATGTTACATGATAAAAAGGTGTACTTTGGTAATTCCAGACAATCTTAGGGTCTGTAATTGATTTAGGAGGGGAATATTGTTGTCTGTTAATAATATATTATCACCTATAATGTGTTATTAAGTGAGAAAATCAAGTTTAATTAAGAATCTTAATCTCGGCCAGAACTATTTCTATGCTGACAGTTGGTAGTAATTAAATCATAACTAATTCAAGGAAAATAAAAAGTTAAAAAATAAGTAGGGTTAGAAACTAGACTCGTAAGTGTATTACCAATAAAAATTTCAGAGGTTAAGTCTTACTGTACAGAGTCCGACAGCCGTTGGAAGAGGACTGTTGTGCAGAAGGCAGTGAGTTGAATCAGAGAGAAAATACTAAGTATCCAAATAACATTATGTAATATGAGATGAGAATAATTAACGTGTCAACATCAGTAATTGGACTATATGTTTATGGAATATCACAGTAAGGTTGGGTTAGAGTTAATCCAATTAGGAGGGACAATCCTTTGATCAAGAGAATCGTAACCATTTATTGTAAAGCGTTGATGTCGGTTTGAGGTTCCACTTAGAATTCAAATCATCTAAGACTTTTTAGTATTCTTATCTCCGATATTTGTATTATAAAATTCTAATTGTATGGGGAATTCCTATCTAGGGCTGAGTATGAAAAGTATGTATTGATTGTAGTTATATTCTTTTGGTGAGTTGTCATTATCCAAGGTGTTTGCATTTCCTTATTATTTCAATGAGAGAGTTGTATGTCTTTGAGAAGCTTTGTTATTATACCCAACTCCACTAAGTGAGTGATATGTTGTCCAAAGACCTTGATGTTCTGTTCATACTCCGTGAGTGAGTCATTATGGTAAGAGTTACCTTATTCTTAGAAAGTTGAGACCTATGTTGTTGTTTGATTCATTGTCCGGTTTGACATTGACCTACTTCTTTACTATTTGTTTGGTGGAATCATAGTATGCTCACAAGCCATTGCTAGGTCCAGCGTGACCTCCGATATTTATGGAATTTTAATTCCTTATTGCCCAAAGGGAGGCAAATACGTACGTTTAGGCTGCATGACATTACGGAAGGTCTGCAATCTCCGCTCATTGTGCCCGTAAGCACAGATGGGGCCACCATGCCTAGACGCGTGGCCGGGTTCCGAAGGGAGAACCTCTAGGATGTTCTGGTAAGTATCCACGTGGTCGGTAAACAGCGAGCAGAAATTGAATCTCTTTGCACATTCGATGTTGAGAGGTATTATGATTGTTGATTCTTTTCCTTACACCGTTGACATGTTTGGAGTGGTATATGTTGCTATCCTTTCTCTATATTTGAGAGTCAGGAATCCTTTTGTGTTGATTGACCTTTCTTTTTGGGTGTATAGACCTTTGGTTTAGTCCAGATGTTGTTAAATATCCATAATCCTTTGTTATCTTTATTTCTCTTCACACTGCTTGACTCTTTATCAGTGGGTTTTTACATCCTATTGAGTGTTTCTATGAAATACTCATGCATCCTCTGATGCAGGTGCAAAAGAAAGCTGAGTTCAAGAAGTTGCAATAGAGGAAAGGCAGTTGGAGGAGCCGTGAAGAGATTGGAAGTTTACTTAGTTATTTGCTTTGTTTATTTTGATGCTTTTGACATTGTTGGCTGTTGTATACCATAGACTCATAAGTTTATTTTATTTATTTTTCTTAAAGGGTTATTGCTAGAATAATAATTAAGTATATTCATTTCATATTATTTAATGATGTCTGCTATTGTACTACACTGACTGTGGGCATAATTGGTTACACATCCTTTTGCGATGATTGTAATCGGTGGTGAGATCGACTATTCGATCGCATGCTGGGATCTCTACCTCGAAATGTACTTCATTTGTTGGCTTCTGTACTCCGATCGAGGTGTGGAATTTTGGGGCGTGACAACATCACTCTCAATATACCATTCATCCATAAGGTACGGAGTTGTACCAGGATTTGAAGAGGATTGTTTGGTGGAATGGGATGAAAAGAGATATCGGCAAGTTTGTGTCGAAATATTTGACTTGTCAACAAGTGAAAGTCGAACATCAGAGACCGGCTAGATTGTTACAACCATTGGAGATTCCACAGTGGAAATGGGAGCATGTCACGATGGATTTTGTTGTGGCATTGCCAAAGACTCAAAAGCAGAGAGATGTTATTTGCGTTATTGTCGATCGACTCACAAAGACAACACATTTTCTTCTGATTCAATGGAAGCAAAATCCAGAGAGTTTGGCGGAGTTATTTATTAGAGAGATCCTGAGACTCCATGGTACGCCTTTATCTATTGTGTCTAATAGAGAGATGCAGTTTACGTCGCGAATATGGAAGAGTATTCAGGATGCTTTGGGAACTAAGCTGAATTTTAGTATAGCTTTTCACCCACAGAGTGACGGACAGTCAGAGCGAACGATTCAGACTATGGAGGACATGCTTAGAGCATATGCAATTGATTAGAAAGGTAATTGTGATGATTATTTACCGTTGATCGAGTTTGCTTACAATAACAATTATCATTCTAGTATTGGTATGGCACCATTTGAACCACTATATAGAAGACTGTGTAGATCACCTACATGCTGGATGGATGTTGGAGAGAACCAAGTGCCGAGATCGGAATTGGTGCAGTATTGTGTAGAAAAAGGTGAGACAGATTAGACAAAGATTACAGACGGCTCAGAGCTGCCAAAAGAGTTATGCAGAAATTCGTCAGAGATAATTGGAATTTCAAGAAGGAGATCATGTATTCTTGAAAGTATCGTCTTCAAAAGGAATTATGAGGTTCGGTAAGAAAGGGAAGTTGAGTCCGAGTTTTGATAGACCGTTTGAAATCTTGGAACGAGTTGAACTGGTTGCATATCAGAGAGCTTTACCTCCACAGTTGGCAGAGGTACATAATATTTTCAATGTTTCTATGCTAAGGAAGGATGTGCCAGATCAATCACATGTTCTAGAGTACACAGCTATGGAATTGGAGGCAGATTTGACATTTTCGGTTAAGCCTGTTAAGTTATTGGACAGGAAAGTTCAAGTGTTGAGATGGAAAACTATTCATTTGGTGAAAGTGATGTGGCAAAGCTAGCTCTCTAAGGAAATGACTTGGGAAATGAAAAGTGAGATGAGAAAATCCTACCCTGAATTGTTTGCAAAGTGAGTAGCTGCATTTCGAGGACGAAATGTTCTTTTTAGGAGGGGAGGATGTAACACCCGACAAAAATTAGTATGCTTACTAAAATTGATTGATCTAAAATACGAAATTTCTATGTTTTCAATTTGGGCTGAAGTACGCGAAGAGGGCTTTCCAATTCCACAGACGGTGCGCAATTCAGAGTTCGGAGCAAAAAGTCATACTAGTTTAAATTTTGGTATGCGATCGATCGCCAGGGCATGCAATTGATTGCGTTTGCCCCAATCGATCATTTTTACTGGAAATTTGGCAATTTAAGGCAGTGTTCAATCACCATAGGCGACGATTGATCGTAAGTACCGTGGCATCGCGGATTTGTGCCGTGATCAATCACCTATGGTCGCATTTGATCACACCGACAGAAACTGAATACGGAAATTGCGTTTTTGTTAGGATTTTTTTAGAAATGGATACCAAATGCTAACCAAACTTGGAGAGGACGTCTATCTAAGGATTTTGGAAGGATTTCTATTGGAGGAAAGAGATCATAATAAGGAAGGAATTGCATTAGAGAAGAAATCCTACAAATTCTATATAAAAACATGAGAGGGGATAGTTTGTGCTATTTATATCAAAGCCCTAGCTCTAAGAAGCTTGTACTTTTCTCCTTCCCACGTTCACCCTTCTCTCAAGCCGCTTCTTGAGTTGAGTCTTCATCTAAAGCTTGGAGTGGAGGCATCGTTGCGAAGCGAAGGAGGCGAACAATGCGTAAGGGCGAGACTTTGGTGAAATAAAGAGTAGGATGGTTTTTTCCTATTCGATTCCTTTTCTTCTCATATATGAATATTGATTCATTTATTCATAAACATTGATATATATATATATACTAATTTGAATATATTTTTATACATAGTTGGTTGTACGATTCATATTGTTGAGTACGTTCTTCAATACGTTTATGCTATGTTCTTAGAGGGGAATACCATCCATGCATGATATCTATTGATCTTGTTGATGCCAAAAGTTCTGATCCTTGTCTGTTAGTCCTTTGATTTCTTTGGTTCAAGTAGTCACAAGTGTTGTGCTGATTTAATTGTCCTTATTCCAAAGGGTAGTTACTTGGAACTGCTATGTATGTGATCGTTTAAATATAAAACCCTTGCAAGTGCACAAGGCAATTGTACTACGGCGAGTATTAATAAGGGTTGTCGAACCTCAGGGATGGATTAATATTTTACCAAATTCAAAAGAAAGTAGCAATGTTGATTCTAGACTAAGAAAGCAATGATCTTTAACTAAACTAAGTGAGATTTAATCAATATGGAGAAGACCAAGGTTTCGAATCCACCACAATAAACTAATGTATCGTCTCTCTCTTTTTTAAATAAAGATTTCCAATTGGCTAGCATATTCCCCTCGGACATACACTTGTCAACTCAAAATATAGTGCTCTCCTCTCGGATGTAACACATAAAACAATTAAAACATGGAATTGTGATCTATCTCTCTCGAGTATAAACCAATGAAACTTTATGGATATATAACACCTCAGTCTACTCACGTTCCTCTCGGATACACAAGTATTCTTCGGATTGAAACTCACAAGAATTCACTCTTGTCTCTCTCGAGTACAAAGAACAAATCTTTATTGAATTAACGGTGATTACACAATAAAATCCATACACCAACTAGAGTAAAAACATAAGATGAGAGAAAAGAAACTACACAACCAGATTATTGGGCTTCATCTACGCCTTGGAAAGGTGTTTAGCCTCGCATCGGAAGAGAAATCATCATCGTGTTCTTCATGTTCTTCATCTCCTTCTCTCCTTTGCTCTAGCCTCCAATTTAGCTCTAGATTCTCCAAGGGTTGAATATGTGGTCTACTTTCTAATGCCCAAAACGTTCTCTCATAAGGCCTAATTATAAGAGTGAAGTGAAACCACGAAGTCCCCTTCCAAATCCAAGTCGAAATAAGTCTTATTTCGGTTTTTCCGTATACGGCGATCGATCGCTCCGTATTGACGATCGTTCGCTTAGCGATCGATCGCAATTCCTTCGTTATTTTACTCCGATCGATCGCTTTGGCGATCGACGCCGTATGATACCGATTGATCGTAGTTACTGTCTTTGGCGATTGAAAAATTTCAGTAGATACGATCGATCGTTTTGAGTTCGATCGATCGTTTCCTTCAATACGCTGCTTTTACGTCTCTGGCGATCGATCACATTGATATCCGATCGATCGTAGTTACTGTTCATAAACTTCAAATGGCTATAACTTTCTGTCCCGAACTCTGAATTAGGCGTGGTTGGTGGCGTTGGAAAGCTGACTTCTTGAACTTTAACATGAATCTTGAACCAGTCCAATCGGACTTTTGCACACGAAGTTATTATGATTTAACCATTCGAGTTACTTTTCTCCTCATTTCTGTGTATTACTCTTGTTTCCTACAAAAACCAAAAACTATATTAAAGTAGTAGTTATTCTAATCAAACACTAGCATAATCATAAGTTTAGGAGATAATAAAATGCATAATTCATGTATAGATCACACCCCCAAACCTAGATTTTGCTAGTCCCTAGCAAAACAAAATAAAATCAAATCAAGCAATCTACTAAAAGAACTAATGCATAAAAGTAAACACCACTCTCGTAGGGAACACGATTGCATTGAGCGTATGCAACAAGCCGTTAAACCTCTAGGTGTCCCTAGTAGGACAAGTGTTGTCTCGTGAGGGTTTGCAGCCATGCTACCCACAAACATGTATTTATTAATCTAATTAACCTAAGTGCAAAAACAAAGCAAAAATTAAAACATTGCAAAATAAAGAACCTATTATCCCAACAAATGCACACTACAATTGTCACGCTCCGAAATCCCATACCTCGATCGGAGTGCGGAAGCCAATCAATGATATACAAATGGAGGTAGAGAATCTCGGGCGCGAGACCGAACAGTCGATTTCCAAACCAACCAATTACAATCATCTCAAAAGGACGTGTAACCGATCATGCCCGCAATCAGTGTAATACAAATATAGACATCAATGAATACTATGAAATGAATTTACTTAATGATAATAATCCATTTAAGAAAGTCAAATAAAATAAGCCTATAAGTCTATGGCACACAATTGCCAAAAGTGTCATAAGCATCAATAAAAGCAAAGCAATTAACTAAAACGTTTTTAAACTCTTCTTGGCGCCTTCAATCCGCCATTCCACTACTGCACTTCCTGATCTCAATTGGCACTTGCGCCTGCATCAGAGGATGCATGAGTATTTCATAGAAACACTCAGTAGGATGTAAAAACCCACTGAATGAAAACAAGCAGTATGAAGAGAATAAGGATAACAAGGGATGGTGAACATCTCACAACATCTACACTGAACCGAGGTCTATACACCTGCAAGGTTAGTCAATAACAATTCCAACTCGCAAGTAAGGAAAACATCAATAAGGCTCCTACTACACATATGAGTAAGGAGAGAATAATAATCATATCAAAGGCTCCAGACATCGAAAGTGAAAGGAGTTACAATTTCTGCTCGCTGAACCTGGTCGCTCGCAAGTGACTAAACATACCAGAACCACCCTAGGGGTTCTCTCTTTGGAACCCTGCCATGCGTCTAGGATGCTGGCCCAACCAGTGCTTACGGACACGATGGGCAGAGACTGAGGACCTTCCGTAATGTCCACAATCTAACGTACGTATAGTGCCTCCTTTCGGGCAGTATGGAATCGCAATTTCATAATTGTAAGTGACCTCGCAAGATCTAGCAATGGCATAATTGAGCATACTATGAAACCACCATAGGGAGAGTCTCGCAAGGTCTCCAGTGGAAGAAACAATCATGTAGTCAATATGAGCAATATATCTCAAAGGAATAGAGGTCTCAACACTCTAAGAACATAGGGTATCTCTTACCAGAATAGACTCTCTCTCAAGGAGTATGGATAGAAGCATCAAGGTCTTTAGTCAACACATAACTCACTCATTGGAGTAGCATAGAATAACAAGACATTTCACACAAGGAGTAACATATAATCAATACGTACCTTTCATGCTCAGCCCTAGATAGGAATTCTCCATTCGCATTAGAGTGTTATAATGCCAATATCAAAGATAAGAAATCAAGGAATTATCCTTCATAAATGAATTATATCTAACCCAATTCTTACTGTGATATTGCTTAATTACATCTAGTCTAATTACTGTTATTAACATATTAATTGTCATTATATCATATTACATGATGATATTTGTATACTTAGTATTTTCTCTCATATTCTGCTCACTGTCTCCTGCACAACAGTCCTTTTCCGACGGCTACTGTGCTCTGTACAGTAAGACTTAACCTATGAAATTTTTACTGATAATAGCCTCGTGAGTCTAGTTTTTAACCCCACTGATTTTATATTTTTCCGATTTAATTTGAATTAGTTATGAATTATTTACCACCGACTGTCAGCACAGAAACAGTTCTGGCCGAGATTAGGGCTCTTAATTAAACTTGATTATCTTACTTGATAACACATTATAAATGATAATACAATAATAACAGATCTTATACTCCCCTCCTAGGTCAATTACAGAACCTAGAATTATCTAGAATTACTAAAGTTCACTCCTTTCTTGCATTCTTATAAAGATAACATAGTTTATAAACCTAAATAACCCCAAACGAGACAATTAATATAAGACACACCTTAAAAGCACAAACTCAACATGGAACATCATTAACTAAATAATAACAGAACCTTTAATCCTCTGGAAAATTAATAAAGCAATCAACTTTATATGCGAATTCCCATCTAGAAGTGAAACATGAATGCACACATGATTTTATGACATACTACGCATAGAAATAGGGACATAACTCAATCATCTCGCAAGAATCCAAACAATGACTATGGTGTTGAATCAAAATACTCATCAAAAACAGATACAATCAAAAGAGAGAAGAGGGGAAAAACCATCCTACTTAATCCTCCAAAGATCTCGCCTTTATACGCGCCTCTCGTCTCTTCCGCTTCTTCCAAAGCTCCCGCTCCAAGCTCTCGCAAACTCCCACAAGAACAAGCCTCCAAGGAGATGGGTGAACGTGGGAAGGAGAAGGGAAAGCTCTCTGGACGTTCTAGGGTTAGAACAAGCCAATACTCTAGGGTTTATATAGAGTTGGGAGAGAATCTATTCTCAAACCAATCTTCTAAATCATGGACACTTCCAACCAATGGGAAGGCCTCAAAATCTTATAGGAGACGTGCAAATCAAGTCCCAAAGGGATATGGTATCTTTCCCAAACAAATCCACCCAAAGATAAGCTTGAAAACGCAAAACCGCAACCGGCGATCGATCAGCAATACGGCGATCGATCGTCGTATGCACTGTTTTAACACTATACGCTACTGCCGATCGATCGCTATTACAGCCGATCGATCGCTTTACGCGAAACACAAAATTCACAAATTCCAGTAACTATGATCGATCGGTTTGGTAAGGCGTCGATCGGCTCAGCTTGCCGATCGATCGGCTCTTATGGCGATCGATCGCTATCATGTTTAATCAAATTCAATTTCTCATATCTTTTTACCCCGAACTCCAAATCGCACATAATAGGTGGTGTTGGAAAGCTCTTCTCACAAACTTTAATTTGCACAAGGCAAACACAATCAAATAAAACGTTAAGAGGGTCAAATTTCGGTTTTAAGATACTTACTAATTTTTCGGATGTTACAACAATGCTCAAGAGAATTAACCACACATACTTGGTTAATAATCAACAGGAATATAGAAGCCCTCAAGTAGTGGTTTTATTCCACACTTTCATCTTGGAAATTTCTGCTCAAATATTATATAGCATGATAACATAAATAGTAGAAAGTGTAGAACATTGTAGCAATACATTCTAAATTTCTGTTTATACAGATCCAGTGTTACCCATTAACCAAAGAACATCAGAATCTACATAGTCATCGTAATCTTTAGGTTCATGATAGCACAAATCTGCGCGCCTCCTTCGGGTCCAACATTCTAGATTTGAGAGGATAATACACCACAGACTTTTTTTTCGCTAGGACTGTGTAAGGCCTGACTTCAAGATGCTTAGGTTTAGCAATGACTCAGGCTAATGACTCCCAGCCAGTTTGGCTTAGGGCATTAGGTTTTAAGAGACCGCTTCGGGCCAGAGCATCAGCCTAAGTTAATCCTATAAAGTCAAGCAGCCCCTTTCTTTCATTTTGTTTTTATTTTTTCACATTTTCATTTTCAGCACATATATTTTCAAGCACATCTTTATTTTGTCCAGGCTGTATTATACTCTCAACCTATTTCCGGTTCCAATCCCTTGCCATAGCCAAGTAAATGGTCTATCATGATCTTTTAAGCTCAACAGATAACTACACATCATCCAATGACTATGACTAAAGACATCCCACTGTAAATTAGCATTCAACAAATCTCTAGATGGTATTACTTTATGTACTAATGTGTGTGAGTGAGTTTTCTTAGTTCAAGCACCTGTTCCAAGAGGACTATAACAGAAAGGTATGCTCAGTTAAGTGTATCTATCCTCCAGTATACTTACTCACACTTCCAATGCAAATTAATCTCTTAAGAATTGTAACATGCATCATTATGGGATAAACTATCAAATCCTAACAAAAATACTAACAAACAACCTAAAAACTAATCAAATTTTTATGATTTTCTTTTTAATTTTATGATTTTTATTTTTATGAAAGTAATATTCCCTCCCCTAAACCTATTATGAACATTGTCCTCAATGTGAACAAAATATAACATAACAATGAGCATATAACAAAGAAAATCAGATAAAAGAGAGAATACACCTGAATACATGAGTTGCCTCCCACCAAGCGCTAAGTTTAACGTCTTCAGCCAGACTGAGCCACGGTCTTGTGCAGGGTTCGAATCCTCAAGAATTCAACCTGGATCAATTAAATGATTTCCCCACACTCTCCTATCCTTGTGGCGTATGTATGGAGCATATCGTGGAATAAAAGGGTGGAGTGGTAGGTGAGGAAACAGTGGAAATATAAGTCCCTGCATTGTCAATGGAAGAAGGTCATCAGAGAATTTTAATATAAAGGGAACCTCCTCCCCCACATCAACCATTTTGGCCTTGTGGGCCTCTTCTAGTAATAGAATTGGGAAAGCTTCCTCAATTAGTAAATCAACTAAACTATCTATGAAACAGTCTAAGTTACTTTCAATAAACAAAGAGTTAGATTGAGCTAGACAAGGAATGAATGGTGCTTCAGGAACAAAAGGTTCCATTAATAGTGCCATAGACTGTGACTCTTCAAATATAGAAGAAGGTTTAAAGCTGGGTTCTATTAATGCACTCACTTCTTCTTTAATTTCTACACCCTCTTGATCATTATGTAAAACCCACTTAAGCTCATTGTCAAACCTTTGGGCATTATGAAGGGATGTAACATCATAGTCAGGGAAAAAACAGATCCCTTCATCAGAAAATTAGCCCTTCGGATATTGGGGCTTGACAGGTAAAATGTATTCTTCGTTCATATTCATGGCCTCTGTTAGCTGTTCTAACTGTATTTCAATGTTGGCAAGAGCTTGTGTGTGAGAATGGACAATCTGGGCATGGGTTTGTAGTTCACTTTTCAGCTCTCTGTGATTGGATTCTATCTCAGCTTTTATCTCAGTTTTTATCTCGGCTGCCATCTCAGCAACAAGAGCTAATAATTGGCTCATTTGGTTTTCTAAGATAGATTGTCTAGTGGGTTGGTCAAACTGAGGAGTAGATGCTCGTTGGTAAGGCTGTTGGTGGCTTAGGAAATATTGTCTAGGGGCCTCATGAAGAGTAGGCCTAGGGTTAGGTTGCTCCCAAGGGGAAATAGGATGATCCTCCCACCTATGAAGACCTTAAACATATTTGCGTATAAAATCAAGGTATTCATGGGCCAAAGAGCACTCCACTGGGGTATGAATGGGACTTAAACAGAGGGCACATGGTTCCGACATATAAGGAGTTGTGTATTGTAGAGAAGATGTGCCACTCCCAAAATTAGAGTGATTATCCCACCCACGGTTGTAAGTATTAGCATATAAGGGTCGTGGGTGGTAAGGCACTTCATAGGGAAGGGGATTAGGTGTGTGTGAAGAACAATAATCATTAAAGCTCCGATATGGGTTCTCATGGCCAAATCCATAAAAAGGTGAAGACATTTTTTTCACCATGCATTCATCAACTGAACCAAAATATCACACATTCACAAATCAAATAAACAACCCTAGGTATCCACAACTAGCAATCATCGGTCCTAGATATCAACAACTAGCAGTCCTAATAGTCACAACTAACAAATCGTGCTATCACAGAAAGAAAAGAAAAACACCAAGCACACAAATTAATCTAAAAAGAGAAGGAAAAGAGAATGCAAACTAGGGGAAGGGGTGGCCCTTCCACATTGGCGAGAATTCCACGTCTTCTCTTAACCTTGCAAAAAAGAAAGAAAAACACAAATTAAGCTACTGATAAATAATCTAAGTTAAGACTCACTAAACTACTCTAACACTAATTATGCTAAGAATCTGGTAAACTATTGAGCCGTCCCCGGCAACGGCGCCAAAAACTTGATCGTTTAAATATAAAACCCTTGCAAGTGCCCAAGGCGATTGTACTACGGCGAGTATTAATAAGGGTTGTCGAACCTCAGGGACGGATTAATATTTTACCAAATTCAAAAGAAAGTAGCAATGTTGATTCTAGACTAAGAAAGCAATGATCTTTAACTAAACTAAGTGAGATTTAATCAATATGGAGAAGACCAAGGCTTAGAATCCACCACAATAAACTAATGTATCGTCTCTCTCTCTCTTTTGAATAAAGATTTCCAATTGGCTAGCATATTCCTCTCGGACATACACTTGTCAACTCAAAATATAGTGCTCTCCTCTCGGATGTAACAAATAAAACAATTAAAACATGGAATTGTGATCTATCTCTCTAGAGTATAAACCAATGAAACTTTATTGATATATAACACCCCACTCTACTCACGTTCCTCTCGGATATGCAAGTATTCTTCGGATTGAAACTCACAAGAATTCACTCTTGTCTCTCTCGAGTACAAAGAACAAATCTTTATTGAATTAACGGTGATTACACAATAAAATCCATACACCAACTAGAGTAAAAACATAAGATGAGAGAAAAGAAACTACACAACCAGATTATTGGGCTTCATCTACGCCTTGGAAAGGTGTTTAGCCTCGCATCGGAAGAGAAATCATCATCGTGTTCTTCATGTTCTTCATCTCCTTCTCTCCTTTGCTCTAGCCTCCAATTTAGCTCTAGATTCTCCAAGGGTTGAATATGTGGTCTACTTTCTAATGCCCAAAACGTTCTCTCATAAGGCCTAATTATAAGAGTGAAGAGAAACCACGAAGTCCCCTTCCAAATCCAAGTCGAAATAAGTCTTATTTCGGTTTTTCCATATACGGCGATCGATCGCTCCGTATTGACGATCGTTCGCTTAGCGATCGATCACAATTCCTTCATTATTTTACTCCGATCGATCGCTTTGGCGATCGACGCCATATGATACCGATCGATCGTAGTTATTATCTTTGGCGATTGAAAAATTCTAGTAGATACGATCGATTACTTCAATTTCAGCACGACAACAATACATATAATTCATGCAAACTTTTAACAGTATAAGCAAGAATATGATTCAAATCAACATCAGTAGGAATAATGTAAGTATCAGATTTCAAACACAAGATATCTAGGCACTGCAGACACACAAGACCATAGAAGAAATTGTGTAGAAACATCCTACCTTGAACTGTTCGTAAAAAAATTTCTCGCTTTGGGTTTATTCCAGCCATTTGCCCCATGATCCTCCTTTGTTCCTACTCCAACTCAAAGTATATCTCGTCCGAGTTGAGTAAATCCACATCTTTGAGATTTTAACTCCAACGCTAGGTATCCTTTCTAGATGATCAGACTCCAACCTTCTGATGGATTCCTGTTCTAGGCATGATTTTAAAAACCAAACCCCCTTCCGCCCTGTTGAACTAGTGATCTGGCTGACTAGGCTGGACAAAATTTTTCCCCTTTCATCCCGATTCCCTTTCCTCGTCTCCCCGACAGGCCGACTCCCTCTCTCCCTAGTCCCCATTCTTCTCCTCAATCCCTAATCCCCATCTCCATGCCAGCCAACGGCCAGCTCCCCTGTCTCATCTCTCCCTCACCATCCCTCACCCCAACTCTGATTATCATTGTTGAATATTAATTTTGGGTTTTGAAATTTGGTCATGGAATGTGTACCTTTGTTTATTTGGAATTGAAAATTTATATGTGAAAAGGAGAGTTAGGAGTTTTGCTTTTTGTAATGTGGTTGTTTTGTTAATTAAATTGCTACACAGGAACATTGGACTATGCAAAGTTTTTATATTATATAAAGTTTTTTTTAGGGGGGGAGGCGCTTTTTTCCATTTTTTGTATTGATGACATTAGCAACTGTGTCAACTCGGGTTAACCCTCGGTTGAACCCGATTGGACCTACTCTACAAGAATTCTGGGTCAATGGCCGGTCTAGTTTTTAAAACACTGGTTCTAGGTTGACCCACCGTGCTACTCTTCTTCATTCCTAGTCCAAGTGGCAACATACTATCACCTATTGGATTTTAGCCCAGAGCCAGGTTTGGTCACTTAGACTCCAAGCTCTAACGGACTCTTGCTCTAGACTAGTCCATTGTGCTATGCTTCACCAATCCTAGAATAACTCCTATCAAGATTATCCAACCAGCACTTATGAAAGTCCAATTCAATCCAAGTTTCCTAGTTTAGGACGTCAACAATTTTTTTTTTGTATAATTTTGGGTCGTCACACTAAGGTTATTCATGCTATCATCTTTTATTCTATTAAGCATTAAAGTTCAGACAATAAATTTGAGATTACCAAAAACATAGTAGAAAAAGTTATAAAATATGTAATAGAATCTCCAAAATCTACAAGAATATAAAGGTCTACCTCAGCGAATTGAAGATGATGATCAAATCTACTAGCTATCATACAAATTTTGAGTCTTTTAATAAAGGGAATTTAATTACTTTTGCAAAATTTAACCATATTGTCTGGTCTTTTTTTTTTGTTGTATAGTAGCAAATCATCACGTGCACAAAACACATGCGAGCTACTTCTATGATTTTTTGTTTGTTTTGCAAAAGGGGTGCCCCAAAGGGCACTAAACCTACTACAACAAATATTATGTTATTAATTTTGTTTATGATTATGTGTTTGAATTGCTTCATTGATTATAACCCAATAACAATAAAGCTAAATGTTGAGCACAAAGCCACTATTTCTTTTCTTTTTTCTGATTTAGAATCCTAATAGACTTAATTTTTATTTCTTGGATTTTTAGTTACCATAATTCTTAGGTAAAGTGAGAGTGCAGTTACCTTTTATATATCCAAATTACAAGTCCAACAGCTGTGTGTTTATTTTTTTCATTGAATCAAGCAATTAACATAATTTAGTGTAAATCATGAAGTTATCATAATTCAGATGCAATGCTAGTTGTGTTCTTAGGAACACGATATGCTTGAAATGTGCATTCTTATACGGTAGTTGCCTATTGCTATTTAATTGATTATGTAGATATGGTTTTTCGAGCACACTACCATCTTTCACTCCATAATGGATCCTTGTGGTCCAAGAGTTAGAAAGTGTCTTAGATCAGGATGTCTTGAGGTGGAAGCTAACGAGGGAATCCAAATACACCATCAATTTTTACATTATTTCAAAGGTTGCAAGTTCAAACATAAGTTGTGATGTCATCTGCCCACTTGTTGAAGAGGCAGACCTCATTGCTCATTCCCTAAGGTGGCTAGTGCGGCAAAAAAGTTGCAGAAGAAGGAAGCACAAAAGCAGCCCCCTAGTGCACCCTCACCGAGGAAGAGGACGAAGAAGTATGCTCATCCAATAACAACCTTACAAGGGATTCTTTAGGGTATCGGTGCCCTAATTGAGGTTGCCCTAGAAAAGTCAGATAGGATGGACGAGAAAGGCTTGAGGGTAGGACCTGCGATTGATGTTCTTCAAAGAATGAAGGAGTCTGCTAACACAGTAACCTCGTTAATGGACAACTTGGATGTAGACGAAGCAAAGTTTTCAAGAGAATGTGCACTGAAGGCTCAGAAGATTTTGAAGGCCAGCTGAAGGCGGGTACTTAAAGAACAAGGTGAGAAGAGGGCAAAGACGCCCCCAACGGAGAAGCATGCAGAGGTGCCCCCCACGGAGAAGGCTCTAATGAAGAAGCAGCCAAAGAAGCCTCTCATGGATAAGGCACCCACAGAAAAGCCAGCAGAGCAGCCTCCAACATAGATGGCACCAGAGATGGCCACAATGGAAGAGGATGAAATACCACCAATTATATCTACACCTGTTTCAACCCATCGCAAGGTTACGACACACAAATCATTCAAAGTAGGTAATTTCGTGTTTTTCAACACAGGTATGTATAGCTGTGTCATCGAAGACACAATATTTGTGTCTTCGACGACATGAATTTTCTCGTATCGTGGCCTCAACTACACGATAGCACTGCTAAAATACATGACAGCACTATCGAAACACAAGATAACAAAGGTATCGTGTGATCGATGACATGATAGTAGTGATATTGTGTCATTGAGGACACGATAGCAGTGATATTGTTTCATCTAGGACATGATAGCAGTGCTATCATGTAGTCAAAGACATGATATATTTAAAGTCATTTCATCCATGACACAATATTTTTATAAGTTCAAGTTTAAGTCGTCTTTAGAGAGTTGCAGAGATGAAGCTTACTCGTGGCCAAGCAAAGAACGTCGAAAACTTTCTCTGGCGATTACTTGAGGAAGTTGAAGAGTAACTTGGGCAAACATCTTTATTTACAAACGCTCCTCATGTGCCGAAAGGAAAAAAAAGATGTTCTATAACAAGGTTAGTGAAGGCAAGCGAGGTAGAAAGGCACCTCCACTAGCTAAACAGGTGAAAGAGAAGTCTCCTAAGGAGGAGGTGATGTATCCTAAGGGGGAGAGATGTCCTATAAGAAGGATAAAATGAAGGTTGATTGTCCATTATTTGTAACCAACTCAAAAGTGTTTGCCAGCCGGGCTTTTATTATGGGGAAGAAAGTGGAATCTGAAGAAACTGTATCCGATTATGAACAACCTTCTGCCATGACTGCAGAAGTGCTATCTTATTTAAAACAAACTAGAGGGGGAAGAGAAGGAAAAGGGAAAGGCAGTGGAAATACTAAATGTTGATGCATATGAAGAACGTCTTCTTGAAGACTTGCCCAATGAATATGTGGACACTGAGTTCTGCTTCGAAATGGTCGTTTTAGAAGCAAAAGATCAACAAATGATTATAA
This sequence comes from Houttuynia cordata, assembly GCA_039654745.1. Lineage (NCBI taxonomy): Eukaryota > Viridiplantae > Streptophyta > Magnoliopsida > Piperales > Saururaceae > Houttuynia > Houttuynia cordata. The sequence continues at coordinate 25,713,856 of CM077502.1, forward strand.
TTGGGTGATTAACTTAAGGGCTCCATATCTACTGGATACGCTCATGTGTAGGGACTACCTGAGTCTGGTGCAAATAACTGAAATAAACTCCAATGTACGTATATATGATTGTCCTTTTCCACAGTTGTAAAGTCATGTATTCAATGATATGACTATTTTTCGTATGCGTGTTGCCACGATATTTGCACTAGTATCTTATTGTGTTCAAATCCATGTAGGTGATTGATGAGTTCTTGAAATTGCTAAAGCATAGGAATGGGAACAGCACAGGAGTGTATCCATTCTCTTTTTTTTAGAAGACACATCATTCAAAAATATATTGAATACGTAAGCTTGCTAAAGTCACTTTTTTGCACTGGTATTATAAGCAATGCCATATACTAACCATAAAAAATTATACTAGTTTGTAGGAGTTTATCCCTGATGGGGATAATTCAAAGCTGGTACATAAGTTGCTAGAGAACATGCTTGAAGGAATTACAACACATGCATTATGGTTTCTTCCTAATCCATACTTCCAACCATTTCTGCTTACTGATTCTACACTTCCTTATGCAATATTGGCATTTCTATGATCCTCTAGAGGGCAATCTAGCATTGTACCCCCACCATAAAGAGGCTGCGGCAGTTGTAGTGGAATTCATAAATGACCTACTCTAAAGACATTTTAAAATCAAGGGAGCTAAGCAATGGAAATTGTCCCAAATCAAGGATGCACCCTTCCAAAAGAATTAATTCGACCGTAGAATCTTCGTAATGATGTACGTACTCAATTGGCATCAGGGATAAAACAACTGATGTTTGATCATACTACCATAACAATGCTATTTCGGCATGTAATAACTACGGTTCTACTTCAGGTAAGATTGTGAAGGAATTTGACGACTACTATGATTGACAATGACTCTAATTTGTTCATATACATATTTTTATGTACACAATACATTCAATCTCATCATATCTCCCTTATTTCTGATCTGTTTTCTCCCATTATTGTTGTGTTCTTCTATATTTTAGCTCCTCTTTCTCCCATGAGGAAACAACCAATGTTTGATCATACTACCATAACAATGCTATTTCGGCATGTAATAATTACGGTTCTACTTCGGGTAAGATTGAGAAGGAATTTGACGACTACTCTGATTGACAATGACTCTAATTTGTTCATATACACATTTTTATGTACACAATACATTCAATCTCATCATATCTCTCTTATTTCTGATCTGTTTTCTCCCACTATTTTTGTGTTCTTCTATATTTTACCTCCTCTTTCTCCCATGAGGACATCTCAAATTTCTTGAGACGCCTTCTTGTGGGGATGATGAATTTACAAAGAGTAGTTTGCCACTCGGCCGCAAGTACTTCTCAAAGAAAAATTTCAACTTTCTTCGTTTTCAGAACATGTGAATAATGATTCTGAACTATTGAACTACTTCCGCAATAGAATGGAGAGGTTGTGAAAGTGCTTCTTCGGGCTACGTTGGCAGGCTTAATTTTTGTTCCCGCCACACTGTGTTGTTTTTTCACCGACGAGCCTCTGCTTGCGACAAGGAACACCCTCGCTGTATGTTCACTGCAAGGGAAGCCTGTGTGATATGGGGCATGGCTCAGCACTAGTAAAACATGAAGTATTGGGCGAGAGGGCAAACTAGGAAGACCATGTCCCAAAAGTAGGTTATATGGCATAAGCTTGGAAAAATCAAGTAGTATCGCATTCCAAGCTCATTGGCCAGGTAATATGGAAAAATCTCTTTAATTTCAAATGCCAAGCGTATCAACACAAAGGAATCTATATAATAAATCATAAAAAAATTATGAAAATGACACACTACAACAAATATTTACAAAATAAGGTATCCGAAAAGCCACATGGCTTTTTTTAAAAACTAACCCAAAAGGTGCCGATTTAAAATGGAAGGCGTCAGTGCCTCTAACCGACGTCTTTGAGTGCCTTCATTATTTTTGTCCCATTTTAAAGGGCTAATCACTTCAATGATGAATATCTCTCTCATTTCTGATCCCTTTTCACTCTTTTTTTTCAGTCTTCCTTATTTTTAGTGCTCTTTCTGATCATTATGATATCACAATCATGGTTTTTGTGGTATGTTTTTCGATAAATAGCTTGCAAGGCTCAACATCATTTTAAAATTATAATGTCTAGAAATAACACTAAAAATAATGAAAAATGAAAAAAAAAGCAAAACGGATCAGAAAATGAGAGAGATATGCATCGTTGAAATTATTGCCCTTTTAAAATGGGACAAATTTATTTTGACCTATTTTATTGGGACAAGCTTCAACGACGAATATCTCTCTCATTTTTTATTTATTTTTGTCTATTTTTTTATTCTCCCTTATTTTTAGTGCTCTTTGTGGTCATTATAATATCACAAAGATGTTGATCCATCGCATGCCATATTTTTAGTGCTCTTTCTAGTTATTTTATTATGGTTTTTGTGGTATTTTTTTCGATAAATAGGATGCAATGGCTCAGCATCTTTGTGATATCATAATGACCAGAAAGAGCACTAAAAATAAAGAAAAATGAAAAATATGATAGAAAATGGATCAGAAATGAGAGAAATATGCATCGTTGAAGTGATTGCCTCTTTAAAATGGGACAAAAACGAAACCGACTACTTTCAGGTTAGTTTAAAAAAACACATTGAGGCGCCCATGCCACTCGGGCGCCTGTGTGGCTTATCAAATACCCTATTTTGAAAATATTTACTACAGTGTATAATTTTCATAATTTTTTTATTTTTATGATTTATTATGTCCATGAGGAGGAGATGGCATGTTGACTTCTTTTCTTTGTGGAATAACCTCCTAGAACTTTCTCTTCTTCCAAGCCAGATATATATACAAGTAATCAAATTATCTCCCTCCACTCTCCCGATCATAACTAAGCATAAGTAGCTTTAAAAAATATGACAAATTTTTTGTAATATTTTTTTACAAATGTCTCTGAGTGACAGATTGTTATTTAAACCTATGTTCTTCTGCTAGGACCTTGCTTTCAACATGAAATTAATTTAATCTATTTAATGTCTGTATAAAGCATGCCAAACTGAATGAAGTTTCTCCACCATATATAGACAAGAAAATATGCCAAACTGAATACTCTTTTTCTCTGGTACTGCATTAACCACTTAAGATTAGGAAATTCTTCGTACTCCCTCCGTCTTAAAAAATGCTAGCAGCATTTAAAAAATTATTGATCCACTATTAGATGACTCGATTTGCCCTCCAGGCCAGTAGAACCTCGTGAACGTGCATGTGCTGGGTTAGTGAAGGCCTAAAATGGTGTGGGCCCTAGAGGCTAATAAAATGTTTTGGACAGAGGAAGTATAAAAAAAGTTCAGAAAAAATTAAAAGCCATAAGATATATAGAACCCACCCGTTAGTGTGGTGGTGAAATCTGCTGTGGGAGGAGAAGTCCTTGGTTTGATCCAAGATCAAGGCGTATTTGGTGGGGCTGTTAAGGTTTAAATTAGATTTGGTTCAGTCCCAAGTGCTCTTGTTGATAAAAAAAGGAAAATTTAGAACTGTCTAATATATTACCAAAAAAGGATTGCCATGCGGGCCTAACCCATATCTATAACCAACATCTCCCACTATGGGTTTAGTGCTCATATTTGCTATTCGATAGTGACTCGTGCACTAGTCTTGTCGTAATCCAAGACTATGAACATGTTTAACAAACAGATCCGTTGTCAAGGTCTTAGTTAACGGATTAGCCAACGTCTCAAGCGTAGGAAGATGACTAACAATCAACTTTCCCTGTTGTAGCATGTCAAAGATATAATAGCAATGCACCTCAATGTGCTTTGCTCTGGAACTAATCTCCCCATTACGGAGTGTCAACACAGTTGCCAAATTATCACAATAAATTTGGACAGTTCTAGATGTAGCCTAGTTAAAAACTCTATAATCCACACTGCCTCGGAAGCTGTTAAACTGCATGCAACGAATTCAGCTTCCATCGTAGATTTAGTCATGCGCTTTTGCTTCTTAGTAGCCCACGCTACGGCGCCGCCACCAAACATGAATACATAACTGACAATGGATTTTTGTCATCTTTATAACCGGCATAGTTTGAATCATTATACCCTTCTATTGACAGATTCCTAGCCTGATATGTGAGTTTCATATATTTAGTTCCCAATAGGTATCTAAACACCCGCTTAATAGCTTGTCAATGTTGCATACCTGGGTTTGCTTGATATCGAGTCATGAGGCTTACTGCAAATGCCAAATCATGTCAAGTGCAGTTCATGACATACATCAAGTTGCCAATAGCTTGCTCATATGGCACAAATTTCATCTTTAGACTCTCTTCGTCTGATGAAGGTGCCATTTTCTAAGACAAAACTGTCCCTTTATAAATGGGCGAATCTATAGTCTTCCAACCAATCACACCAAAGCATTTCACACACTTTCTATGTATGATTCTTGAGATATACTTAGCTTCCTTGCTTTTCTATCTCTTTCAATCTTCATCCCTAAGATGTATGATGCTTTACCTATATCTTTCATTTCAAATTGGGTCTTGAGCCATTCTTTTAGACTGATAATCATACTTGTGTCATTCCCCATCACTAATATGTCATCTACATATAGTGACAATATCATAAACCGACTCCCATCTCTAAAGGAGTACACACAATGGTCATAATCATTGGCCACAAAGCCATTTTCACTAATCACCTTGTGAAAAATGAAATACCATTGTCTTGGTGATTGTTTAAGTCCATACAATGATTTAATAAGTTTTCACACACGTTGTTCCTCCCCGCAAACAACAAACCCTTCGGGTTGTTCAATGTAAATCTCCTCCTCTAAATCACCATTTAGGAAGGCAGTCTGTACATCCATTTGATGCAACTCCAAATCTAAGTATGGCACAATAGCCAATAAACACCGTATAGAGATGAATCTAGACACAGGAGAATATGTCTCCTTAAAGTCTATGCCTTCTACTTGGGTGAACCCTTTTGCCACAAGTTTAGCTTTATATTTATCTATTGATCCATCTGTTTTGAGCTTCTTCTTGAAGATCCATTTACAACCAATGGGTTTTCTTTCATCCGGTAAGTCAACAATCTCCTAGACTTCGTTCTTCAAGATCGAGTCTATTTTCTCTTGAACAACCTTCTGCCATTTCTTAGAATCTGGACTACTCATTGCCTGCTCAAACATGATAGGATCATTAAGCGACAATTTATCTACCGTAATTTCATCTTCACAAAGTATAGCATAGTAATCCTTCAACATAACTGAAGGTTTACGCTCTCTTGATGCACGTGTTTCAACATCCTCATTTGATGTATTTTCTATCACTTGTTCATTACTAGTGATAATAACCTTTTCTTTTTCTATTTCAAATAATTCCACTCGTTGACTAGGATTTTAAGGTATATCTTTCTCAAGAAAATAAGCATCCCTAGACTCTATTACCCCCATTGTCCCATCATCATGGTGTATTACGAACCAATACCCTTTAGAATAATCACAATAACCTATAAAATTATATTTTATGGTCTTATGATCCAACTTGCTTCTTAGTCGATCAAGCACCCTAACATGGGCCTTTGACCCCCACACTCTTAGGTTTGAAAAGTTTGGACGTCGACCCGTCCATAACTCATACGGGGTCAATTTGATCAACTTAGAAAGTACTCAGTTTAGTACATAGACAAAACTATCTAGTGCTTCACCCCAAAACTATGTTCCTAGTTCAGAATGGTTTACCATGGAACTTACCATGTCCAACAATGTCCTATTACGACTTTCAGCGACTCTATTCTGTTGAGGGGTATACAGAAGTCTATATTGATGAACTATTCATTGGTTTGTACAATAGTCCTTGAACAAATTAGATGTGTACTCTCCACCTCTTTCTGTTCTAAGAACTTTAATTTTCGGTCCTAATTAGTTTTCAACTTCAGCCTTAGATTCCTTGAATTTCTCTAAGGCATTGAATTTCCTTGCCAAAAGATAAACATACTCATACCCAAGGAATTCCGTTTTAGATATCGTTAAATATCGGTCGGCCTAAGAGACAAAATATTGGAGATATATAGGAGATATTTGTAAAAAAATATCGGTGGTCAAAAACTAGTTTTTATTATATATTTTCACATTGTGAATCTTCAAAGGAGTGACATTAATCTTTTCCAAGTAAAATAAGCATTCTTATATGAATATATTTCTATAAAAATTTTGACAACATCTCTCCTGTATTTTAATCATATGTGCAAAATGCATTCCCTGTAAAAGTTCAATCACCTGTCATAATCAACAATGACATAATCAATAATAATAACAATCATCACAATCCAAGTTTTATCACTACTTAAAATAAGAAAAAGACATAAGTATTACAACATAATGCATAAGAAATAAGACATTATTTTAAATCATAAACCAACAAAATCTTATACATGGAACAAAAAGAGTATCTTACAAAGCATACTCACTTACTAATAGTAGTTCGAATGGCGTGGAAGCTGAAAGTCTTCTTGAACCTGATATGAACTCGCATAAATGAAATTTAAATGGGCACAATATTGCTCCCAAGTCATGCTTGTCTGGTATGCATGGATAAACTATGTTACATAGTAATGGTATTGCTCATAAGGCATGGTGTGTAGGATTCCAAGTGGTGGGAATGACGAGTTGTGTATAATATGACAAAAGAAACCAACAAAATCTTATACATGGAACAAAAAGAGTATCTTACAAAGCATACTCACTTACTAATAGTAGTTCGAATGGCGTGGAAGCTGAAAGTCTTCTTGAACTTGATATAAACTCGCATAAATGAAATTTAAATGGGCACAATATTGCTCCCAAGTCATGCTTGTCTAGTATGCGTGGAGAAACTATGTTACATAGTAATGGTATTGCTCATAAGGCATGGTGTGTAGGATTCCAAGTGGTGGGAATGACGAGTTGTGCATAATATGACGAAAGTGATAATCATTTGCCACAGCTGCAGGGACATGGTTGTAGATGAATAACTTGGACACTGCCTTTTTAAACCTTTCTTTCAAGCCAGGTTTGAATGCAGTTGGTAGATATTGTTGGACACTACTAGAACTTGTTTATCCCTTACTACTCTTGCTTCATTTCAACAAAGCACTTTTTACGACTTCGAGGTATAGCTCCACTACTTTGACATTTTGTTTGGTCATCTTGTCTCCTTGCTTCGTCATGTTCATTGTCATCAGACGCGCTCATTTCAACATTTGGCGTATGTCCAAATTGTCTAAGCTCATCGAGAACCCTTTTCTTTGTTTCTTTAAGTTGAACCGCCTTCTTTTTATTTGCTTCTTTTAATGCTAAGAATTCTTTACGAACATGAGGACACTCTTTGCATTTTGCCACGTCTTTTCCACTACTGGCCAAATGGTCCTTCAACCTCATAACTCCGCCAGTTTTCATGACTTTTAAGCAATAGTGACATCGTAAGCCATAGGTGTGCCTACTTGACTGCCATGCTCCCAACCTTTGTCCATTTGTTCCAATCAATTACAGGTCAAGAAAAGGATCGAGTTATAGAAAAGACAGCCCTTCCCTTCCTGCATTCATGCCTAATTAATGTTAAAAGTATCATATATGAGACATAAAACACATCAACCAGAAAAGGGAAAAAATAACAAAAAAGTACAAGTGCAGCAAAAATTACATAAACAATGTTAGTCATACACACCTATAGTATAATAATAAGTTTTTGTTAAAACGTGATTAGTGCATTTTCAATGTAGAAGGCAATTTCAATGAAGAAGCAAACGAGAGTACTAATGACTTCCTGAAGACTAGAAATATGGCCAAAAGAAAAAAAAATCAAATTTAGCCTCCAATACGCCCCTATAGATTGAACAGAAGTCTCAGGTACCATAACGAAACACCAGCACTATTTAGATAATGAAATGCATATGACTTTGAATCATCAATTTAAGGATTTGTATTTACCAACATACTTATCGTGAAGCTGCAGCTGGAAGAATGCTAGATCTTCCAGAACTGGTATTAGGAGGAGAATCCTTTGCTGATTGTGGAGGATTCTGGACCAAAAAAGCAAAAAGACCCAGCAGTCCTATCAAGACCCAGGATTGCTCAACGGTACTATCACTACAAACTATTTATTTGTAACTGGCAGATTAATCAACAGCAATAAATCAATCTTACATTTGACCCACTCTTCAAAGTTGACTTTGCAGATGAAGTTGTACCATTGCTACTAAAATCATCAGCAGGTGGCGGTAAAACATTACCAAAACGTTTCTGTGAATTGTAAGCAGTACCAATAAGTTGTTGAACTTTGCTCCTACAGACAAAAATCCAAGTTAGAGATTGATCTACACATGAAATATGCATTATATCATCTCCTAAACTTATATTTATGCTAGTGTTTGATTAGAATTACTACTATTTTAATATAGTTTTTGATTTTTGTAGGAAACAAGAGTAATATACAAAAATGAGGTGAAAACGGACTTCAATGGTCAAATTATCATAACTCCGTGTACAAATATCGGATTGGAATGATTCAAGTCTCATGTTAAAGTTTAAGATGTCATCTTTCCAACGCCACCAACCACGTGCAATTCGGAGTTTGGAGAAAAAAGTTATAGCCATTTGAAGATTCCGAACAGTAAAAACGATCGATCACATCCTTAAGCGATCGATCGCGTCTTCCGCTAAAAAACACTACATTGGAGAAAACGATCGATCGGACACCAAAACGATTGATCGTATCTACTGGAATTTTTGGCCTAGCACGAAATTTTGAAGACAGTAAAAACGATCGATCGACTTCGTCCGGCGTCGTTAGCCATACGATCGATCGGAAGCAATTAACAAAGGAAAACGGCTTCGTTCGGCTGCGTTCGCAAGGCGATCGATCGTTCTATACGGGCGATCGATCCGTGCATACGGAAAACGCAATTTAACCCTATTTTGACTCGGATTTGGAAGGGGATTTGAGGGCTTTCCTTCATCCTTATATATATGCCTTAAGGGAGAACGTATTGGGCACTCAACCTTGGAGAACCAGAGCTTTATTGGAGGCTAGAGAGGAGCAAGAGAAGGAGTCTTGAGCAAAGAAGAAGAAGAAGGATTCATGACGATGGATCTACTTAAACAGGCTTTTCTTTTCTCCCTTTCTATGTGTAACTAAATTCCTTGTCAAGGCTTGATGAAGCCCTAGATGTGTATTGCTACTCTTGATAGTTTAATTCTATAAAGTTGATTATGATTCATGCTTAATGCGATTTCATGAGTTCTTTTGAGTGCTTGACCATAGACTTGATTGATACGAATGAAATTAGATCTTTTTAATTCCTGCGCTTAGCTAAAAGTAGGCTGGTGTTAATTCTATGCCCGACCAAGGATAGGATCATTAGCCCAAATGATAATTCTATGCCCGACCAAGGATAGAATTATCTACATTAATTTTTAGTGGATGAACTCTCGTGTCTAACCAAGAACGTGAGTGAATTCATTGTGATTTGTGTGTCTGACCATGAACACAAATTACCATATCATGTTAACTTATGCTTAATAATAATTGAGAGTAGTAATTGCATGTTTAGTGGTGGATTCTCTGCCTTGATATTTCTCCATATTGATTAAATCTCAGTTAGATTAGATAAAGTCCATTGCTTTCTTTAGAATTAATTAAACCACATCTTTTTCTTCTCTTGAATTTGGTAAAAGATTAATCCGTCCCTGAGGTTCGACAACCCTTTAATACTCGCCGTAGTACAATTGCCTTGTGCACTTGCAAGGGTTTATATTTAAACGATCAAGTTTTTGGCGCCGCTGCCGGGGACGGCTCAATAGTTTACCAGATTCTTAGCATAATTAGTGTTAGAGTAGTTTAGTGAGTCTTAACTTAGCTTATTTGTCAGTAGATTAAAAAATTGAAAAATCATAAAAATTGGATAAAATTTTGGTTAGTTTTTAGGTTATTTGTTAGTACTTTTTCTTAGGTTTTGATAGTTTATCCCGTAATGATGCATGTTACAATTCTTAGGAGATTAATTTGCATTGGAAGTGTGAGTAAGTATACTGGAGGATAGATACACTTAACTGAGCATATCTTTCTATTACAGTCCTCTTGGAACAAGTGCTTGAACTAAGAAAATTCACTTACCCACACTAGTACATAAAGTAATACCATCTAGAGATTTGTTGAATGCTAATTTACAGTGGGATGTCTTTAGTCATAGTCATTGGATGATGTGTAGTTGTCTGTTGAGCTTAAAAGATCATGATAGACCATTTACTTGGCTATGGCAAGGGATTGGAACCGGAAATAGGTTGAGAGTATAATACAGCCTGGACAAAATAAAGATGTGCTTGAAAATATATGTGCTGAAAATGAAAATGTGAAAAAATAAAAACAAAATGAAAGAAAGGGGCTGCTTGACTTTATAGGATTAACTTAGGCTGATGCTCTGGCCCGAAGCGGTCTCTTAAAACCTAATGCCCTAAGCCAAACTGGCTGGGAGTCATTAGCCTGAGTCATTGCTAAACCTAAGCATCTTGAAGTCAGGCCTTACACAGTCCTAGCGAAAAAAAAGTCTGTGGTGTATTATCCTCTCAAATCTAGAATGTTGGACCCGAAGGAGGCGCGCAGATTTGTGCTATCATGAACCTAAAGATTACGATGACTATGTAGATTCTGATGTTCTTTGGTTAATGGGTAACACTGGATCTGTATAAACAGAAATTTAGAATGTATTGCTACAATGTTCTACACTTCTATTATTTATGTTATCATGCTATATCATATTGAGCAGAAATTTCCAAGATGAAAGTGTGGAATAAAACCACTTACTTGAGGGCTTCTATATTCCTGTTGATTATGAACCAAGTACATGTGGTTAATTCTCTTAAGCATTGTAGTTTGTATTTGTCGGGATAATAGGTTGTGTGTTTTGCAATGTTTTAATTTTTGCTTTGTTTTTGCACTTAGGTTAATTAGACTAATAAATACATGTTTGTGGGTAGCATGGCTGCAAACCCTCACGAGACAACACTCGTCCTACTAGGGACACCTAGAGGTTTAACGGCTTGTTGCATATGCTCAATGCAATCGTGTTCCCTACGAAAGTGGTGTTTACTTTTCTGTATTAGTTTCTTTAGTTGTTTGTTTGATTTTGATTTTGTTTTGTTTTGCTAGGGACTAGCAGAGATAAGTAAGAAAGGATATTTACTTCTACTTCTACAATGGTACTCACAGCAATCTGACATGAGCTACACCTAACAACAATAGTACAAAGACAACGTATTGAGTTCCTTAAAACTCAAGCAATCAAAATTTAGGTGAAATATTGTTCGTATTCTTAAGCTTCTTTTCCAGCTTTACACTAGAGGTGCAAACAATTAGAAAACACAAAAAGTTCACTTAAAACTCTTTTTATAATTCACCTTCTGGTGAGCAAACACAAAAATTACCACTGGAATGACACCAGGTTGAAACACCCAGTTCATGGATTTCAATCTAACATTGCCCATAGCTGAAGACAATGCTAAATGGCACTGACATATATTCTTAAATTCAAGTGCCACGAGTTGTGGATCACAAGCAAATAATTCAATTTCTCAAGCTCTCTCCAAGCCAAATAGTTCATCAGGCTTTTCTGTGATAACTTCTAGCACAAATATGGTGTCTTCACTGAATGCAGATTCAGTAAAAGTATCTGGCATGACTGAAGTATGTGCAGTGAATCCAAGTGTTAATTTAGGAACTCTAAGACCCTCCAACCAGTCCACAAATAGACAATTTCAAACAGTAGATGATGCAGAGTATGTAGTGGATGCTACGTCTGTAACTTCTAGTTCTGACTCATCTACAGCATCCGTATATGGGGATAAAAGTACATCAGTTTCAACTGCTAGTAGAAACCTTCATTACAGGGTTCTTCCTGAGCAACAGTCAGCTTCTAACTATGTTTTACCCAGGTCGATATATCGGCGATTTTTTAAAAAACATTACAATCCGATATTAACCTATCTCATTTTATTGGTTCAGGACCGATAACGATATATCGCCGATTTATCTGTGATATATCAGTGAGACACCTTGAATAGTCATCTATAAACGTAATAAAATAAAACATACCCCTTTGAGTCTTGACATTTATATGCCCGCAAATATCTGAGTAAATGACCTCTAAAAGGTCTATGGCTCGTTGACCTTTGGTAAAATGTAACCTAGTAATTTTACCAGAAATGCAATCTTCACAAATGCGTAAATCATCACCAATTTTAGGTAGTAAATGATCGTTTAAAATTAAACCCTTGCAAGTGCACAAAGCAATTGTGTACAACAGTGAGTATTGAAGGGTTGTCGAACCTCAGGGACGGTTAAACAATTTACCAAATTCAAGAGAAAATTGCACTTTTTTAATTAATCTAAAGAAAGCAATGAACTTTAGCTAATCTAATTGAGATTTAATCAATATGGAGAAGACCAAGGCTTTGAATCCACCACAATAAACTAGTGTATCGTTTCTCTCTCTCTCTTTTGAATAAAGATTTCCAATTGGCTAGCATATTCCTCTTGGACATACATTTATCAACTCAAAATATAGTGCTCTCCTCTAGGACGTAACACATAAAATGATTAAAACATGGAATTGTGATCTATCTCTCTCGAGTATAAACCAATGAAACCTTATTAGTATATAACACTTCAGATTACTCACGTTCCTCTCGGACACGCAAGTGCACTTTCAGATTGAAATCCAATTAATTCACTTTTGTCTCTCTTGAGTACAAAGAATAAACTCCAATGAGTTAACTTTAATTGCATAATAAAGAGTCATACACCAACTAGAGTAAACATAAGATGAGAGAAAAGAAACTACACAACCAATCTATTAGGCTTCATCTGTGGCTTAGAAAGGAGTTTAGCCTTGCATGGGAAGAGAAACAATCATCATCTTCCTCTTCTTCTTCTTCTTTCCTTTGCTTTAGCCTCCAAGGTCTCCAAATGGACTCAAAACTCTATTTTCTAATGCTCAATACGTTCACTTTTAAGGCCTATTTATAATGTTGAAGAGAAACCACGAAGTCCCCGTCCAAATCCAAGTCAAAATAGGTCAAAATCGCATTTTCCATATACGGCGATCGATCGGCACTGTTCATGAAAATTTTCCAGTAGATACGATCGATCGAATGGAAATGGTCGATCGTAAAAATTTCAATTTTTTTCTCAGGCGATCGATCGCCTCATTTAGTCGATCGATTGGTTACTATTCATGTTCTACAGCACAATCTTCCAATAGCCATAACTTTTTGCTCCGAACTCCGAATTACACTTGGTCGGTGGCGTTCAAAAGCTAACTTCTTGAATAACATAAGACTTGAATCAGTCCAATCAAAGATATACACACAAAGTTATGAAGATTCAAACATTGGAGTCATGTTTCATCATATTTTTGCATATTTCTCTCATTTTCCTACAAAAACCAAAAACTATATTAAAGTATCAATAAATCTAATAAAACACTAACATAAATATAAGTTTAAGAGATAATTATATTCATAATTCCTATGTAGATCAGTAAACCACTACCAGACATGCGATGTAATTTTCTAGCATTAACATGACATAGGCGCAAGTGCCATAATAAAGCATCATCATGAGAAACACAAGCCAAATACTCAGAATCAATCATGTTATTAAAATCAGCAGCAAAGTCATTAGCTACATCAAGTTTGAATAAACCATCAATCAAAGAAGCAGTAAATAAAATATTACTTTTCTTTCCCACAGTCCCCTAGTCACCCTTGAACCTAACTTCAAATCCCTTTTGAGTCAGCAGAGGGACTGAAATCAGGTTCTTTCCAATAGCTGGTGCAAGTAGGAAATCAGTAAGAACCAAAGTGTTTCCCCCAGTGAGAGGAATACGAATAGAACCAATCTCAATCACATCACAATAAGTATTGTTTCCCATATAAATTTTGCACTCTACGGGATTTATTCCTTTCATATCAACAAATGACTCTTTGGTCATGGCCACATGTCATGTTGCAAATGAGTCTAGCCACCATCCTCTCGTATTAGTGTTCACAATCAAAGCCTCTGAAATCATGCATATAATGTACTTTAATCCACCTTGATGTTTCTTCTTCTCATTACCTTGAGAGCCATTAGGACAGTTCCAGCTAAAATAGCCCATTTGGCCACAAGTAAAGCAAGCTCCTTCTTCTTGGTCTTGCCCTTGTCACCTCTCTGAAATTGAGGCTTTTTTTCCCTTTTCTTGAAATTCTTCTTCGAGGGGCAAATATAAGACCCATCCTTTTTATTGCCAACATGATGAGTAAGGTTGACAGATACATTAGAGGCTCTCACATGGTCTCACATTTCCTGCTCTAAGCTCAGCTTGGCAGTAAGGTCATCTAAAGTGAGTTTCTTATCACTCAAGTTCAGTGCTACCACAACAGGCTCCCTTGATGGAGGAAGACAATTTAGGATGGTAGATACTTGAACTCTCAGAGAAATAAGATCACCAAGTATCTCCTACGTACTAGAAATAATAGACATGGCATTTATGTGTTCAAGAACATTTTTGTCTTCCTCCATTCTCATGTTGGAATAGCGAGTGTGTAGCAACCTGATATGAGCCTCAGTATGCTCTCCATATCTTTTCACGATAACCTCATACATTTCTTTTACAGTGGTATGCTTTTTAAAAAGCATTTCAATATTTAGCTCCATAAATGTTAACATGGCGATCCTTGCTCTAGCATCCTCCATCTTGAACTTATCATACTCTCTCATTTGAGCAGTAGTACAATTTTCGCTCGGAAGTTCAACTACTTAGCCCAAGAGATGGGCCAAGTCTTCAAGAAATAGGATGTGCCGAATACGCTTCTTCCAGGTGACGAAGTTTGTTGCGTTCAACTTTTTCAGTTTTGGCAAGTTCACTAGAGATCATGCAGGATGTCATTGCAACTCTCTTCTAAAACAGCAAGTGGAACAACAAAGTGAAGATCTTTGTAAATCACTACAATCAATGAAATAGGACAATTAAAGTCAAAGGCAAAGTTTGAATCAGTAATAACAACAATCAGTATTTAGTTGTTGATGTGGCACAAATACTGCTTCACTTCAAAACAAGCCTATCAATTTTTACTAGTGCAATTGATCGCAGTAGACAGGCGATCGATCGCTGCAGACTTTGCAATATCACAGTAAAAATGATTGATCGTTTACTCAGGCGATCAATCGCGTTTATGAAAAATGAACATTCCAGTACTTTCAATCGATCACTCCCTCAAGTGATCGATCACGTACTTTACTATGAACGATTTAGTATATGCAATCGATTGTTCACATAGGTGATCGATCACATACTTTCTTGCGATTGATCGTTCCTAGGTAATCGATCGCTGCCTGATTATTTAAAATTAAACCCTTGCAAGTGCACAAGGCAATTGTGTACTATAGCGAGTATCAAAGGGTGGTCAAACCTCAGGGACGGATTAATACTCTAACAAATTCAAAAGAAAAGTTGCAATTTGTATAATTAATTTGGAGAAAGCAATGAATTTTAATAAACTAAGCTGAGATTTAATCAATATGGAAGATACCAAGGCTCCGAATCTACCACAATAAACTAGTGTATCGTCTCTCTCTCTCTCTCTTTCTCTCTCTTGTAAATAAATACCTAATTAGCTAGCATATTCCTCTCATACATACACTTGCCAATTCAAATTATAGTGCTCTCCTCTCGGACGTAACACATAAATCAGTTAAGCACATGGAACTCTGATATATCTCTCTCGAGCATAAACTAATGAATTTTTATTAATATGTAACACTTCAGATTACTCATGTTCCTCTCGGACACGCAAGTGCTCTTTCATATTGAAACTCACAAAATTCATTCTTGTCTCCCTAAGTACAAAGAATAAACTTCAATGAATTAACTTTCATTACATAATAAAGAGTCATACACCAACTAGAGTAAAAATAAAATGAGAGAAAAGAAACTATACAACCAGTCTATCGGTTTTCATCTACGCCTTGGAGAGAAGTTTAGCCTTGCATTGGAAAACAAATCACCATCAAGTTCTGCATCATCTTCTTATTCTTCTCTCCTTTGCTCTAGCCTCCAAAATAGGTTCTCTAATGCTCTATACGTTCCTCTTAAGGCCTATTTATATAGTTGGAAAGAAAATACAAAAAACCCCTTCCAAATCCGAGTCAAAATAGGTCAAAAATCACTTTTGTGCACATAGAGATCAATCGTCAATACGGGCCGATCGAATGCTTTCTCGAATTGCACGCAGTCAGTGACGTTGGAAAGCTGACTTCTTTAACTTTAACCTTAAGCTTGAATCAGTCTAACAATAGATATGCATACGAAGTTATAAAGATTCAACAATTGGAGTCACTTTTCACCTCATTTCTGCATCTTACTTTTGTTTTCCTACAAAAAATAAAAACTACATTAAAGTATCACTAAATCTAATTAAACACTAACATAAATATAAGTTTAAGGGCTAATAAAATGGATAATTCATGTATAGCTCACTACCTCAATATCGATCTTTACAGTATTTACGATTGATCCGGAACGCAGGAGATTGATCGCTTCTCTCTAGATGAAAATTCCAGTACTTACGATCGATCGATAGCAATAGTGATCGATCTTTACTAGTTTTTCTTCTCGGTTTTGAACCTGGCGCGAACACGGGAGACCAATTTCTTCTCTTTAGACGAAAATTCCAATACTTACAATCGATCGATAGTAGCAATGATCGATTGTTTATAGGTTTTTTCTTCTCAGTTTTGAACCTGGCGCGATCGATCGCGTACCCAAAACTTCAACCGACAAGCCTATTGCTCAAAATTCCGAATGGAAATCAATTAGGATATTCGGAATTCTAGCATCACAACGTATTAGGGCTCTGATACCACTGTTGGGTCAGAGGCACAGCAGAAGCGCGAGGTGTCGTGCGTCGTGATGCCAAATTTCCCCAAATTAGTCTCTTTTTCAATCGCTTTCCCTTGCACACAATATCAAACAAAGCATATGCAAGATCTTATGAGCAATAATATGAACAAACACTTATATCATATCAATGTAATAAGAATTCAGCGGATTGAGTACTACTAACCTTTAGGCCTTTGTGCCCTACGATCAATCCACGAAGAAAATACTCACAATAATAGAGAAGTATATCAGAGATCACCAAAGACCCAATAGCATGGATGAGAGTCACTATTCTCCCCGAGATAGTGATCTCTTATTCCTCGTCGTGTATGGAACTAGATCATCAAAAGCCAAAGATCCAAGATGAGAGAGAACACAAGAGGGAGAGGGAGCGTCCAAACGAGAGGATAAACCAGTCGTCAAAGTATTTGTTGGGTACTATTCACGTTCTCCCTTTTCTCCTATTTATTTGGGTGAGTTAGGGATTCTTTAATATCCTCTAACTCCATCCCACTAACTCTCTTTTTTGGTTATTCATAACCACCGACTCCCTCGTTCTCATAACAGTCCTATTAGGTGTCTCCTCCATCTAGTGTGGACCCCATTGGGCCCACGGAAAACTTACACACTCCACATGCCCATGCACCACGAGAGGGCAGACTCCTCATACAAATAAGTTACATAAATATGGGCCTAACCCATATCTATAACCAACACGCTTATCCTAACCCTCTTCAACTGGAGATCTCCTGAAATGCAGCTTCCAAAGAGGCAATTTCCATTGCCAAACACACTCATAGCATTTAGGAAGGGGAAAATATTAACATGCACCCCGGTGGCACACCAGATGCAACGTTAACATTAAACGGGCGTAGTCGGATCGAGATCTGCTAAAAAAATGCTATGCTGTACAAAACTAGAGGGTGACAAATGACAATGCTATGTTGCTATGTACCATATGTTGGACTCTATGTACAACGATAGGCCCCTTATGTGTCCCATGGTCATGACTCATAAGAAAAGTGCATGCACATGAAAACTTGGAACTGACAATTTCCAAAACACAGAAGTGGCACTACAACAAATCAGGGCTTTTGCGACGAAAACTTTTACGACAAAGGCATTTTCATCGCAAATTACCACCTTTTGCGACGATTTTTAGGTTTGTTGCAAAAGATACATCTTTTTGCGAGGAACTGATCAAGTAGTCGCAGAAGGCCATTATATTTGCGACAAATGACCTATTTGATCGCAAAAACCATATTTTTTGCCACGAACAAGCCATTTGGTCGCAAAAGCCTTACATGCATTGCGACGCCCTTGGTTTGTGCCAAATAATGAGTTGTTTTTGCGACAAATTATCCAATTTGTCGCAAAATAAATATACTTTTTTATAAATAATAATATAAAAAATAAATTTTTTTGACCAATCTCATTATTCGCAACGGCTTAGTAAGATGGTGGCAAAAGGTTATCTTTTTATATTTTTTATAAAAAAATTATTCCTAAAAGTAATTAAAAAAATGGTTGAGTTCATCACAAGAGTATTTTTTTTGTTGAAAATAATATTTTAAATTTTTTTATGAAGTCTTTACTTAAACTTAATAAAATATTTAAAATATTAGTTGTTAAATTTATAAAATGTATTAATATAATTTCTTATATATAATTTTATATATTATTAAATAGTTTTATTGTCAACTATGAGTTTTGTCGGCACCTTAATTTCATGGTGTAAGTGATGGAAAGTTGTGCTTGATTGGAGATGAACTAGGCATGAGGGTTTAGAGTTTAGTTGCACAATACGAACTTCAAAGGATGTTTATGCACACGATATCTTTTTTTTATAATACACGCAATATCTTATTAGTATGAGTATGTTCACATGGTAAGAAAGGGAGAAAGAGAATAAGATGAAGTAGATGGACAGTGGTTTAGGGATATGACCAGCCCCCATGAATATGCCACATGACAATGATACCTTAAACCTCTATGCACCAAACAACTTAACACACATGTAAAGCTTGTGCACTGTCGAGTTCAGAGATCAATGCCTCCCTGATGCCGTCGAGGAGTAATGTTCTAAATACACCTAATAATTGAAACCGTTTATATGAGATTGGGCATAAGACCACCCGTTTCGATCCGACGGATTTCAATCCGATGGTGCTCCTTAATATAGGGATAAACATATATTTATCTGGAGTACCGTTGGATTTCAATCCAACGGCTATAACTTAAACTGGGCTCATATAAGCTAAATAAAACAAGTTTAAATGAGAGCGATCTTATGTAGCTTACATGAGCCCAAGTAATCTGATGGTTACAAAGGTGGGTCGTGATTCACAATTACATACCTACTAATTTGACACTAGCCGTTGGATTAAAATTCGACGGCTCGAGATGACTTGACTCAAAAAAATTGCATGAGACTTGACTCTCTAAACTTTCCCCCCATTAATTTCTCCTAAGAAAATCCCCTCATGCACCATAAAGTCGATCTCGAAGATCAACGGCTCCTTGGCAATCCTGCTCCTTAATTTCATTTCCCCTGGCTCAACCTATGGGCCTGTGGTTACAAAGGCGGGTCGTGATTCACAATTACATACCTACTAATTTGACACTAGCCGTTGGATTAAAATTCGATGGCTCGAGATGACTTGACTCATAAAAATTGCCCGAGACTTGACTCTCTAAACTTTCCCCCCATTAATTTCTCCTAAGAAAATCCCCTCATGCACCATAAAGTCGATCTCGAAGATCATCGTGTTTTTTCATCAAGCTGCTTCCTTTGTTGGAAGACTGAATATATATTTCTGGATTGTCGTCTATTCATTATGGTTATAGATACTGCTAATGGCATGGAAGTAACATTATGAGCGAAGAAATTTAATCTTATTCAAATGACCCTAGTGCACAAGAGATAAGTCGCATGGGAGGCGAAATTTCAGTTATATCAATGCTTTAAGCTATTATCTTTTCTCCTATTTGTTTTTTTTACTGTTTCATATTCTCATGCCTGCCATCCTCTTTTCAAACAATTTTGCAGAATTTGCAGGTGTTTAGTTTTTATTTCAGAAATTTATTTTTGCAGGGAGTAAATGATCTGCTATTGTTTCTGTCTGTTTGATTTTGTCGATGTTTCTTTCAAGGGACCTGGCTCAAAATAAACTGACTGGAGACATTCCCAGAGTAATATACTGGAATGAAGTTCTCCAATTTCTGTGAGTAGTCAAATTTTCCCATGCATAAATTGTTTGTTACTCTTTAGTTGTAGTTATTTTATCTTGTGATCTATGAATGTGCTCTCAGAGTCTCAAATTTTGGAGCTTGACCCCTTTCTTTAACTTGTGTGAGATACAGGGGTTTGCGGGGCAACAATTTGGTTGGGGCTCTATCCCCTGATATGTGCCAACTGACAGGGTTGTGGTACTTGTGAGTAAATTAACTCAACTCCATCAGACAATGGTTTTTTCATTTTGATTGTGAAGCATTTGTTGCAGTGATGTTAGAAACAACAGCTTGAAAGGAAGCATTCCTCAGAATATTGGAAATTGCACCAGTTTCCAGGTCTTTTACGTATTTTGCCTGTATCCTAGAGCATTGTTTCCCGTATTACAAGATAATTTACATTATATGAGTTGATTATTTCCTCATTGCACAGGGACTTGTCTTATAATCGGCTCACTGGAGAAATTTCAATTAACATTGGTTTTCTGCAAGTGGTACAATGTATGTGATCATTGTCTTTCTAAACTTCTTATTGCTTCCAGTGTTTAACTGGCTTGCTACAATCTCGCTCCACCACAATCTCATGAAGTCTGCGTGTCAATTTTAGCTCATTGTAAGGGAACCGTTTATCTGGGCCTAATACCACCTGTCATAGGTCTAATGCAGGCGCTTGCTGTGCTGTGAGTAGTCTAAATCTCCTTCATTTGAATCTTGAGAAGATATTAAATGTGTAACAAAATTTTCATAGAATTATATTCATATAAGAATGCTTATTTTACTTGTAAAAGATTAGTGTCACTCCTTTGAAGAGTCACATTGTGAAAATATATGGTAAAAACTAGTTTTTGACTACCGATATTTTTTTACAAATATCTCCGATATATCTCCAATACTTTGTCTCTTAGGCCAACTGATATTTTACCGATATCTGATATGGAATTCCTTGAGTTGAAGTGTTTGATTAATCTAGCTTTTCGGGTGTTTTTGCTTGTGGCAGCTGGATCAGTTTAAATTATCATAATTTACATGGGTCTTCTTTTTTGTAGTAAATTGATTCGGATATCCTTGAGTTGAACTGGAGGGGCAGAGGGAGTGAAGGAGGAAGGTGAGGGGAGCATGGTCGAATTAGGGAACTCAGTTTAGAGGACAATTGGATTCTATTGTATTAAACCATTGACTTGGTATAGGGGTGAGGTAAAGTGCATATAGCTTGGGAATTTAAACTTTAAAGGGATGGGCTTTAAGGGCATATAGATAGTTCCAGTTATTTAACTATCCAACTCTATCTACTTGCCAAGATCTTTTACGTATTCTAATTATATAGTTGTTTAGCATCCAGTTAGCTAGTTTTCAGAGTTCTCATACAGTGTAGCATGATCTTTGGCTCATAGGATGTAGTTTATAGGCTAATAGTGATTATTTAATTTGATTTCTTTGTTTGACTAAGGTTGATTATGCTAGAAAGTAAATTGCTCCTATCTTCCCAATTACCTTTTCTACAATGGTTTCTGATGATATTTGTATTTTCTATACGAGAGAGCTAATTGTTGACTTTTAGCAGTATCATGGATTAAGGAAAGTGTGCCTAGGAATTATAATTGTGACATGTGCTTTTGTATTTATTGACTCATTCATGTCACAAACTTGCTACTTTTAATAGGTGTTTTATGGATCAAAGTTAAATGCAACTTAAGAATAGGGCTTGCACACAATATATGAATGGAGTAGATGAATTTGTGGAATTTGCACGACATCATACAAATAGAAGTGGTAAAATCAGATGTCCACGCCGAAGATGCAATAACGTGTACTATAAATATGTAGATGAGGTGCATTGTGACTTGTATGCTAATGGCATGGAAGGAACTTATACGCGGTGGTATTTGTATGGTGACTCTCGAAGAACTGATGAGGGAGAATGATAATGACAATATTGGATGCAATGAAGGAGGTGATACAAATGCAATGCAAGAAATTGTGGAAGATTTGTATGCAGGAACATTTATGGATACAATTATGACTTAAGCATATAACACACGAGGAAGATGCCCCCGTACAGGAATCATCCACTAGCAATGATTCTCTATGTTTTGATGGGGAGCAAGACAAGTTTACCCGATTGCTAAGAGATCTTGAGCGTGAACTATATCCAGGGTGCAAAAGTTATTCTAAGTTGTCTTTCTTGATAAAGTTGTTGCACATTAAGCTAATGAATGGTTGGAGTATGAAATCATTCGACCAGATATTTGACTTATTTAAGGATGTAAATTCTAGCTTAAAGACATTGCCAAAGTCTCATTATGAAGCTAAGAAAATTTTGCAAGATATGGGCCTCGGGTATGAGTTGATACATGTGTGTATAAATAATTGTGTACTCTTCTGGAAGGGCTATGAAAAGGTTGAGAAATGTCTGAAATGTAAGTAGCCTAGATACAAATGTGATCAACCAATGGGTAAAAACATTCCACATAAAGTCTTGCGCTACTTTCCCCTAATACCGAGACTTCAAAGATTATTTATGTGTAGGAAGACAGCTTCACATATGAGGTGGCATAAAGAGAAGCGTAACGAGGATCCTAATAAGAAAGTATTAAGGCATCCAGCTGATTCTGAAGCTTGGAGGGAGTTTGACAAGAAATATGGTTGGTTTGCGAATGAACCACGAAATGTTCGGCTTGGACTAGCCACTGATGGTTTCAATCCATTTGGGAATATGACTAATGCTTATAGTATGTGGCCAGTGATAGTTATGCCCTACAACTTACCTCCTTGGATGTGCATGAAAGAGCCATTTTTCATGATGTCATTACTTATATCTGGGTCAAAGTCTCTTGGAAATAGCATTGATGTCTTCTTGGAACCATTGATAGATGAATTGAAGGTTTTATGGAAAGATGGTGTGGACACTTATGATGTGTCAAAGAAAGAGAAGTTTCAGATGCATGCAACACTATTGTGGACAATTAATGATTTTCCTGCTTATGCGAACTTATCCGGTTGGTCTACAAAAGGAAAATTAGCATCTCCTAATTGCAACAAGGAGACATCTTCCTGTTACTTGAAGCATGGAAGAAAGATGAGTTACATGTGTCATCATCGTTTCCTCCCAGTAGATCATTGTTGGCGGAGAAAAAAAAGGAGTTTGATGGTAATGTAGAGAAGAGGTTGCCACCTAAACAACTATTCGGGGATGATATTCTCATGCAACCGCAGTGGGTAAAAGATGTTGAGCTTGGTAATGATCCAAATAAACGAAAAAGAAAGCGTAGTCCAAATGAGTTGAATTGGAGGAAAAAAACATATTGTGGAAATTGCCATATTGGCGATCACTAAAGTTGCGTCACAATTTAGATGTGATGCACATCGAGAAAAATATATACAATAATGTGGTGGGAACATTAATGAATATTGAGGGCAAAACAAGGGACAATGTGAAGGCACAACTGGATATGCAGGAAATGGGTATCAAGAAGGAGTTGCACCTGATTCCAAATGGTGATAAATATGTGATGCCGCAAGCTTGCTACACAATGTCCTCAGATGAGAAGAAGAGCTTTTGTTCTTGTCTGAATTTGGTGAAATTTCCTGATGGTTTTGCATCAAATATCTCTCGGTGTGTACATGATAGTGGTTGTAAGTTATCAGGAATGAAAAGTCACGATTGTCATGTTTTTCTACAATGGTTACTACCTGTGGCAATACGTGGACATTTGCGGAAAGACGTCTGTGATGCATTAATTGAGTTGAGTTTATTTTTCAAGGTGTTGTGTTCCAAAACATTGAATTTGAAAAGGTTGGAACAAATGGAAAAAGACATTGCTATCATATTGTGCAAGCTTGAGAAGATATTTCCACCCACATTTTTTGACGTGATGGTACATCTGGCAATTCATCTTCCTCGTGAGGCAATGATTGCTGGACCAGTGTAATTCCGATGGATGTATCCAATTGAAAGGTTCTTGCACATATTGAAGAAATATGTGAGAAATAAAGCATGCCCAGAGGGTTCGATCGCGGAAACATACATTGCCAATGAATGCATCAATTTTTGTTCTATGTACTTTGAAGATGTTGAAACAAGATTCAATCGACAAGAGAGAATTGATGATGGTTTTCAAGGACAACAATACAAAGGCCTTTCTGTTTTTATACAAAATGTGCATCCTTTGGGAGCTGCAAATCCTTTTAATATAGAATTAACCGATCTTCAGAAGGTTCGAATGTATGTGTTAAATAATTGTCCAGAGATTGATTGCTATTTACAGTAAGTAGCTTTTTTCTTCATCTTTCATAGTTTATTTTATCCATGAATATCTCATAATCTTTGAAACTTTTCATATAGGGAGCATAGACAATACATTACAAGGAGCAACCAATGTGCAAGAAAGACATGAACAAGCCTTTCCAGATTGGTTTGCCGAACGTGTAAGTTATCACAATACTTTAGTTCTTATCTTGATTGAAAAAAGATGAAAATTTTATTTTTAGAAAACACATGCCTAAAGCAATTCTTGTGTTATCTGTTAGATGAAACAACTAGACGTGCAAAACTCACCAGAAGCTACTGAAGAGTTGTATTCATTAGCATGTGGTCCTGATCGAAGAGCCATGCAATATTGTGGGTGTGTTGTCAAAGGTGTAAGGTTCCATACTATAGAGCGGGATATGCACCGCAAAACTCAAAACAGTGGGGTTGTTGTCAAAGGAGAGCATGAAGGGCATGTCATTGACTTCTTTGGCGTTTTGCGAGATATTATCGCCTTGAACTATTGCAATAAATGGGTTTATATTTTCAAGTGTAATTGGTGGGATCTCAGCAATAAAAAAGGAATGCACGTAGATGAACGTTTCACTAGTGTAAATTTCTCTCACAGTTGGTACAAGGATGATCCCTTTGTATTGGCATCTCAGGCTGAGCAAGTTTTTTATCTCAAGGACACTAAATTGAAGGGAAATTGGCATGTTGTTCAAAATGCACCTCCAAGAAACTTGTTTGATATTCCACTAGTAGAATTGACCGAGGTAGAAGTTGAAGAGAATGATGAGCGTGATCAACATGAGTCGGACATGGTTGATGGGAATGACAACGATGAAGATCATAATTTGAACTCCTTGAGTAGGGATGATCTAGGCCCAGATTATATTGCTGCCAAAAACATTCCCATGGAAGAAGATCAAGAAGAAGTCACTATCATGGATGATGTAAATCAAAGCGATACTGAAGATGATACAATGATTGAATATTGTGATGACGTGGAATGCTTAGCCGTTGATGATGATCATGAAGGACTTGTATTGCCCGAGGATGATATTGACATTGACGGTTAAATTTTAACGGTCCGTATTTACGTAAGTTATTACTTTATTTATTGTTCAAAGATTATCTTCTTCATTTATGTCATGTCTTATCTTCAGATTTGCTAAACTTTAACCTCCATAAAATAGCATCAACCCTTAGTGCTATTCTTAATTAGTGTCGAGAAACAAATTTGCATATGTATAAGCACCTGCATGATTGTACTATGGCATTTTATAGGACAAAATCATGTTTATAGTACTCTAGTGTTTTAAGAAAAAATTCATGTTCACATGGACTCTTTTATTGTTTCAGGTAAAAAGCTTAAATGCAGAGGGTGTGATCAGCTTCAAAATGGCTAAATGAAAGCATATAGTAGCTCTTTGGTATTTTTTGTATAGGACAAATGTGTAGGAATCATAGTTTTTGTTGCATACTAACTTTAACTTGTCGAGGGAGAGTGAAAAATGGATATTTATTTTGGAAAGGGTTGTCATCTTTTGGGTGTTTAGGAGGATAGTTAGCTTTGAAATTAGTTTCGTGTATGTAAAAAGTATCCTACACTTTGTATGTATGACCTTCAAGTCTATTACATTGAAATAGAAAGTGCAAGATTTATATGCATTGTCCTCAAAATCTATCCTAGTCCTTCTATTCACAGTTTAACATGTTTATACTCGGATGTTTTCCAGCCACAACCCATTCGATGAAATGCCAAGGGAGGTGGGGAATGTAATTGTGTGATTCAAGTTTCATGTCTATCTGATTTTTTTTAACTTTTTATCCTTGGTTTCTTGCGAAGTTCATCAATAGGAACATTATTCCTCTTTGTCTGTTTTTTAATTGTTCCTTACTTTTTCTTGTTTACCCGAAAGAGGGTCAATATGCGTGATCTGGAGGCAGTGCTTCGGTCTGGAGGTGAGCCTTCAAAACCCGCCAAGAATGTGCTTCGTTGAACAATGCTAATGATATGATTCTTTGGATATATGGTGATTTTGCTTGCATTGGTGATACTTGGTATATATTTGTTTCGCAGCTCAACCCCTCAGCAAGAATCTTCAGGCATTGGAAGGTTTTCTCCTTTGCACCTTTTATACATTAGATATATCCCCATTGCATTTTCTGTTTATTTTATAATTTTATACCTTTTATACATATGTTATGCCCTACAACTTACTCGAAATCCTTTTTTCAAGTGAGCTTAATTGAAAACATAAATGTTTTGCTTATTCATATGTATGTGCTTGTAGTGCCTCTTCTTTTGGTTGGCTATGGTTTTTGAGCCTCTTATGTTGCACTTTTTGCTCAATTGGTTGGTTGAATATTTACAAAAGCTGCTGATGTGGGAGCTGATCTTGTTGGGAAAGTAGAACAAGGAATCCCTGAGGAAGATCCTCGAAATCCAGCTGTCATTGCAGATCTGGTACATTAAGCTTCATTTTGTATTGACATAATTTGGTGATGCCAGTTTGGTTGTGATTTTTGTCCCTTCATATGAGTATTTTGTTTTCTGTGTTAACCTTTTGAAGTAACATGGCAATCTACTGATGGGTTGCTGAAGGGCATCATTACATCCTTCTATATTGAATTTTGCTAGTCTTTACATGTATTTTAATTTCAAATGTGCACCTCACATTTGGTATTTTATGATAAAGGTTGGCAACAATTTAGGTGATTGTGCTGCTCGCGGTGCAGATCTCTTTGGAAGTATTGCTGAAAAAAATAATCAGTGCCATGATTCTTGGCGGAACGATGGCTACCGTTGCAAACTTGAAGGCAAGCATTTTGGCATGCAACACTCTATTTAAGTTTACTAAGACTTTTTGTTCCATTATATACTGGTAACAAGTTTCACTCAAGCCATAAACCACACATTTAATGACTGCCATTTTGTCTTGTTGCGTTTGCGGTTGTAATGCACCAAGTGTTTATGGACAGCTTCTTTGAGGAGTAAGAAAATGAAAAATGAAATCTTTTTGTAGGCAGGTGAGCCTTTAAATGGTCTGAAATTTTTCTAATATACGTAACAAGCTAAAGCAATAAGTTCGACTATAGTGGTTTCTAAGTTGTATTTGCGACATGGAGCAAACTAACCTTGATTACAAATTTTTTGTCACTGTAATTTGCTGAAAGAATTAAGCTTAAAATAAGCCATTCTTATCCTGCCTAATTTGAGTGGATTACTGGTCTCATTTTAGCCTTTAAATAAAAAAATTACTGTAACTGTTAACAAAAAACATTTCGTGGACAGACTGGTTTATCGTGGCTCAATATCTGATGCATGCTTTTCTTGATTTTTGTTCAGTCATTTTGCTTGTGGTGCTTCATACTTCTTGGAGGTTTCCATTTTGTAATTATATATGAATCACTACTGTGATAAATGACAGCTTCATCTTTACTTTCATCTGAGATTAGTTGCTAAAAACCATTTTTCTGATGTACTCCATGTAGTTCAAAAGAGAATTTGACCAGCTTTACCTTTCTCATAAGAGCATGTGGCTAGCATTATCTGAACAGTATTCTAAAATATTTATGCTTATTTGGGATGTATTTGCAGTCGCTACAAAGTATGTGTAAATGGCATCAGCTATTTTTTTCCAGTGCATGGTTGTTCTAGTTCAGGCTTGTTACATTGACTGAATCTTTTTATACCTACTTATCTCTGTTTCTGCAGATAATGGAATCCAAAGTGTTAGAATGCAGATTTTCTAAAGTTGCAGCTCCAAGTGGTTTGCTTAGTGGACTTAATCCAGGAATCATATACCATGTGAGAAATAGCAAACAGGTTTTTCCAATAATTGAAGCTCTAGTGGACTTTAAATGGTCTGTCATTGTGTGATTCAAGTTTCCTCTTATAATTCTCTCTCTCTCTCTCTCTCTCTCTCTCTCTCTCTCTCTCTCTTCTGCAAATTCTATTCCCTCCGTCCTGAAATAGAAGTTCCGTGAACAAAAAAAATGATTAGCATTGTTATATTTTTGCATCTATTACAGGGTGGAGGGTTTTTTTATTACGAAATAGCTCTGCGACGAACTTATGTCGTCGCAAAAGATGGCAACACAAAGTGGTAGCCAACGGACAAATGTCGTCGTAAAACATTAAAGACGTTTTTTTTAAAATTTCTTACGTATAAATATAGGTTACACTTTTTAAAAAAAAAAATTCGTCGCAAATGTTATTTTTAATTGATTTTTTTTATTTTTTTTCTCAAGTGTTCATCTTTTAGCGACGAGATTTTTCGTCGCAAATACTTTTTTTGCCGGCGTAATTGCGATGAAGTGACGACGAGCTTTGTTTAGTCGCAAATAATATTTTGCGACGAAATTAGAGCTTTGGCGACAAATTTGGGCGTCGCAAAAGCCCTGATTTGTTGTAGTGGCATGGTTGACATGAATTTTGAATATTCTATTGGATGTATCCTTAATCTGAATCTTTTCGTCACCGGTTCGATGACAATGGTGCATATAGGCGTAGGCTACGTAATGGCTTAACATGGTTGTTACATACTCCCTCTGTCCGGAATCAGTAGTACCAGTTAGTTTTCCAAAATGAACTGATTTTAGTTGTAATAGTTAGTTTTCCAAAATGAACTGATTTTAGTTGTAATAGTTAGTTTTCCAAAATGAACTAATTTTAGATGGAGGGAGAAACATCTATGCAAGACACATCCTCCCTTAAGCGAGCTTTGAGTTGCACGCCACTCTCCACTCTATTCCTAGCCTCCTCTTTCTCCTTCTCTGTGTGCTACATTAGAACACCATAAAAGCAGGGAGAGAAAAAATTATTAACAGCTGGAGTTGAATCGCCCTCATACCTGGGCTCCCTTTTGCACAACTACATAGTGCATAGGCTAGGCATGTCCATCTGGAAATTGCACTCATAGTGCAGTAAATGCAAGGGGCACATAGCACCTCTCTCTCTCTCTCTCTCTCCCGATTTTCCTCGTATTCTTCTTCATCCAAATGCTGTTGGCTGTCAGACCTGCTCTGGTGACTGCTCATGGACACCACTTGGTATATTCTACACAACATTGGACCATAAGGCAAGAAATTATTGGGTACGCCGGCACGTAGGTAATAGTCATGCTCATCACCAATAGGTGACGGACACGACAGTATTTCTAATTTGTGGGTCCCTTGTGGCATCATCACAAGTAGGGGAGTTGTGTCTATCACCCTTTGGTGATGAGCATGACTATCCTCCTACGCGCCGCGTACCTAAGAATTTCTCCCATAAATCAGCGTCAGTGAGAACAGAATTCAGTGTGTACTTCATACCTGTTGGATAAAAAAATTAATTCTTGTGGAATTGGCATTTGAAAATCAAAATGAGAGAACTGAGATTGCAGATATCAATAAATTAAATGCTAACTTGCTAAGTGAACCATTTGAGTTGTACGAGGCTAGAATCTCTGTTAAAAAACAGAAAATGGCTTACTAGCTGCTTCCAAGTATAAATGATCTTAATGAAGATGTTATTATGTGGATAACTTTGAAATTGTAAACTGTTAATATATAAATGTTCGATAAATGAGAATTAATTCTCTGACTTTTATGAAACTCAGTTATCTTGGAATGTATGGCCAATATTAGGTTCAAGTCCTGCTGGAGACATTTAGAGGAAACATGATTATATTATACTAATATTAGTGCAACGAAAATGGGCTGTAGTGACTGAACGAACTGTCGCTAAAGATCCCAAATATGCCACTAACGTTCTTTCTTGACAGTGTTTACGACAGATATTTTCCGCTGTTATAAGTGACCTCGCTAATTATGTAATCCGTTGATAATGTCATTAGAGATAATTTTTTGCGACAGTTTTTTCCTGCTGTAAAGCTAATTATGACATTTTTTCTTGTCACTAAAGAGATGCAAGTAAAATACGTTAATTGTCTTGACGACGGTTTTTAAGGAATATTTGCAACGGTTAATTCCGCCGGAATAGCTTATTTGTGAGAGTTGTTACTATCAAGATGATATGTGCCGACGGTTTTTGTTCCCCGCTAATGGGTTTTAATTTAAAAAAACTACTGAAATACGTTGCCAACTATTGTTTTGTATTTGTATTGTCCAGATTTTCTATGTAATCAATATAGGAATATATGACCAAGAACTTCAGTTTTTTTTCATCATTGACATAAATAATACTTGCATTACATAAAACATCATACAAAAAAGGTTTGATCCAGTCAACAACTGATTAATCTTTGAAGATTACAAGTAACAAGTTGGATAACTACCAAGTTTCGCTTTTCAACCATGCAAAATGGAACAAAAAAGGTAAGACTTGACTGCTACTCTCGGGAAAATGATGATTACAAATGTGTCTTCTTTGATTTCAAAATGCATCATTTTACTCAGGAAATGATATTCTTTACAAATACAAAATGGAACAAAAAAGGTAAGGTTTGATCTAGTCGACAACCAGATGAAGTGGGAGAGGGTTACAATCACCTGCTCCTTTGTGACACGGCCTTTGCCTTCCTCATCGCATATCTCAAAGGCAATAGCACAAGCTAGCGAAAATAATGGCCGCTTCATTACTCGAGCTGATCCAAGCAAGTACTGCAAGTATGTACTCAGGCAGGCTACAAGAGACCACAAAAATCCAAAACAATACTTTGCACGTGTGATCTATACTTCAATTATACAATTTATTAGCTCCTAAACTTATGTTTATATTAATGTTTGATTAAGATTTAGTGATGTTTTAATGTAGTTTTTGGGTTTTTGTAAGAAAATGAGCGTAAGTTGCAAATGTGGTGAAACGTGACTCCAATGGTTGAATCTTCATAACTTCATGTCCATATCTCTGATTTAACTGATTCAAGTTTTATTTTAAATTCAAGAAGTCAGCTTTCAAATGCCACCAACCGCGCACAGTTCGGAGTTTGGAGCCAAAAATTATGACTATTGAAAGCTTGTGATGCATAATGAATAATAACCGATCAATCGGCAAATGAGGCGATCAATCACCGGAGCAAAAAAAATGAGATTTTCACAATTGATTATCACATTTCGATCAATCGTATATACTTGAGATTGGTCATGAACAGTAAGCGATCGATCGGTGTTATAGCGATCAATCGCCATATGCGGTAAGCTTAAAAATAAAACTATTTTGAGTCGGATTTGGAATGGGATTTTATGGTTTCTCTTCACCCCAATATATATGCCTTAAGGGGGACACTTTGAGCATTAGAGATTAGATCTTAGATACCTTAGAGGCTAGGGAAGAGAAAAAGAAGAAGATGATGATGAAAATGATTGTTTCTCTTCTAATGCTAGGCTAAACTTCTTTCCAAGGTGTAGATGAAGCCCAAATAGACTGGTTGTATTGTTTTCTTTTCTCACATCTTAACTTTTATTCTAGTTGGTCTATGGATCTTTGTTACGGTTTTAACGTTAATTCATTGAGGTTTATTCTATGTACTCGAGAGAGGCTAGAGTGAATTCTTGTAAGTTTTAATCCGAAAGAATACTTGCTTGTCCGACCAAGAACGTGAGTAGACTGAGGTGTTATATGTTAATAAAGTTTCATTGATTTATGTTCGAGAGAGATAGATCATAGTTCCATATTTTAATTGCTTATGTATTACATCTGAGAGGAGAGCACGATATTTTGAATGGACAGTTATATGTCCGAGAGAAATATGCTAGCCAATTAGGAATTTATACAAGAGAGAGAGAGAGAGAGACGATAAGCTGGTTTATTTTGTGGTGGATTCGAAGCCTTAGCACATCTCCATATTAGTTAAACTCATTTAAAGTAATTAAAGTTTATTGCTTTCTTAGAATTAAATTAAAACAATAACTTTTCTTCTCTTGAATTTGGTAGATTACTTATCCATCCCTGAGGTTCGACAACCCTAAATACTTATTGTAGTATAATTATCTTGTGCACTTGCAAGGGTTTAATATTTAAACGATCAAGTTTTTTGCCGCCGCTGCCAGGGACGGAAGCCAATAGTTTACTAAATTCTTAGTGTAGTTAGAGTAGTTTAGTTTAGTTTAATTTAGTCTAACTTTTAGTAGCTTAATTTGTGTTTTGTTTTTTTTTTTTGTGCAGGATTAAGAGAAAACGCAGAATTCTCGCCAAGTTGGAAGGGCCCATCAAGCCGAAGTATTCTAACTACGAAGAAATTGTTACACATAATATTCTCAAACCAAGTACATCTATTAGTCTATCTTCATGATTTAATATGAGGCAGCAGAACTACCATCAAATTAAGGGCATTCACTCTTCAATCATGATTCACTATATCCACAATCAATATGCACATATGAGCAAACCAATTGTGAATATAAACAATTATGAATATACTTGGACAATTGTGAATATAGACAATTAATGGATTCATAAATAGTTAAATACAATCAGCAGTCTAATATTCATAAACACATCTACGTTTATGAATATATACTTGAACTGAAATCCTTATCCTTACTTTACTAAAGGCTGAATAGAGCTGATAATTTTTTGTGAGCAGCACATTACTTGAAGATTCATAAGCTTCTTTTCGTGGAAGTCAAAGTTAGCAACAAGAGGCCCAAAGGTGAAGCACAAACAAGAATTGAAGGGAAAAGGCTGACTTGCCTAAAGGTTTTGAAACAGACATACTGGAGGGAAAAGGCCTTGTATGTAGTTTGCATCTCCCTCCTCAATGAAGGCAAACCCTTTGCTATGGTGAGGGTCGCTCAACAGTGAATACCCTCTATAGCATAGAGTTATTTAATGCCATGATACAAAGTACAAGTTTACAAACAATACGAGTATAATATACAAGGATACCACAAAACAAACCATAGAAATCACTAATGTGCTCTAACTATTTTATTAAAACCAACATAACAAAACCAATTAACACATATTATGAAAGGATAGATTAACAATAGTAAGTGCAAATAGAACACAAACTCAATGAAAGTTGATTCATGCACTGATTGAGAGAGTCCTTTACATTAGTTAAAGAGTCTCAAACATATACAAAAGAGTCCTATACATAGGCTAAACAGTTAATATTATCTTTGCTATCATTGTAGTATTTATGTGATTCTTTCTAATTACAGAATCTATTTTCTTCAATTTTGGGACCAATAAGATACTGACATTTGAGAAAAACTTATACTTTCAACAAAACAGAGACAACATAAATTTATTCTCGACATTTAGGCAACTAAGAAGAAAGTGCAATTGAGTGTAGTCTGGTGATGAACATAAATATTTACCTGATGAAAGAGAAGATCACCCTTCTTCCACTTTTTTTCGATAATTACCCCTTTCAATGTTGGCACTCCTATGCAATAAAGCAGGGAAGCACTTATTGGCGCTTACAAAAATAATAAAATCCAACATAAGAGAAGAAAATGGAAACAAGGCAGCACCTTTATGGTGTTCACACTACAACACACTTGCTCTTTAGCGACGGAAAGAAGGACCAGCATTGTTTTCATATAAACTTTCATTGAGCCACAACAATGCAATATTCATTCAGGTAAAAGATTTATAGTACCTTTGGCTACTGATCAAGATCCTAGCTGCAGCCTGATAAGCATAAAATATACATAATTATATGCCTTATTTACCTATCTGCTAGTGTAGTTTTTATAATAAAATATAGATAAAACGGGTTATTTGTGATTAGGGTAGTAATTAGGGGATTAATAATTAATTTACTCTAATTAACTATTTTAGATGCATTAAAGAATTTAAGGAATCATATTTTTATTCGTCTAATTTTAATTTTGGTTAGTTTTGTTATTGCAGGATTAAAAATGCAAATTGCAGATTGGTAGAACACGAGCGCGTTAGACGTGTTTTGAAGAGCCAAAGTGACCCAAGAGCTGATATCACGCGTATTGAAGATCTGAACCATTGATGAGTCACTTAAGAGAATGGGCGCAAAATTAAAATACAGACGTGTAGATTTGATCCGGCGGTTGAAATTGTTTCGGTGGGTTTTAATTGAGAGAAAGAAAAAAAATAAAGGAAATTGAAACAAACCGGCTGGTCCGGTTTGGGTTGAAAAAAATAAAAATAAAAAAACCAACCTGAGCCATCGGCTCTAGTGTCGAACAGAGCACAGCGCTCGAGCTTCTGCTCGAGCGCCAGTGTGACAGAGGAGTTTCCGGCGGCTCGGGGTTCAGGTGATAAAGGCGATAGACGGTGGCCATGGCGAGGCGGAGGTTCCGAGAAGCTTGACGGAGGAGAGCAAGACGGCTGGGAGACGAATGATGGTGGCTAATGGATTCCGGCAGTTGAAGCTGGGCGATGAAGATGATCGGCGCAATAGTCTGCGGCAGAGCTAGACGGCGGATTTGGAAACTAAAGAGAAGAATCATATTCAACTCGGAAACTACAAGAACTGAGTCGTGCTCAATTGGGACTCTCTGAAACAGAATCATGCTGAAATCGGGTATTGGATTTCGATTCGGAACTAAAATAGAACAGATTTGGGCTCATCTCTAGGTGGAATTGGATTGGAAAAAAACTCTTTTGAATTGCCTATAAAAGGGGGCGATTGGAGAAGAAGAACGGGATCGGAAGACGGGAGGTTTTTTGGACGAACTGGACTGCTCTGTTTCGAAAAAACAGAGCTTCGGTTGAGCTTTGTTTTGGGTGGTTTTGGGTCGTGTTTGGGTGTAATTTTGGCCGGAATTCAAGATGGAAGAAGAGGGGAATCGATTGGGGGAAGAAAGGGAAGTGATTTGAGGAAGAAAGTCGGATTTTTGCTTTCATGAACAGTACCTTCGAAATTGCTACAGTAACTGGACAGTTTGGGGGAGACGATGAACACTGATTTGCAGTGAACAGTGTTTTGCTACAGTACCCGTGAATAGTAAAACTGCTACAGTGATTTTTCAAAAGCAATTCTTTCCAAATCTGATTTTTCTCTTGAATATGAATAGCTAAATCTTTTGTCAAAGCTAGAGGTGATGTTATTTAGTTGATATTTCTACGTCTATAAGGAAGTGTTTAATGCTTATTTGGTTGAATGCGATGTTTTGATAAAGTCATAATCTAATTATTTGATTTGTCGTTAACGTAAGGTACGGCGAATGTTTATAATTCCGTGTGATTATTTGACTGAGCTTGTTAATGATAAATTTTCAATTAATATTTTTATGTTAATGGTTATGATGAACGTGAATGAAATATCTTCCGATTAGGTCAAATCATTATTTTAATCTAATTGAGTAATTAAATAGACGTAGAGTATTAATTAAATAATTGATCCTTGAAGCTTTGATATCTCCCATCGATTATCTTTGCTATCTTTAGTTAGTTTTAATTGAATCTTTAATCGTCATTTTAGTAGTTAGTTAAATTACAATTTCTCTACAAAATTTCTTGATAAGAACTTTAATTTGTTAAACTAAGTAGTATTTAGATTAGTTTGGAGTAGTTTGGAGTAGAATAATCCTACATCATTCCTTGTGGTTCGACCTTGGACTTACCGAGTATATATTACAATTTGTCAACCTATTTTGGGGTTAGATCAAATTTTGGCGCCATTGCCGGGGAGTAAAGTATAGGATTAATCTTCCAATTAGTTTCTTTCTTTTTAGCATAATTTAGTTAATTTTAATTATTCTTTGTTTAATTTAGCTTACTTATTTTGTAGGACATTTGGAGTATTCTGAGGCTATCTGGAACAAAAAAGCTTTTCATTGGATTTTTCTTCAAATTTGGTAACTTCGTTCCATATCTCTCTTTAAAATTTCTGTTGCTTGTGCATGCACTCGTGGAATAGAGATACCATTGGATGATTGGTTAGAGATAATTCTGCTATTTTGATTGGGAATCCTTTGTTTGAATTTTCTGTTCCATCACACATACCACACAATATGGCTGATCAGGGTAGTAACCCTGATATTAATGAAAATGAGATTGAACATGATGCACCAATGCGGCCCTTGCGTGAGTACCTGCAACCTACATGCACTAGCACACCTTCGTGTATTATATTGCCTCTACAAGCACATCACTTCACTTTTAAGCCTGGAATGATAAACTTGCTTCCCAAATTCCATGGTATAGATTCTGAAAACCCTTATTTACATTTAAAGGAATTTGAGGAAGTATGTGCAATATTCGAGCAGGCTTGTAGTGAAGACATTATCAGGCTAAAATTGTTTCCATTTTCTTTGAAGGATAAAACCAAAACTTGGCTGAATTCTCTTAAGCCTAGATCTGTAGGAACTTGGAAAGAACTACAAACTGAATTCCTTAAAAAGTTTTTCCCAGTTCATAGGACAAATGCTCTGAAAAGACAAATAACAAATTTTGCTCAAAAGCAAAATGAATCATTTTATCAATGTTGGGAGAGATATAAAGATTTGTTAAATTCTTGTCCACATCATGGATATGGAAGTGGCGCACCATCAGTTTCTTCTATGATGGGATGACGCCTTCAATGAAACAATTTGTGCAAGCAATGGGGAATGGGGAATTCTTTGATAAAGACCCTAATGAAGTCCTTGATTTTCTAGATCAAATAGTTGAAGACTCAGATTCTTGGGATCCCACCGATCCCTCTGATGTTTCTAATAAGCCAAAGTCTTTAACTACTAGTGGGGGTCTGCATTATCTTAGGGAGGAGGATAATTTGAGTGCTAGTCTAGCCTCTTTGGCTAGGAAGGTGGAGGCCATAGAATTAGGGAAAATTAATGCTGTTAAGTCTATTGCTACAGAAGAGGTATGTGGAATTTATAATATCATGGGACACCCTACTAATGAGTGCCCTACCATTCCTGTTTTCAAGGAGGTGTTACATGACTAAGCAAATTCCATGACCCCTTTCAAGAGGCAATCTCCTTATGGAGACACCTACAATCTACGATGGAGGAATCACCCCAACTTTAGTTGGAGGAATGAAAATGCTGCACAAACACCACCTCCTCAAGCATCTTCCAGTTATACTCCATATGTTCCACCTCACACGAAGACACTACAAACTTTCATGCAAGGGCAAGCTACCATTAATCAACAAACCTCACAAGCTATTAATGATATAAAGAGCTCTCTCACTAAATTGACATCTTCTCTAGCTGTTCAAGAGAAAGGTAGGTTTCCTGCTCAACCCCAACCCAACCCACAGGGGCAAGTTCACATAATGGACACACAATCTTCTGATTCACAATTGGAACATGCTAAGTCTATTACCACTCTTCGTAGTGGAAAAGAAATTGACATAACAATTCCACTTAAGGCCCAAAAATCTTCTGAGAATGATGTATCAAAACATGATAATGAGGAAATTGATAAGTCTGGGTCAAGTGAAGATGTGAGATGTCCTATTCCAGCTCCATTTCCACAGAGGTTGAAACCACCTCAAAAGTTGAACCAAAATGCTGAAATTTTTGAACTTTTTAAGCAGGTGAAAATTAACATTCCCTTGTTAGATGCAATCAAACAGGTACCTTCTTATGCTAAGTTCTTGAAAGATTTGTGTACTATTAAGCGTAAGTTGAATGTCCAAAAAAAAGCCTTTTTAACTGAACAGGTAAGTTCTAAAATTCAACACAAAAGCCCGCCCAAATATAAGGATCCCGGATGTCCAACTATTTCATGTGTGATCGGGAACTTTAGGGTAGACCAAGCCTTGCTTGATCTTGGGGCTAGTGTTAATCTTTTGCCTTATTCAGTATACACTCAGTTATGTCTTGGGGAACTTAAACCCACCACCATTACTCTCCAAATTGCTGATCGTTCTATTAAAATCCCAAGGGGAGTGGTGGAAGATGTGCTTGTTCAAGTAGACAAATTTTACTTTCTTGTTGATTTTATTATTTTGGACACACATCCTGTTATAAAATGCAAGTGCAAATATTCCTGTCATATTAGGTCGCTCATTTCTTGCTACTTCAAATGCTTTGATTAATTGTAGAAATGGTGTGATGAAACTTTCATTTGGCAATATGACTTTGGAATTGAATATATTTAATGTCTGCAAACAACCAGGGGATGATACCGATGTTCAAGAAATTAATTGGGTTGATACCTTTGTTAGAGATCAATTTCATGTTTCATCTTTTTCTGATCCTTTAGAATCTTGCTTAGTTAACTCTTTATATGATGAATCTAAAGTGGATTTTGAAGAGGCTGAGATGTGTTCTTTGCTGAATTCTCTGCAGGTATTGGAAGTGAATGGATGGAAACCCAAGTTTGAGGAGCTACCATTGAGAGACAAATTGCCCACCCCATCAAGCATTCAAGCACCCAAATTGGAGTTAAAAAAGTTACCAACTGAACTCAAATATGCATTTTTGGGTGATGGTGAAACTCTTCCTGCGGTAATATAGGAATAAGCCCTTTAATATGAACTCATCAGATTTATTTGGATGACAATACCAAACCGTCAAGGGAGATGCAACGTAGGTTAAATCCAAACATGAAAGAGGTGGTTAGAGCTGAAGTTCTTAAGCTCTTGGATGCGGAGATCAACTACCCATTTCTGATAGCAAGTGGGTTAGTCCTACACAAGTAGAGCCTAAGAAATATGGTGTAATAGTTGTCAAGAATGATAATAATGAATTAATACCCACAGAGTTACATCTGGCT
Organism: Houttuynia cordata; assembly: GCA_039654745.1. Taxonomy (NCBI): domain Eukaryota; kingdom Viridiplantae; phylum Streptophyta; class Magnoliopsida; order Piperales; family Saururaceae; genus Houttuynia; species Houttuynia cordata. Next base: position 25,752,917 of record CM077502.1, read on the forward strand.
GGAGAATATGCATTGATTACAGGAAGCTAAACTCAGTCACAAGGAAAGATCATTTCCCATTGCCGTTTCTAGATCAGGTTCTGGAGAGGGTAGCTGGCCACACATATTACTGTTTCTTAGATGGCTACTCCGGTTACAATCAAATTGAAATTGTATTAGAAGACAAGGAGAAAACCACATTCACATGTCCCTTTGGCACATTTGCTTACAGGAGAATGCCTTTTGGTTTATGCAATGCACCTGCAACATTTCAAAGATGCATGCTGAGTATTTTTAGTGATACTGTTGAATGCTATCTTGAAGTGTTTATGGATGACTTTTCTGTATTTGGTGATTTATTTGATGACTGTTTGTCTAATTTGCAGAAAGTTTTGAGCAGGTGTGAAGAGAAGAACCTTGTGCTTAATTGGGAAAAATGTCATTTCATGGTTTCTAAAGGAATTGTTCTGGGTCATATTGTTTCCTCGAAGGGAATTGAAGTTGATAAGTCAAAAATTGATTTAATTACTCATTTGCCTACACCCAAGATTGTTAAAGATATTAGATCATTTTTGGGTCATGCAGGGTTTTACAAGAGGTTCATCAAAGATTTTAGTTCTATTTCTAAACCATTGTGTAATCTCCTATCTAAAGATACTGTTTTTGAATGGAATGCTGATTGTGAAAAAGCTTTTGCTAAACTGAAGGGAATGCTTACTTCAGCCCCTATTATGCAACCCCCATATTGGACTTTACCGTTTGAGATAATGTGTGGTGCTAGTGACTTTGCTGTGGGGGGCTGTTTTGGGGCAAAGGAAGGATAAGAAGCCTTATGTTATTTACTATGCAAGTAAGACCTTAGACAATGCTCAGATGAGTTATTCAACAACAGAAAAAGAATTACTTGTTATAGTCTTTACTTTGGATAAATTTAGGACTTACTTGACAGGATATCCCATTGTTATCTTTACTGATCATGCTGCTTTGAAATATCTTCTCTCAAAGAAAGATGCAAAACCTAGGTTGATTCGCTGGATACTCCTACTACAAGAATTTGATTTTACCATTAAAGATAAGAAAGGAGTTAAAAATGTGGTGGCTGATCATTTATCTAGGTTGACTGTAGATGATTCCAATGAGGCTGCTCCAATTAAAGACACCTTCCCAGATGAGCAACTTTTTGTTCTTTCTGATTTACTATGGTTTGCTGATATTGTTAATTTTCTTCTCACAGGTCAAACTCCTTCTCATTGGACAACACAAGACAAGAAGAAATTCATGGTGGAGGTAAGAAATTTCTTTTGGGATGATCCATATCCTTTCAAATATTGTCCGGATCAAATTATTAGGAGATGTGTACCAAATGATAAAATTCATTGTGTCATTTCCTTCTGCCATTCAGAGGCTTGTGGTGGTCATTTTTCTGCTAAAAAAACTGCTGCTAAAATTTTGCAATGTGGATTTTATTGGCCTACCCTATTTAAAGATACTCATGATTATTGTCGTACTTGTGGACGTTGTCAACAGCTTGGTGGAATAACCCGTAGGAATATGATGCCTTTAAACCCCATTTTAGTGATTGAAGTATTTGATTGTTGGGGTATTGATTTTATGGGTCCATGTCCACCTTCTTTTGGATATTTGTACATCTTTGTGGATGTTGACTATGTTTCCAAGTGGGTAGAGGCCATCCCTTGTAGAAATAATGATCATAAAACTGTTATACACTTTTTGAAAGAAAATGTTCTATCACGGTTTGGTATACCCCGTGCAATCATAAGTGATGGGGGTTCTCACTTCTGCAATAAACCTTTTGAGGCATTAATGAAAAAATATGGAATTACTCATAAGGTGGCTACCCCTTATCACCCACAAACAAGTGGGCAAGCTGAACTTGTCAACAGAGAGATTAAACACATTTTAGAGAAAACGGTTAACCCAAATCGCAAAGATTGGTCTCTGCGGTTAAATGATGCACTTTGGGCACACCGTACAACTTTTAAATCTCCTATTGGTATGTCTCCTTTTAGGCTTGTTTATGGAAAAGCTTGTCACTTGCCTGTGGAGTTGGACCATAAGGCATATTGGGCTATAAAAATGTTTAATTTTAATTTGGATGATGCCAGTTCTGTGTGTAAGCTTCAACTAAATGAATTGGAAGAAATAAGGAATGATGCATACATGAATTCAAAAATTTACAAAGAACGAATGAAGGTTTTGCATGATCAACACATTCATCGAAAAACTTTTGAACCTTCACAAAAAGTTCTTTTGTATAACTCTAGATTGCATTTATTTCCTGGCAAGCTCCGTTCTAGATGGACTGGTCCATTTATTGTTAAAACTGTTTATCCTCATGGAGCTGTTGAAATTAAAAATCCAATGAATGGCAATGTGTTTAAAGTAAATGGTCAAAGACTTAAGCCATTCCTGGAATTGATTCCATCAGAAGTGGAGAGTATTCCTCTGTCTTATCCCACTTATCATGATTGAATACTCTTACACTCAGTCTGGCTGAAGACAAGAAACTTAGCGCTCCTGGGAGGCAACCCAGCTTTTTCTTTATTTTAGGTTATTTATTTAATTAGATGATATTTTCTGGTTGGATATTGTGATTGCTCTCATCTTCTGATCTGTTGATGTTTGTTTCACTCGCATGGGATTCTAGCAATTTGTAGTTCTCCAGGTAACATCTATCCTTGATTTTTTTTTTATCCTCCATTTCATTCTTAACATTGAGGACAATGTTTAGTTTAGATTTGGGGGTATATAGGAATAACATTGTTTATTTTTAAAAAAAATTTAAAAAAAATCAAAAAAAAAATAAAAAATAGAAAAAGAAAAACAAATAAAAATTTGATTAGTTTTTAGGTTGTTTGTTAGTATTTTTATAGGTTTTGATAGTTTATCCCGTGATGATGCATACTCAAATTTTTAAGAGATTAATTTACATTGGAAGTGTGAGTAAGTATACTAGAGGATAGAAACACTTAACTGAGTATACCTTTCTATTACAGTCCTCTTGGATCTTGTGCTTGAGCTAATAAAACTCACTCACACACACTAGTACATAAAGTAATACCCTCTAGAGATTTATTGAATACTAATCTTCAGTGGGATGTCTTTAGTCATAGTCATTGGATGATATGTGGTTATTTGTTGAGCTTAAAAGATCATGATAGACCATTTACTTGGCTATGACAAGGGCTTGGAACCGGAAATAGGTTGAGAGTATAATACAACCTGGACATGATAAGATTGCTGGAAAATATGAATGTTGATGAAAAAAAAGAAAGAAAGGGGCTGCTTGACTTTATAGGATTAACTTAGGCTGATGCTCGGGCCCGAAGCGGTCTCTTAAAACCTAATGCCCTAAGCCAACTGTGCTGGGAGTCATTGGCCTGAGTCATTGCTAAACCTAAGCATCTTAAAGTTAGGCCTTACACAGTCCTGCTGAAAATAAAAAAGAAAAAAAAGTCTATGGTGCATTATCCTCTCAAATCTAGAATGTTGGACCCGAAGGAGGCGCGCAGATTTGTGCTATCATGAACCTAAAGATTACGATGACTATGTAAATTCTGATGTTCCTTGGTTAATGGGTAACACTGGATATGTGTAAAACAGAAATTTAGAATGTATTGCTATAATGTTTTACACTTTTAATATTTATATTATCATTTCATATCATATTGTACAGAAATTTTCAAGATGAAGGTGTAGAATAAAACCATTTACTTGAGGGCTTCTATATTCCAGTTGATTATAAATGCAAGTACATGTGGTTGATTTTCTTAAACATTGCGGTTTGTATTTGAAGGGATAATAGGATTGTTTTTTTTGAAGTGTTTATTTTGTTTTTTTCATTTAGATTAATAAGGTTAATTTCATAAGTACATGTTTGTGGGTAACATGGTTGTAAAACCTCACGAGACAAAACTCGTCCTACTAGGGACACCTAGAGGTTTAACGGCTTGTTGCATATGCTCAATGCAATCGTGTTCCCTACGAAAGTGGCGTTTACTTTTCTAGTTTAATTTACTTTAGTTTATTTTGTGTGATTTTATTTTGTTTGTTTTGCTCGGGGACTAGCAAAATATAGGTTTGGGGGTATTTGATAAGCATAAAATATAAATAATTATATGCCTTATTTACCTATCTACTAGTGTAGTTTTTATAATAAAATATGGATAAAACAGGTTATTTGTGATTAGGGTAGTAATTAGGGGATTAATAATTAATTTACTCTAATTAACTATTTTAGATGCATTAAAGAATTTAAGGAATCATATTTTTATTATGTGTCTAATTTTAATTTTGGTTAGTTTTGTTATTGCAGGATTAAAAATGCGAATTGCAGATCGGTAGCAGACGAGCACGTTAGACGTGTTTTGAAGAGCCAAAGTGACCCAAGAGCTGATATCACGCGTATTGAAGAACTGAACCATTGATGAGTCACTTAAGAGAAGACGGGCGCGAAATTAAAATACGGACATGTAGATTTGATCCGGCAGTTGAGATTGTTTCGGCGGGTTTTAATTGAGTGAAAGAAAAAAAATAAAGGAAATTGAAACAAACCGGCTGGTCCGGTTTGGGTTGAAAAAAATAAAAATAAAAAAACCAACCCAAGCCATCGGCACGGGTGTCGAACAGAACACAGCGCTCAAGCTTCTGCTCGATCGCTAGTGTGACAGATGAGTTTTCGGCGGCTCTGGGTTCCCGTGATAAAGGCGATAGACGGCGGCCATGGCGAGGCGGAGGTTCTGAGAAGCTCGACGGAGGAGAGGAAGACGGCTGGGAGACGAATGATGGCGGCTAATGGATTCCGGCAGTTGAAGCTGGGCGATGAAGATGATCGGCACAACAGTCTGCGGCGGAGCTAGACGGCGGATTTGGAAACTAAAGAGAAGAATCATATTCAACTCGGAAACTACAAGAACTGAGTCGTGCTCAATTGGGACTTGGATTTGGAAACTAAAGAGAAGAATCATATTCAACTCTGAAACAGAATCATGCTGAAATCGGGTATTGGATTTCGATTCGGAACTAAAACAGAACAGATTTGGACTCATCTCTAGGTGGAATTGGATTGGAAAAAAACTCTTTTGAATTGCCTATAAAAGGGGGCGATTGGAGAAGAAGAACGAGATCGGAAGACAGGAGGTTTTTTGGACGAACTGGACTGTTCTGTTTCGAAAAAACAGAGCTTCGGTTGAGCTTTGTTTTTGGTGGTTTTGGGTCGTGTTTGGGTGTGATTTTGGCCGGAATTGAAGATGGAAGAAGAGGGGAATCGATTGGGGGAAGAAAGGGAAGCGATTTGAGGAAGAAAGTCGGATTTTTGCTTTCATGAACAGTACCTTCGAAATTGCTACAGTAACCGGACAGCTTGGGGGAGATGATGAACAGTGATTTGCAGTGAACAGTGTTTTGCTACAGTACCCGTGAATAGTAAAACTGCTACAGTGATTTTCCAAATGCAATTCTTTCCAAATCTGATTTTTCTCTTGAATATGAATAGCTAAATCTTTTGTCAAAGCTAGAGGTGATGTTATTTAGTTGATATTTCTACGTCTATAAGGAAGTGTTTAATGCTTATTTGGTTGAATGCAATGTTTTGATAAAGTCATAATCTATATAATTATTTGATTTGTCGTTAACGTAAGGTACGGCGAATGCTTATAATTCCGTGTGATTATTTGACTGAGCGTGTTAATGATAAATTTTCAATCAATATTTTTATGTTAATGGTTATGATGAACATGAATGAAATATCTTCCGATTAGGTCAAATCATTATTTTAATCTAATTGAGTAATTAAATAGACGTAGAGTATTAATTAAATAATTAATCCTTGAAGCTTTGTTATCTCCCATCGATTATCTATGCTATCTTTAGTTAGTTTTAATTGAATCTTTAATCGTCATTTTAGTAGTTAGTTAAATTATAATTTCTCTACAAAATTTCCTGATAAGAACTTTAATTTGCTAAGCTAAGTAGTATTTAGATTAGTTTGGAGTAGAATAATCCTACATCATTCCCTGTGGTTCGACCTTGGACTTACCGAGTATATATTACAATTTGTCAACCTATTTTAGGGTTAGATCACAGCTACAACTCAGTTCATGCCTCACAGCACCATAGTCAACTCTACACTTTGGCTTGGGCCACCTTCATGGGACCTAAATGCTTGACTGATGGAAAAGAGATGAAAGAGAAACAAAAAACTCTATTTTTTTTATACGGGCCCTAGACTTTGATGCAATTCACTCATTTTGCAATGCAGATGACCTTTATGGCATGGAAAGTGTCACGCTCTGAAATTTTAGGCCTCGATCAGAGTGCGGAAGTCATCAATTATACCAATGTTCTTGAGACCAGAAACCCGGGACGTGATTGAACAGTCGAACAACCTGTCAATTACGCCATCTCGGAAGGATGTGTAATCAACACCACACATTCATTCAATCTTAAAAACCCACGTTGTTAATATATACGAAATGAAATCCATAATTTCGGATTAATCTCATTACAACCATTAAAATAATCAATGAGCTAAAAATCATAAAAGTTTTGGCACACACTCGCCAACATTCCACAATAGTTCAATATTAAGCAACATAATAAATAACTTGCAATCTTTTACCCTGTGCGGCCAGCAACTTCTCCTAGAACCGCGACCTGTCCTGATTCATTCCTTTTTCATGCCTACATTAGAGGATGTATGATTACTCTGCAGAAATACTCAGTAAGATATAAAAACCCACAAAAGTTACAATAGATGGCATTGAAGAAAAGTTCAATAAAAGATAATAGAATATTCATTGGTATCAGGACTGAGCACAAGGTTTTCTTTTACCTGAGTAATAATATCAATCAACAACAATCCCAACTCACAAGTATAGGGAGAGAATATTAATAATCATCATGACTTCGAACATCACAAGTGTAGGGAAATGATATCAATCAATACTGACTTCAGACATCCATAGTGTAAGGAGATTTCAATTTCTACTGGCTGATCTTACCACTCTTAGGTGGTTACTTACTATAATCACCCTAGAGGTTCTCTCTTTAGAACCCGGCCATGCGCCTAGGATGCTGGCCCCATCTATGCGTAGGGACACAATGGGCGGAGATGGGAGACCTTTCGTAATATCTCACAGTCTAAGCGTACGCATATGCCTCCCTTCGGATAGGAACAACTAGGTTCCAAAAATAATTGGAGATCGCACTGGATCTAGCAATGGCTCTATGAGCATTTATGATTCTACCTTGGAGAGATCCTCGCAAGTCTCTAGTGGAGAAACAATCAATATCAATCTGAGCAAAATCTCATAAGACAGAGGTCGCAACACTCTGGAATTCAAGGTGTCATTCACCAATACTTGACTCACTCTAGGAGTACAACTGAGACTTCATTATCTCTATCAGAATATGACTCACCACAGGAGTACCAATGAGATTTAAATATCTCAATCAACATATGACTCACAAAAGGAATATCAATAGACTATCAATACATTTGATAACTTACACCTTGCATAACCCTAGATAGGAACACCCCCGAAATCAACTGAGTTCAAAAACCACATGTCCAAATTCGAAACTGTCATGCCCCGAAATCCCATACCTCGATCGGAGTGCGGAAGCCAATAAAAGAGATACAATTCGTGGTAGAGATACCGGGCACGAGACCGAACAGTCGATTTTCCAACCGATTGCAATCATCTCAAAAGGACGTGTAACCGATTATGCCCGTAATTAGTGTAATACAATAATAGACATCAATGAATACTATAAAATGAATTTACTTAATAATAATAATCCATTTAAGAAAGTCAAATAAAATAAACCTATCAGTCTATGGCACACAATTGCCAATAATGTAATAAGCATCAATAAAAGCAAAGCAAATAACTAAATCGTCTTTAATCTCTTCTCGGCGCCTGCAATCCGCCATTCAACTACTGCACTTCCTGATCTCACTTTTCGTTTGCGCCTGCATCAGAGGATGCATGAGTATTTCATAGAAACACTCAGTAGGATGTAAAAACCCACTGAATTAAAACAAGCAGCATGAAGAGAATAAGAATAACAAAGGTCATAGATATTCCACAACATCTGAACTTAACCGAGGTCTATACACCTGCAAGGTTAGTCAACAACAATTCCAACTCGCAAGTATAGGAAAAACATCAATAAGGCTCCTACTACACATATGAGTAAGGAGAAGATAACAATCATAACAAAGGCTCCAGACATCTAAAGTGAAAGGAGTTACAATTTCTGCTCGCTAACCTGGTCGCTCGCAAGTGACAAAAATAATATACCAGAACCACCCTAGGGGTCCTCTCTTTGGAACCCTGCCATGCATCTAGGATGCTGGCCCCACCAGTGCTTACAGACACGATGGGCAGAGACTGAGGACCTTCCGTAATGTCCACAATCTAACGTACGTATAGTGCCTCCCTTCGGGCAGTATGGAATCGTAATTTCATAAATATAAGTGACCTCGCAAGATCTAGCAATGGCTTAATTGAGCATACTATGAAACCACCATGGGGAGAGTCTCGCAAGGTCTCCAGTGGAAGAAACAATCATGTAATCAATATGAGCAATATCTCAAAGGAATAGAGGTCACGACACTCTAAGATCATAAGGTATCTCTTACCAGAATAGACTCTCTCATGGAGTATGGATAGAAGCATCAAAGTCTTTGGTCAACACATAACTCACTCATTAGAGTAGCATAGAATAACAAGACAACTCAGACATTTCAAATAATAACAACTCACCAAAGGAGTAACATACAATCAATATATACCTTTCATACTCAGCCCTAGATAGGAATTCATCATTCGCATTAGAGTTTATAATACAAATATCAGAGATAATAAATCAAAGAATCTTAGATGATTTAAATTCCAAGTAGAATATCAAACCGACATCAAAGCTTTTAAAATAGATGTTTAGGAATCACTTGTTCAAAGGATTATCCCTCATAATTGAATTACATCTAACCCAATTCTTACTGTGATATTCCATAAGTATATAGTCCAATTACTGGTATTAACATATTAATCGTTATCATATCATATTACATAATGTTATTTGTATACTTAGTATTTTCTCTCAGATTTAGCTCACTGTCTCCTGCACAATAGTCCTCTTCCGACGGCTACTGTGCTCTGTACAGTAAGACTTAACCTCTGAAATTTTTACTGATAATACCCTCGTGAGTCTAGTTTCTAACCCCAATGATTTTATATTTTTCCAATTTTATTTGAATTCGTTATGAATTATTTACCACCGACTGTCAGCACAGAAACAGTTCTGGCCGAGATTAAGATTCTTAATTAAATTTGATTATCTTACTTAACAACACATTATAAATGATAATACATCATTAACAGACTATATACTCCCCTCCTAGACCAATTACAGAACCTAGAATTATCTGGAATTACTAAAGTTCACTCCTTTCTTGTGTTCTTAAGTATATAACATAGTTCGTAAACATTAATACACCCCAAATAAGACAATTAATGTAAGACACACCTTAAAGGCACAACTCAACGTGGATCATGATCAACTAAATAATATCAGAACTTTTAGTCTCTAGAAAATTAATAAAGCATTAGACTTTAGATGCGAATTCCCATCTAGAAGTGAAACATGAATGCACATATGATTTGTGATGCACTACGCATAGAAATATTGACACAATTTGTTCATCTCGCAAGAATCCAAACAATAACTAAGGTATTGAATCAAAACACTTGTCAGAAGCATATATAATCAAAAGAGAGAAGAGGGGAAAAACCATCCTACTTAATCCTCCAAAGATTTCGCCTTTCTACGCGTTACTCGTCTCTTCCGCTTCTTCCAAAGCTCCCGCTCCAAGCTCTCGCAAACTCCCACAAGAACAAGCCTCCAAGGAGATGGGTGAACGTGGGAAGGAGAAGAGAAAAGTCTCTGGACGTTCTAGGGTTAGCACGAGCCAATTCTCTAGTGTTTATATAGAGTTGGGGGAGAATCCATTCTTAAACTAATCTTCCAAATCATGGACACTTCCAACCAATGGGAAGGCTTCAAAATCCTACTGGAGACGTGCAAATCAAGTCTCATTGGGATTTGGTATCTTTCCCAAGCAAATCCACCCCAAACATACACTAAAAATCACAAAACCGCAACTGGCGATTGATCGGCTATACGGCGATCGATCGTCGTATGCGTTGTTTTACTCTACCGCGTTACAGCCGATCGATCGCCATTACTGCCGATCGATCGCTTTACGCGAAACAAAACATTCACCAATCATAGTAAGTACGATCGTTCGTTTTGATATGGCGTCGATCGGTTCAAGCTTGCTGATCGATCGGCTCTTATGGCGATCGATCGCTGTCACGTTTAATCAAAATTCAATTTCTCATATCTTTTTACCCCGAACTCCAAATCGTGCATAATAGGTGGCGTTGGAAAGCTCTTCTCACCAATTCCACAAGGCAAAATACGACCAAATCAAACATTAAGAGGGTCAAATTTGGGTTTTAAAATACTTACTAATTTTTTGGGTGGTACAGAAACAACATGATAGGGTTCGAGAGTTCAGACCCTAATTGGAAACTCAAGTGACTCAAAACTGTATACAAAAGCCAGAGACATTTGGAATCCCAAGTCACCTTGGATTACTCCATGTTATTAATCCTTATAACTTAGTAATTCTTATTGTAATAATTATTCACAGTTCTTATAGTGTATAGTAAAGGTTATTATACCCTTATCTTACCATATTCTTTTGTATTAGTAAGCATTAGTACCTTTTGACCTAATTACAGTACACTATTTTATGCACATTAGTCCACTTCCGACGATCCCCACCGTCAGTACAGTTCAACCTAACTTTTTAAATTTTTAATGTGATTATCCCTCGAAGCCTATGTTTCAACCCCACAACGGCATAATTTTTTGATTTTTTTTGTAATTAGTTATGAATATTTTATCATAGGTTGTTAGCGCAAAAATAGAGTAATTTTGATTAACTAGAATTCTACTAAAATAGGAAACTACTAAATTAAGGCAATCTTGTAGATATCCGCATTAGTATGGCTTAGGAATTGTTGTAACTCGACCAAACATCATGACAAAATGCAATGGACAGAACATGACAGAGCCCATACAACCAAGAATATGATCAAGAGATGTCCCAAAATAATTAGGGGTTCCATCTAAGTGCTAGCGTGTGTACTTAGAAGGAAATTCAAACACAATTGTCAATATAACACAACATATAACACATCAACATGAATATTCCTTCATGATATGAACTTGAATCAATATCAATACCAATATGAAGACATGATATCAATCATAAGATAACACAAAGATGATCTTCATAATCAAAGAGAAATATTAGAAGAAAAGTGTAGGAAAAATCATCCTACTTGTTGTTCGTAGCACTTCCTCGTCTCCTTACGCCGCCCTCATCCTTCGGATTGGATGAGTTTTGAGTCAAAGGAGAAGGGTAATAAGGTGCTGGTTTGGATGTAGGAAGAGGAGAAGAAGAAAGAAAACCAAAGTGCAACACACAAGGGGTGTGGTGGGCCAACAAGAAGGCCAGCCCCCCTCTTTTGTGCTTTTATACCTTGTTTCTTATTCCAATTAGGTGTAATCACTCCCCCTACATTCCTTACCTCGTGTAATCCCAGCCATCCAATCTCAACCCTAATCAAATTTGGCATGGATGCCCTCCTCTTTTGGTTTCCAATTTGATTGGGATTCGAGATCGCATTAGAATCATACCTTTCTTCAAATTGATCTCAATAACCGAATATAGAAAATGCCAATTCCTCTCCTACCTCTTGGGTGCATTGTCTACTTGTCGTCAACTGCCGATCTCCACCTACTTCTCCTCCGCCACCACCTCCACTAGGAAACTCTAATACACGTCTGAATGTCTGAGCCTTATCGAAGACCAATCCAGGCTAGCGTGATGAGTGACCAGTCCCCACCGAGAAGAGGCAAGAGGTCTCCATGGCCGATGGCTTCATGGAGGTGAAAGACTGCCTTGCCGAGATGATCAGCTACTTAGCCAACGAGCCCTCCCTCGGCCTCTTCTTCGTCCAGCAACACCCCCACAATGCCGTCCCCAAACTTCTCCCTGCAAAGGTACCTCTTTTATCCATCTTTTTCAACAAATGAGGAGTTTTGGGTTCAACCTTGATATTGTGTCCCTGATTTCAAGCGTCAATTATGTTGTTAAAGAGTGTAATGCATCGAATGGTAGTTGTCTATCAGATAAAAATGATATCTTTTGATTTTGTGCGTACTAATTTTGTTATCAATTTGCTATCTCTTGGAAATATAAATTCAAATAAGGTGCTAGTTATGATGAACGTATTTGCAAAATGTGGAAATTAAAAGTTTTTGTTGAACATGCTATTGGCAAGAATCCTGAGTTTATAGTTTTATCTTGTTGTTAAGGAGTGTGAATTGTCCCTATCTATCAATCTCTTAGGAGATGAATGTTTAATCTATCTGATGATAATAATATACTATTTTTGTAACACCCAAAAAATTGGTATGTTTACTAAACTGCTAATTTAGGAAATTGGTCTAAATTAGGAAAATTTAGCTGCCTATTTGGATTTCTGTAATGTCATGTGATTTGATATGTGGAATGATTGATGTGTTGCATAATGAATTGCTTAACCAATAGACCAACTAGGAAGGTTATCAGGGAGCAAGGATTAGCCCTGCTAGGCTCAACTTGGCGCCAAGGTCTGAGGATACCTGACGCCATGAGTGGGGTCAGGTGCTAAGGTACGAGTACAACATGTCTAGACTCTTATGAGTAATGTGAATTATTAAGGTGAAGTATGGTGACGTTAGAAATTACGAGATGTAACATAATCTCATGTTGGTCAGAAGTCAGCACTGGGCGTCAGAACCACTGGGCGTAGACACACTTGGACGTCAGGTGCACCTGGGCGCCAGAGTGGAGATGTGGCACACATGAGGATGAGATGAGGTGGTTAAGACGCATGGTACATGGTCTACACGAGATGGAGTAGCGTATCATGTACGCAAAACATTGGAGGTATCTAACGTGAGACAAGTGCTTGGCGCCAGGCGCACCTGGGCGCTAGGACCACATGGATGCCAAAGCGAGGGATGTCTTGGCATGTGTCATGTGGCACGTGGTTGAGGGATCGTGGTGGTTAGAGAGAATCATGGTGAAAAGATAAGATTTGATTTCCTAGTTGTAACTAAGGAAAAGATTGTGATAAATCGGGAAACTACCTAAATTGGTTATGATTAATTAAGAGAACCAATCAGTACTTAGAGGAGATTATTCCTTAAATTTTCATCCACCAATCAGAGAGGGACACTCCGCTCCGTTGTACTCGCCGACCAGGCCATAGATGGGCTCCTCCACCTTGACCTCGAACCCGACGTCCATTCGCCGGCCCTCGCCGGAGGGCCTTGAGCGGTGAAGGTGTCGACGGACAGTAGGTAGATAGATGGGCGGCTGCGGGAAAATGAAGGAGCGAGGAGGAGGAAGAGATAGAATTTAGTCCCTTCAAATCAAGTGTCTAGATCTTTTTCCTCTTTTTTTGTGAAAATTAAGTTTTCAAATGAGAAGGCTTCATCGTCGAAATTAACTTCTTATACCGACGGATTTTTGTCCCCCAATATAAAACCATCATTAATACTAATTTATTAGCGACAAACCTATTTTGATCGCCAATACTGGGTATACTAAAATATGTCGTTTCATGTTGTGGTAAATGTATGTTGTTAGCCTACTGCTGTGACATGACTCATCACTCAAGTCTGTTGCACATAGAAAGAAGAAAAGTATAAGTTATTTACTTTATAGTACACTAATGGCTGGCTAATTTAGGCCTTAGAATGCTTACATCATTTGAAGTCAAAAGAAGTATGCTTATGAGTTACTTCATATGTTAATATGCATTTAAAATGTTAATAGTAAAATTTTAGTTGTGACACCTTCTAATTCTTATGCGTTGCAAAATCAAAGGGAAAAACTATTCGAGCCTGGGCCATTAGGCTGAGCTTCCCTGTAATGGGCACTCGAGCTTGAGCTCGATCCGAGCTACAAAAATCTTAAATGAGTTGAGCCCTAGCTGTGCGAAGGTACGAGCTTCGTGCGAGCCGATCTGAGCTCAAGCCAGATTTCCAGAATTCAATCTCGAGCTTAGCCAAGCCCAACCTCAATTCGACTTGGCTTATTAACACCCCTTGCTATGGAAGTACTCCATTTATACCCAATGATGAAGAGTTCACCACCCCACGGGTTGGCCACCCACCCCCACTCACCCTATAGACAGGCGGTGAAAAACTGAAATTCCACCGTCTGAAAATTGTACGGACAGTGAACCTCTACCGACCGTTAAGGGAGTGGGCAGCTGGCTAAACTACGGGTGGTAAACTACTCATCTCGAGTTTTTAGGAAGCTTGGTTATCTTATGATAGTTAAGCTAAGAACTTCCATTCCCTTGAGCCTTTAGGAAACTTTGTTTGATTACTTGATATAGCATTATTGGTCTTCATTGTTTCCTTTGAAGCCGAAGTTTACATGCTGATGGCTTTCTCCGATCCCTAATAGACTCACCCCTGTTGACACAGTCAAGCATCCACTGAGTCAATAATAACCTCTTGGAGAATAATAATCACTCCTCTTCCTGTGCTTGACTGTGTCAACGGGGTGAGGAGTGAGTTTATTACTCCCCACATTTATAACCCAACTGGCCAACTCCTACTTTCAACAATATCATCTTAAATGGTGAGAAGGCCTTCTGATGCAGGATGCTACAAAACAAAAGGACAGTCCATAACCACCCCCCACTCCACATGACATGAGTCCCATGGAACAAGGCAAAAGGAGACAATAAAGTCATCAACCAAGTAGCTGGAGGTGTTCCCTTTACCGACACTCTTTACCCTTCTTTTATTGCTTCTTCATTGTCGGGCTAGCTCGTCACTCTACTCTCCCTTCCACGCCTCTCTCCCAGTCCATCCTGCCAGGACACCATCCCTGACATCTCCCTCTCTCTCTTCACTCTTTGCATTTATCCATCCCTGAAACATGGTACAATCAAAGAAGTTCAGAGGAGTCAGACAACGTCACTGGGGCTCCTGGGTGTCAGAAATTCGGCATCCTTTGCTGTAAGTACATTGATCATATAGACTTTCTTTTTGGGTCACTGGCATCAGACATATAGACACATACATACAAGAAACAACAACTTTGTTCACTTTCCTTCGATGTGTTCCATGTTCTCTATTTATGCATGTCTTAGCTTACAAACATGAGCGTGTCCACTCAGGAAGAGAAGGGTGTGGCTAGGGACATTTGAGACGGCGGAGCTGGCGGCACGGGCATATGATGAGGCGGCCGTGCTCCTTTGCGGCCGCAACGCCAAGACCAACTTCCCCTTGGAAGCCCCCGGCCGGAAGCTACCTCACCACCCACCATCTGCCCTCTCAATGCTCCTCAATGCGAAGCTGCGAAAATGCTGCAATGCTGCACCAGCATCACTGACATGTCTGCGGCTTGATGCAGAGAAGTCCCACATTGGAGTCTGGCAGAAGCGGGGCGGGGCCAGGCCGAACTCCGGTTGGGTCATGACAGTTGAATTGGGGATGAAGATCGACCACCACTCTGATCTGCCTAATTCAGCATTGCCGGATGCCAGAATGCCGCCATGCGCGGCTGCGGTGGAGGAGACGGAGGAGGATAGGATTGCCCTGCAAATGGTGGAGGAATTGCTGAACAAGTGCTGCCCAATTTCTGCTTAGACTATGCATGCATGAATTAATTGAGTAGGACTTTCCAACATATGTTAAGAGTGTTTCGTTTTCAGGGTTTAAGGTGGGTGTTTATTCCACATCACATTAGTTAAGCCCAAATCTCTGTTGGTAGCTTCTTAAAAGCTATCGAATATATATATGTACATATATGTGTGTATATAGATGGTTGTGCTGAACATGACTCTTTTTCTAAGTTTAATAAAGTATGAAGCACAACTTTGTGCCCCTAAACTTTTACGAGTGTCAAAGATATTTATTTGAAGGGGTCCCCTGAAGGGTATAGATCATCAAGCAATACCATGGAAAATAACTTCTAATATATGGGATTTCAAGTCAACTCTCCGGCTGCAATTCATCTCACCTTGCATGGAGAAAGATAGATTGTGTTCTTGATTTTTTTTTTTTTTATGAATAGATTGTGTTCTTGATTTCTTATCCGTTGACGCAAAAATACCGCAGTTCCCAGTTAGAAGATTTGTTATTTGCGTGATTAATTATGTCATTGAATTGGAACAAAAGAAACGCTCAGACATTTTTGAATGCTCAAGTCCATTAGGGCCAGCTTCTATCTGTAGTAAAAAAATGAAGTTCAATGTTATGTTCTACTTCACAATACATCAATAAGTTAGTCTTTGTTTATCGTTTAAAATTTAGATGGCAGATGTAATTTGCTAATTTAGTTTGTCTTTGTGTCCATCTCTCTCTAGGGCATAAGGCCTAAGCTTATTTAGAAGAAAGAAAATATTATAAAACAACACCTCATCTTGTTTTACAGATAATCTCATTTGAAGAAGATTTGTCCCATACTAGTGATCCAATTTCATATTATCCTTCTCATACCAATTAATAGAAATGAACTTAAAAACGGTTAATGGATTGCATGGATCCATGAATATCACTCTCACCGTCCCACATTAGTGGTTTAGATTAGTTTATTTCAATTCCAGGTAATAAACATGGGGGGTGGGTACTTGAATGTTGACAATTAAATGGGACGGAAGTAATACATATATGAGGGGAGGGCCTTATACGGTGAGGGTCTTATGTGGGCATAGGTGTAAGTGGGCACATGTGGGCGGGCCCATATCATCAATGTGGGCTGGCTACCTTATCATTGTCAATTTAGAAAAAGTGTTCTACACTGTACTGTGTGGAAAAGTGAATAAAAGATGAACTACCGTAACTTCTACAAAACCACGCCACGCCCCTTACGAAAGTATTTGAATAATTTACGAGTACAAAGGGATTGTCGCCGGATAAGGTGCTCTGAGAGGACAATTGCCTGCCCGTTATATGGTGAGGGTCTTATGTGGGCATAGGTATAAGTGGGCACATGTGGGCGGGCCCATATCATCAATGTGGTCTGGCTATCTTTAGCATTGTCAATTTAGAAAAAGTGATTTACCCTGTACGGTGTGGAAACGTGAGTAAAAGATGGACTACCGCAACTTTTACAAAACCACGTCACGCCCCTTGCAAAAGTATTTGAACAATTACGAGTACAAAGGGATTGGCGGCCAGATAAGGTGCTCTAAGAGGCCGGGTGCTACGGGCATAGACAATCCTTGTTATATTAATTTGATATTAATAGTCTGATCTGGAAAAATAAATCAGATTATTAATATAGAACAGAGGAAGTATAAGGAAAATTGGGCCGAAATTTGATGGAACCCTTTGGGTGGAAGGAGCCGAGCATTAACTTGGCTGGTGATGGAGGTTAACAAATGAGGGCGTCATTTTTCTTCTGTGTTTATCCTCCTAATTAAACATGAGTCCATTTATATGCACAAGGCGTATGCCCATGTCTATGCATTGTGGGCAATCTTCCACACTCCTAAACATGAGTCCGATTTCTATAAAAAAAACATCACAATTTTTATGCACAGGCGTACACCCATATGATGCGTTGGACGAATTGGGATGATGATTGTGATCGCGCCAAGCCAGTCTTATATCCCACTTCCTCCTTCATAAAGTCCTCAACATCTCAATCGGACGGCACACAATACATCTGTGGACATGTTAACTCTTCCCCTTGCCATAGTAAACACAACATTTTATTTAAGGATGAGTAGTTCAGCACCCCATCGTCTAGCCAGATGTATACACATGCATACTTTGGATATCCACTGTCATCTGAAAATACGTACACAGACAATGGATAGCTATCGTATGAAGGCATGGGTTGGCTAAAACGTGGGGTGATGAACTACTACTCATCCTTTATATTATATTATCCCTACACATGAATAAAAAAATCTTTATGGCATTTTTTATCTAGAAAATATCTTCCGAGCAAACAGTTTCTTCTCGTGGGAAACTTCTTTATGAAAGAACCGTAACTCAATCAGGTAAGCACTAAGCACAGGATAGGGTGATGGTGACAAATCTTTGAGGCTGTGGTCCTATTGCAACTCTGATATGTAGGAACCCTTTTCCTTGTAGTAGTACCTAACTAGAATTAATGCTACCTTGACCATATCTTTTACTCCCTCTGTCCGGATTTATAATTACCATAAGATCAATCTTATGATAAAAAACGGAGGGAGTACACGACAAAAAAATTTGTTAGAGCCGTTTTATTGTGGGCCTGCTGCATAGACCCATATATATTTAAATTACAGTGGTGATGATTATTTTATGATAATAAAGGTGGTCCGAGTCATTAGGACCTGGCTAGAAGGGGCAGGGCAACCACCCACTTTGCACCGTCCCGTTTAACCAAGTCCAATTTAATATATAGCACGTAAGCTAATCCAGTATTAAAAATCGTTAGGTACGCACAATCATGTGGATAGATTGATCTATCAGTTGGTGGCACTACAAAAAATATTGTCAATAGCAATGCACAACAACGTCACAAAAAGTACTCTTAAACGTCGTTACTGATATCTCACAACTCTTTTTGTGCATCGCTAAATGCGTTACTGTTGCTGCTGCCAATGCAATTGCACAATTCCGGCAAAATGATTAAAGCGTAGCAAATGATCAATTTCGACGAATTAGTTAGACCGTCACAAAAATGTGTTTTCTACGGTTGTTAAAATGTCTAAGCTGGATAATAGCGTCGATTTTTTGGTACGTCCCTATTGTGATATAGCAACAATTTTCTACTTTTAGCCACACCATTTATGCATTAAAAAAGACATCCATGAAATTTGACCGAACATGTTGAATCTGTCATTATTAAGTAGTCGCGACAGACAAATAGCGTCACAAGTATTAATTAACAACATAAAATAATAGATTAAAAATTGACGCAAACATTAATGGTCTTTATTAATAGGCATGCCTATAATTCTCCATTATCGTCGCTATTAATTAATCGTGATACCTGAGACTGTCAATTTTACTTATTTGGGATACTAAAAAAAGGTTGATATTCCTTATTTAAGACAACTAACCAATATCATAAAATATTAATTAATTGGAAAGTACATATATAACTTAATTATTTACCTAATATTTTATTAAGAAACAATTGAGTCAGGGACGTTCTTATATTGTGCGTCGCTAATGTCCAATGCATGAAACTTTTTTTTAGTGTTGAAAAAAAGCGTCGCTACTGACCTTGTAGTGTGATGAGCACAATCTATGTGTACGCTCACACCCTGCTAATGATTTCTCATCTGTACAAGAATTTTCCATCTAACCATTGTCGAAGTAGACCTGACTTTGGTGTTGTGAGCAGGACCTGAAACCAGCATAAGTACATTAAAAATCACCTTCAACATCCAAGCTAGTCAAACATCATCCCTATGGTAAGTAAGCACAGTGTGCAAGCAATGTCACCAGAAAATAACCCAGACAACTGTCTATACTATCCAAGATCTAGGACTACAGCGTTTCAGAGAGGTATAATAAGACCACTTTCCATTATCAGCACAAACTGTAAGAAGCATACATTAAATGTGAGAAGTAGACAATACATGGTTTCATCTTTTCTTGGAGCCATATTTTTTACTCCCTTCGGTCACTTTTAATAGATGTACAGTTTTTTTCAAATGAACTATGTTTGTGCGTTCATACAAAAGATCAGCTTGGCTTTCAACAAGTTGACGAATTTTGTGGAACCATCCTATTTTTACTCCTGTTTTGTGCGCTTTTTTATAGTAGTATCTGAGATCTAAGCCCCACAATAGATCACACAAATAACGTGGATGAAACCATAATTATATCAACCACATATACAAATCAGAGTATCTGATGACACAAAATTCCCCAAACAAATTTATAGAAGCTCCAGGTCACGGTAATTGTTTATAGCAGCTCCGTATAGATGTCCGAATTAGCATAGTTGAAAAAATTGTATAAACAAAACCATTCAACAACTAAGGAAGAACAATAAGAAGCGGACAACCTGATGTTGAATAAACATTTGAGCCTGAGAATAAAATATCCAGCAGGACTAAGGCGGAAGCATATATGAAAGGGCCAAATTTTGATTCTGCTAACAGTTCAAGTTGTAAGCTAATGCAATGAACAATAAATATAATCCCTTCATCCTGTTTTAGATGCTCCATCGGGAAAAGGGGACAGTCCCAATTTAGATGCTCCATATGGTCAATTTAAGAAGATCTTGAACCTCGTCTTCTGTCCATCAGTTGGGTTTCCACCATCCAATAAAAGTCAACATTTTTTCAGATAGAGCTATTAAAACAAGACGGAGGGAGTATAAATTGTTAGAAGTGGGCATTAGAACCCACTTTGTTATGACTGAGTGAATTAGGTGAAGGAATGAATAGTCTCGCATCTACACAAAGGAGGTGTTGTGGATGGTAATAAAGCCCAAGTTTGGCCTTTGATGTTAGACCCTTGGGCCACAATGGGCCTTTAACGGGATTTCTATAAAATCATGAAAAATGGGTTTTTGCACATTTTTTAATTGCACTTCATCTTCTTCCTTCTTTCTTCTTACTATGAAAGCATTGCACACTGTGGTTCGCTACGCATGCTGTTTGGAGTGCTCCTACAGCGCATGGTTGATCGTCTTATCCTGGGAGGCAGATGCCTAAGAGTCCTAAGCACCGTAGGGAGGGCGAATTCTATCTTAAGAACAAAGTGTTTCGCTTGATTCGATCATCAACTCTTCTACTAACGATTCCATTATCATCTTTGCGAAGGTACACAGATATTATCCTTAAGACGGTAACAGTAAGAAAAATAACAATCTTAAGACAGAATTTCCACTGTTATTTTTTAATTATTGTACTGTAATTTTATCTAACTAAGATAATCTTTTGTATTTTGCAAATTAAAGAAATGGCTATTGAGGGTACCAACTTCACTCCGGTACTTATTCCCAATCCAGTGAATGCTCTTGTTCAAGTTTAAGGGGAAAAATAAAAAAAGTTCAGTGGTGTGGATTTCAAAAGATGGCAACAGAAAATATTGTTCTATCTTACTACGCTAAATTTGGCCCGATTCCTCCTTAAAGAGGAAGTACCCGTTCTCACTGGGGAGAAATAGGAAGACAAAACGGCTGTTGTGGCAGTAGATGCATGGAAACATGCAAATTTCTTATGCTGTAATTACATCCTTAATGGGTTGAACAACACATTATATAATGTGTACAGTTCGATGACAAGTGCTAAGGCACTGTGGGAGTCATTAGACAAGACGTACAAAACTGAAGATGCTGGAATGAAGAAATTCGTGGTCGACAAATTTTTGGACTTCAAAATGGTGGACTCTAAGACTGTGATCAATCAAGTTCAAGATCTCCAAGTTATTCTGCATGAAATTCATGCAGAAGATATGACTTTAAGTGAGTCTTTCCAGGTGGCAGCAATAATAGAAAAACTACCACTGTCCTGGAAGGATTTCAAGAACTACTTAAAGCATAAGAGAAAGGAGATGAACTTGGAAGATCTGATTGTGAGGTAAAGGATTGAAGAGGACAATTGTTCTTCTGAAAAGAAAACGGGAGTCATGGCATGGAAGCCAAAGTCAATGTTGTGGATTAAGGGTAGAAAAGCAATAGCTTCAACAAGAAGAAAAGGAAGCATCCTGGTGGACAGTCAAACAATGACTCCAACAATGCCAAGTTCAAGGGCAAGTGTGTGTGACAAGGTGGGCCACAAGGCTAAGGATTGTCGCAAACGGAAGAAACAAGATGGTTTCAAGAAGAAGAAGGCACAAGCCCACATGACCGAAGTGGAGAATCTCTCTACCAATGTGCATGACATCAACCTTTCTGCTTTGATTTCGGAAGTGAATATGGTCACGAACAATAGAGAATGGTGGGTGGATACTGGGGCTACCCGGCATGTGTGCTTAAACAGGAAGATGTTCTCCACTTATCACTCTGTGGAAAATGGGGAACAACTATTTATGGGCAACTCTTCTACCGCAAAGGTTGAAGGAATTGGAAAGGTGGTGCTCAAGATGACTTAGGGCAAGGAACTCACACTCAACAATGTGCTGCATGTGCCAGAAATTCGAAAGAATTTAGTGTCTGGATCATTGTTGAGCAAGAATGGCTTTAAGTTGGTGTTTGAGTCGGACAAATTTGTTTTGACTAAGGGTGGGATGTATGTGAAAAAAGGTACTTGAATGAAGGGCTTTTCAAGCTCAATGTATTACCTATTGTATCTGTTGTTAATATTATGAATGAGAATACTTCTTCCTCTTATATGATTAAGTCATATGATATGTGGCATGGTATATTAGGACATGTTAATTATGACGCTTTATGAAGATTGATCAATATGGAATATTTGCCTAAATTTAATATTGACTCTAATCATACATGCGAAACTTGTGTGGAATCTAAATTAACAAGGAAATCATTCCAAAGTATTGAGAGATGTACTGAACCTCTTGAGTTAATTCACAGTGATGTCTGTGACTTAAAACTTGTTCAAACAAGAGGAGGTAAAAAGTACTTTATTACATTTATTGACGATAGCACTCGTTATTGTTATGTATACTTACTGCAAAGTAAAGATGATGCAATAAACATGTTTATATTATATAAAACAGAGGTTGAGAATCAACTTGGAAAGAAAATAAAAGTTATAAAAAGTGATAGAGGTGGGGAATATGAATCACATTTTGGTGAATTCTGTTCACAACATGGTATTATATACTAAACAACGGCACCTTATTCACCATAGCAAAATAGAGTTGTTGAACAAAAAAATAGAACTTTAAAAGAAATAATGAATGTCATGTTAATAAGTTTTGGGTTACCTCAGAACATGTGGGGGGAAGCTTTGCTTTCAGCCAATTATATTTTCAACAAAACACCTCATAAGAAAACCTTACAAGCAACATATGAATTATGGAAAGGTCGAAAGCTTTCCTACAACTTCTTAAAAGTGTGGGGGTGTCTAGCAAAAGTGGCGGTCCCTATCCCAAGAGGATTAAAATTGGACCAAAGACCATTGTTTGTGTATTCATTGGTTATGCAAATAATAGCAGTGCATATCGCTTTCTTGTTCATAAATTGGATATTCCTTATGTAAATGTAAATATTGTGATTGAATCTAGGAATGCTTTGTTTTTTTAACATATTTTTTTGTGGAATTCTACACAAAAAGAAAGTTCTCTTAGAAGAACTTTGGATGTTGCAAAAGACACTAGTGAAGACTAAGAGGGAGAAGATGATGAACCTAGATGTAGTAAACGAGCTAGAACATCAAAATCCTTTGGTCCAGACTTTCTAACGTATTTGTTAGAAAATGAGCCTTAAAGATTTAAGGAAGCCATGTCTTCTCCTGAAGCACAATATTGGAAGGAGGTTGTAAATAGTGAAATTGAATACGTTATGCAAAATCACACTTGGGAGTTGGTAGATCTACCACCATGGAGTAAACCTCTTGGATACAAGTGGATTCAAGAGGAAGATGAAGGTTGATGGATCAATTGATAAATATAAAGCGAAACTTGTTATCAAAAGATACAAGCAAAAGGAAGGTCAAGATTATTTTGATACATATTTACCAGTCACAAGAATAACTTCCATTAGAATATTAATCGCTATGGTAATCGTCCAATAAAAAATCAACCACACGTACTTAAGAAAATCAACCACACATACTTACATTTTTAATCAACTGGAATATAGAAGCCCTCAAGTATATCAAATGGATGTGAAAACAGCATTCTTGAATGGTGACTTGAATGAGAAAATATATATGCAACAACCTGAAGGGTTTGTTGTACCAGGTCAAGAAAACAAAGTGTGTAGACTTGTTAAGTCTCTCTATAGGCTTAAACAAGCACTTCAACAATGGCATAAAAATTTTGACAAAATGATGATGTCAAATGGATTCAAAATCAATGAATGTGACAAATGTGTTTATGTCAAAGAAAGACTTGATGGCTATGTTATTGTATGCCTATATGTGGATGATATGCTCATTATTAGTAGCAATGATAATATCATTAAAGCTACTAAGAGGATGTTAAACAAACAGTTTGACATGAAGGATATGGGTGTTGGAGATGTTATACTAGGGATGAAAATCACTAGAACATATGATGGATATGTGTTATCTCAATCTCATTATATTACAAAAATCCTAGACAAATTTAATGAGAATGATAATCATCCAGCGAGAACACCTGTGGATGTGACATTTCATTTAAGCAAAAATATGGGTGAGAGCATATCACAACTTCAATATTCTCAAATTATTAGAAGTCTCATGTACCTCATGAATTGTACGAGACCAGACATTGCATACTCAGTAAGTAAACTGAATAGATATAATAACAACTCAGGGGAAGACCACTAGAAGGCTGTAGTCAGGGTTCTTAGACATTTAAGATATACCTTGAACTATGGACTGTACTATAAAAGGTATCCAGTAGTACTAGAAGGGTACTGTGATGCAAATTGGATACCTGATACAAGAGACTCCAAATCCACAAGTGTATATGTCTTTACTCTTGGAGGTGCAGCAGTGTCTTGGAAATCTTCTAAACAAGCGTGCATAGCAAGATCCACCATGGAATCAGAATTCATTGCACTTGATAAAGCAGGCGAAGAGGCTGAATGGCTTCGTCATTTTTTAGAAGATATTCCAATGTAGGGGAAACTTGTGCCACCTATATGTATCTATTGTGATAGTCAATCTGCTATAGGAAAAAGCACAAAGTAACTTGTATAATGGTAAGTCTCGACATATACGTCAAATGCATAATACCATAAAATAATTGCTCTCTAGTAGAATAATTTCCATTGAGTATGTTAGGTCAAAAAAAATATTGTAGATCCGCTTACAAAGGGTTTGACCAAAGAACAAGTGAACAATTCATCGAGAGGAATGAGCTTGAAGCCTATACATTAAGAATCACCATAATGGCAATCCAACCTAGTTGACTGGAGATCCCAAGATCTAGGTTCAAAGGGACAACCGAATTATTGGGGATTCAAGGGGAATCACTATTGAGATAAAATCTTGTTCCCATTCCTATGATGAGATAGTGATGCCTGCAGAATGAATCAGGATAAGCTTTGCTTTTGATGGTTCTCATAGCTTAAATTATTTCGAGTGGGGTATTGTAAAGATACTCTTAATGAGAATTACCTATATGAGTGTGAACACTTCTATGAGGATTTTAAGGCTAAATCTTCTAGAGCACTAATGAAAACTAGGTTTGTTCGGGGCCGAAATGAACAAAGTCATGACAACCACAGTATGTCTGCGAAGTGATTGCGTGAATTTTATTGTCTTGGTTTACACAAACGGCTGAATAGTTCAAGACATCACGTTCACTAATTAGCCAGTAAACCCGATAGTTTTCACAAGGGAAGTTTCAAAACCAAAAGCTACCTATCCCCCATACATGATCTTTTCAATATTTGCTTTCACGATTTATTTGCATTATTTTGCATAGTTATCCAGTCAATTCTCATTCATGTCGGGGATTGTTAGAAGTAGGCATTAGAAACCACTTTGTTATGAATGAGTGAATTGGGTGAAGGAATGAATAGTCCCACATTCACACAAAGGAGGTGTTGTGGATGGTATATAAGGCCCAAGTTTGGCCTTTGAAATTAGGCCCTTGGGCCACCCCACTTTTGTGTGGGAGAGAGATGTTGGACTCATGCACCTAGGTAGGCTAACCCACATACACGCGCGCACTGCCGCCGCCGTCCGTCTGGCCTGCTCAGTTCGGTTCGATTCGCACGCACGGCCGGCCAGGCCGGGTCGGGTTGGGTTGGGTCAACAAGATAATATTATTTTAAGACAAATTCATTTGGTTTGATTTTCTAATATATTTTGGTTCAACCAAAGCGAGTCCAGTTTATTTTCTTATGACCGTTAACGGACAGACGCGTCCATTTAACGGGAAAATCAAACCAAATAGGCCTTTAACATGATTTCTATAAAGTCGTGAAAAATTGGTTTTTACACGTTTTTTAATTGCACTTCGTCTTCTTCCTTCTTACTGTGAAAGCATTGCACACTGTGGTTCATTGCGCGTGCTGTTTGGAGTGCTCCTACAGCGCATAGTTGATCATCTTATCCTAGGAGGCAAATGCCCAAGAATCCTAAGCACCGTAGGGAGGGCGAATTCTGTCTTAAGGACAAAATATTTCGCTTGATTTGATCATCAACTCTTTTACTAACGATTCCATTATCATCTTTATGAAAGTACACAGATATTATCCTTAAGACGGTAACAGTAAGAAAAATAACATAAATAACCATTAAATAAACTGAAAACTATTTGTTTGATGATTTGCAATCATATCTTTGTAATGCACAACGACATACAAGTTAAACTTATGGCCCTACAATACAAGCATATTCGAAACTAAGTTCCTTTGTTGAAACCAGGAATTCACAGCTTTTCTCTAGGAAAATCAGACTGCATATCCACAAGGCAAAGACACAAACAAAAATCATCACACATACTCTGTGCACTTTACCGACATGAGACTTTTCCATTCAGTATAATCATTTACACAAGATGATTTTTCTGTTTCCTTTCCCAGTGCATCCCACTACAGAATTCTTATTATTAACTTATCAGGCTTGTACCCCACACACATGATGTTGAATTAATGTTGTCCAAATCTAATTGTTTCCACAAATGAAGAACACATCTCCATAGATTTTCTTAAACTGAACAATCACAACATTACAAACAAAAAAAATCATACTTTAAAACTGAAACAGCTGCAGAATTTACCTATAGTTTTTCTTGTCTCCGACAACATAAAACAGTTTTTCTTAACTGTACGAGGAACAAAAAGCTTACAAAAATTTATCACTTAAAAGCACGATATGAAGATAAAGTACCAGTAAAGGTAGAAACCCCAAAGCCTCGATACAGTGTTTAGTAGTTAAATGTTTTTAAGGCGTTTGGGGCCCTAGAATATGTTTTTATTTGTAATCTTTTATTGTTCTTCAATTCAAGTTTTGACATGTTTGACAGAAGTTCAAACTGCAACAGTTTTCCTAAATAATCACCAACACGTGTTTGACAGATTCTTTTATATTTCATAAAAACCAAATGAAAGGATTTTCTTCATTGAGTATAGAAAGAAGATCTCCTAAGACGGATACCAGGAAAACTTTGAGGGACCTCCATAAGTGAGGAATCAACAATAGGCTTGACATGAACACAAATAGACTCTTACAATGTTGAAGAACATCTAAGACCAGAAAGAGTTAATCAGCCACCTTGGCATTCCCACATTTTAAACTTGAGCACTTCATAGCGTAGGTTCTCTGGAAAAGTTGTTACTATAATGCACACTCCAATGTAATCTTTCGAGCACAACATACAAAACTTGAACCCATATTTAAGACAGGTTATAATGCAAACAAAGCTTTATATCTGGTTTTGACAGTCATGTACTCAAACAAACAAACAAACTTGATTGATGAAATACATAAATTAATCTATTATTGGTATAAATAATTCAATTCCAAGTAATTTGGATCAGGTAAAAGGTACAGACTCCATATACCAGAATCTAAGTAGGATGGGAGAGTGTGACCCTTAACTGGCCAGGTTGTCCCACATAAAGATTTGACTAAGAAGCAAGGAGGAACTTGCTTTACTTTAACCATTCATTAAAAAGAAAAAGTTTAAAATGCAAATGCAAGACATAATAAACAGGCTCTTTACAACTGTGCAAAATGCTGTTATGACAATAACCAACTTTTTAAGTTTAACTAGGTAAATGAAATAGATAAGACTAATTGACTCAATCCACTCCCTGAAAGAGTCACCTTTATGATCAAGACAAACAGTTGAAATATGTTGCCATTAAGAAGCTTGTTTACCCCGACAATGAGAAAATTCCCTGATGCACTCTATTTCCTACATCGTGGAAGTGATGTGATAACATACATATTACCTGAAACAATGTAAGATGAAAAGTTTCAAACTTATTGCTGCAAGCATTCAAAACAAAGACCGGAAGTCCCAAGTATATCAAGATCCATGTCATAAGGTGAATCTTCAGGATCAACTAGTGATTCCTCATATAAATTACCGCTACCAGTTGAGGTGTCTTTTGTTTTGTGTTCCAAGGACTTTCATAGACATGTAGGATTAGGACTCGTCTTTGACCATGTAGTCAGGATACATTACTGTTTTTAGAGATGGAGACATCATGAAAACCTTTCCAGTCTTTGGGAAATCAACAGCAAGTGATGCTAGCTCAGCAAGTTGTAGGCATTTTTCATCTAATGCTCCTGCATCACTTAAGTCAGCATGAACAACAGGAGCATTACATATGGGATCAAGGTTCTCATTCACCATAGTCTTTATAAAGAGTTCAATCTGGTTCTGCTAAAAGAGCTTCAATTTCGTTTTAGATAAAGAAGTTCACAACACTGCAATAATATTATGATTTATGCACTTCTATTTAGTAAATAGTTTCCTTGTAACAGAAAATTATGGATATGAAGAGAAAATAAGGCAATTATGTTGTGAAAACATCAAGCCATCTATTAGTTCTGCAAGTCAGTTCTGAATCGAGTGAAACTCTATAATCATCACTGTAAGTATAAAAAGGCGTACCCATGAAATTCTCCATTGTAGCACTCCAGACTCCATGATAGACCAAGAATTTACAGGAAACTAAAGTAAAGAGAGAAATGGCATTTTTCTATCTAATTTAAGATAAATGGAACCGTCAATTAACAATCCTAGGCAGTACACAAACAAAATATACACACATGTTTCTAATTCAACTGAAAATAAATAGAACCATTAATCAACAATCCCTGCCGATACTGTTTTAAATTATTGCTACAAAACACACTCTCGCAAACTAATGAAGCATTCTCAGAACCCCAGCTTACATAATGCTTCTATACCGTTCAGGGAAATTAGAACAAAAAAGAAAAAGGGACTTTCTTATTCATTTTGATACAAATAGATTGCCACAAATGCAGAAGGCCAGAAACAGATATCCACGCAAATTAATGATGCAAATTTTGACATCAGGAAGGGAATTACCCAGTTTCAAAATGATCTGTAGCAGATATGTCTCAAATTTTTGTGGTAAAAAATGTGATTTCAAACAAATGACAACAAAAAGAACAGTCTAGTGAAAAAGCATATTAAAGTCCCCGACTTCAAAAATGTGTTTTCAGAAAATAAAAAGTAGCATCGTTTATGCTCCGATAACGAAACTGAATAGAGAAGAAAACACGAAACAGATACTGACAATGAGAGTAATGAATTTTTTATTGAAGACAACTTTTAATTCAGGAGCAGTAACTCACACATATCAATGATGTATTCTCAACTCCAGCTAAAACGGTAAGACATTGATATGGATTTGTCCCATATTAGTTGTCACATCTTGAGAGGAGTCGGCCCTCCCTATGTGCGAACTTGCGGAGATGGTTAGGCTTCCGTGGGCTCAGGTGGGCCCACACCTAGATGGAATAGACACTTTTGTTGTTTGTAACCGTTTTTGAAGAATGGTCATAAAAAGGGAATTATTCGGAAAATATCACCCGAATTAGAAATACTCAAATTGGAAATAACTAATTTGAAAATTACAAAATTGAAAACTAGGTGATGGGTTGTAACTCCCCAATTATGGGGATCCATGATGAGGGAATAAAGGGGGACGTTACTGTTCACGTCCCCCTACCTTTTGGGTGTTCTCTTTCTTCTTCCTTAAGACCATCTTCTCCATCTTCTTGAAAAAAGAGCTTTTGGTTTATGTGAGATTTGATCTTGGAGATCATACAAAAAGAAAAGCTTCGAAGAATTGTAAGGAAGTGATATTGCTAACTCGTGGAGAATAGCGAGTCACATATTCACACACGAACGGTTGCAAAAAGGGTGATCTCTGATATATTATAATTCTCTACGAAGAACGGAGGAACTTGGGCACAAAGGCCGCAGGTTAGTAGTATGTGTTCCTGTATTTTTTGTAGATTGCTCATGATATAAATAATCGTTTGTTTATATTGCTAAAATACTTGTACTCGATTGTATATTTGTGTTTGTGAGTGCAAGGTTATTCCCCGTGCAAACAGAATTTGGGAGAATTTGACACATACACGGCGCAAGATCCGCTTCCGCTGCGGCTCGATTACCCTTCAGTGGTATCGGAGCCACGATTCGTGTATGGTGCAAGAATTCCCAAAAATCTGTGAGGAATTCTGAGTAATCAAAATATTAAAAATCGCATTTTTTGATTTGGCGATCGATCGGCTAACAGACGCGATCGATCGCTAAAGGTTTTCTAACGAAGAAGACGACTGGTAACGATCGATCGGCATCGTTTGCGATCGATCGTAGTTACTGGAAGCATCGCTTCAAAGAGGGAAACGATCGATCGGCAATAATTGCGATCGATCGTATCTTCTGTTAAAAACCAATATCGAAATTGCGTTAGAAACGATCGATCGGCAGTATTTGCGATCGATCGTATCAACTGGAAAAAATTTATTTTTTCACAACAATCGACACGATCGATCGGCTTGTAAACGCGATCGATCGGGCTTATGATTGAATAATATCATTACAAGCAGAGCGATCGATCGGCTGAGTACGCGATCGATCATATCTACTGTAAGTTGTGCAAAGTCACCATCGGCTAGCTGCGATCGATCGGTGAGATTGACGCGATCGATCGTATAAGCGATCGATCGGGTATTTTGACACGATCGATCGACGGAAAAAGATTTGGAAAACTATTTATTTTGAAGCAGTATTTTGCGCCACTTAATTATCAAATTATTGATAGTTGATTAGTGATTCAAACTGTGCTGCTTAACATTTATTGTCCAATTCTATTGATTGTAGATATTTATCTTCAATTTGATTGCGACACTTGCTGATTTCATAAAAGTTGCAATGGCTTCCCGTATGGTCTCCAGTGAGTTGGCAAAGACTGAAAAGTTGAATGCCACCAATTTTGTTACCTGGAAGAGGCGCATCCGGCATATTCTGTTCCTAGATGACTTTGGTCATTTGTTGGACCAAGTTGTTGAACCTTCGGGTGAACATAGTATTGCTGCTCAAAAGAGAGAGTACGAGAAATTCAAGATGGAGGATGCACGAGTAAGGACCACGATGCTTACCTTTATGGAGCCTACGATAGAGTTGCTTTTTGAGAAGCACAAAACGGCCAAAGAAATGTATGAGGCTATTGAGATGAGGTATGGAGAGCATACTGAGGCACATATCAGGTTGCTCCACACTCGCTACACCAACATGAGGATGGAGGAGGGCAAGAATGTGCTTGAGCATATAAATGCCATGACCATTATAGCTAGTGAGTTGGAGATGCTTGGAGATCCAATTTCATTAGGGGTTCAAGTGTCTACGATACTCACTAGCCTCCCTCCATCATGGGAAGCAGTTGTGGTAGCGTTGAACCTGAGTGACAAGAAACTCACTCTCGATGACCTTACTGCCAAGCTGGGCTTGGAGCAGGAAAGGAGAGAGCATATGAGGGCCTCTAATGCATCTGCCAACCTTGCTTACCATGTTGGCTCTAAGAAAGGTGGGTCCTATATAAGCACCTCAAAGAATAACTTCAAGAGGAAAAGAAAGAAGCCTCAATTCCAGGGTGGAGACAAGGCCAAAAACAAGAAGAAGGGAGCCTGCTTTACTTGTGGCCAGATGGGTCACTTTAGCAGGAACTGTCCTAATGGTTCCCAGGACAACGAGAAAAAGAAATAGCAGGGTGGAGGAAAGGACATAGTGTGTATGATTTCTTAGGCACTGATTGTGAACACTAACACTAGAGGTTGGTGGCTTGACTCGGCTGCAACCCGTTATGTGGCCATGGCAAAGGAGTCTTTTGCTGAGATGAAAGAGATTAGTCCCGGAGAGCACAAGATCTACATGGGGAATAACACCTATTGTGACGTGCTGGGGATTGGCTCTATTCGTGTTCCTCTTTTAGGGGGAAACACACTGGTTCTCACAGATGTCTTGTTTGCACCTACTATTCATAGAAATCTGATTTCAATTCCTTTGTTGACTCAAAAGGGATTTAAAGTCCGGTTCAAGGGTGGCAAAGGAACTGTGGGACAGAAGAATAATGTTTTATTTGCTACTTCACTTGTGGATGGTTTATTCAAACTTGATGTTTTCCAATGACTTTGCTAATATTAATGAAATAACTGATTCTGAGTATATTGTTGCTTGTTATGTGGATAATGCATTGTTGTGGCATTTACGTCTGTGTCATGTGAATGCGACAAAATTACACTGAATGTCAGGTAGTGGGTTACTGCCTAGAATAAGTAATAATTTGCATGTGTGTGAAGATTGTTTATCTGGCAAAATGATTAGGCAACCCTTTCCAAAAGGGCAATGAGCAATTGACCTTTTAGAGGTCATTCACTCAGATATTTGTGGGCCGATAAACGTCAAGACTCAAAGGGGAATGATGTATTTTATTACATTCATAGATGACTATTCGAGATATGGTTATGTGTACTTGTTATCGAGAAAATCCAATGCCTTAGAAAATTCAAGGAATTTAAGGCTGAGGTTGAGAATCAATTAGGACGGAAGATTAAAGTTCTGAGAATAGACAGAGGTGGTGAGTACACATCTGATTTGTTCAAGGACTATTGTACAAACCAAGGAATAGTGCATCAATATACTTTACCGTATACCCCTCAGCAGAATGGAGTCGCTGAAAGACGTAATAAGACATTGATGGACATGGTAAGGTCCATGTTAAACCACTCTGAACTAGGAACGCAGTTTTGGGGCGAAGCACTAGACACCGCTATCTATGTACTAAATCGTATACCTTCTAAGTCGATCAAATTGACCCCATATGAGTTATGGACGGGAAGACGTCCAAACTTTTCAAATTTGAGAGTGTGGGGGTCAAAGGCCCATGTGAGGGTACCTGATCAACTAAGAACTAAGTTGGATCCCAAGATCATAAAATGTAATTTTATAGGTTATTGTGACCATTCGAAAGGGTATCGATTTGTAGTACACCATGATGATGGGATAGTGGGGGTTATAGAGTCTAGATATGCTTATTTTCTTGAGGAAGATATAGACCTTAAAACTCCTAGTCAGAAAGTGGAACTCTTTGAGATAGAAAAAGAGAAAGTTACTGTCACTAGTAATGAACAAGTGATAGGTAACACATCCAATGAGGATGTTGAAACTCGAACATCAAGGGAGCGTAGACCTTCAGTTTTGTTGAAGGATTACTATGTCATGCTTGGTGAAGATGAGATATCGGTAGATGAACCTGTACTCAGTGATCCAGTCACGTTTGAGCAGGCAATGTGTAGTCCAGATTCCAAGGAATGGCTAAAGGCTGTTCAAGAAGAAATGGATTCGATCTTGAAGAACAAAGTCTAGGAGATTGTTGACTTACCAGACGAACGGAAACCCATAGGGTGTAAGTGGATCTTTAAGAAGAAGTTCAAAGCTGATGGATCAATAGAGAAGTACAAAGCTAGACTTGTGGCGAAAGGTTTCACACAAGTAGAGGGCATAGACTTCAAGGAGACATATTCTCATGTGTCTAAGTTCATCTCGATCTGATGTTTGTTGGCAATTGTGTCATACTTAGATTTAGAGTTGCACCAGATGGATGTAAAGACTGCCTTCCTAAATGGTGATTTAGAGGAGGAGATTTACATGGAATAACCTGAGGGGTTTGTTGTTTCCGGAGAGGAAACAAAGGTGTGCAAGCTTATTAAATCATTGTATGGACTGAAACAATCGCCAAGACAATGGTATTTCACTTTTCACAAGGTGATAAGTGAATATGGCTTTGTGGCCAATGACTATGACCATTGTGTATACTCCTTTAGAGATGGGAGTAGATTTATGATATTATCACTATATGTAGATGACATATTATTGATGGGGAATGACACTAGTATGATTCTTAGTCTTAAAGAATGGCTCAAGACCCAATTTGAAATGAAAGATATGGATGAAGCATCTTACATCCTCGGGATGAAGATTGAGAGAGATAGAAAAGCGAGGAGGCTAAGTATATCTCAGGAATCGTACATTGAGAGTGTATTGAAATGCTTTGGCATGATTGGTTGGAAGACCATAGATTTGCTCATCTATAAAGGGACAGTTTTGTCCGAGAGAATGGCACCTACATCAGACGAGGAACGTCTGAAGATGCAATCTGTGCCATATGCGCAGGCTATTGGCAGCTTGATGTATGCCATGAACCGCACTCGACCTGATTTGGCTTTTGTAGTAAGCCTTGTGAGTCGATATCAGGCTAACCCAGGTATGCAACACTGGCAGGCTATTAAGCGGGTGTTCAGATATCTGTTGGGTACCAAGGATATGAAACTCACATATCAAGCCGAGAACCTGTCATTGGAAGGCTATAGTGATTCGGACTATTCCGGGTGTAAGGATGATAGGAAATCCACTACCAGTTATGTTTTTATGCTTGGTGGCGCCGCCGTAGCATGGGCTAGTAAGAAGCAGAAATGTGTTACTAAGTCCACGATGGAAGCTGAGTTTGTTACATGCAGTTTGGCAGCTTCCGAGGCAGTTTGGATTAAAGAATTTCTAGTTGGGTTACAGCTAGAAAAGTGGACTGATGCTCCTGTCCAAATTTATTGTGATAATTTGGCAACGGTGTCGACACTCCGTAATGGGGAGATCAGTTCCAGAGCTAAGCACATAGAGGTGCATTACTTTTATGTGTTTGACATGCTACAACGGACAAAGTTGACAGTGAGTCATCTTCCTACGGTTGAGATGTTAGCTGATCCGTTAACGAATGCCTTAACAATGGATCTATTTGTAAAACATGTTCATAGTTTTGGATTACGGCAGGACTAGTGCATGAGTCACTGTTGGATCGCAAATATGAGCACAGAACCCATAGTGGGGGATGTAAGACATTGATGTGGATTTGTCCCATATTAGTTGTCACATTTTGAGAGGAGTCGGCCCTCCCTTGTGTGTGTGAAAATATGAGCACAAACAAACATAATCCTTGGATCGCAAATATGAGCACAAACAAACATCATCCTAGGAGCTTCAATAGGAATGATAACATGCCCACAGTCATTATCATGAGAACATTTCGAAGTTTAACCAACCTTTATTATTATTTTGAAATTGTAAAGACTTTCAGTTTTAAACTAAACCAGGGCTTAGCAGAAAATAAAGTGTACTCACCATTGGCTAGTCATAAAAGGGAAATCCTTGCATTTGCCTAAGTGCATTAATTGCAGATGAGACCTAAAAAACAACCCACGTCTGTCCTTTGTGTTTCAAAGTCTTAGACGCAAGAACCTCCAATATCTTGCCAAATTGAGAAAAAAACAGCCAGAAGGGCTTCTTAAGCTCTGTGAATAGCACATACAAGCCAAACTTAAATTGATCAACCAACGCATGCAATCTTTCCCACAGAGAAAGAGTACCAAATGTCACGCCCCAAAATCCCTGACCTCGATCGGAGTGCGGATGTCTTCGTAAATACCATCTTTGGTGAGGTAGGAATTCTGGGACGCGACTTCGGATAATCGAATCAACCGGCCAATTACATCATCTCAAAAAGATGTGCAATCGACAATACTATGATCACTCAAGAACATGGGAACTCATCATTCAATCTCAAAATAAAACATTGTAAATGTGTTAAATGAAACTTACTTCGTCTTTATTATAGCAAATAACAATAATTGTCAAAAAAAATCATAAAATCTATGGCACACAACGGACAATAAATATCAAACTAAGCAAATAACCAAAAATTCTCTAAGCATCTTCACGTATCTGTGTCATCTTCCTGTCCTGCAATCGTCCTAAATCACTGATCTTTCACGCCTGCATTAGAGGATGCATGAGTATTCCGCAAAAATACCCAGTAGAATGTAAAACTCACCGAAGACACAATAAATAACGTGAAGAAAGGTTTTCATAGTAGAAATAGGAATAAATATATATATATATATCTGAAGGACTGATCACAAGGTTTACTTCACCTAAACATAAAGGTAAATTAACAACAATAATCCCAAGTCGCAAGTATAGGGGAGAAATACCAATAAGACTCCGAACAATCACATGTGTAAGGAGAGAATAACAATTTTTACTAAAGGCTCCAGGCATTTATAGTGCAAGGAGTTACAATTTTTACTCATTGAACTTATCACTCGCAAGTGACCAAATAATCATACCAGAACCACCCTAGGAGTTCTCTCCTTGGAACCCTGCCACGCGTCTAGGATGCTAGCCCCACTAGTGCTTACGGACACGATGGGCGGTGTCACGCCCCAAATTTCCAACCCCCAAAATATGCGGAAGTGATAAACCAATGAAGGTAATATGGTCACAAATCTGGGACGAACCGAATACTCGATTCATCACCATAAATCCCATATACATACACGGGAATAGCAGGATCATTATGACGTAAACAAATGTTCAATTACTACAGAAATGAAATAACTAAACATTCTAACTATCTTACGCTTTTCAAGTATTCCCACGAAAGCGAATAATTAAATAAGTGACACGCAGGCCACGGAATAACCAAAAACCAAAAATCCAACAATAACAAAATAACTACTACGCTAACCAGTCTTCACGACTTTACGATCACCAACCTCCATGTCACGAATATGCTGATCACACCTCTTCAGCCTTAATCCCTGCATCAGAAGATGCGTGAGTATTCCAAAGGAAATACTCAGTAGGATGCTAGAAAAACTCACAGTAGAAATAGGCAATAAAGGAACCAATAACAAGCAGGTCCGATAACTCAGGATAATCATAACACAGGTGATACTTACCAGGAAAAGATACAGCACCCAAAATATCTCGTTGATCAGGGTGGAATAAATCACAATAATCAATATGACTCCCGACTTCCAAAGAGTAAGGAGATAAGCAAAATATCTTATCTGGACAACCAACGTGTCGAAGATGACAATTTCTGCTCTCTGATCAGTCCACTTCCTCTATGGACTTCAATACCAGAACATCCTAGAGGTTCTACATAGGAACCCGGCCATGCATCTAGGGATGCTGGCCCCATCGGTGCTTATGGGCACAATGGGCGGAGATTGCAGACCTTCCGTAATGTCTAACAATCTAAAGCGCACGCGTTGCCGTCATCGGCTGAACTACAGAGGTTCATAATCATCGGAGACTACCATGGGTCTAGCTATGGCTCGTGAGCATACTATGATCCAATCTAAGAGTGTTCAACAAAGCTCTTAGTGGAGAAACAGTTTACATGGAACTGGATTTGTCTAACCACAACCAAAGGCATTCTCATGAATTAATAATTTCAGGAATCAGACTCTCGAAGGAGTACAATGGAATTCTCAGCATTTAACAATGACTGACTCTCAAGAGATTAACCAACAACCGGTTTGTGCCTATGCACGAGCTGACTCAAAACTGAACTCTTCGGTATAGACTCAGTCAATGTCATCACCAAGCACAATTGCAATCAAGATCATCCCCGATTCTCAAGACTCTTAAGTTGATGCCTCTCAAAACTTTAATGGTATAATTGGAAAGAATAACCCTATCCTAACATCAGGGTTTCATGGGGTCGAAGATGCGCGATGTTAGGCACCACGAGCAAAGACATTGATGACCACGACATTTGGAATAGAGACAATACTCCACACATGATACTATCATAAGTACCCTCTGGAATTCTTATGCCATAGTACCCTCCTTGTGTTATATGATATATATACATGTAATCTTAGCATAGCGTTTTATTTATAACCGCAAAAGGACACTGTTATGGACACAACAGCTCCATTCCTGGATTTTCTCCAGTCTACACAGAACCTAACAGTCCCTGAAATTTTTATGGAAGACAGCCCTATGTCTGTAAATCATTACCCAATTTACGGAATAATTTTTTGAAATTTCTACAATTAGTTATGAATTTTCGAATGCAGTCTGTTGGTGCAGGTTACATCCTGGCCGAGAGCACTACACTAAGTAATAATCCAATTTTCACTTGTTGTTACTAATTCTAATCATAAGTAAAGTCTTTTAGACTCAAAACCTTCTCACATTAGGCCTTTATTAGCTTCTAGTCAGAGCATTAATTATGTATTAATCCGCCTAATAGTCTTTTTTTTTTAAAAACTGTTTTACATCTTAGCCTTAATGGCTCATTAACCCACAAACTAGACAACTTTTCCAGGACACCTCGGCTCCTGGTCAGACCTATTAACAGAGGTCTTAAGGTCCACGAGCAATGATCCATAAGGATTTCCACTTTCATCTTACTAATACAACCCTTAATCTCTTTTAGATAGTCTTATTACCTATATACTATATCAATTAAGGCAAACCCTACATAAAGTAGACAGCTTTATCAGGACACATATCAATACAACAAAGTACGACCTGTGACTCATAAGGACGCACCAAACCATCGGAAATACTTCTGAAAGCTTGCTGCTTTTGGATGAGAAACACAAGAGTTACACCAATCAATGGATCGATTAGGTCAATACATAAAGAATGTAAGATCGGGTCACATACAACAAGGAAAGAGACAACTTTTCATAAGCAGACCCTTATCTACACAAATCAGAGAATGACACTCATTGATAGACATCAGATATATGAATCATATGAACCAAACTAACACATACTATTAGGGATGTCTTGATCGAATTGTGCATGAGATATTCACATCAAGAAATCAATCGGTATATCAATAATTGAATAGATCTCAGCAAATAGAGCAATTAATCCAAGACAATATGGGTCACTCATGTCACACATAACATCAGAACGTGGTACTCCATATAAAGATCAAAACTTTAATGAAAGCATGCTGTGAGAAAAAGGGCATCTTACCTTTGAACCCGTACTAATTGCACGACAACCGGTTTGAATTAAAACCCGCTTCCTTGCGATCTCCACACGAACCATTGCACACCTCTTGCACGCACCACGAGGAGAAGCTTACTGATGGTTGGGAGAGAAGGGGGAGGACGTGATAGGGGAGAAGAATCACCAAGAAAAGGGAGAGAGAGGGCTGCCGGTTCCCAAAAGGGATGGCCGGTCCTCTCAAATATGGTTTATATAAACCATACCCTAAGATCTCCACCGTCCATCTCCACTTCATCCAAGGGCCAAGGGCAATCCCAGCCCCTCCAAACCACCAGATTGAGATCTCCTCTAACCACATAATTTTTCTGATTTGATTGCATTAAGGTAGAATTTTATCTCCTCTCAAATAATTATCAATTTACTTATGTATCTTACCAAGTAAATGTAAACCCTTAAGGACTTCTCTTGGCGCCAAATATATGCAAAGATGGCCACTTCAATCATCCCAAAAGGGCGTCCAATACACATCTCCAATATATTTTTATTAGGCTAATTAAATCCACCATTATCTTGATTCCCAATTGGATATCAATTAGGGTTTTGACACCAACTCAATTACCATGTTTAGATCCCTTAAACAGAGCAAGTCAGGCAAGACACGTCTCCAAGAAATTCTCCAAAATCAGCCCAAGAAGTTTTCCAACGGAATTGCCTTGGGAAACGCAAAACCACCGGCGATCGATCGGTTCAATTAAAGCGATCGATCGGCTACCGATCGATCAGCCCGACGAAAAAATCAATTTTTTTAACTTATTTTCAAATAATTGCATGAAGCCCAATAAACACATCCCTTGGGCAACAAAATACCTCTTAATTAATATAAAATTTACGGTCATTACAGGCGGAGACTGAAGACCTTCCATAATGTCAATAGTCTAACGTACGTATATTGCCTCCCTTCGAGCATAAATATCAGAAACCTCGCAAGATCTAGCAATTGCTTAAATGAGCATACTATGAATCCACTTTGGAAAGATCCTCGCAAGGTCTCTAGTGGAGAAAATAGTCATGTAACAATATGAACAATATTTCAAAGGAATAGAGGTCGCAACACTCAAAGGTTTTAAGGTATTTTTGGAATAGACTCACTCTTTGGAGTATACATAAATCATCAATCGGAATAGACTCATTCTTTGGAGTATAGATAAATCATAAAATAAGATACAATTCCTCGCAAGGACAACGCTGAGATTCCAAGGTCTTTGGTTAATAGGTAACTCGCCAAAAGAGTAATAATAGATCGTAATCATAATTCGAACAACATGCTTCATGTCTAGCTTAGATAAGAACATCTCTGGAATCTAGGTTCTACTATTTATAAGACTGATTTTCGAGATGAAAGAATGATAGGAATGTTTGATACCCAACTGGGACTCAAACCAACACAAAGCTATAAGTAGATAATAAGACTATAGGTTATAATGACTTATTCATAATATTAATCCTTTAGACCCACTAGTCTTACAGTAATAGTTCATATCATGTCTTACAATATATATTAGTGATATTTTACTCAGATTTAATTATATTATTTAAGTATTAATATATACTAGTGACTTAGACCTTAATTACAGCAACCTATGTTGATGATAACTGCCCCCTTCCAACTATCTCCATAGTTGGCACAGTAGGAATCTAAGTCTGAAATTTTAACAGTAGATAGCCCTATGAGTCTAGTTTCTAACTCAACAGATGGCATATTTTTTTTATTTTTTTGTGATTAGTTATGATTTTTATACTGCATATCGTCAGCATAGAAATAGTCTTGGCAAGAACCCTAAGTCTTAATCATATATACTAATTACGTATTATTAATCCTTAATCATGATAATACGATCTTCATAACCTTAAGTACTCCCCTCCTAGGATTGTTATAGATCCTTATATGTTCTGGAACTTAGTTATTACATGATCATTATATAAACTGATTTAAGATACTCCCCTTTATACGATGAAGATCTTAACCCAAGAATCCCAACCTATAATCATATGGTATAATTAAACCAGAACCTTTATAGAATCAAAAGATAACCTTCTAGCATCCAAAAGATCAATAGATGAATATTGTTCCCATCTAAAACCATCATGCAAGCATTGGAAGAACTAACACTTAACGAATATCAATAATCATACTCATAATCATAATTAGTATGGAATCTCTCAACAAATCAAGTATATATATAATCTCTACTACTGAGATGGAATCAAATAACTCATCATAGAATAGATAGAAAGAGTTTAGAATCAAACTTAGTAGGAAAAACCATCTTACCCCCTTTGTAGAACGAAAAACTCCACGTCCAATGTAGCTCATCTTCTTCTCTACGCCATAAGACCTTTGCTCCTTTGTATATGACGAGGCTTGAATGAAGAAGAAGGGGAAAAAGGTTGGATCAAGGGAGGAGAGAGAATATGACTGGGGCGTTCACAAACTCTCTAGTGTGTGTATATAGACCTTATGCCTATTCCAACTAGGATATTTTCCCCATAGAATTCATTCCAAATCTAATCTCTCGATTCTCCACATAGCTAAAAGGAACGTTCTAAACTTAATTTTTCTTGATTAGTTAAGATTTGATGTCTACTTTAACTAGGTTTCTCAAAAATAGCATTTTCTGGACTCAAAATCTGCCAGTGTAATCGATCGCTGCACTGGGCAATCGATCGCTGCGTTATCTCGCGCGATCACAGTACTAGCGATCGATCACTTCCTTAAATTACCAAATCTTTAGTAAAAACGATCGATCGGGGACAAAGGTGTTCGATAGCGTACCTCAACGATTGATCAGATACCAAAATTCAAACTAACATAACTTTTTCCTCCAAACTCTGAATTGCGCACCGTCAGTGGTGTTGGAAAGCTCTCTTCGTCATATTTCACCCAAAATCGCAAAACATAGCAAAAAAAAGTATCAAAATTTTGTATTTTAGATCAATCAGTTTTAGTAAGCATATCAATTTTTTTCTGGGTGTTACACGAAAACATATGAACAACAATGCTTTCTTAAACCACAACTGCTAAATATTTTTAGAGGCCCGGTAGCCTCCGGGCACTCAGAGAGGAGCTTCTCTTTGGGAGCTTTGATCTCAACCATCGGATGAGATCCGACGGTTGAGGGCGAGGCCTGAGCCACTCCCTCCCTCCCTTGCTCGGAGCCGTCGGCTCGGTGCATCGGTGGGGGCCTGCCTCCCTCGCCCCTGTCTAGACGGTGCCATCGGCTCAGTGTTGTCCCCTCCCTCCCACCACCCCGATTCGACGCCCGCCCCAGTGACCCCCCTCTGGCTCGACGCCCGCCCGGCCCGGTGACCCCTTCCTCTCTCCCGCCTCCCTCTGGCACCCTCCCTCTCCCACCCTGCCGTCTCCTCTTGCTCGACTAGGCACCCCATGGTGGGGCGGCGAAAGGTAGAAAGTAGGGAGCTTTCCACCTTTCGCTGCCACGGTGCCCTATCGAGCTAGAGGAGACGGCGGGGGGTCACCAGGGTGGGAGAGGGAGGGTGCCAGAAGGAGGGGGAAGAGAGGAAGGGGGTCGCCGGGGCGGGCATCGAGCCAGGGCTGGGAGGGGGGTCACTGAGGCTCCCCGTCGAGCTAGAGTGGGGCGTCGCCGGAGTGGCGGGCGCCCCGTCGAGCCAGAGGGAGGGAGAGGGGGAGAGGAAAGACCCATCAACCGTCGGATCTCATCCGACGGTTGGGATCAAAGTGCAAGGAGAGAAGATCCTCTCCAGGCGCGCCCGGAGAGGCCACCTTTCGCCATATTTTAATCATTATACTCCATCACACTGTGTTTGCCATTACGACGATAGATGAAGCAACAGGCGTATTAGTCATATTGCACAAAGGTGTCCGAAGACTGCATT
This sequence comes from Houttuynia cordata, assembly GCA_039654745.1. Taxonomy (NCBI): domain Eukaryota; kingdom Viridiplantae; phylum Streptophyta; class Magnoliopsida; order Piperales; family Saururaceae; genus Houttuynia; species Houttuynia cordata. Next base: position 25,795,880 of record CM077502.1, read on the forward strand.
GTATTTTAGAAGAATGGAAAGCCACTCTTCAGGAACAAAATCAAACAAGAGCGCCATTTTGATTCATCAATTTATTTCTCTCCTCTTAGCAAAGGCTTCATCTTTTCCAACTTTCTGGAATTTAACGTGGTTTCAAGCTAAAATCACCTAAGCCAAACTTGCAAAACCCTTTTATGCACTTGTAGAAGTTCGTGAGTACACATAAGCAAGTTTCGTGCTTTTGTTGTGCAGCTAAGTCCAATTGATAGAAGGAAGTGAAAAAACAAGAGAGAAGAAGACAAACCATCGAGTTTGATCTTTTCATTGAGGTTGTTGATGTAAATGGTCACGCTCGGAGGGATGTCACCGTTGGCGTTGCACATCTCAGTAGCACTCGTCCAGACACCCAAGAGTTAACTGTTGCGGCCTCAGTTGATGCTTGGACGCGAGCGGCTGGCACTAGTAGTGGCGGATGAATCCTTGGGAGTGATGTCGAGGAATGAGAGGGAGTCGAGGAGGGGGGAGGAGCCGGGGCAGAGGCGGCGGCCGACGAGGTGTGGCAGCGTTGGAGGCAGAGGAGGAAGATGAGGGTGGTGGTGAGAAGGTGGCGGAGCTCGTGAGGGTGGTGGAGGACGACGAGGTGGGTGGCAGTGGGGAGGGGCAAGGCCAGGCAGATGCAAAAGGAGGTGGGTCTGACCCATTATGTGTCACGCCCTGAAATCTCATACCTCGATCGGAGTGCGGAAGCCAACAATTTATATACAATTCGAGGTAGAGATCCCAGGCACGCGACCGAACAGTCGATTTCCCAACCGATTACAATCATCTCAAAAAGAATGTGTAACTGATTATGCCCGCAATCAGTGTAATACAATAACAGACATCAATAAATAATATGAAATGAATTTACTTAATAATAATCTATTTAAGAAAGTCAAATAAAATAAACCTATAAGTCTATGGCATACAATTACCAATAATGTCATAAGCATCAAAAAAAGCAAAGCAAATAACTAAATAGTCTTTAAACTCTTCTCGGCGTCTGCAATCCACCTTTCCACTACTGCACTTCCTGATCTCAATTTTCATTTGCGTCTGCATCAGAGGATGCATGAGTATTTCATAGAAACACTCAGTAGGATGTAAAAACCCACTGAATTAAAACAAGTAGTATGAAGAGAATAAGAATAACAAAGGATTGGGAACATTCCACAACATCTAGACTGAACCAAGGTCTATACACCTGAAAGGTTAGACAATAATAACAATCCTAACTCGCAAGTATAGGAAAGCATCAATAAGACTCCGAACAAACATATGTGTAAGGAGAGAGCAACAATCATATCAAAGGCTCAAGACATCTAAAGTGAAAGGAGTTACAATTTCTGCTCGCTGAACTGGTCGCTCGCAAGTGACTAAAATAATATACCAGAACCACCCTAGGGGTCCTCTCTTTGGAACACTGCCATGCATCTAGGATGCTGGCCCCACCAGTGCTTACAGACATGATGGGCGGAGACTGAGAACCTTCCATAATGTCCACAATCTAACATACGTATAGTGCCTCCCTTCGGGCAGTATGGAATCGCAACCCCATAAATATAAGTGATCTCGCAAGATTTAGCAATGGCTTAATTGAGCATACTATGAATCCACCATGGAGAGAGTCTCGCAAGATCTCCAGTGGAAGAAACAATCATGAAATCAATATGAGCAATATCTCAAAGGAAAAGAGGTCGTAACACTCTCAGATCATAAGGTATCTCTTACCAGAATAGACTCTCTCACGGAGTATGGATAGAAGTGTCAAAGTCTTTGGCCAACAAATAACTCACTCATTGGAGAAGCATAGAATAACAAGTTTCTCAAAGGCATGTAATTCACTCTTGGTATAACAAGAAAATCCAAACACTTCGAATAACATCAACTCACCCAAGGAGTACCATACAATCAATACATGTCTTTCATGCTCATCCCTAGATAGGAATTCCTTATACATATTGAAATTCTATAATACAAATATCAGAGATAAGAAATCAAAGAATTCTTAGATGATTTGAATTCGAAGTGGAATCACAAACCGACATTAACGCTTCAAGGTAGATAGTTATAAATCTCTTGATCAAAAGATTATCCCTCCTAATTAGATTACTTCTAACCCAATTCTTACTGTGATATTCCATAAGTATATAGTCCAATTACTGGTATTGACACATTAGACATTATCATATCATATTTCATGATGTTATTTTTATACTTAGTATTTTCTCTCATATTCAGCTCACTGCCTCCTGCACAACAGTCCTCTTCCGACGGCTACTTTGATCTGTGCAGTAAGGCTTAACCTCTGAAATTTTTACTATTAATACCCTCGTGAGTCTAGTTTCTAACCCCACTGATCTTATATTTTTTCGATTTTATTTGAATTAGTACTACTGACTGTCAGCACAGAAACAGTTTTGGCCGAGATTAAGACTCTTAATTAAACTTGATTATCTCACTTAATAACATATTATAGATGATAATATATCATTAACAGACCGTATACTCCCTTCCTAGACCCATTACAGACCCTAGGATTATCTGGAATTAATAAAATACACACCTTTCTCATGTTCGATTATATATAACACAGTTTTTAACATTAATACATCCCAAATAAGACCATTAATAAAAGATACACATTAAGACACAAAACTCAACGTGGATCATGGTCAATCAAGCAATATCAGAACTTCTAGTCTCTGGAAAATTCATAAAGCATCAGACTTTAGGTGCGAATTCCCATCAAGAAACAGAACATGAATGCACATACGATCATGATGCACTACACATAGAAATAATGACACAATTCATTCATCTCACAAGCATCCATACAATACTCTAAGGTACTGAATCAAAATACTTATCAATATCATATAACATAAGAGAGGAAAGGGGAAAAAATATCCTAATTAATTTACCGAAGATTTCGCCTTTTTGCGCATTGCTCGTCTCCTCCGCTTTCTCCAAAGCTCCTACTCCAAGCTCTTGCAAACTCTTACAAGAAGAAGCTTTATAGGAGGTGGGTGAACGTGGGAAGGAGAAGGGGAAAGGTCTCTGGACGTTCTATGGCTAGGTTTTGCAATAGCACAAGCTAACTCTCGAGGGTTTATATAGTAGAGTTTGGGGAGAATCCCTTCTTAGACTAATTTTCCAAATCATTGATACTTCCCACCAATGAGAAGGCCTCAAGATCCCTCTAGAGACGTGCGATTCAAGTCCAGTTAAGATTTGGTATCTTTCCCATACAAATCCACCCCAAAAATAAGCTAGAAATCGCAAAACTGTAACCAGCGATCGATCGGCTATACGGCAATCGATCGTCACATGTGTTGTTCTACACTACTGCGTTACAGCCGATCGATCGCAATTATTGCCGATCGATCGCTTTACACGAAATAAAATAATACAAAATTATAATAACTACGATCGATCGTTTTGATAGGCGATTGATCGGTTCAATATACTGATCGTAATCGATCGTAGCCACGCATAAATAAAATTCAATCTCTCATAATTTTTCACTCCGAACTCCAAATCGTGCATAGTTGGTGGCGTTGGAAAGTTATTCTCACCAACTTTAATTACCGTAGGCAAAACACGAACAAATTAAATATTAACAGGGTCAAATTTCAGTTTTAATATACATATTAACTGGTGTTACATTATTACTGCAGCTTAACCTCCCGGCTGATTTTGCCCGGCCTTGCCCCTCCTCATCGCCCTCCACCACCCCCACGAGCTCCGCCACCCTCTCTCCACCGCCCCCATCCTCCCCCTCCACCTCCAACGCCACTGGCCTCGTCGGCCTACGAGGTCGATGGCGCCGGCGCCGGCGCCGTCCAGCAGGTCATGGAGGGTATGCATGCTCCTGTCTAGGATTGCGCAGCTGTCGGGTACTGACTAAGGTAAGTCACCGAGCGATGAATATATCTTTTGCATAAAAATTCACCAAATCAAAATCTACGGCAAGTCACCGAGCGATGGGGATCTTCAGGGTACGATCCCAAACCAAAATCCACGAAATCAAAATCCGTGCTTTTCCATTTTGTCATCGTAATCACTTTTCAATCTGAGCTTGTTGTATTGTCTGGATCTACCGTATGAAACTGTGGGCTACTAACGAAGCCCGAGCCAAATCCAAGTTTTGGTATTCTGCTATTTTCCTTTTGTGCTTATGTGCAGCTGAGGAAGGAGCTTGATATCTTTGCTTCACTTGTTCATTGTTTCAATTTGGAGCGGTTGCCGACCCGGCATGAGAATGTAGACATCCTTGTCATTAGGGAGAATACGGAGAGGGAGTACTCTGGGCTGTGGAGTATGAGGTGGTTCCCGGTGTTGTCTAGAGCCTTAAGGTATTTATATTGAACTTTTAGTCATTGTTCTTTTCATTCAAATTATGTAGTGTACGACAGTATGAGTATGCTCAGAAACAAAGAAATGTAATGAAAAGGCAACTGAAATAGGACTCCACATACACTTGTCCTAGGCAAGGTTCTCTTAGAAACTCATGAAAATGTCAAGTTGTTAGGATTGAAGCTCACTTCCTTGCTTAATATGTCGTAATTTGATGGAGTTAAGATGAGGTGAATTACATATATGAGTTTGAGAGATGTTCATGAATTGCATATCTGATGTTCTTCGTAAAAATAACTTGTCTGCAATGTGGAATGAAGCGTTTGTATGTGGCAATAGCGGCTGTGTAATCTCTCAATTTGCTCTATTTATTTCAAATTCCTGCGCTCCCCCTCTCACTTTCCGAAGCTAGTTTTTTGTCTCTGATTGTGGGTTGGCTGATATTTTTCTGGAAAGGGGAAGGGGAAACTTATCTCAACTGGAAAGGGGGAAACTTATTTCTGTTTTTCTTTATTCAAATCAGATAAATCCATTTGCTTTTACATTGTTTCTTTTCATTCACTTGACTGGTTACATTTTGAACTGGTGGCTAGAGATGTTGATCAGCAAATTGCTTGTTAAATGCTGTAGAATAGGTTGCTTGAGGTCACTTTCTGTTTACTTAAATGCATGTTGACTGATGTGAGTGCATGTGCTTGAATGATTGAGGGCTTTGATTAGTATTTCAGCAGCATGATGCCTTCCATTTTTTGGTATTTCTGCATTAAACTAAAAATATGATTGTTTGGAGTTAATTTTATTGTAAACTGTGCTCATGTAATTGAATCTGTTTGGTATTCTTGAGAAAAATTAAAAGTATGTCAACCAAAGGATGTAACATAAATTTATGTCCTCGTCAATTGTTTGGAGTGAATCTGTATTAGACTAAAAATATGATTGTTTGGAGTGAATCTGTTCGCTGTTCTTCTCATCAATTGTTTTGGAACACTTCTTATTGCTCCTCAAAACATGGACAAGCATTGGCACAGATTATCTCTGACCATTTATTTTGAATTGCTAAAATCTTTTATTGAAACTAATTTCTCCAATTTATAATGTATTAACAGTATGGGAATTTTTTTCAGGTTACAATGTGAGACTTTTAGATTCTTCAACTTGTTGATTTCTATGCTTATAAGGGTGAAATAATATGGATTGATATCGATGGTTTCAAGCATACAAAGATTGTCTAACACCACTAAATTATAAGATTTGAAGTTTTAGTTGGATAAAAAAGAAAGAGAATTTTGATGGTACCTGAATTGGTTGAAACATTCTTTTTGTCGGGTTCTGGTTATGCACCACCTAACTTACAAGACAATGGGGAAGATGGTAATATGAAAAGATGGCAGATAAAAGAAACCTATTCACCGAGGCTGAATCTGAGTCACTTTATGTGTGGCTTCCATGGTTGCTCTAACAGAAAGAAGTAGTTGAAGTATGTGACTTATAGATTGAATTTTTTGTTTTTAGGGAGATCATTAAATATTGCCAAATTATATTTTGGCAAATTAAATTGCTTGTAGACAAACTCTTTACAAACCTGTAATATTTTTTACTGTAATTTTGCACCATTCATGTTTGGCAAATGACAATGGCTGTAAACTTGAATTGAACACATTATATTTTTCATAAAGTCGGTACGGGGAATTTTTTTCTAGGATTAGTACATGAGGGGAAGTGTCGTAAAGTGATTGTATAATCTTGGATCAATATTGTGCATGAGCATCTTCTTTAAAAAAAATTGAAAGCCTGCGCATGATTAGACTTGAATTACACTCTTGAGTGAATGGCATTGTAATGAATTGCAGCAAGATTTTGTTGTTAAATCAGTTTCATTTTTGGATGGAAATGGGTAAGCGGCAAACTCTGTACTTCAAAAGAATCGATCATATAGCAACAACATCAAGAGACATACTTCCTTTGTTTTCATCAAGTCCTTCAATTTTAAATTGCACCAAGCCGACATATAACTAGTTAGGTTGTTTCTTTAACAAAAATGGTGCATGAGTTTCGAAGAGCAAAAATGGTTGGCCATCTAGATATACAAGGATCCAAAACCTGAGAACAGGGAGGGATATTTGAATTTAATAAACTTTCTCCTCACACACAGAGCAAATGTGTCCACTTATTCCATCGACTAGTAAAAAGAATCACATAAACAAAAGTAAATGGAAAAATTGATTTATCTAAATGTCTCATCAATGTATCTTTTTGTAAAGCCCGATTTCGACATTGCTTTACTTGCAAAACAGAGGAGCCTTTCCAAGAAACCGTAATACAAAATACTCTTCCTTTAAAACTGTGTACTCACTAAACTCGAGAGATGTAAATAATTACATAGAATACACCAGAATTTCTTTTTATCCAAATTGCAATCTTCCCACGTACATAGCTTGATCGCCATTTAAATGCAGCATTTCAATAAATTAACCTGGATCTTTAGATGGATCCATAATGCAATCATTCCCATCTAAATGGCGGGAACACAAACAGAACTTCGGGTGGATTTCTGAAAATCAAAGCCATACAAACACAAAGGAAAACATTGCTTTACTTGCAGCAATCGCCACCAAGGAAAGCATTACTGGTCTATAGACCAGAGACCGGCTTGCATTGCAATAAATCAGATGCTGCTGATCACATGCCTTGCAATAAGGCTCCAAAGCTCTTAACTTGTTCTTTTCAATCTGGAAGCCGGTTAGTTTATCAAAGCCATAACGACCAGGTTGACTGGGCGTACCCCCTGGAATGTCAAGAACCAAATGCCCAGACTCTGAATTCTTCTTTGTTTTCCGCTGAACAAGATAAATGTAGGAGAAATAACCTCTTCGGCGTGCATAATCTTCAGGTGTAAAACCAGAGCTGTCATAAGCAGTTTTCCATGCACCGATCCCCACCTAAGTCATAAAATCCATCAGTATATTTGAAACCTGGAAAACTTCAAACATATCACATTGTTTAAGGTAAGAGAAATCTTCCTTCGTAACTTTTGTCACAACAAAATCTGTTCTCATATCCTTAAATTTAACAGATGCCATAAGAGAAACTTGCAATGTTGGCAACAGTATGTTCACTTGATGCAATACTTTTAAGAAATTTAACAACTCAAAACACTATAACCAGTTTTTCTCGTTCACATATGTTGGTTAAAATTTTTTACTCCAAGAATAATAACATAGAAACCAAAGAGCTTTACAGATTCCTTATGGGATATCTTGACCATTTGTAACAACTTTAATCATGAGTACCCACCAAATGGTATCCTGTTTCAAAATTGAGCCCTCTATGGGATTTTAAGTTACCTTTTCCCTTGTTATAAAACTCAATAACTGACAGCCCATTAAAAAAAGATAATGCTTTCCGCAAGCCATTCTAAGTTTAGCCTTTCACCAACAAATTTTAAAAAAATTACTGCAGGCAACCTAAAAATTCGCCATATTTCACACAATTTGAGGTTGGTTGACGTTCTGTAAGATATACTTGAGTATAAGTAATGGTCAAAACTTCTTCATGTCTCGGTTAAGTACGTTATTATGCATTTCAAAAGAATGCCAAAATAGCTCAACATGAGGCAGTCATGCTCAATTTAGTTTGGTATTTGACACGAGGTACTTTTTATAAGATGAAATGTTACCTTGTGGAACGCTAGAGTGTCTCCTTTGGCTTTTCGTTCCTCAACCAAATGTAGAGAAGGTGCTACTTGAAATACAAGATACATGGATAAACAAGGTATGCTTTTTTCTATTTGTTTCTATCATTAATCTAGTAAAACATTTATGTTGTTTAACTATGTAATTCAATATATGTCATCTTGTATGAACATGGGTACACAAAAACAATTCTAAAGAAGTAAAACAAGTTTCCTAGATCTAGTCCCTTTGACATCAAAAGCATTCATAGCAGCAGGCTGTTCTTCTTCCTTTTATCCATTACATGGTGTTCCTGGCCAAAATCCATGAAGTACAATCGTTAAATATCAATTCTCTTCTTCAATCAGTATTCACCTCGTCCTAGCTATCAGTGTCATGACACATGATCGACATTCTTCTTCACAATTCAACTGTTTTCAGTCAAATGACGACAGTGATTGTATGTGAAATAAATAGAGTGATATAGATCCATGTGACATATATACATATATGACTTTAACTAGGTGTTGCCTTACTTCTGAATCCTTGAAGACAGCATCCACGTCATCAAGATTGGTATCATGAATTCTTTCAAATACAGGGCATTTGAAACCTTTTTTAAACCATTCATCCTCCAATATTTCTGGGATAGTTATTCGCTGCAATGAAGAATGTTTATTAAAACAAAAATAAAACAAAATAAAGCAAATCTTCACCATTAATAGTTGTATAATCCAGTGTATCTATAGAACCCATTATAACATCAGTACATTAACATGTTCTTTGTATTACCAAAAATACAGGTTCTTTAAAATTTAAAAGGTAAAAGTATGATGTGGCTACCTATATTGGTACATTTTGGGAAGACAAATCATTTATCTATACTGTTTCGAAAAAAAATCATTGCCCTAAATAGCTGATAAAGAAGCCAATCTGTTTTATAATGGAGATGACCAACGGCCCACTAATGGGGAAAGTTCATTATGAAAATTGTTTAGCATTGCATGTTCTAACATAGCTATAACCTTCGCATGTCATGCTAAATTGTAAGTTGTTTACTATGCAGTAGTAAATGCTAAATCATTGGATACAACTCATAATTAGACATGCACCTAGTAAGAGACTTGAATTTGAAAACTCATCATCACACGCATTCAAATAAACAATTTCTGACTCATTTCTTCCCTCTTAAGGGCCATTACATTTCCCTTAAAGTTACCATTCTATCTGTCATCTTTTAGTGACCATCATCTTATCGTTAATTAAATGTCTCACTGACGGAGTCTGAAAGAAGGCGTTAACTTACAGTCATGGGATTTGGGTCCAGCATTTCTACCCAATGGCATTTCAACAAACATGTGGTGTTCACTGCACCATAGAATGGCACACCCAATGCTTTGTAAGAATTGGCATGTGGTGATCCGCTGCAGTCCGTAAGCGATTTAAGAAACCAGTAGAGAAAAACCAAAATAAAAGTTGAACTTCACAAAAACAGGGGGAAATTCAAGCTGTGTGTGTGTGGTGTTGGGGGTGTCAAGTTATACCTTTTATGTGAGAGAAGTAACCAATGGTTGCAAACAAGGAGAGGCGGTGGGAGGCAGTGGCAAACCCGCGCTCACCAGCGGAGGCAATGGGAGGCCGAAAATGAAGGCGGCCTTAGTAGATGATGAGACTGGAGGGGAAGGCCAGGCACCATGGACAGGGAGGCCGGAGGCGAAGGTGAGCCGCGTGGAGGGTGAGGCTGCGTTCGGCAAGGCCCATTGGCGTCCCCAGGAGAACAATGAAGCGGGAGGGTTCTGGAGGGGAAAAGTCGAAATTTAAAAGAGGGATGATTGGGTTGGGTTGGGATGAGTTAGATGAAGTAGGGTGACAACCATTGGATCGAATCTAACAGTTGGAAATGAAATCGTTCTCATGCAAGCTAAGAGGCACGGATACGAATACGGTGGGACACGGCATTTTCCCAAAAAGTAGGATATGACACAGCTAAAAAAATATTTATATAATTTTAAAATATATTTTTTGATATTGTAGTAACATAATTTTTCCTTTAAACCTTGTAAATATTATAGCTACAAACTTGTGAATGCAAAAATATTTTTTATTCATAATTTTTATGCAAATTTTGACAAAGTCTCCCTATATTTTTGATATGTAAAAGTCTTTTAATAATCTAAAACACCTGTATAAATTATAATAAGTAAACAACAAAACTTTTAAACATAAATAAATGCTAGTGGAATATACAAAACAACAAGTTGAAATTTAGTACAAAATAAAACATCCTAGCACAACTATTAGAGACACATTCAACACCAAAATACAAACTTTAAATATAATAAGTCAAACATTAAGATCTCATCAACAAAATTTTAAAACATAACTTCAAAGTACATCAATATAATTATCCAAATCAATTTCAACATCATTAAATGTGACTGCTTCCAAAGTTTATTCATCTTGAAATAGACTTACTATCCCCTCCGAATGGCTCATCTCAATTGTCTCTAGCAATGTCCCAAATCATAGTTCTTCCTTTACTATACTCTTCAGTTTTCGTACATAAAAGTCGAAGATTACTATGCACATATACCAAGTCTTCAACAAGTTTTGAAAGAATTTTGTTCCTCTTCAAGGAATGAATGAAAGAGTAAGTACTCCAATTCATCTCAACACAAGAGGAAGAACATGGTTGTCCAAAAAGCTTGAAAGCTAGAGTTTGAAGCAATGGCAAAGAAGATCCATAAGTGTACCACCATACTTTTGGATTTAACCTCCACCTATCTTCTAATCAATCATATTCTCTAAATACATCCATAGATCCAGAAAACCTATAATATTTAATATTCACCTTCGATCTATCTTAAATGTCATTAAACAACTAGTAGTTTCAAAAGGCTATATTCATTGAAAATTACTAGCCTGTAGAATGATTCATAATAAAAATTCGGATAAAAGAGGCATCATAAAAAACCTGGGTAATCCAATGACATTCTTAAAAAATATGAGCAGTTCTCTCTATGTTTCTTGCTGCATATATATTCTTCAGAGCTAAATTCAATGTATGCACCACACAAGGTGCATACAAGGTGTCTAGAAAATATGGGAGGTACTCAGCTTGAACAATCAATCCGGCTGCTTTCATAACGGGTGCATTATTTGTTATTACTTGGACAACATTAAGAAGTCCAACCTCAGAAATGACAACTTTAAGTAAACAAGAAATATAGTGTTTATCTTTATACTCAGCTGTGTCATCAATTGCTTTCAAAAAAATAAGTCTTGTTTCTTATGCAACCATAAAATTGATGAGAGGCCTTCTTTGTGCATCACTCCATCCATCGGAAACAATGCTCACACATTTTTCACTCTAAGTCGCTTTCACTGATTTCAATAACCTCTCAATATTAGACTTTTTCTTTTGCAAAAGAGTAGTCCTTAACGAGTTATAGCTCATAGGAACATAACCTAGAAAATGTCTATTTGCTACAAACTTGAAGGAATCAACATAGTGTGGGTTCCTAGCGAAATAGAATGGCAACCCACCAGAATAAAACATCCTAGCAATTAAACTTCTCAAAGTATCACGATCTTCCTTATACCATTCCTTCTCCAAAGCATTTTCTTTTTTCCTCTTTCCAAGCATACCAATATTTACACTAATACTTATAACTGAGCTACCATGGCTGCTAGCTAAAGGGACTTGCTTCGGGTTCTTCCTTTTTTCATCTTCTTCTTTCATATTGGTCATCTCATAAATATGCTCTTGTGTAACCATAGGACAAGAGCATATTGGTCATCTCATAAATATGCTTTCAGGAATTAAAGCATGTCCTTAAGACAAGAGCATATTTATTCCCATACATATTTATGAGATGACCAATATGCCTCTCATCAATTTTATGGCTGCATCAGAAACAAGACCTATTTTTTTGAAAGTAATTGATAGCACAGCTGAGTATAAAGATAAACACTATATTTCTGACTTACTTAAAGATGTTATTTCTGAGGTTGAACCTCTTAATGTTGTCCAAGTAATAACAGATAATGCACCCGTTATGAAAGCAGCCAATTTGATTGTTCAAGCTGAGTACCCCCATATTTTCTGGACACCTTGTATGCACCTTGTGTGGTGCATACATTGAATTTAGCTCTGAAGAATATATGTGCAGCAAGAAACATAGAGAGAACTGCTCATTTTTGAAGAATGTCATTGGATTACCCAGGTTTTTTATGACGCCTCTTTTATCCGAATTTTTATTATGAATCATTCTACAGGCTAGTAATTTTCAATGAATATAGCCTTTTGAAACTACTAGTTGTTTAATGACATTTAAGATAGATCGAAGGTGAATATTAAATATTATAGGTTTTCTGGATCTATGGATGTATTTAGAAAATCTGATTGATTAGAAGATAGGTGGAGGTTAAATCCAAAAGTATGGTGGTACACTTATGGATCTTCTTTGCCATTGCTTCAAATTCTAGCTTTCAAGCTTCTTGGACAACCATGTTCTTCCTCTTGTGCTGAGATAAATTGGAGTACTTATTCTTTCATTCATTCCTTGAAGAGGAACAAAATTCTTTCAAAACTTGTTGAAGACTTGGTATATGTGCATAGTAATCTTCGACTTTTATGTACGAAAACTGAAGAGTATATTAAAGGAAGAACCATGATGTGGACATTGCTAGAGACACTTTGAGATGAGCCATTCGGAGGGGCTGGGGTGCTTCAGATAGCAAGTCTATTACTAGATGAACAAACTTTGGAAGCAGTCATATTTAATGATGTTAAAATTGATTTGGATAATTATATTGATGTACTTTGAAGTTATGTTTTAAAATTTTGTTGATGAGATCTTAATGTTTGACTTATTAGTACTTAAAGTTTGTATTTTGGTGTTGAATGTGTCTCTAATAGTTGTGCTAGGATGTTTTATTTTGTACTAAACTTCAACTTATTGTTTTGTATATTCCACTAGCATTTATTTATGTTTAAAAGTTTTGTTGTTTACTTATTATAATTTGTATAGGTGTTTTAGATTATTACAAGACTTTTACATATCAAAAATATAGGGGAGACTCTCAAAATTTGCGTAAAAATTATGAATAAAAAATAATTTTGCATTCACAAGTTTGTAGATGTAATATTTACAAGGTTTAAAGGAAAAATTGTGTTACTCCAATATCAAAAAATATATTTTAAAATTATATAAATATTTTTTATTAGCCATGTTGTATCCTACTTTTTAGGAAAATGTCGTGTCCCCATGTTCGTATTGTGTCACCGCATCCGTATGCGTGCTTCTTAGTAGACTCCACTCTATCGACGTAACTGGATACTTGTGTTATTCAAAATGTGCCACAACAGAGTCCCCCCTGCATAAATAAACACAAGGCACTAAGCAACACTAATAACTTAATAAAGAAATTAATAGAACACACACAACAGTGCCCTCTTTACATGAGCCAGGTGCATGCCGAAGCCTGTGCACCGGGTGCTTTGGGGCCGCAGAGATTGCATGGTGCCCATCAGTATAGGGGGCAGGCAGGTTTGCTTGCCCCAACACGCAAGCTTGATCCACAGCTTATGATGTGCCGATAGCATATTTTTCTAACTATTTCCATCAGACTATGAATTAACTCTAACTTAGTTTCAAAGTCAGGTAGCACCCTCACCAATTTATTATCATAGAGAAGAAATTCAAATAGAGACAATATAACACAGAAAAAAAAGGACTAAAACTTGAACCAGTCATCTTTAAAGACTGGCAAAAAATCAGTCAGCTCAAGCCAAGAAAAGCTGCTCAAACCAACAAATAAAATGTATACTTTTTTAGGACAGCAGAAATGACATCTATCCAAATTAAAAAACAAAAAGAAATGGCATCTATCCTAGGAGATATTATCCTAAGAGACAAATTGATAAAGCCCAGAAGCGTACTACTTTGAATTTAGCTTTCTGAACAAACATCAAGTCATCAACAAGCTAGAATGGAGGGAATAACCTAGGATCTCTCTTACATTTATAACAAGACTCCATTTCCGGTTACTAACAGAAGATTCAATTAAAGAAAGAACATAGCACCAGTATACTCCTATATTCAGATCTGCTAGAAGCAGCCAAATGGAGAAAGCCTGAATGGATGAAAATTTCTTACAAGCAGGGAATAGGGATGCAACGACGTCAGTAAGTCCGCTTTGCAGAACGCACTCCTCCTCCACTAGACTTTTTCAGATTCCGATTACAACTAAATTCACCTCGTTCCTGAATTCCTGATCAAATCCAACTCTCACGACCCCGCTAACATATATTGTTATTATTGTTTCAGAATATTGTATTATTGTATTATTGAATTTTACAACTAGTATAACATCAAACTATAAAGATTACCATAGTACTAATGATTATAATCAACATATACTACAAAGATCCCCTGCAAATGCTTACATAGGAAATCAATAGCATGGAAGACCCCACAAAGGTCCCAGGGAAATGGAATCCACCGAACGAACCATGATATTTGTCATTATTTGACGTACCCCCTCCCCCTCTAAAAGAAACAAAAAAAACGTGTAAAATAAGACAAAATTCATCCATTACCTATCATCGATGTATGGTGAAATTTGATGGAGCCAAATTTGGTTGGCACCCTGTTTGGGGATCCTTCTTTCCATCTCATGTGGATCCACCTTGTTGACTCTATGCGAGGCCCACCATGAAAAGGTTTACAAACCTCTATGTCAGCGCTTGCTGAGGATCATTTTTCAATGCTGGTAATTTAACTAGGGCAGGTTGCGTCCAAGAAGGTTAGATTGAGGAGACTAAGATTCGATTCTGGTTAAGGAGAACATGGAATCATAACCTTGAAGGCCGGGGAAGCTCAGAGTACCCCATCGGCTGCAATTTTGTGATTATTGTAGCTGACAATTAATGGAAAGTCATTCAGGAGTGCTCGCATAGAGGATTACATGCAAGCACATTGTGGACAACACAAGGACAAATGGGAGGTGGACCCAGGATGCTGAAAGGGAGACATTAACAGAGAAGAGCACGCAATGTTTCTTCCTGTTTGGTTGTAAAGGTAAAAAGAGGTAAAAGATCATGCTCTCTCCTCCATAATCCCCATCCCCTCAGGCAGCGGCAGCGGCAGCGGCAGTGGCACCAGCCCCTCATCTACATGGCCACTGCTTTCCCCAATCCTCTCCACAGCCCTCACTTCCCCCTCACCCTCTTCGGCACAGCCCCAACTTTTCCTCACCCTATCCGGCAGAGCCCCCTTTTCCATGCTATGGGCCGCAGCGGATGTGGCCTGCCATAGACTAGCAACTCTGGCCAGCCAGGGCTAGAGCCACTCCGAGCAGCTAATCTGACCAAAGAGGCTGTGACTAGCCATGGCCAGTGCCACTGTGACCATAGCCTGGAGATATGGCTCTAGCCAAGCTTGGTCTGGCCGCAACGGCTTTGGACATGGTCGTCACAGTCATCTCTGAGGCTGTGGTAGGGAAAGTGGTGGCCGTTATAGCCATCGCCAAGGCTGGGAGGGAAGACAACGGTCGAAGGTGGAAGGGAGAAGAGCAAGTTTGTCGGAAAAAGAGAGAGCAGATCTGGCAACCCCAATGCTTTTACACCACAATCGCCCCCATCTGAGCATTAAAAATCTGTGACATTATATTCCACCAAAATCCAGTAATCTCCCCTCTTTCTTTTACTTTCCAACCTCAAAATTTCTTCTCGTTTGGTTGGGCTGTGGAAACCAAAAGATTTGACAAATAACACCATCTTCATTCCACCCTCCTCCAAGGGATCCTTCCGAGGCCCATAGACAAAGTGCTCACACACAGCCTCATACACAAACCCATGCAGAATATCATCCTCCAATGCCAGTTATACCAAATGAATCTTTAGAACAAGTCAGAACAGAATGTCCATTGCAAGACTAATATACCAACTCAAAAGCAAGCCAATCTTGAATTTGATCAAGAAACATATAATAACATGACTATTAGCAATGGTTTATCGTCAAGATATAACAGCAAGTACTTGCTATTGAACTAAATAAAAAAAGGTAATACCTTGATTAATCTAAGATCTCGAATAGAAAAGGTGCCACCGTCACTAACCGAAGCGATCATACAGCTGGTCAGCCTATCCAAGTTGAAAGAGGCAGTAAAGGTTATTAGATCTGATGAAAAGCAAAAAGAATAAATAACATAGCTGAAGCAGATGTGTCAGCAGGTTACCTGTTCCATGAGATCACGTTCACATCTGCATTGTGTGCCTTGACAGAAATTGCAGGTTGTTTCCCTACATAAACAACCAATATTGCAATACTTCCATCCACTGAACAAGAAGCAAAAACGACTGCTACTGTAGGACTCCACTATACACAAATATACGAAGACAATAAGATATTTGATTGAATTTTTACAAAGGAGATTCAATATTTACATCTAGACAAGAAAAAGCATCCAAATTCAGGTAATGAGGAGACCTAGGCTCGCAAAAACAGAGAAGAGACAAAAAATGCCAGCTTATGAGAAATTAGCTCATCTGCTTTGCTCTTCAAAGAAAGAATAGAAGAAACATAAGAAACAAGTGCAGAGAATGCTGAATGTTTCTTTTTATTAACTAAGACGCCAGTAGATATAGCGGGATATTTTAAATAGCTTTGACCAGCACGTCAGATGATGTCTTATTTGAAAAAACAGTAATTTATGTTTCATAGCTATTTTCTATTTGCACATGGAAACACAAGCACATGTCATGTAAACACTTACCTATGAATCCTCAACACTAGCTGTATGTCCTGTAAATGGTTTAGCATCAATGTTCCATGTTCCAGATGTAGGTTCCCACAAGTGGATACAATTCTTGCAATCGCCTTCCAGTGGGCGAAATAGGACTCGTCAATATGATATAACTTTCTCGGAAGTTATGACGTTCTCTTTTTCAGGTTAAGTTTTTTTTTCCTTTAAAAAAACGCATAGTATGATTACCAAAAATGAGCCTGCCAGCCGTTACAGTACTCCAGTCTAATGCATAGCCCTCATCTTTGTTCCCACCGAATTTCAGTAATGGTGCTTGAGAACATGCTGTGGTTGTACTTGTTTGTGCCTCAGATTCAGCTAGAATATTTAAATGAGTATTGACACCCCAAACCTACAGTGGGAAATATAAAAAAAATATAACAGCTTAAACATATTAGTAAAGAAAGCCCTGAAATCATGTTAAACCTAGTTTCAAGCATTTTATAATACATGATCATATTCGAAAGGGCAGAGGTATAGAAGTATCATTTACATAAATGAAGACAAAGAGACAAAAATAAACAGGACATAGTCAGATGCACCTGAACATGACCAGTGTCGGCCCATGATGCACATATATAAGGTGATTGGGTCATTGCACGCATTCTGTTCACACATCCTTCATGGGAAATTTGCCTTAACTGGTAAAGATTAAACATAACAAATGTTAAATGCAGTAGAATCAGGCATGTACATCAGCAAAATTTCATAAAAGGAACAGAAGTAGACTTGCCTACAAAATTGGAGACCCTGAGCTGGCACTTGCATCTTTCTCTTCATCTTCATCACTATTCCGACTCTGATTCATTGTCAGAAGATGCAGGGGGCACCAAAGACTTCCTTTTTCCAGTTATGTTAGTCAACTTGAAAATGCTAATTGAGTTCCAGGAAGATTTTTCCGCCTAGCAAATGACACCAGAACAATGATACAAAAACATAATACTACTTAAGTGTTTCAGTTAAAGACCACATATGCAAACAAGCTATGAAGTTATTATACACAACCAAATACCTAAGAAAACAACTCAAAATGTTTTATTTTCGAATACTCCCTCCGTCAGAATTATTATTAACATAAGCTTTTTCAAAATGAGGGAGTATTAACAAATTAAGCGAAATAAGCATTGCTAAAATGTTAACATAGGGTATTATGCCTTTTTGAAATAATATAATAAGCCACTTTCAGCACCAGTAACGCTTAATTGATATTTAAAAACTTGCTAGAAGAAATAACTAGATGCATATCTTTTCATTCAGCTCCACCAGGAGGCTGCTATCCACAAATTCCATCAATACTTCAGTGTGCTACATATATTTAGGACCCGAATCCCGCGGCCAATCTCCTCGTTGTGTACAAAGCCCAACCCACATACGCTCTGGCTAAGTCGGGGTAGAGTCCCTGTGGGTGGCCAATGGAATGGGGATTCGAAACCCGGACCTCTGCTTCAAGGCAACGCCCTGGCCTCACACCAACACTCGGTTGGTATCATCATGTATACTAAGTAGGCTGACTCTACTGTTCAGTTGACATGATTAAAGTGTCTCTCTAAACCCACTAGATCTTTTCTTTTAAACTAATCATAATTGCATGTTACATATAACTAGTGAATTCTTAGACAGACAAAGAGATGACAAAAATCCACTAGTTATAACCGGAGCATCGTATATACCTGAGTCCCTGCGTGATACACTGTCTGTGGAAACTCCGTCCTTACCAGCCCCAATGAATGACGAATAACATCGAAACTTCAATTTTCCAATTGGACCCAATTAATTACCTACAATAGTACAACCAAAACAACTTTACATACGCTTTCAAGCAACACAACTCTCACCTCAAACAAAGCCAGCCGATGAGGAAGGCGTGAAGCGAATGATAAGCGGACGTGTCGCACTGCAGCTCCTCGCCTTCCTCCAATTTGCCCACCCCCGACTGCCATACCTATAACACCACCAATCCCAAACCAACAAACTTAACATCAAATTCAATATTCTCGAACTGCTCTCCCCCTTCTTTGACACCTGCATACCACACAAAAACTTGTTTCATCATTGGAGAGAGCAAAGAATGGTGAAAACAAGAATTGGAATGAGAAATGGCAGAAATCAAGAAAATTAGAGAACTACTTTGTTCTTGCGCTTGAGCTTCTTGGGGTTCTTGATGCTTCGAACCATGGCTTGCTGGCTGGCTGCGCTCCCCATCCCCCACCCCCATTTTGGACCTCTACAATGCAAGACGGCCAAGGGAGGCTGATGAGGATTGAGGAGGCTCTGTTTTTTTCTGTGGTCCTTAGGTTTTACTAAACCTTGGGCCGGTGTCTTCTGGACCGGCTCCGGCCGAGTTAGAGTACCGGTTCGACCACCTGTGGAGGATGGTCCATGTGGGCAGCGAAAGAGAAATTATTGGGTGTCCCTGCCAAGGAATGTGATATCGGTAAAATATTGGATCGACCAAAGAGACAAAATATCGGTGGTCTAAATCTAGTTTTTACTTAGTATTTTCACTTTAAACTTGTATCCTTCCACTTAGAATAGGATGGGAAACAAACGAGGAGGTTGATTTTTTTTTAAAATAAAAATAAAAAATAATTTTTTAAATAAATACCGATATTCGGTTTCTGCCGAAACTGATATATCGGCGAAATTTTACAAAATAGCCAAAACCAATAGAACACAATATCGTTGTATCAGTTGAAGCCCAATATCGATATATCGGCGATGCAACTTTTCATGGTCCTTGGAACAATACTCCAGGGTGCCAGTGAGCTATCGATCTCCAAAGATTAACGGCACACATGATTTATGCTTGCGCTCAGCTATTTTGGTGCCAAACTGCTAGAGCTCATACATAAAACGTGTGCGCTGTCGATTCAAGAGATTGAGTGCTCCTGGTGTAATACCCAAAAAATTGGTATGCAATTTAAAACTACTATTTTAGGTGAATGACCTAAATTAGGAAAGTATGGTTGCTTATTTAAATTTGATATGACTTGTTTGTGGAATGTTTTAGTTCATGTGTTGCATTAGAAAGTGGTATAACAGAAGACCAAGTTCAACTAGATTACTCAAGCACGGAAGCTAGACCTGGCGCTGGGGCTAGGCCTGGCGCCATAGCCAAGGAGCACCTAACACCAAGGTGTGGGTAGAAGGGCTACATGTAGTGCAACAAGAAGTGAACATGGGTAAATTGGTTAGTTATGAGTCGCCCATTATGTCTATAAGCACTGATGGGCCCAATATCCCAGACGAATAGCCGGGTTCCAGTAAATTAACCTCTAGGGTAATCTGGTAAATAACCACTTGGAGTGGTGATGACTGAGAGCATAAATTGTATCTCCATTCACTTTCGATGTTAGAGTCTTAGTGAATGATAATCTCTCCATACACTTCCAATGTCTTGAAGTATTGGTGAATGATAATCTCTCCATACACTTTCGATATTTTGGAGTCCTGGTGATTGATAATATTCTCCGAGTAATAGAAATGGGAAATTTATATAAAAAATCATGAAAAAATTTTTTTTTACCAAAATGTGGCACTGTAGCAAATATTTACCGAAATGGTGTTCTGACAAGCCACGCAGGCGCCAGCGCGGCCGCTGGCGCCTGCGTGGCCTTTTTTTTTTTTAACCGGCCCGAAAGGCGTCGGTCGCCTTGCTTTACAACAGAAAGGCGTCGGTTACACCGACGCCTTTTCGACACTTAAATCAAAATTAAGTTTTTTTGAAAGGCGTCGGTTCTTCCTTTATAACGGAAAGGCGTCGGTTGCCTTTCATTTCGTATATAGCCCGCGCGGGCTCGGTATCCTCCCCACCGATCCCTAACGCCGCCGCCGTTGTTGCCTCCCCTTGCTCTCCGCCGCCGCCGCCGCCGTTGGTCGCCGTCGCCGTCGTTCTCCTCCCCTCGCTCGCCTCGGCCTCCGTCGTTCTCCTCCCCTCTCTCGCCGCCGCCGCCGTTCTTGCCCCACCGACGCCGCCGCCGTTCTCGCCCCATCGACGCCGCCGCCGCCGTCGCGTCGTTCTCCTCCCCTCGCTCGCATTTGCCTCCGTCGTTCTCCTCCCCTCTCTCGCCGCCGCCGCCGTTCTTGCCCCACCGACGCCGCCGCCGCCGCCGTTCTCGCCCCACCTACGCCGCCGCCGTCGTCGCCGCCGTTCTATCCACCGACGCCTCGGCCAGTCGTCACCCCGCCTCGCCACTGTCTCGTCGCTCCGTCTCACCAGTAATATACGTTTAATATCCGTTTAAAATACATATGATTGTATTGATTTAGCTTTTGTATGGTTTGAAAATAATTAGCTAGTGTTTGTTAATTGTTTTGTGAGAAAAGATGGCGGGAGAAATGGTTCCGTTTGTGTTAATGTATGGTGGTAGAATTGATAGAGGTGAATACGAAGGCGGTGAAAGCGTAGGATTATTGATTAATAAGCCAAGTACTTATGATGAACTAGAGATGCAAGTGGTCAATAAATTGGGATGGGATCAAAGATTGTGAAAAATTCGTATGAAGTACAAGATGCCTGTTTTGGGAACAAGGACTACCGTAATACCAATTGATGATGATAATTCTATGCATGTCATGCTCCATTTTGCGCCTCGTGTGTTTAGTTTCGAGCTATTTATAGAAAAAGAGGCGCGCATGCCTAGGTTTGCAAATGACGGCGAAGGCAGAAGTAGGAGTGCTCGCAGAAATAGGTCGAGTGAAAATTCTAGAGGAAGGCGTGTGGAAGATAATGAAGAAGATGATTTGTCTATATCACTAGCGTGCAACGAACCTCAACTTTCGCCGAGTTGGAGGTAAGTTTATTTACAAAATGTAGTTTGACCATTCAACTTACGATTAAGTGAATTGTTTATTTATGATATAAGTTTTGTTTTGAATAATTTAGGCACACATCTCAAGCTCATGAAGCGATGAATCTTGGCATGGCACGAGGTGGTGAATGGTTTGACACACAAACATCATTTCGTAACCCCTATACTTACCCTGGTTCAAGTGGTTGGCAAGAGGGAAATATTAATGAGGAAGAGGATGGGGAAAATGATGAGTGGGTGCCTAATTCACCTGAGGTTAATGTTGAAGATGTACGAGGAGAGGATAGTGTGCAAGAGATGGTTCAAAATGAGGGAGATGATTTGGTGGATATCGCAATTGCTACGGATAACTTGGATGATTTTGAGGAGGAATTGCCTTACGAGGAGGAGCCCACGTGGGCGCGACTAACTGATGAAGAAATAGATGGGGCAATAAATCGGGGTTTGCATGAGGAGACATATCACGAGGAAGCAATATATGTGGGGCAAATATTCCACAATAAAGATGAATTTGTACACGCATTGAGGGAGTTTTCAATAGCGCATAATGTTCGCTATAAAGTGTTGCGTACAAATCCGACGCAGTACACAGCAAGATGTCAATACCCTGACTGCCCATGGAGAGTACATGCATCATTGAGGAAGGGGAGTAATGATTTTAAAGTGAAGACATATGCTGGCGAACACACTTGTAGAAATGCCGAGCTAGACACAGGTCATAGACAATGTACTGCGGCGTTTGTCTGTCGGCATATATTACCCTCTATTAGAGCAGAAGTAGATATCCCACCAGTGCTTATTCAAGAGAGGATTAAGGAGATTTTTCATGTTGATATTTCATACAAAAAAGCATGGGCGGCAAGGAATATGGCCATTAAAGCAATGTATGGTGATTGGGTTGAGTCCTATCGATTGTTGCCAATGTACATGGAGGCAATAGTTAATGCCAATCCGAGAACCGTGTGTAGGTTGGTGACGACCGAAATGGAAGATGCTACATATCGACGGTTTGAGAAGGCGTTTTGGGCATTTGGGCCATGTATCGAGGGTTTTAAACATTGTCTCCCCGTCATAAGTGTTGATGCTACTTTCCTATCTGGTAAGTATGGAGGAGCTCTTTTGGCGGCGACTGCAAACGACGGGCACAAGGGTTTGTTCCCTCTTGCATTTGCCCTTGTTTCGGGTGAAGATTATCCTAACTGGAGATGGTTTTTACGTATGTTGAAGGAGCATGTTATCCTTGATAGGATATGTATCACTATCATATCCGATCGACATAAAGGGTTGCAAAAGGCTGTGCCAGAGGTGTTTCCACAGCCGCATTTTTGTCACCGATATTGTATCCGACACATCAAGGCAAATTTTCATAAGAAGTTTAAAAATGATGTATTGACGAGGTTGATAGGGGAAGCTGCATATGTGCTTACTGTAGACGAGTTTGATGAAAAGATGAAACTTATCGGTGCAGAAAGTCAAGAGACAAAATGGCTACTCAGTGAGGAAGGTGGATTATCACCTCAATTGTGGTCGCTTGCTCATGATGGTTTTAGAAGATTTGGAATGACCGCAACAAATATGGCTGAAAGTCTAAATAGCGTGTTGAAGGGGGCTCGATCATTACCTGTGCAAGCCTTAGTGTCGGCCACATTCTACAGGATTGTCAAATTCTTTGTGAAGCGACATTCGGCCGGGTTGGCTATGACAACCCCATACACCCCTACTATTGAATTGAAGATTAAAGAACAAACGCGCCTGATTGGCAGCATGTGGGCTAACCAAATCAATTCTCACTTGTATGAAGTGAAAACAATGCGTGGTATAAAATATGCAGTGAATGTAAGCGATCATACATGTTCTTGCAATTACCCTCAAGTGTACAAACACCCATGTCGTCATCTAATTGTTGTCCAATCGAGGCGAAGAAGACCCATCGGCGATTTAGTTTGATATTGGTATACATCTGATGCATATAGAAAGGTATATGCAGCCAAATTCTATCCGCCTCCAGATCGACGATCTTGGGAGGCAAAGTCACCTGAGTATGTGGTGAAGCCCCCAAGGGTAACACGAAAACTCGGTCGTCCACACAGTAGGAGAATACATAATGCGATGGATAGTGCGGGCATGAGAGCAGATGGTCGAGCTCACTACCATTGTGGAAATTGTAACCAAGTTGGTCATAACAGGCGTCATTGCCAAAACACACCATCTGCTGATTGGTACTTGCATACAATGATCTTAATATGTAACTTAACTTGTTTTACACATTCTTTGAAGTTATGATTAATTGTTCGTTTCTTTGTAGATATTATGGATCCAGGACCGATTGATCCCGCCGTCCTTATAGAGCAGAGCACGCACAGATCTGATGGCATCTGGAGGGGAGAGGTATGTACATAATCATTATCTCCTTAGTTTTAGATATTACATATATTTAACAATTTTCCATCCATGTAAATTGTATAGGATCCCGGGTGCATTGAATGCACTTAGCACTGGCAAAATGTGCGTCATTGGCTAGTTGATGCGCGCATTTTGCCGTACATTGAGATGGCTGGATTTGAGCACTTCATACGATTACAGTACATCAGGATTGATAGGGCTCTCATCACTGCCCTAGTTGAGAGATGGCGGAGGGAGACACAGACATTTCACTTGCATTTGGGGGAGATGACGATCACATTACAGGATGTTGCAGTACTTCTCGGACTCCGAGTTGATGGCATTGCTGTGTGTTGCTCGACTGTGGGAATTGATTGGAATGAAGTGTACTTGCACCTTCTTGGACGGGTACCTCCACGCGAATCATTGAAAGGACGAACTAGGGTCAGTTTATTGTGGTTGAGAGAGCAGTTCAGTCCGCTACCGGAGGATGCCACCGAAATTGAGGTCGAGCAACATGCAAGGGCATATTTACTCTATTTACTTGGTAGCACTATATTTGCCGATAGCAGCAGCAGTCATGTACATCCCATGTATCTCCTCTTGTTAGAGGATTTGTACAGTGTGGGACAGTATGCATGGGGCAGTGCCACCCTCGCTTACCTGTACAGAGAGTTGGGAAAAGCTTGTCAATCAAGCACATCAGGGATTGCCGGGTGCGTCACCCTTGTCCAGGTAAACGAGCATGTT
This sequence comes from Houttuynia cordata, assembly GCA_039654745.1. NCBI lineage: Eukaryota > Viridiplantae > Streptophyta > Magnoliopsida > Piperales > Saururaceae > Houttuynia > Houttuynia cordata. The sequence goes on from CM077502.1 coordinate 25,820,682, forward strand.
ATCTTTGACTAGTATATTTTTCATAAGTATAACATTTGATTCATGTTGGGTGTGTATGTGGCAAACAGTTATGGTCGTGGGAGAGATTGCATGTCGGTCGTCCAAACATTAGGAGCACTCCACTAGATGGTTTATCACCGTTAGGAGTTCGGTATGTGTTATTTATTAAAGGTATTTGATGATGTTATATTTTAGATAATTTATTCATCATCCTCGTTATGTTAGGTGGAATGCGAAGAAGACAAAAACTATGAATCCTCACAGTGTCTTGGCGTTGTATAGATCGGAATTGGACTATCAACGATCCGGCCAGGTATTACTCCTTTATATTGCATGCGTTATGAATATGACAAATGTACATTTCACCAAAAAGTAAAGTATCATATTCATATGTTGTGTAGGTAATATGGCAACCATATCATGATGATGTGTTAGCACAATTACCTTGAATTTGTACGGATGGAGCGCATGTGTGGCTATCTAGGACGCCGCTTATATGTGTGGACATCGTCGAGATGCATGTTCCGGATCGGGTCATGTTACAATTTGGATTAGAACAAGTTTTCCCCCCTCTTCTGGTTGAGTTCATTGAACGAGTATCGCGCCGAGGCCGAGGTAGTTTTGATTGGAGGTCGCATCATGCGGCCTACATTACTAGATGGGACGACCGGACGATCACTCTCGTTCAAGGGGAGCCTGCTATGACTGAGCGAGATGCATACATGAGATGGTATTTGAGCATCACTAGGAGACTTATAATGCCACCCATGCATGAGCCGGAGATGTTATATCAACCAAGAGGCGACACTGAGCGGGCGTTGGTGAGTATCATTAACTTCATATTTGATTTTATTCACTAGTGTTTTGTAATGAGTAGATAACATACCTGTGTTTTTCTTTCTAGCTTACTCTTGCACGACAGACATTTGATCAGACGGAGGGAGCTTTGGTGGACCGATCATATGAGAGCTTGCTAGCGGCCTGTCAGACGCTACACGATCGCTCTGGACATGTTCTTGCGAGTTTGCCATTGCTTCGACCAGTTGTTACTGAGATTTCAGGATTGGAGGTTGTTCCAGAACCCGACATTCTGACATCATCAGCTGACACGAGAAGTTTTACCCCATCACCTGTTGTTCCAGATGCCCCGCTGGAGCAAGTTGAGAGGCCTCTTTCTTCGAAAGTATATACTCGGCGACAGCGTGCACTTCGTGCTCAACGTCAGGCAGCTTCGTCTTCAGATGCTTTACCTGACGTTGAGCCTGAGGATATTCCAGTTCGAGAACGAAGACGGGGTAGGAATAGGTTGAGGAGAATTGAATAAACACTTCTTGTAATTTTATAAATACATTTGTAATAGTTTGATGTGGTGTAATATATTTTGTATATATTTTGTGTCATGTCTGTTGTATTATCAGAAAACATTTATCTTGTTATCATGTTGTGATGTTGTATTGTCAGGTTGTGATGTGTGTGTATTATCAGGTTGTGAAAAATTGTAGATTTCGTCCAAAGGATAAAGTGATTTGAATTAAGTGTCGAAAAGGCGTCGGTTGAACCGACGCCTTTCAAAAAAACTTAATTTTGATTTAAGTGTCGAAAAGTAGTCGGTTTAACCGACGCCTTTCTGTTATAAAGCAAGGCGTCGGTTTAACCGACGCCTTTCTTTTATTTGTAATAAGGGAAAGGCGTCGGTTCAAAAAAAAAGGCCGGTTAAAAAAAAAAAGGCCACGCAGGCGCCAGCGGCCGCGCTGGCGCCTGCGTGGCTTCTCAGAACACCATTTCGGTAAATATTTGCTACAGTGCCACATTTTGGTAATTTTTTTTTTCATGATTTTTTATATAAATTTCCCAATAGAAATCTTTATATTCAATTTAAAAAATCACTAATCATTCAATTGTCATATCTTGATTCTATTCTTTGTCTCATATTGTACCTTCTACTCTTGTGTGGCTTCTTTGGAATACTCATGCATCCGATGATACAAGCGTGGATAAGGACTAGACTTGGAAAAAGTGCAGGATAAAGGGAAGCTTGAAGATGGCAAGTCGAAGAGCTATAGATCTTATCTTTTATTTTATTTGACAGTTGTAGTAGTAATGATGTGTGAGCCAAAAACTTCTAATGACTTTTATTGTTGGATATTTTTAGAACTTATAGATTTTTATTTCATGATATTAATAATGTTTATTCGTAAGACTGAATGGTGTTAATTATATGTCTTTTGTGACTGTGTAATTGAATGTGAAATCGAGTATTCGGTCAAGTCCCGAGGTTTCTGGCTTCAAGCATACTCGTAAACGGGATATCTTCCACACTCTGACGAAGTCGGGAATTTCGAGGCGTGACACCTGGTGACCTGGGCGTAAAGCTGATGTGGTTAGGCTGTTGCACCTAATAATAGGGAAAGAGGCTGACCCCATGAAAACACAACTCTTACCCCTAGATCTACCCTTCCGAATCAAAGAAAAAAAGAGGTGGCGAACCATCGAGTATCCTGAACTCACTGAATTTCGGAAATTTGCTGAAATTCTAGCGAATGGGGAATAATTGCCCAAAGTGTGGTCAGGACCAAAGCAGTGAACTTCATCGAATTTTGTCACTATGTGATCTACACATGAAATATGCATTTTATTATCTCTTAAACTTATGTTTATACTAGTGTTAGATTAGAATTACTTCTACTTTAATATAGTTTTTGGTTTTTGTAGAAAACAAGAGTAATACACAGAAATGAGGTGAAAATAGACTTCAATAGTTAAATCATCATAACTTCGTGTCCAAATGTCTGATTGGATTGATTCAAGCTTCATGTTAAAGTTCAAGAAGTCAGCTTTTCAATGCCACCAACTACGCCCAATTCGGAGTTTAGAGCAGAAAGTTATAGCCATTTGAAGATTGTGAACAATAACTACGATCGATCGGCTATCAATGCGATCGTTCGCCTCAGCCGTAGTTAAAGTTAAATTGACTGGGATAAATAACAAAATAATTGCAGTATATGAGTATTGTTGGCGGATACAGATATCCACAAATAGCCAAGCACAGACAACTTATTGTCTTCATAATTATAAAAAAAAAACTTATTGTCTGCATCTGCAACTACCAATTAGGATGGACAACCGTGTCCGCATCCGTGTCTGGTACATCATGAAACCACCTTCCCCAAACCTAACCCCCAAGGAGCCACAGGTAAGAGCAAGCTCAAACCTAAGACCTCTCCCTCAACAGGGGACGGGCCCTATCACCAAGCCATTTGATGGTCTGGCAACAGATGAGGAGGTTGCAGCCACAACAGCATAAGAAGAGAAGAAGAGGAAATTGTAAAAAGGCTTATTGCATTCCCTTTCTGACATTGAAAATCAAAGAAATTAATGGGTACAACCTGCACAATACTCACGGCACCGGGGAGCCCTCAATCTCAGAGATCGACACCGCACAGGCTATAAACGTCCACTCCAGTAAACAGCTGGAGCACACATGCATAGAAAGTGACATGGTCAACCAGTTATACCGAGAAGTTATTAGGTGCGCGGAGCGCAGGGGACAAGCAGGGGAGACGTGCTCATCACCCAGTGATGAGCACACTGTTCCCCCTACGCGGCCGCGTACCTAATAATTTTTTGGTTATACCCAAGAATTTCTCTTGAAAATCATAGGTGATAAAGCTACTCATCATTCCAAAACCAATGATTGTTATGACCCAAAAAAGTGAACCCCAATAGTCAACGGTTTTCATCACGTCCATATTTGAACATAAAAGAGCATTTTTCAGTCTAAAAACGCCAAATTTTAACGAAACTGTATATAGGAACATTCACTGTATGCCAAATTGCAAACTAACATCATGGGACATTTCTTATGGAGTACTTCGAAAAAGTAACTGCTGAGCTGTACCCTAGCCAACACAACACAACAATAGAGTCCTGACGGAAATTCCTTAATCACCCGTACTGGTTATACACGTTTATTATGGAAATACTATAATGGTATACAACCCCTGTTTTAAAACCCGGTTCCGCCCGGCCGGTTAAACCCAATTAACCCGGACCCGATTGATTTTCCGGGACGGGTCGACCGGGCTGAAGAATTTTAAAGACCCTGGGTCATTTGCGACCCGGCCAGGTTGACCCATGAACCAGTCGGGTCGGGCCGACTGGGTCCTCCCTCCCCCCATCGAGCAAACCATCCCCTCCGCCGAGCCACCCCCCCTACCGCCATCACCCAGCCCATACCCACCGCCGCCGTCACCCTCATCTGCTTTTCTCTCTTCCCCCCCCCCCCCCCCCCCCCCCCCCCTCCAGCGACCCCTCTCCATCCCCCGGCGACCCCTTTCCCTCCCCCCCCACCGCCGTCATCGCCCCGCAATCACCCGGTCCATACCCACCACCGCCGTCACCTTGCCACGGTGCCGCCCCAACGACCCCCCCTCTGCTTTTCTTCCCCCCACCCTCCGGCGACCCCTTTCCCTCCCCCACCGCTGTCATCGCCCCACAACCACCTAGCCCATACCCATTGCCACCGTCACCCCGCCGAGCCATCCCCCCACTGCCATCGTCGTCCCGACGACCTACCCTCCATCTCCCCCCTCTAATTTCCCCCCATCCGGGTTGACCTGGGTCAACCCGCCGGTTGGCCCGACTCGGTCACCGAACTGGGTTTTAAAACACTGTATACAACTTGAAACCCATCCGCAGACTAAAGTTTATCTAATCTTGTTTTGAAAAAAAAATAGATCAAAGTTTGAAATTTTCTGTATAAGCTATTAAATGATAAGAAAAGATAATACAACATTAACATTAATAAGGCAAAGAACAAAATTGGGATATGACAGGCCACATATACTTATAGATACAAAAGCTAATTCAAATTTTTTTTCTCTCAACCATTTGAGAAAATCACAGCACTAATTGCACGCAAAGAAATGCCTACTGAATTTCATCCGAACCACAGCTTCACTCCTAAACAATAAAAATTTGTCATCCTCGATTGTGCCGCCCTTCATGCAAACCTAAGGCAAGGACAAAGACTCTGGCCATTTGGGGTATACACGTTTGTACAAGCTCATGCAAACCGTGTCATGCTGCTGAACAACGCCATTGAAGACACATTTCATGGTACCTAAAGCATGAGCATTTCATATCAGCTTTGACAACCACATACCCAATGATTGAGTAAAAAGTTACACATATAATAATACTTCAGACATGTTCAACAGAGAACTATATATTAGCACAAGTTCTAGAATATATATTTATCAAAATTTCAAATAATTGACTGAACAAGGCAAGTCTATATCACCATCATCATCATACACCTTATCCCAGCTACCTGGGGTCCGCAGCATGAATGATATACCACGTTTGACTCTTATCAGAATCAAAATGGTACAAAATTTATAAAAAAGCTCTAAATTTAGCCTGGCTCTCTTTTTCCCACTGTTCATTGAACAAACCAAGATCTGAAGTAAAGGATCAGTAAGCAATTTATACACCAACTGCAGTATTATATTTGTCTGGCACACAAGAATAACGTCCACACAGAACATTTACAAATAAAAAACCAACTCTACTAAAGCGAAGATTTCTGCCTATATGCAGAATCGAAAATTGATCTTTTATAATGACACAGAAGTCTAAATTCGTCTCCTCACTATTTCATGGACAAATTGATTTCTCAAAGTGTCAAGGGGAGTGCTCAAGCACAAGACTCGCCACTGGATTACCCTTTCAGGATATGTGGTTTCCCTAATAATAACTGGCCCATGACTTGTAAAAAGAGAAAATAGAAAAGAAAATAGAAAAAAACCAAGAAAACAGCAAAGCAAACAAGACAACAGATAACAGTAGCATTCTCTGCAATAAAAAGTGAAAAACTGAAAACAATCAAATTCACTCATCTACCAGAAAAATCCATAAATAAATAACAATCTCAAATTTTATTTTACTTACATAAATAATCAATTAATATCACCCCACAAATGCCCGTCACCAATGGCCTTCCATGACCAACAAAAGCAACAAAAACAAACGCAGACTCAGAAACAGGAACACATATAGACACACAAGCAGCCACACTTTCCATAGACACAAAACACTAGTGGGGCCCCTATTTCATCCCACGACTCTTTGATTTATTGTGTAGTTACCAAGAAGGCAAAGCCTATCTCTTTTACTTTAAAAACATAAAAACTTGAACACATGCAAAACATACAACCTTCACTTTGCAATACATTTCTCATCTCTCACTTTATTCATAGAAGTCACTTAATGCACATGCTATTGGGGAAAAGAATAAAAGAGGTGAACATACCATGGGTCCCAACAGGTTCCTTAATTCGGCCCTGGCGACCACATTTCGTCCACACCTCGACGGGCTGTACAAGCCACAGCAGCATTAAGAAAAACCCATAAAAGACAAACTGTCAAGCATTATTTTCGAAGCATCAACAATACCTTGAACCATCTGACATCTTCAGGTTTATGAAACATAAACCTCACTGTTGCTTTCAATTTTGATACACGTTGAGGATAACTGTTGAATAAAAACACGAATTAAGTAGCAGACATAGAATCCTCCCAAAAAGCGATAACTGAGTATGCTGGCATAGCACACAGCCAACATGGAAAAAAGCTGACGGACAAAAATTTATACAATACCATGCCCACACCGAAAATCGCAATCTATTGTTCAATAAAACATGTTCACTCATTCTATTGGTTCATAATGCAGCAAAATAAAGCTTTCAACAAAACACAAAAATTCTTACCCAGTCAAAATAATTTTCTTCAAAATTATCCTGTCTGGATTGATACTTCTTAATGACCCAACAGCAACAACACTGGGTCCAGTCATGTTTCCTTGCGGACTTCTTAAAACGATTAATGGGAGTGGAGGAAAAGATATGGGGGCATATACAGAAGCTAAGGAAAACCGCCCAGCATGTAGAAACCTCTCCATTTTATGTTTATCAGAATTAATATTGTCTGAAGAAAATATCGGCCTGCAAAAGGAACCACAGGGGAAACCAAGATTAATCTACTGGTGAAATATGGAAACCAGTTACGTATGTACAATGAGTGAGACTGCAAATGCTTCAATCAAAGTTGATCCAGATGTACATGTCCTTGTGCTGAACAGGACTGTAGCAAGTTTGAGCCAACAATTAGTAGGCAACAAGAACAATCTCACTAAAAGTGAACAATGATATATGTTTTTTATTTTTGCTACAAGAGCAATGATGTAGTTTGCTAAATTTTGATTTCAGTCACTCTACACGCAATTATCATTGTACCTGGCCGAGAATTGGCGGAACCCAACATTGAAAATGAGTGCTGCTTTTGTTTTTATTGGATCTTCATGTAACTCATGCTTCTTTATACTGAAAAATTATACAACTATTATAAAGAAAATGCATTGCAACAATACTGACCAAAGTTAACTTGCATGATCTATTGAAAAATGCAATCAAATATTAAGATCAAAACAGTAAGAAAAATTACACCGCCAAGGTCTACCTGAAATGAAGAACTGACATCTTGGACTCATGCTGGAGGAGGCCACATGCCACTACAGGCAATAATTTAAATGAAACGCAAAGCTTAGAGGCAACATCAACAGGAACCTGCTTGATGTGAATCCTCACATAGCTTCTAACGGCGGCACATTCCTCTTCATTCCCTCGATCCATAGCCAGTATTTTAGATTGGACACCTTTCTGTGTTTTTGCAAAATTGTCAAATGCAAAAATCTTCGCATAATCAGGTGGTAGTGACTCCTGCCAACAGAAATAAGAAAAGTTTATCTACCAAGGAATCAAGAACCAAGAATTCAAAAATGAGTTGCCGAAAAAAAGAATCCAACAATAATATTTTAAGTAAGTTTCATGAAACTGACCTTTGGATCCCAGGGGGAGGTCCTAAAAGACTTGAGGCCCCTGTACTTTGCAAAACGAACTCTAGCAGGAGCATCCAATGGAGTATCAACTTCGTCAGGAAATTCTGCAATCAGAAAAAATGTGTAAAAAACTTACTGTAAGAATATAGTTACTGTTCCGTACCTTTATTTTGGACAAAAAATTCATAACATATTTTCGTTCTACAGTTAAAATTTATTGATTTGAGTCATTTGACCTCCAACTCAGACAGAAAGAGATATGGATAGGACACAAAGCCAGTCCACAACACATCCACAATTGCACCATTATTTTATAGGATAAACAAAGTTACATGACAAAGTAAGAGACAATCCCTAGAAGAAATATAACTCCGTTTTTATTACATGAGTGCATGCCATGAAATGCAGCCTCTAGTATGTATCTACGAACCTAGAGCTGACATTACTAGGGATAAACTAACTACTAATACTGACAAAAAAGATAAGTTTTAGGAATTTAGATCCTCGATCGTGTTAGAAATGCTACAACAAAAAAGAAGAGCAATATCCCATTTCCTTTATGACAAACATTGGTGGGCGTATTCATTCACAGGGGCGAAATAGTGATTTCCACAATCACAAGTGAATTGCAATGAGAACAGGGCTCAACAACATTTTGCACAATTGCCACAATACTTCTTATTGTAAATTCTTGTATAGTAAGCAACTAGTTCTCTAGTTATTAGCTAGTTGTTATGATTTGGAAATGACCGGATATTTAATGATGCTAGCTCTGATCAGGCTGAAATATTTGAATCTGAAACAATAGTCGGCTTTTATTTTTTTTCTTCTTACCATCTATGTCAAGATGTGGATAAATTTCCATTCATTGTGACTCGGTGGGGTGTCAAATTAGATCTCATGAAACTCTAGTCTCTTTTTCCCATTCTCAGCTTAAAAAAATTTCACTTATCCAAACGAAAAACTGTCCCTCCTCACCAAAATTACTAAATTCGAAGAGTTCATAAAATTTAGAATTGTTGGTGAAGTTTATTAGCTTGCTTTTAGGCGAAGTGAAAAACTAACAAGAATGGATATTAAGCCATAATATCTGGGTTCAAATCATGGAGACCTGTGTACGCATTTGAATGCAATGCTTAGAAAAGCTTCTGTAGAAAGCGTTGAAGTTAAAATAATTAGTTACTCCCTTCTCTAACAGATTAAGCTATAATGTAAAATGGTTACTTATTTAACAGGAACTTTCCAATAGAAGAAAGAAGACAAATAAATTGTTGTATGAAAGTTACCAAGCTTTGGTGCTGCTGGGTCAACCAGTCTCCTAGAATCAAGAACATAGATTGGCTAAAACTGGAACTTAATTTAAGATTTATCAGTACTGTCCAAGCTTAATATTTTCCTCACTCTATCTTTTGCCTTATAATAACGATTATAATTGTAAAAGTCTGGGGCTATAATATGAGGCTATTTGCCCGATAAGATTTGACACTCAAGGCAGCCAAGATTGTAACTGCAGTTCTTGATAGCACAGCAACAGATTTTCTTCTTCCTTTCTTTTCTCCATAGAACCACAATGTCACTCCCTTGGATGCTAATGCTAAAAGAAAACATTCAGGTAGAACACAATGCACTGAATCATTACAGGGCCAACGAACAGATCTAGTATGGTCAAAGAAATTCATTAGTAAGCAATCAACAAAGACCGGATATATCTTTCAAGAAGAAATTAATCAGAGGCAAACAAACTAGACTAAATATTTTGCTTGTACAACTACAAACTTGCCTCATGCAAGCATTATCGTAAATGATGTACAGAAGATTCTTAATCAGTAAACCATGTCTATTGGCCGCTCAACTCCCACTACGAAGATGCAAGTTTGGAAGTGACAGTGCATGGTTACCTTCAAGTGTTTTAAAACCCCAACCTGATCTGCCTCTTAAACCAGATCCAACTTGACATTACTTCAGGTGGGTATGTGAAAATCTTTACGTCTCTGGTTCACCCGGTTTGGCGAGAGAGAGAGAGAGAGAGAGAGAGAGAAGAGAGATGGAGGGGAAGAAGAAAACAAGTGGAAGAGGCAGCGGGGGCAACCTAGGCTAGTGTCAGAGATGGGAAAAGGCGAAGCCGCAGGAGACGGAAGCAGCAGTAGTGGATGAGGGAAAAGAAGCGGGTCAGAACTATAATTTGTGAACACTGATGTCATACCATATCAACATCAGGTAGATCAGGCAGACTCGGCCAGGTGAACCTGGTTGAACCAATCCGGCCACCAAAGCAGGATAATATAGGTGTGTACCTTGCCTAAGATGTAAATGTGGTTGCGTCACATTTAGTACTGGCATAAAACGTGTAAGTCAAATATTGAATTACTAAACCTACGTATCAATTATCCAATCTTTGAAATCAGTAATATCTATAAGTTATTCACTATCTAAAGTGACAAGTAAACTGTACCCTCGTCTTCAGCATGAGCATCCTTCAATTTGCGGATCTCGTCTTCTATTTGCTCTCTCGTCAAATCTCCATCCTGAAAAGATCCAGATATTTACCACGTCTTGGGTCTCAGAAAGAAACCAATACGCAAGTGCTGATACTGTTGAGCTGAAGATGAATTATTTGAACAATGCAACATGCAATTGGTGCTACGAGAATTAAACCAGTATAGTTGCTTCACCTTCTAAACAACTGTATGTCCAAAATAAATGATGCATATACATTTAACATTAATCTAATACTTGATACTTGATAAAGCAACTATATTAGTTTATTGTTGTTCCTCAGAGCAATGGTGTCCAAGTTGTGACAAAGAGAATTACCGCCATTGCTGTATCTGTTTCGGTTTCTTCACCAATATCTGTCATCTGCTTTTCATCAATTTCTGACTCGTTATCACTTTCCTTATTAGTAGGATCATGTTCATCTTTGTCTAGTAACATTCCTTCACCAAAATCATCATTGGTGTCAGATTCTTCATCATCTGTATCTTCCACAATCCAAGCAGCCTGTAATGCACCAAAATGAAAAAAACAGAATTTTTATAATTTATCCATCTAGTCAGTTAGCCGCATATCAAATATGACAACTAAACTCGTATCTCTAACATCTTAAACATCTGTTATTTAATAATTCGGGTATAGTTGTCTTTCTCATGTATCTAAATTTAAATTGGAAAAGCAACACCATACCTGGTAATCTGAAGTGCCAGCAGGAAGGGACTTCTTCAGCAATCTTTTACTATTAAGCTTATCAGCATCAGCCATCTCTGCTTCTGTGGGCCATGTCTGAATCAGAGAGTCAATTAATAGCACGTCTTATTTTTTTAAGCTTAAGCATTAGTGTAATTTATGTTAATATAAGCTTATTCATTAAGTGATATTAGATTAATGCATGCTTAGTACTAATAAGATGCATGTAAAAACATCATTCTTGGGTCACCGATGTCATTTTCCCAAAATCTTTTATGTTTCTCATCTATCAGTCACACATATCTGTTACCGGATACTGGTAACTACGGTCAAGAGGCCCCGATTTAACTCACAACCTCACATCTGCACGTTCATTGCGAGGATAGAAACAACCATCATCAAGTTTGTCCACGCAGGGGAGTGTTGTTTAGTTTTAATCGTAAGATTGATTACCTTATAGGTGAAGTGGTTTCTATTGGCGGGTTGGCATTCTGTCGCTCTAACAGAACACAAAACAAACCGGCACAATTTTCAATAAATACTGAGTATATATAGGTATTTGTCATCTTTTTTTTTTGCTCGGTGGTCTTTGTCATCAAACGGACAACAATAACACTAGATAATGAGACATTACAATGACAGGTGAGTAAAGAAACTATGTACAAGGAAGCCCAAAAAGAAAATGCACACAAAACGGGAACCCACAGACTACACTGAATGGAGAAAACTATACATATCTAACCCTGCTCACCCACCCCAGGTTTAAATCTGACAATAAATTCTACAAAAGTGTTTCACAGCTCACCTGCTCACCAGAAAGAGGATCAGGAATGTTCTCAACAAGTAATGGCTCTTGTTTCGAAGGATCAGGAAGTAATGAGCGGATAACCTGCAATTTGCCAGAGCTAACCATAATCAGCAGTGCAGAAGACAGTTCTCATGACTATAGATTTAATACCACAATAATGTGCAACAAGTAAACAAGCTTCAAGGTTACTGAAACCAAATCCATAATGCTATAATTGACATTGACATCAGAGGGAACATTTCAGATCTACCCAAAATTCAATAAAGTAACATTAGGAAAAGTCAAAATGCTACATAAACTTTACCTCAAAGTTCACTTATAAATTTTTGGCAAAATAATTTTTAAACTTAAGCATGCCTGCATTTAAAACATGGCAAATAAAAACCCACTCACATAAAACAGAGTATCCACCTTTTCTACAAGCATGATACCGACATCAACATGCATATATGCCAAAAGGAAAGTACAAACTTTAACCAGCTGCACTACTAACAAACTTATCAACAAGATCATGACAAAAGAATTTGTCCAGAGAAAAAAAGAGACTAACAAAACAATTTGGCAAAAAAATGTTTACAACTAAAAAATATTTCAAACTATAATATTGCCTGCAACATCATGGCAATATGAAGAAAGTAAATATTTCAAGGATTTGCACGGAAAGCAACTACAAAAATAAAAATAAATCCTAAACCAAATTCTATCACATAAACCATATTGCTTTGACGTGTATTACTTTTATCAAATGATAACCTTCACAGAAGAAAATGGAAAGCATTTAAAGCGTATAACAAAAAGCGATGTAAGCCTTCCTGATCACATCCTTCATTATCCATAAAGTTTATGTTTTATCTAAAAAGTAAACAGTACCTGAATATCACGTGATTCATCAAAATCCATTAAATCCTGATGTTTCCGCACACTTAGAGGGAACGGATCCTTAAGAATATCTAACTTAGACATTTGGAAATCCCCCACACCTGAAACATGGACCTGTTTTGAAGTAACATTATGCAGCTGCCAAAACAAATGCTTTGCCAATCAACTTCATGGAAAACAATTAAAAACTCACCAGCTGATTTACTGACAGACTATGAGCTCGAACATAACCTGAGAGGATGAGGGTAGTTTTTCCAAAATTTCCATCCTCAGCAACCATATTTACCTAATTAACCATATATTTCCTTAGAGAGAGAGGGAAGCCAAAATCAAAATAAATTAAATAATACCTCTTCAGCCATCAGATAAGGCCTATGACTACGCCAGTGAGGTACAGAAAGCCGTTGCTCCTTAAAAGTACAAATGAACTACAGAAACATTGCAAAGCAATAAAAGGAAGCATCAAAATGTGGCTCCGCATTTGAACTAAATACAATTTGTTCTATTTCCTTTTCTCTGTTCCTTAAGCATAGGGTATACAAGCAGAAGAATACATGGCAAATGTGAACATTCAGCTTTGCAAAAAAAAATGCTTGAAACGCTACGGCATTATTCAACCATAAATCTACATTTACCTCATACACTGTACCTTATGAAGGTCATCCTTAGAATCCACAGAATAAAATTTACAATCTTCTGGAAATTCTGAAGCAAGACTAGATAGGCATGTCTTTTTTAGGTCATGTCTCTTTTTAAGATCAGAGGGCAGATCCTACAGACAAAGAGAAAACCGTTCAGCTTCAAATAATATTATACCCTATGATCCAACTATAACAAGCAACAAAAACAGTGTAACAGACTTTTGTAATTTTCTACCCCACTCCTAGTTCCCTCCGTAACTTTTTAAAACCCTTAGTCTTCTTTTTGATACTAATTAATCTGTAATTAAGGCTTCCCATGTTTTCAATTACCTCAAAGAACAGCTATCCTCTATGTCGTTCTCTACAAATCATACCCACCCATATCAAACTTCAAAAAAACGAAACCTGTCAGATTCTTCAATCTGAGGAAACTTAAAAATAGGAGATAAGTATTGCTCCTATGTCGGAGACATAATTGCTATTACGATTTTGCTTTGTTTCTTTTCCAGTAGTTTCCACTAACATTATTGGAACTATTGCCATTACATCATTCACCTTACAATGAGTCTTTCTCCTTATGCACAAATCTTCCCCATCAAAACAAGATATGCATCCCTCTCGGAATAGTCTCATTTGATCAATATCTCCATCAGAAACAAAGCCCCTAATCTTGCTCTTCAACCAAATCCCACTTCAGAATCCCAAGTCGGCACCTACTATCTATCTCAGGTGTTTGAAACAGACAAAGTACCAACACAATGAGCCAAGGGAAACGAAATTTATGCTTAGTTTCTAGAAGGTCCACACACTTTTGGAAAATTGAGCATTCTCCAAATAAAATTGGATGGTATACCAATGCTGGCCACACACAATGAGAGGGCCTATTCTTATACATTGTATATCTTCTAATGTCACATTGAATTCTTACGTTAGCTAAAATCAACATCATATAGTTCTACCCTCAAACTTAAGTAGAAATACTTCAGCGCGCAGTCCACATGCACTCTTGCTAGACTATAATACATGACTGAGAAACAAAAGAGATACACTACTCACCCTAATCAAGACTGAAGTACTTGGTAGGCCCAGAGATTTTAAGACAGAAAGGCACCGGCTCCCAAATTCATCAATATACCCGCTTTCACATAAGTGGCTTGCTGATGCTACAAAAGCAATAAGATCTGCAACCTAAATTTTAATAGCAAGTTTGCATATCCGTACCAAGATACAGAGTCACAATATCAGTGAGCAGAACAGTAATTCTTAACTCATAAAGTTTTTTAATGAAAAAGTTGAAGAGATATAAATTGACATAAAAGTGTAATACCTTTGCCATTTCCATGCAAGCAAGTAAATCCCCATGAGGTGCCACCAAAACCTAGCAGGGGCAGTTTGAAGTTTTAGAATATCAAGACATATTGATGTAGTTACATCATAGAAAAACAGGAACAAAAAGATAATGGCAACAAACTGTTGTCACATAAAAAGACACCTCAAGCAAAAGAAATCGAGTAAACAATCTCAGAGGACTAGCAAAAATAATATAACCAATAGAGCACATTGTCCACCGGCCTTTTTCCTTTTTGGTTACGGTAGAATCTCACAAACTCCATGGGGGAGGATGAACATTCGACTCCCTCTACAGATTTCCTTACTATTAGCTACTATCCGACAGTTAAGTGCAATTAAATGAAGGCTAAGAAAGCAACAGAGGATGTAGAAGAAACTCTTTTTCATATTCTTCTACCTTATGTGCAAGTATCAACATCCAAACCAAAATTTGGTCAATACACTTGAAGTTAGTCCACATGGCATTACTGAAATTATTCATAACCACAAAAGGATAACTCTTATTCGATGCGTGTTTGCCTCCACATAAATAAGTTTCATAACGTTTTATATATAAATGGACATCACATTCTGGCAAAGTGACGATTATGTTTCTTACTTATGAATAACAATGTATAAAGAGCGTGCTAATCCATAAAAAAAGCCACCTACAGTTGCTCTTAGCTTGTAACTGGGAGAAGAAACCGTAGTAGATGTAGCTTCCACGCCATCCGGCATTAATAATGACAAGAGATCTTTTGCAAGTAAATGTACATTCACAGATGCAGAAAGGCCCAAGAGCAGCTGCAGGAAACAGTGTCCATAAAATATCCCCAAAGATTTTAATCCTGTCCAATAACTGTAATACAACAACAAGATAAAGCTCACAATAACACGAGGAGAACTTGTTGATCCACTTGTGGCACGTTTCTCTTTCAGAACTGCAGTATGCTTCTGATCATGTATCTACAAAATAACATGCATAAAATATGTGATAAAGTTCATCCGTAAAATCTTTAATGTAGTGGTGCTTATAAAAAAACAAGTTTCCATAAAAGCATAAGAATAAGAACCGAAAGGTTCAAAAATTGCAACACGTACTAAAATGAATGGTGGTCTGAGCATTGGTTATTAGCTCTTGATTCCAGTCAAGAAGAAGAATTTATGGAGATGAAGAAATTGAAGGAGGACTCACTTTTTCAGCCTATGTGGTAAGAAGGATCTTATTATCTTCTAAACAAGCTGATGACAACCAAAGGCATAACTCTTTATGACTACTGCAACAGTTCAAAACAGAATATGCAAAGTAATCATAGATGGGGGCAGCACAGAAAATATCATTTCTAAATCAGTAGTGGATTCTCTCAAGCTCCCTACACAACCACATCCCAAACCCTATGCTTTGGGTTGGATTGCTGAAATAGGAGAGGTTAAAGTAGCTGAACAATGTAGTGTTCCTATTTCTATTGGCAAGGCTTATTCAGCTTATATAATATGTGACGTATTCAACATGGATGCTTGCCAGATTTTGCTTGGTAGGCCTTGGCAATATGATACTCAAGCAATTCACGAAGGTAGAACCAATACTTACAAGTTTGAGCACAAGGGGCAGGGAATTAAATTGATGCCTCAAATAAAGCATAAAACATCTGCACAACAGCTGGAAAAGAAGAACGGCTGGCAACCAAGGAAAAGTATGGGTCAGACTACAGTTTCTAATCTTAAGGAGTCTTCTATCAAGGGGCAAAACAAAGTACTAATGGTGAGCAACATTCACAGGGATTTTGTAGCTGAGAAGTTAGCTTACCTAGTGGTTATCAAAGAGCTGGAAAAACCTGAAGCTGAGACTACCAAACTGCTTCCTTTTCCTGAGCAACTGTTTAAAAAGTATGCCCATCTAGTTTCTGATGAACTGCCTCTTCAGCTACCTCCAATGAGAAACATTCAGCATAGGATTGACCTAGTACCTGGTTCAGTCTGCCTCATTTAGCCCACTACAGAATGAGTCCAGCAGAGCATTTGGAGCTGTAAAAACAGGTTAATGATCTGCTGTCCAGGGGGTTAATTAGGGAAAGCCTAAGACCATGTACAGTCCCTACTTTACCAGTCCCTAAGAAAGATGGCAGTTGAAGAATGTGTGTAGATAGTCGAGCTATCAACAAGATTACTATTAAGTATAGATTTCCTATTCCTCGGTTAGATGATATGCTTATATGTTATCTGGTTCTAAGATCTTTTCAAAGCTGGATTTATGAAGTGGATATCACCAAATCAGAATTAGACAAGGTGACGAATGGAGGACAACATTTAAAACAAAGGAAGGATTGTATGAGTGGCTGGTCATGCCATTTGGTTTGTCCAATGCTCCTAGCACATTTATGAGATTAATAACTCAAGTGCTTAAACCATTTCTAGGCAGATTTGTAGTGGTCTACGCTGATGACATCCTAGTGTATAGCGATGATGAGAAGAGCCACATTCAGCAGCTGACTGAAGTATTCGAGGTATTGCATCAAAATGCCCTTTATATTAATCAGAAAAAATGTACTTTTCTTCAGTCATAGTTGGTTTTTCTTGGCTATATAGTCAATGCAAAGGGTTTACAAGTAGACCCTTCAAAGACTTAAACCATACAAGACTGGCCAGTCCCTAAAAACACTGCTGATGTAAGAAATTTTCATGGTTTAGCAACCTTCTACAAAAGGTTTATAAAGGATTTCAGCACTATTGCAGATCCTCTAACATATTGTCTAAAAAAAGACATGATTCAATGGACACAAGACACCCAAAACAGTTTTGAAAAACTGAAGAATAAACTGTCCCATGCACCTGTCCTAGCATTACCTGATTTTTCTAAAGTTTTTGAGGTAGAATGTGATGCCTCAGGAATAGGTATTGGAGTTGTTCTATCACAAGAGGGCTGACCTATTGCTTATTTCAGTGCTAAGCTAAATGAAGCAAGAAGGAATTGGTCAGCTTATAAGCTAGAATTATATGCCTTGGTTCAAGCTCTTAAACATTGGAGACATTACTTGGTTTTCAAAGAATTTATTCTCCATACTGACCATGATTCCCTGAGACATCTCCAAAGTCAAAGCAAACTAGACAGATTGCATGCAAGGTGGATGACTGATCTGCAGGACTATACATTTGCAATAAAACACAGATCTGGCAAGTTAAACAAAGCAGCAGATGCTTTGAGCCGCAAATCAACCTTACTGACTGCTCTCAAAACTGAGGTTTTTGGTTTTGATTGTTTGAAAGAGTTGTATGCTACAGATAAGGACTTTAAAGAACCTTGGTTGGCTAGTCAGAATGGTCAAATCCCACATTCAGATTTTCATCTAATGGAGGGCTTTTTGTATAAAGGTAATCAGTTGTGCATTCCTTCCCATTCCATCAGCCAACAACTTCTTCAAGAACTGCATTTTGGTGGGTTGGCTGGACATTTTAGTAGAGACAAAACTGAAGCCCTTGCCAAAGAGAGATATTATTGGCCTTATATCAAAAGGGATGTGGCAAAGTTTGTCAACCAATGTGGTGTTTGTCAAAGGTCAAAAGGCCATTCCAATAATACTGGTCTCTATTCACCGGTTCGTAATCTACCTTGGGAAGATATTTCTATGGACTTTGTCCTAGGACTTCCTAAAACTCAAAAGGGTGTGGATTCCATCTTCGTGGTTGTGGATAGATTTTTTAAAATGGCACACTTCTTCCCCTGCATGAAATCATCTGATGCATCACATGTGGCCTTACTATTCTGCAACTTTATTGTTAGGTTGCATGGTTTACCTAGAACTATTACATCTGATAGAGACAACAGGTTTTTGGGTCATTTTTGGAGGACAATTTGGAAGAGATTGGACACTCAACTTCAGTTCAGCAGTACTTGCCATCCCCAAACCGATGGCCAGATTGAGGTGGTGAATAGGACTTTGGGTAACCTACTGAGATGCTATTCAAGTTCTTCTCCTAAGCAATGGGATGCATTTCTGGCCCAAGTTGAGTTTGCCTATAATGCAACTCCTAACATATCTACTGGCATGTCTCCCTTTGTTATTGTTATGGCTATGTTCCTAAACAGCCAGTGGATTTGGCAGAGCTACCTAAGCAAACTAGAGAAAATACTGCTGCTGTAGATACTATTTCTTCATCAACAAGTTAGAGAGGCACTTCAGAAATCTAATGCTACATATAAAGCCAAAGCTGACCTAAAAAGGAGGGAGCAAATCTTCCAAGTTGGTGATTTTGTTATGGTGTACCTCAGAAAAGAGAGACTCCCTGCAGGCCATTATCACAAGTTAACTCAGAAGAAAGTGGGACCATATCATATCATTCAGAAGATTAACAACAATGCTTATGTTGTAGACCTTCCTGCTCACATGTCTATTTCCAAGACATTTATTTAATGTGTCTGATCTTACACCCTATGTTGGGCCTCTTCATGCTAATTCTTCACTTCCTTAGCTCGAGGACAAGCTTTTCTTGAGGAGGGCCTGATGTAGGCTACTTAGTACTTAGTTCAGCATGTTTACAATAGATAGAAGACACTATGTAATAAGGAGGGGTATTTCTGTAACTGTCTAATTCAAGTTAGTTAAGACAATTAGAATAGAAGGGGTAGTTAAAGTCTTTTCATTTTTTAAGTGAGTCTATAAATAGGCCCACAAGTCTCTTAGAAGAGCCAGTTGATTATATTCTCATATTTTCCTTTTAGTTCTCTGAAGCAGAGGCTATATGCTTATGGATTCAAGCTCCAAACTGTGGATTCAGTCTATTTTCTGATGTAATCATCTTCGTGGATTCAAAGAGACCTGTGGATTCGGGCATTGTAATCCTTTCTTTTCTATCAGTACAATACAATTCCCTTCTATTCTGTTTTCTGTTAGATTGCTGCATCAATTGCAGTCTCAACCAACCGTATTCTAATTGCAGTACAAAAGGATAGATGAGAAAACTATTAAGCTCTACTTCTTATCCTTTTCATGTTTTATAAATTTTGCTTCAACAATATTAAATTCTCTCTTTACAAGAATGGGTGCTCATGATGGAGTGGCCATTTTTTCCATCCTTACTTATACTAGAGACAAAGCAAAGCTCACTTCTCTCCAACTGTTGTCCTTTTTATTATTTGGTTCGTGATTGTTATCACTTCTATTTTTGCAAGAGAGGATGTTCACGGATGGGGTGGTGGCCATTGTATCACTCCTTCAAATGAAAAAGAAACAGATTCACGATTTATCTACTATAGTCTAAACCATTAATCCATTAATAACCAACATGAGTTCCTCTCATCATTTGAACAGGTGACGAAGCATTTGATAATTATGAAAATTTACGCAACAAAAAAGCTGAACTAACAAAGTGCAATATTAGCTAGAACACCATACAAGATGCTCTCCGTTGCATCCTGCAACAGCAATAAGCATGAACGAAAAGAAAAGTCACAATATGCCTCAAGCCATCTCTGTTGGGCTGGTGGTAGCATCCTTTATAGCCATTAACTCCCATGCTATGGCTCATATCATTGGTGTTACAATCATAATAGTATTTAGTTTCTGTTACAGTTCAACTATTAGATGTGGTGCTAGTGTAAGTTTGGTTTAAATTAATCCAATGAAGGGTAGTGCTGGAAAGTATTCAGGTATTTTAGTGGTTATATTTCTGAAGTTAGTTGTGTGTTGCAACTGCAAATCCGTTGCAGAATTGTAAATGTGAAGGAGAGCCTTAAAGAAAGGAAAGTTATTAATGTGATTTTGGACATTTTTCCTTGGAGGTTTGGTTAAATCGAAGAAAACCACTCAGTTGTTTAATTCCAGAACTTATTCCATCCATCCGAAAAAGGTAGATACTGTGTGGAAAACTCAATTTTTTAAGCCACAGTTTATCCCCAAGTGAAAAAAAAAGCCTATGTGGCTGAGAAATAAGCTTAACTGTACCTACCTTTTTCGGACACAAAAAAGGGAAATGTAACTACCTTTTTCGGATGGAGAGAATATTACTAAGTTAATCTCTGTTCTCCAAAATTGGACACGGCCGATGGACAAGCAGGAATTTACAGAGAATCACGAGAAGCCGTAATAATAAGAATACGAAACTTCATTCAATGTCCAAAGTCATTAACTGAATAACACTCACATATACCCACATCAACATATAGTAGAACTTATCAAGACCAACATGTAACCAGGACAAAATAACAAGAACAAACGCTTCAAAAAATACCATTTTCCTCATCTTGATCCTAGCCGCACGATTCCCCTTAGCACCATGCTGCAGCGCCGGTTTCGCGATTCGAACTTTATCTAACAAAAATGCCAAACAGCACAAACTTTCCATTACAAAAGCCAATAAATCCTTTGGGAAAGCACGAACGAGACGGAATTCGAAAACAGAGATTGGAGAAGAAGAGGGATTCATTTACCGGCACGAGAAGTTCGGTGGATGTCTCTGGAGGACTTTGAAGCGAATCTGGTCTTGTGGGGCTTGTTGACTTGAGCTCTAGAGCCCGCCATTGGAGAGGGATGGGCTAGAAGAGCATTTTTTACCGGCGGCAGAAGGTCTCCGGCATCCGGCGGCGAGGGGGATGAGAGAGAGGTTCGAGGAGCAGGGTTTTGGGGATTTTGCCGTTCTTGGGCAGGGGGAAAAGAAAATTGCTTCTCATCCCGCTTTATTTTCACGGCCACTTCACGCGCCTCTGGAAAGACTGTGGGCCCCACATTTATTTCCCACGTGAGATTAGCCGTGACAAAAAAGCGGGAGAAATAGCATTACTCGGCTTCAGATGGGTTATTATTACGGCTTCGATCCCACCACCCCAGAGTGAGGGCCAGGCGCCTGGCATTTCCCACGCGTCCCACTTAAAACCGGTTTCCATCCACTAGACCCCGGTTCGGATCATCTTTTTCCAACCCGGGTCTCCTTTTACTTGACCCATTGCGACCCCTCGTCTCCTGCGTCTCCCTCTTACGTTCTCTGTTCCTTTCATGGACTTCGGCAGAACTGGGGCTAGGAAGTTTCAACTCATCATATCTGCTTCTCCTATAGGCTATATGTAAGTATTATCTTTACACTTTTTGTTATTTTGCTAGTTTCATCTTTCTCATAGCTGGCATTCATGACTTCATATCCGGTGTACTACTTTGAACCAGAGAAGTTAATTTTCTGCTCGTTCTTAGAGATGGCTTAGACGTCATTTTTTTAAGAAGTTAGACTCATTTCTGTATCATTGTCAACCGCAATGCACGTGCTTCCATCATGAAGCCAAGTTCATATCCTAGTTTTAGCAATTCTCTCAGCTACTACCGTCCCTTTCTTTTTATCGGTTTGATTCATTCTAATTTCTTTACTTATTCCACCAACTGATGAAAACTAAATTTTGAAGTAACAAAGATGGACCAATTCTCTCAGCTACTATGCGTGCGCGTGTGTACTATTAGGTACACCAACGAATGTGTACACCATTAATTGGAGAGAGTCTTCACAACCATAAGATATACAAAAAGAAAGATTTCTTCCTTATATATACCATATCGAAGTCAACAGTGTATAATCACTGTGCCACAGACAATTGGATTTAAAACTACTATTTCATGTTCTATTTGAGTACAATTCAACACGGACGGGTAAACTACAATCCTTCTTGACTACTATAAGTTTTCCAACATACTGTAATTTGGCACTGATGCTTTTGTCGTTCAAAACAAGGTGAAGGCCAGGATAAAAGAGATAATAAAGGTGAAGAATCCTCGTCAAGATAGCTGAGATGGTTATTAAGCTTATTAATGACAAGCAACTTGTTTTTTTTTTTTATGAATTAATAACAAGTATTGTCACGCCCCGGGCACCGCCAGATCCGAATCGAAAACGGTCCAAGAGTCGAACCGGCACACGGGGTGACGTTAAGAGATATAGCGGAAGACTTATACCCCTCTTACAGGCGATCTCACATAAACAGTTTTGAGCAAGAGTAAATAAGAGGAATAAATGTAGAATCTAACTCAAAGTAGATCGACAAGTCATTAAACCCACAAAATACAAATTTGAGCCAACGTACTGGGCTCGAATCGCAAGGGTTTTAAAAAAGTAATTCCCCACAAGTCTCAACATACCAAATACAACAACTCTAAAAGATAAACTAATCAAGTCTAAGGCATCCACGCCCAATCCCGCTCTCTCTATGATTGCTCCTCAAATAGAGGATCCTGTCTGTCTGCGTGTCGCACCACGCAGCCCTAAAACAAAACAAAGAAAGAGGGGTAAGTATAAAACTCAGTAATAATTTTTATATAAGTGACAATAATCAAAAATCATAAGGCATCATAACATAGCTGAAAATCCCTAATCAACATGATTATCCCATTATCTAGTCATGCATGTAAGACACATCATCTTGCATAACCGTATCACATTCACATGCTATCATATCGCGCATCCATCAGATAATCCTGCATAATAATATCTCATTCACATACTTTCATCTTAATCAGGCATTCATATCTCATACATTCACCCTACATAACCAAAGTAGCCCAACTTGGCACATTTATGCTTTCACATTTCAAAATTTCACCCTGCATGTCCAATGTAACCAAAACATGGTACAATCATGCATAACATCGTAATAAGCATATATCATCACAACGGTGAATGCCTCCATCAAGGAGTAATACAATCTGCCATGAAGGCGGGACACAATCAAGGCCCGAAGGCGTATCATGGTCCGGTTCCTACATAAGAGCCTACTACCTATGTAAGAACCCTCACCTTAAAAACCGGTTTGTTTTTGTTAAACGTGGATTATCGTGTGGTTTAAGCACTTTCAGATTAAATTCGGTTGATTTCAAAAATAAAAATGGTTTTCAAAGGTTTCAATCAAAAACAACTTCACATAAATGAGTTTTAAGTGATTTAGAATCAAATCTTAATTTTTGGATTTTTTTTTTTGATTTTTACCTATTTTCCCGAAAAAAGAAGCGCTCAAGTAAGTGGTTTTATTCTACACCTTCATCTTAGAAATTTCTGCTCAATATGATATAGCATGATACTTAAAATAATAGAAAGTGTAGAACATTGTAGCAATACACTCTAAATCTCTGTTTTACACAGATCCAGTGTTACCCATTAACCAAAGAACATCAGAATCTACATAGTCATCGTAATCTTTAGGTTCATGATAGCACAGATGCTTGCGCGCCTCCTTCGGGTCTAACATTCTAGATTTGAGAGGATCATACACCACAAACTTTTTTTTTTTTCATTAGGACTATGTAAGGCCTGACTTCAAGATGCTTAGGTTTAGCAATGACTCTGGCCAATGACTCCCAGCCAGTTGGCTTAGGGCATTAGGTTTTAAGATGGACCGCTTCGGACCTGAGCATCAGCCTAAGTTAATCCTATAATAGTCAAGCAGCCCCTTTTCTTTATTTTCGTTTCCATTTTTTTTTCATTTTTCATTTTTTTTTTCATTTTCAGCATATATATTTTCAAGCACATCTTTATTCTGTCCAGGCTGTATTATACTCTCAACCTATTTCCGGTTCCAAGCCCTTGCCATAGCCAAGTAAATGGTCTATCATGATCGTTTAAGCTCAACAGATAACCACACATCATCCAATGACTCTGACTAAAGACATCCCACCGAAGATTAGTATTCAACAAATCTCTAGAAGGTATTATTTTATGTAACTGGTGTGTGAGAGTGAGTTTTATTAGCTCAAGCACTTGATCCAAGAGGACTGTAATAGAATGCTATTTCTCAGTTAAGTGTCTCTATCCTCCAGTATACTTACTCACACTTCCAATGTAAATTAATCTCTTAAAAATTGAAGTATGCATCACGAAGGGATAAACTACCAAAACCTATAAAAATACTAACAAACAGCCTAAAATCTAATTTTTTTTTTTTAACTGGAAAATTCAAAACAAGCAAGAAAATAACTAAGATATCCTAAACAAATATCTTCCTATACCCCCAAACCTACATGAAACATTGTCCTCAATGTAAAAGAGATATGAAATAAGTACTGAGGAAAATAAATAGACGAGGGAAGGAAAGATAGTACCTGCACTCCACTGAAACGCTATAGTATCTATCAACATGAAAAGAACAAGTGAAGCACAAGAATAACCTAAGAAAAATAAGCACAAAAATAAAAATTCTAAAAACTTGGGTTGCCTCCCAGTAGCGCTAAGTTTTACGTCTTCAGCCAGACATAGCTATTAATCTTTGCAAGGCAACTGGGACACTACAAGTAATTGTTCATCAGGAAAAGATTCAGTTATGGGCAATGATTCATCAGTAAAATCAACTATCAACCTAGATAAGTGGTCGGCTACAACATTTTCGGAACCTTTCTTATCCCGAATTTCAATATCAAATTCTTGTAGCAATAATATCCATCGGAGAAGACGAGGTTTAGCATCTTTTTTAGATAAAAGATACTTCAATGCAGCATGATCCGAATAGATATAGACCTTCGATCCCAATAAGTAAGACCGAAACTTATCTAGAGCAAAGACGACTGCCAGCAACTCTTTTTCAGTTGTAGAATAATTAAGTTGAGCATCATTCAATGTTTTACTGGCATAGTAAATCACATTGGGAAGTTTATTAATTCGCTGCCCCAACACAGCACCAATAGCATAATCAGAGGCATCGCACATTATCTCAAAAGGTAGGCTCCAATCAGGTGGCCGAATAATAGGTGCAGATGTTAACTCTGATTTGAGTTTCTGAAAGGCATTATTGCAAGCATCATCAAAGACAAATGGTGTATCTTTTGCAAGAAGATTACACAAAGGTCTTGAAATTTTACTAAAGTCTTTAATGAATCTTCTGTAAAATCCAGCATGGCCTAAAAATGATCTGATTTCTTTCACAGTTCGTGGTGGTGGAAGATGTGAAATCAAATCAACTTTAGCTTTATCAACTTCAATGCCTTTATTAGATATAATATGCCCAAGAACAATTCCTTTTTGAACCATAAAATGACATTTCTCCCAGTTAAGCACCAGATTCTTCTCTTTACACCTCACTAACACTAAAGATAGGTGGTGCAGACATTCATCGAAATTAGAACCAAAGACAGAAAAATCATCCATGAATACCTCTAAAAATCGCTCTACCATATCAGAGAAAATGCTCAACATACACCTTTGAAAGGTAGCAGGTGCATTGCATAGGCCAAAGGGCATGCGACGGTAGGCAAAGGTACCAAAAGGACACGTGAAAGTGGTCTTTTCTTGGTCTTCAAGGGCTATGGGAATTTGGTTATAACCAGAATAACCATCAAGGAAGCAATAATATTCATGTCCCGCTAACCTTTCCAGCATTTGGTCGATGAAAGGAAGAGGAAAATGATCTTTTCTTGTCAAAGCATTCAACTTCCTATAATCAATACAGACACGCCAACCCGTTTGAACTCGAGTTGGCACTAACTCATCAGCATCGTTTTTCACTACAGTTATGCCAGACTTTTTCGGCACAACTTGAACAGGACTTACCCATTTACTATCAGAAATTAGGTAGATAACTCCTACATCTACAAGCTTAAGAATTTCAGCTCGAACAACTTCTTGCATTACAGGGTTAAGACGCCTTTGGGATTCACGAGAAGGCTTGACATCATCCTCCAAATGAATTCTATGCATAACAACAGAGGGACTGATGCCTTTAATATCTGCAATGGTCCACCCTATGGCTTCTTTGTGCTTTACAAGAACATCAAGTAGTTTACGCTCTTGAGCCACATCTAGGTCAGCTGCAATAATGACAGGTAAGGACTCAGCAGGACCTAAATAAGCATATTTCAGAGTATCAGGCAATGGTTTCAGGTCTAATTTAGGTGGCTCAACACTAGATGGAACTACTGGTGATGATGATAAGGCAAGAGGCTCCACTTTTGGTTGCCACCGTTCAGTACTCATCAGAGGTACAGACTCAAGCAATGAGTTTACTTGTTCAATTGACTGATCGATATCAAATTCATAACCAAAATGTGTTAAGCATGCCTCTAAAGGATCTTGGGAATGTGTTTGAAGAAATGTTTCATGGACAAGTGTTTCAATCAGGTTTATTTCATTCACATCATCCATGTCAGGTGGTTGTTTACTGATGTCAAAAATGTTCAATTCCACCTTCATATTCCCAAAAGAAATTTGCATCACTCCATTTCTGCAGTTAATAATAGCATTAGATGTAGCTAGAAATGGACGACCCAAAATAACAGGTATTTGCCCACTTATGTTCGGAACAGGTTGAGTATCAAGGACAACAAAGTCTACAGGGAAATAAAATGTATCAACCTTAATCAGAACATCCTCAACAACACCTCGAGGAATTTTAACCGAACGGTCAGCTAATTAAAGTGTCATTGACGTGGGTTTTAGCTCTCCCAGACCTAATTGCACATACACAGAGTAGGGCAATAAATTCACACTTGCCCCCAGATCTAACAAGGCACGCTCAATTTAATGTTTCCCTATCATGCACGAGATTGTGGAACAACCAGGGTCCTTATATTTGATAGGAAATTTACATTGAATGACAGAGCTGACTTGTTCTGCTAGAAATGCCTTTTTAGGAACATTATTTTTCTTTTTGACAGAGACTAGATCTTTTAAAAATTTTGCATATGAAGGCACTTGTTGGATTGCATCTAGAAAAGGAATGTTTATTTGCACTTGTTTAAACACTTTTAGAATATCTCCATATTGTGCACCTTTTTTAGGATTGACTAGTCTTTGCGGATATGGTGCCCTAGGTACAAAATTCCTAGGTGGAGAATCACTGTCGACAATTGGAGAAGACTCTTTAATCTATATTTCAGTCTTAGTGTTCTCACATTCTTTTTCAGGAGTTTCAATTTTATTATCAATTTGATTTCCAGACCTAAGGGTAATAACTGATTGAACATGTTCCTCATTCTGTGAAGAATTAGAGCTACTACCAATGGAAAATTGGCCCTTCTGGCTAGGCACAGGTTGACTAGGGAATCTCCCTCTCTCTCTTTCTGCTAATTGAGTAGCCAATTGACCAACTTGAGTCTCTAACTTAGCAATTGCTTGAGTATTCATGTGTGTAGAGTTCTTCATCTCAAGCATAGCTTGGTTAGTTGACTGAATAACTTGGCTTGTGGACTGGATGAAAGATTTGAGAGTGTCCTCCAACGAGGATTGCTTTTGTGTAAGACCCTGAGATTGAGCGACAGGTTGTTGATATTGGGTAGGAGGTTGAGACAAAGCTGGATAAGGTGGGTTATTCTGCCTAAACTGATTATGCATAGGTTGCATAAGCTGCCCACCTACATTCATAGGTGGTTGACTTTGTCTCCAGGAGAAATTTGGATGATTTCTCCAACCTGAATTGTAGGTTTCAGAGAAAGGATTGCCTGTCGGCTTCCCATAATTGTTCAGGACATTGACTTGTTCTGCATAACACTCTGGATTAGTATTCATGGAAGGGCAGTTCAGAGATGTATGCATCGGGCTAGCACACACAGAGCATGCTTCATTCATGTTGAGGGCATTGATGCTTCGGTTCAAACTCAGGGCATCTATTTTCTTGGTTAACGCATCAAGTTTGACCTTAACATCTACGTCATCTTTGATTTCGTAGAGACCTCCCTTCTTAGGAACTTGATGTTGTCTCTCCCTATGACTTACAAAATCCCACTGTTGGGACCTTTCAGCTAATCGCTCTAAGAAATTATAAGCTGCTTCACCTCCCAAGTCTAAGAATGCACCGCTATTCATTGATTCAATCATGTTGCGGTGTGTTTGAGTTAAACCATTGTAAAAGTGTTGTATTAACCTCCATGTTTCAAACCCATGATGTGGATATTTTAGTAAAAGGTCTTTAAATCTTTCCCAACTCTCATAAAATTTTTCATTTTCATCTTCCATGAAGTCAGTGATTTCTCTCTTTAATTCGTTGGTTTTGGCCATTGGGAAGAATTTGGACAAGAATTTGCTCACCAACATATCCCATGTTGTGACAGAGTCAGCAGGAGGAGAATTTAACCATGCCTTGGCCTTGTCCTTCAAAGAGAAGGGGAAAAGGCGCAGTCGAACAGACTCATCAGAGAAGTCTGTGAACCTAAAAGTTGCACAAATTTCTAGAAAATCCTTTACATGCATGTAAGGATCCTCT
The DNA here is from genome assembly GCA_039654745.1 of Houttuynia cordata. Classification (NCBI taxonomy): domain Eukaryota; kingdom Viridiplantae; phylum Streptophyta; class Magnoliopsida; order Piperales; family Saururaceae; genus Houttuynia; species Houttuynia cordata. The sequence continues at coordinate 25,849,571 of CM077502.1, forward strand.
CTGTTAAGACCATGATAATTGGGCAAAAGTTGAATTATCTGAGGTTTTAGTTCAAAATGCTTTGCAGAGGTTGCAGGCAACACTATGCAAGATGGAGGGTTGATTGTGATCGGAGAAAATAACTCCCTCAGAGATTTCTCAGGTTGATCTTCCATTTTGAATGAAAGATTAATTTTACTTTCACTATTCTCTAAAGGATTAGAATTATTGCTAACCAGACGCAGTGTGTGATCACGTGTCCACGTGGTCATCCACCGTCAATCAACTCTCACGTGTTTAAATTTTTTAATTTTTAATTTTTTTGAATTTTTTTTTGACCTAAAATTAACTGCAAGGGTAAAATTAGTCTTAGAATTTAATTTCCTACAAGTCCCCGGCAGCGGCGCCAAAAACTTGTTGTTTTAATTAATCTCTTAATTTACTTGCAAGTGTACGAATCGTGTTTGGAGTATAGGCGCACAATTCTTACGAGGTCGAACCCATAGGGACTTGTGTTATTGGAATTCTAATTCGAAGATCAGATTGTTACCCTTGTTGAAGAATTAAATTGATTTGATCCACTACAACTACGACGAATCTAAGACTCAATGCAATTGAACAGCTTTAACTAAGAAATTAATCTAAAGGCAATTAAATAATCTATGAAAAAGAAATTAATTTGACAAATAAAAATTGAAACTTTAATCAAGAATTTAAAACTCTAGGGCATAAGAATCAACACATGACAATCATAGGAATATTTCTTTTAAAATCAGCAATTGTTTTCACGATTATCTCGTAGAGAATTGGAATTCAATCTATTCTTCTACGGAAAATTTCAGCATTAAAGCATATAGATTTTTTTAAATAGAATTTTGCATCCTCTTGCATATCAACAGATGAAATTCAAATCATTACATGTATCCATCATTTGATAAATCACAAGTAATATCTAAATAGCATGTTCAACATATAGCACAATGCAATTAATTTGAGAATAACAATCGTTAAAACGCATTAATTTAGGCAAAACAATTGCATCACATGAATACCATTCCTACAACTAATCATGGCTTCATCTCAGCCCTAGACAAGGATTTAGCTACTCATAATATTTAATTGAACTACAGAAATAATAGAATTCATTTCAAATAAAATCAGCAATTGACTTACAAGAATTTCGAAATTAAATGCAAAATAACACAGTACTGTCCACTTCTCTTTCGGTCGACTGTTCCAGCAGCAACAGCTTGAGCAATTGATTTACGACTCCAAAATGAAAACGAAACAGAAGAAGGAAATTTTCTGGAACTGTAATTGAAACTAAAGAAACTATTGGACTGAAAACAAACTGAAACTGTAATTGAAAACGAAACTCAGAACTGTTGGTCGTCTTCTCCGAACAGCCCGTGCTCTGCTCTCTGCCAGTGCTCTGTTTATATAGACTCCAGATTGAGGACGAAACCAAAATCTCCAACTTGAGGACGCCTTCCAAATCCGGAATCGCAACTGTTTTGGACTCCAAATCCGGCCAATTCCCAATCATTCACGCCTCTTTCGAAGTCCTAAATCGAGGTGGAGTCAAGACTTTCCAAATCGCAACCAAAATCAAATCTTTCCAAATCGAGCTGACTTCGTTCTGTTGTGCTGCTTCCTGCGGTCGATTCTTCTCCTGATCATGCCGTCGAGCTATCCACTGTCGCCCCTCCGCCATCACTTCAGTCCGCCGTCGAGCTCGAGCTGTCTGGTTTCGCCAGAAGCTTTCGTCATGCGCGCTCGAGTTTGCCTTCGTTGGCCTCTGCTCTCGAGCTCATCACCTCCGTCGCCGTTCACCGATCATGACTGCCGCCGTCCTTCAAGTTGCCGGAGCCCAGGGCCGCCGTCATGCCGCCGGAACCAATCGCCTCGAGCAAAGCTTGAGGCTCTGCTCTGTTTCAGAAACAGGACACCCGAGCCTGGCTCGGGTTTTGTTTTTATTTTTTTTTCTCATTAAACCGGACCATTGAACCGGTCCGAATTTCCTTTCTTTTCTTTTTTTTTCTTTTTTTTTTCTTTTCTTCCAATTAAACCCGTCGTATCATCCTTATCCGCTAGATCGAATCTGAATGCTCTTCATTTAATTCCACGCCCGTCTTCCTCATTAGTGAATCATCAACGGTCCAGATCATCTCCGCGCGTGATCTCAAATCTTGGGTCGCTTTGGCATTTCAAAACCCGTCTAATGGCTTCACTTTTGGCTGTTCAACAGTACGAGCATGCGAACCTATACAAAATAAAACATGTCCCAAATTAGACGTACCAAATATTTATAAAATTACGGAAAAGTGTTAAATTGAGCAATTTAGAGAGCCTTATTTAATTAATTCCTAATTACAAAACAAATGACTAAAATTCACTTTATTCCTCATTTTAATTAGAAAACATGACTAACAAATAGGTAAAAAGGCATATAAAAATATGTATTTTTCATGCTTAACAAATCACGCCCCAAACGGCCCCTTAATCTGTCACAAAAAATTTGGATCCGCTTCAATGGCGATTAATGACACGACTGGACTTTACTTCCTTTGTCCATCTTTTCAAGACATATTGTGAAGGCAACTCTAGTATAATAAAATGATCAAGCACCCTAAATGCATGGCGGCATAAGATCCCCACATAATCAAAACTTTTACAACTACAATCAACGTCATTGTTCTGAGCTTGATTGATCCATTTCAATTATCCAATTCTTCACCTCACCATCATCAATTACCTCAATGACAACATAGTTTAGGCAACTTGGATATTCCATTTCAATCATCTTGAACATTGCAGGTGTATACACTTGCTACATATGTCAAGATACAACAATTTACAGTGACATTTGTCACGCAATGTCTCATATTGAATTCCGTTTTGCCTTCTTTTTGGCGTCTATCAGCTAAAAGCTTCTTATAATGCTCGAAAAATCTGGTTAGATTATGAAAAGATTTGAAGTATCCTCTTAGAACACTGTTCATACTTTCACTCCTTTGAGTAGACTTCACGTCCCCTGTGAACATGTGTCACCCATAAACCATAAACCATTGCCCATTTCTCTTTTTCTTTGATAATCCATCTAACCATGAATTTTCACAAAGTCCTTACTTGTCAAGCATATTTCCCCATTATTTAAGAATGCATCCTCATCCCCGTGATCATAGATGCATTTGCTGAAGTCTTGTGCAAAAGGCTTCTTACCATCAATAACTAGGTTAATTAAGTTGCTAAGGTGCTTGCAAGCATTTTGGTACATGTGCCATCTAGAAATGCGATGATGAGTATGTGGTAAGACCAATTTTATTACACTATACAATGCCTTGTCTTGATCAATCAAAATAGTTTTCAGAGTGCCACCCATGATGTTTGTGAAAGTCTTAAACAACCACTGAAAATTTTCGATTGTTACAACAACTCTGCTAAGAAGATGGCAGTCATTTTATTTTGATTGATACCCACAAAAAAACCAAATGGGCGATGATATTTGTTTGTCCTATAAGTAGTATCAAAGCAAACAACATTAACAAAATGATGAAAATCCATAATTAAAATTTTATCCGCCCAAATATAGTTACTGACTTTAAAATTTTCATCATACGAAAATGAAGGATTGCCCTTGCGTCTTTCTTTTAAATATTGGACTATGGCCATTGCATCTCCCTTTTTAATTGTTTTTTTACGCTTTGTACGTAGATAGGTATTATAGTCCTCTTGAAGAAAACCAAGATCTTCAAATCCACTACTTGCTTAGCCATGAACTCCATAACTTCCATTGGCTTTTATCCCTGAGCTATCGGCTATTCAGTTGTTGCAACTTGAACACTCGTCATTTTCCTTTGTGACCTTAGCCTATGAACTTACACCTGGTTTGTTATTTCATGGTTATGTTTTTCTTCAAAATTCTGAACATGCCACGATCCATCATCTTGCAAAGTAATGCTTAAATATGCTTCACAACTAACTCTTGTTTATGGGCGAGAATTTTGTATTTCCCACCGCTTATCCGCAAGATGATGACCTTCTTTTGAACAACTAATTTTCTAAAACATCTTTCACATTTGCTATTTTTGAGAGTGGTGGTCCGACGAGTGCTAAACCCTACATTTCGGGCATGCCGATTGTAAAATTCATACGCCTCATCTTCAGAAAAAAATCGCCTGCAAACTTCTGATTCCCAAGTCTCCATTGTTTTCTCTTATGCAAAGACACTTGATTTCTAAAGGTCAGCTTGCCTATGTACCATCTCAAGTAGCTTATCATGTCCTCCATGCCAAATTGGTCCATTTTCTATTCATAGTTAGTAAAAAATGCACTTAAAGGTGCTACAAATATCCTAATAGAAATAATTTCGAAGGCACGCTAAGAAAAAGGAAAGGAAAACTCTTCATGACAACCATCAGTCAATTATTAAGTTAAAACTTGAAAGGTTCATGAAAAAAAACAACAAAAAGAAGTCATTCAAAAGAAACCATTTGGCCACATAATTTTACGTCATCTCATGCAAGTTTTCCTCTTTTTATGCATTATCATATAATCTGTCCGTGCAAAAAAAACTATATTTAAAGATGGACCACTTATTTCTGCATTCCAAAATAAAAAAATGATAAATAGAACAAAGCTATAGTGGGAGAACTAAAACTAGATTCAATGACAAAAACATGGTCCCTGTTTTGTCCACAATAAAAAAAACATGGTGCCTTTCAAAATAAGACCCTAAAATTTGATAAATAAGAAATATGGTCCCATAAATCAATTAATATCATCGGAGTCATGAATCACCCAAGAATGACAATTTGCTATGAGAGCATACCGGCCTCTAAACTGTTCATTAAAAAAAAAAGAATTTTAAACTATTACCTTTATAACCAGTCATTCAGCAAGAACATAACATCCTAGAGTAGCCCTGCATCCTGGGTCAGAGAACCCGACCCTACCCCGAAATAGGACCCGAGATTCCTAAACCTAACTCTACTCAAGAAAAAACCTACAATATCTGAGAACCCGAGATAGGAACCAAGATTTTAATAAAATAATTAATATAATTATAAAAATCTTTAATAAAAAAATTTATATAATTATAATAATAATAAAAATTATATATATTAAAAAGGGAAAATAATATAATAAATCATCAAAAAAAATTATGAAAATGACACACTGTAGAAAATATTTGCAAAATAGGGTATCTGACAAGCCACGCAGGCGCCCGCGTGGCGCGGGCACTTGCGTGGCTTTTTTTTTAAAACCAAACCGAAAGGCGTCGGTTGAACCGACGCCTCACGGTTAAAAGAGAAAGGCATCGGTTGAACCGACGCTTTTTACTGCCTTATAAGATTTTCCGTCCCATTTTAAATAGGCACTCACTTCAACGATACATATCTCTCTCATTTCTAACCCATTTTTGCCCATTTTTTTTTACTCTTCCTTATTTTTAGTGCTCTTTCTAGTCATTATAATATCACAAAGATGTTGAGCCATCACATACCATTTATCGTAATTTTTGTAGTATTTTTTTCGATAAATAACATGCGATGGATCAATATCTTTGCGATATCATTATGAACAGAAAGACCACTAAAAATAATGAAGAATGAAAAAAAATAGGCAAAAATGGATAAAGAATGAGAGAGATATGCATCATTGAAGTTATCACCTCTTTAAAATGGGACAGATTTGTTTTAGTGGGACAAATTTCAATTATGCATATCTCTCTCATTTTTCATCCATTTTTGCCCATTTTTTTTTCATTCTTCCTTATTTTTAGTGGTCTTTCTGGTCATAATGATATCGCAAAGATATTGATCCATCGCATGCTATTTATAAAAAAAAATACTACAAAAACTACGATAAATGGTATGTGATGGCTCAACATCTTTGTGATATTATAATGACTAGAAAGAGCACTAAAAATAAGGAAGAGTGAAAAAAAAATGGGCGAAAATGGGTTAGAAATGAGAGAGATATGTATCATTGAAGTGAGTGCCTATTTAAAATGGGACGGAAAATCTTATAAGGCAGTAAAAGGCTCTTGAGGCGTCGGTTGTTCTCTTTTAACCGAAAGGCGTCGGTTTTCGGTTTGGTTTTAAAAAAAAAAGCCATGCAACCGCCCGCGCCATGCAGGCGCCTGCGTGGCTTGTCAGATACCCTATTTTGCAAATATTTTCTATAGTGTGTCATTTTCATAATTTTTTTTTTACGATTTATTATATAAATTCTCCATTAAAAAATAAGGGATTTAAATGGTATATGTTAGGTATGATCGGTTGTTGGGTATTTTAAAGCCAAACCCGATCCGACCCGAGATAGAACTGACTTTTTAAATATGGGAACTGAGGCTACCAGAGATAGGACCCGACCCGACCCGACCCGACCCGAGTCAATGTCGGGTCGGTTCCATCCGGGTTGGGTCGGGTAGGTTTTTTTTTCTTTGCAGCCCTATCCTAGACTCAGTGAACAACTGATGATAAACTGTTGAAAACTGAATCTCTGTAATTGCATTAAAGACTATTACTAACGAAATTAGAAGCTCCTTGAGGCTCAATCGGATTAGAAAGCATAATTTTTTACCTTATGTAAATGTAGGCAGAAGACAATTCTTACTTCGTTTTGATGGAGGACGTCAAAGGCTGGAGGAAGATTGTAGAGAGAGGAGGAGAGGGTGGAATGTCAAAAGAGGGAATCACCCATTATGGACTGAAAGCAGCCATTGCAGAGATGAACTCAAGGTGGGCATTTTGGGCTACTGAAAGAAGAAATCTTGTTGACTTAAGTTGAAAAGATGAAAACAGAGATTACCTTTCTAGTTGAAATTCCAATGGAGGATGAGGGATTGGTTCCATCTGGTAGATGAAGAAATACCTATCGGAGAAAGGGTCGTCAAACGTGAGTAGGTAGGTAGGGGGTGGCTTCGACTGATGGCTGGAGGGCCGTGAGAGGGAGTGTAGTCGGGTGGAAAGCCAGGGGATTTCCACCGGAGGCTGGTGGTGGTCGAAAGAAGCTGCCAGGGAAATGGTGGAGAGCAGACTCGCTGTAGCACGGGAGGGAATTGGAGGGAGGGGTTCAAATGGTTTTGGGGAAAAGAGTGACGGAAATATATAATGGGGGTTAGTTTTGGGTTTTAGACTGCCTCGGTCGCGAGCGGCCCGACTCACAAACCCGCGCCAGGGGGTTTTGGTAGGGTTTTTCTCAGTCGCATCTGTGCTCTCCGCTTCTTCCTTCAGCCATGGCGATCGAAACCCTCGTCCTCGGTCTCTCTCTCTCTCCGTTTCCACAGTCAACGTCATTGTCATTCACCATTTCTTCATCCTTGTTTTCTTGTTTGTTCAGGTGCGGGACAGGAGGTGGGCAAGAGCTGCGTGGTGGTGTCCATGGGCGGGAGGCGGATCATGTTCGACTGCGGCATGCACATGGGCTACCTCGACCGCCGCTGCTATCCCGATTTCTCCCGCATCCTCGATTCCTCCTCCTCCGCTGCCCCCTTCGCCGATTTCACCTCCGCCCTCACCTGCATTATCATCACCCACTTGTAAATATTTCTTCCTCCGGTCACTTTTAATCTATAGACATTTCACTTTTTCTGTGTCCGGAAAAGGTAGATACAGTTAGGATGCATATTTACCTTTTTCGGATGGATGGGGTACTTGATTGATGTGTTTCAGCCATTTGGATCATGTGGGAGCGCTGCCCTACTTCACGGAGGTCTGCGGTTACCGTGGCCCCATCTATATGACGGTAATATGTTCTTCTGCGTTAATATGAGTATATTTTGATGGTTGATGCTGCTTATATTTGCCCATTTTTGAGATATCTTGATGTCTCTTGTTCGTTTTGGTACTGGCATTGTTCATGCTACAAGGAAATTGATTGCTGATATATTGGAGGTCTTATTCCTTTTCCAGTGTCGTCAAGAGAGGAGAGGAAGTCCGGGAATTTTTATTTAGCAAAATTAAATTTGTGTGTGGGCTGACTAATGTGAATTCAGCCTAAATGCAGAAATTGAAGCCAGTGACCATTTGCCTATCTTTTGTACTTGCCGCCCATACCCTTATGTGCATTTCCCTTTGTTTTTCCCCTTTTTCCTTTGTACTTCTAATGTAGGTTTGAGTGATCATACCGGTTTACAGCACATATAAAAATATGGCCTGGGTGGCTTACAAAATATTCACATATTCTCCTTAAATTGTTGGGAAAAGGTACTCCTTGATTATGATCATGATTGTGTTTTCTAACAGAATCATACTCTGTACAACCTTTCTTCTTTTCATTTTTATGTTTCATTAACAGCCCAATGCTCTGTACAAACATTTATTAGGAATCCCATTTATGCTTTTCATTTTTTTCTGGATGAGTGCTTCCAGTATTTTTCTGCATGTTTTTGTTCATTTTGCTACTATCATGCTCCATATATTGGAGTTGTGCTTTGATCTCTGACATTTAATTGAAAAAGGATGAAATTTTATATTGTATTGTATTGTATTGAAGTGTGCTATATATCTTGCGTTTCATGTTTTGAATACAGTATCCAACCAAGGCTTTGGCTCCATTAATGCTAGAAGATTACAGAAAAGTGATGGTTGATCGAAGAGGTGAAGAGGAACTATTTAATTCCAATAACATTACAGAATGCATGAACAAAGGTATTGGCTGCATTAATCTTTCTTGTAGATATATATTTTTTCATTCATTATTTGCTTTTGGTTCGTGATATACTCTACAATTAAGAAAAAAGCTTCCGTGACAATTGTATGATATGTAGTTTTTAGTAATGACGTCTTTCGGTCTGGTTTAACCATAAATTTGGATTTTGAATTAACTTTTGGGGATATATTCTTCGTTTCCTCCTTTGTAGAAACTCAAACAATTGCATATCTAAATTCGCTCTCAATATGGGGAATGTCCTAGCATTACTGCTCTCCGATGATAAGTTTGTCGCTCCTGGTTGCGAACCTCATAGAAGCCATTCATCTGCTGAATCACGGCAAACTCACAACTTCAACAGATCTTTTGTTCATTCACAAGTCCCTCCACAAGCAAAAGTGCTGTAGGTGACAAAACATCGATAGTTAGGAGGCAAATGAGATTTACGTGGACAACACCTAATGTGGAGGGAGAAACTCTGGGACCTAGGTTGTGTGATCTTTTTGATCTTCAGAATGCAAATGCAACCAGCAAAGCAAAATCTAATTTTTTTATCATGCATGCTTTCTCACTAAGTAGTAAAATAGAAAAAGCATACCATAAACTACACCATTCTTGAAATGTCGTCCTGAAGAATTTGACCTTGTTTCTTCTTTTGTTCCTTCTTCTCTTCCAAAAGAGCTCTCCTTTTACTTGAAAAAAAGGCATCAATTGAAATAAAAAAAGCATCACATTCATTTTTAATTTGCTCTACTACCGATCACATTTTTTTCATTTTGGCTTTACACAAAAAAGGCCCCTTTACTTTTGATATTTATAAGGCATTTGAATCAGTAGGGAGGAGAACTTACAAACCTGTGTGGTGTGGGATTCTTGTACTTGGAATATGGCCTCGACATGAGTATGGTTCCAACCTATTTACCCCTCCACTCCTGAGTGGGCCTCCTCCACTCTACACCAGGCGGCAAGTACCCTCCATAGGCCGTACTGGTCCAATCTCTACAAAGCTGATGCTTATCCTCAGGCGCATCCTTTGCCGTCAGTTGTGAAGGGTTGTATATATGGCATACTTTAGCTCTAAGAGATTTCCTTCAGTACATCTATCTAATGTTATTTCACGTTGATGTGTTTGGGTCTAGAGTGAATGCTTGCATTCATGCTCACAGGGATGCGACTATTACCATCATAGACATCATAGTTGTTTTGCTTTTGCCAGATGTTTTGCAAGCTTCAATAGTGACAGTGTAGTGGGTCTTCACACTGGACAATGCAACACACCGTTACAGACTATATTGCTACAAAATGGTATCTTCAACAAAAGTGAATAAGTAACCTGCAAGTAGATTTCCTTGAATCAAGTCTCATCCATCTCCAGATGTGCATACCCTTTTAACACAATTTTTTTGTGGAAAAATTCATAGGACAACCTTATCTCCACCAAAGCATAAGCATGCCTTTGAGGAACCTCAAACATATCTGAAGATCTGCTTCACTATGTTTCCATTCTCCATTATGACCATTCGGCCTTCTGAAGTGCTATGTCAACGAAGATATATTGAACCTCCTATGATATTACTAGTGCACAATCTGGGAAAGAGTTTCGTTGTTTACTGTCTGCAACGGCTTCGTCAACATTCTGATTCATAAGTATTTGGGGGTGTTTGGAAGACCATTTCCCAGCCCCAGAAATGTCATTTAAGGTCAATTTTTGTTAGGGAGGAAACTCCTCAAATCTTTTGTTAAATTAAAATAGGAATGATCTTTGCCAAAAGGCCTCTTGGCCCTTTCCTCCATAAAATCCTCACAAATGGCCTTGAAATCCGTGAGTTACATTTAAAACTTTGAATGACATTTCATGTCATTATCACATGTTATACATTTCGAGGTTGCTTTCGCTCACAAAGGAGAAAGCAAAGCATTTGCCTCATAAATGGCTCGCTGAACAATGCCTATTACAACTGTACCTTCAAAGTAACTATATCTATAAATACATCAATTTTCTTCTTAATGTGATGGACTACTGAACATAATATGGGATTAGTGGGTATTATTACCTGGGAAAGGGTTTCCACTCCATGTCAGATGAAATGGTTTGTAAATGGTTTGATGCTTCTGGGTATTCCATAGATTTTTTTGATCAGTAGGTATTCATGAGCAATATTTTTAGTAAGTAATCTTTTTCATCTGTCTGTTTCAGTTACGGCTGTCGACATAAAGCAGACTGTGCAAGTTGATAGTGAGCTTCAAATTCGTGCTTATTATGCAGGGCATGTATGTCCTAGACTTTTTATACCATTTTGTAGATTTTTTCTTTCATAAGTCTTATGCACAATGATCGTTCAGAAACCTAACAGGTGACCGATGGGGCTTTATGAAATGCTGGAAAAATATGTATGTAACAACAAATTCATACGCAATATGTGCAGCATTGGTTCCTTTCCTTGAAGTGTCATATAAGTTACAAACTCATCTGATAGTGGTAAAGGTGCTGCTTAAGCCTAAGATCAATATTGTAGATTTGGTGTTGATGCGGTGGATTGCATATTTTCTCCCAAACACTAAGTCAGTTAAGAAGGCTGCTTACCTGCAGCATGACCTTGGAGTTTTACACAACACTCGGGGGAACTTACATTGCAGTTCTAAACTCCACGACAAGAGAAACAGGCTGGTCACTGTACATAAAATTTTAAAAGAAGTAAGAAAATAGAGAGATCTCAACAATGGTGGCACCAATTTTTTAACAGCGTTTTGAGGCTTAGCTCAAGATGAGGGGTCAATGGAAACCTCAGAAGCGTTGGTATAGCATAAATCACCCAATGCGTTTGCCTCATCAAGTGAGGTGCAAAAAATATTCTGGGCGATTTGCAACACTTTTTTAGAGCTTAGGCTTGCCTGAGTGCAATTAGATTTTGTTTGTTATAAGGAATTTTAGTCGTTTTATTTTCTATTTATTTTGATTCGTATGCAGAGGTTATGCTTGAAATTTTAATTAAATATGGGGCCAAGGCCTCATGGCTTGAGACTTATGCCTCACCTTTTTACAGGTAATGCATTGTCTCATTTGAATACTAGTTAAAAAGTAGAAAAGGAAGGAATATAACTGGCAAAAGCATTGTTGTATAACGGTTTCAGCTAACTCATAAACTAAGACTTTTATTAAAGGGCAACTTTGATTCTACAAGAATTAAATCCACTCTAGCATGCCGCTAAGTTAATAACTTAAATCAGACTTGAAAGTAGTTAAAAAAATTGGATTTCTTAAATGGCATGTTCTATATCATAGAGAAAGGTAAATGAGACGAGGAATTTGAATTATTTGGCAATCTGGAACTACAAATTAACTATACATGGGTTGACATTCCTTTCTGGAGATAATTTTACTTGCTTTTCTGAAAATTAACAAATCCCTGGAGAAATTCCATGTTTTCTTTTTACAAGGAGGTCACCGCATTTGTATTTATCCGGCTTCATTCATCTAATGAAACTGTCCCAGTCACTGGGAAAGGCTTATGATGATGACATTAGTGGTAAGTTTTTTCTCATTGTTCCCTTTAGTGGGTTGCACAAGGAAAGGGCTGAGGCATAAAAGCTTCATCACACTGTTTGTCCCATAGAATGTATATCCTGACTATACTACTGAAAGTTCAATTGGTGATGTTCATGCTGTTGACATTTGTAGTATAGACCTTAACTGATGGTAGTTATATGTGTTATGCTTCCATGAACCTCTTAAGGAATAAGATATGGTTTTAGTGATCTTGGCAGGTTTATCTAACGTGGTATTGGTAAGATCATCGTGCATATAAATGCCCTGTGATAGCGCAACATTAGTTTTTTGGGCACTAGCATATCACTAGTTGATAGTTCACGAATATGACCTTCCCTTTTCTCATTCAAGTAATCCTGTCGACAATATTTTTGTATTGTTGTTGATATGCTCTAGTTTAATTCTTCTGGTTCTATATTTATTACTGCTATTTTAGCTAGGGGATGAACCTGTTCTAGTGCTCAAATTAAGCAAACTTTGGACAGTTTATTTGCCAGCATTTACCAAAACGAAGAAATTTCAATGTATTAAATATTAAATTTTGTTCTATTCTTGTAAAGATATCTTATATGAGATCTTTCACATGTAAATTCACGTTCAAGGTTATTGGGGCAGCAATGTTCTATGCAAAGGTAGGAGATAGTTCTATGGTGTACACTGGGGACTACAATATGACACCTGATCGACATCTTGGGGCAGCTCAAATTGATCGTTTGCAATTAGACCTGCTTATTACAGAGTATGAGCAATACCCTTGTTCAGTAGAACTTTTAATCTAGATTTTACGGTCTTTTTCTTTTAATTCAGAGCTTCTAATTAGAGCTTGTTTAAATAGCGGTTCATATTCAAAAAGTTCCTTGATGCATTTTTTTGTTGATGATATAATAGTGACAGATACATGTAGGAAATGATATATGTTGTTGCAAGAAGCATTAGACTAAAAGTGTTTTAGCATAAGTAGAACTAAGATCGATGAAAAGCAATTTTTGATACTGTGGGAGGCTTTAGAGAATAAATGTTTAAAGATTAGTGGAACTCATGTTTGTTGGATAATTTGTTTGTCTGCATCTGTCTGCTTGGACATGTAATATGCACTGGTGTCCTTCCTTAAAAGTTCAAGCTCTTGGAATTCAGGTTCCGACCGAAGGTTACTGAAATAAATCCTTTTTGGAGAAGATAAATATAGTACTGATCTGCTGAGTTGTCAGTTTAAACCTAGAAATAGATGAAAATGTTGCTCATAGCTTGTTGGTTTGAAGTGGAAAGCAACTTCAACGGTACTTTGCAATGGGCTCTGTTCACCTATTTTAGGTTATTTTTTGAGTTGAGAGAAGCTATGAAGGAATGCCTATTAGCAATGCATTTAGGAGATGGTGTAGAACATTTTACCATAATTGCTGCAGCTTTTTTCTCAAAAAAAAAATCTGCCTTCCAATTTCCTGGAAACATGTCAAAGGAAACAAATCAAGCATGTCTCCAATTTTTTCATCACTCTCTGCCACTTCTCATGGGTTCCAACCAAAATTACATGTTTTAGCTTTGTTCTACCATTTGCTTGAGCTCTTCATTGCTGCAGTTGAATGATATCTATTTGCAGTCAAGTGGGCTGCTAAAGTCTCCTGCCAGATTTTGCAAGTATGTGAGGTTCCATTTGGAAAACAGCAATATGTTACTCTAGTAAAGTTCCTGATCATGCATCTGCTCTTCTGTTTTCCTTTTTTGCTTGAGATTCTAATAAACTTGTTAGTTTGTTTTTTATCGTCATATACACCCTCCATCCAAAAAATCCTGGGTGCATTTAAAGTAATTGCTCTGCAGGTCAACATATGCAACAACCATACGGGATTCAAAATACGCGCGTGAGAGGGAGTTCTTAAAAGCTGTATGTGCATAACAATCTCCTATCAGGGTTTACTTGATTATTCTCATGTATTGAGGTCAATGGTTTTCTGCTTATAAAAGTTTAACATGGGCTGTTTAGCTTCTGTTTTACTCACGTTTCCAAAATATCTGTTTAAACAAAATAGTTTTCAGGTTCATAAATGTGTCGCTAGTGGAGGAAAGGTGCTAATACCAACATTTGCTTTAGGAAGAGCACAGGTTCGTACATTCTTTAATTTTTTATCTCTCTTTTCTCTTCTTGGTTGACAATGTTGGTTTATAAGTGATATGTAGATTAGTTACATTCGCCGCTAATTATCTATGTCACTATTACTGTGACTATGATATTTTGCTAAACAATTGGGGTTAAGCACATGGTTTGTGGGTAGGGTATGAGCCAATTCACTCTTAAGGATGTCCTTTTCCTTGAATAATGTGAAGGAGTAAGAATTGCTTACACCTTGTTTTTAAATATATACATTACAGAAGGAAGTAGAAAAGCATAGAAGAACAGCAAGAAGGGCACTGGGAAAATAATGAAAATGCCTTGCACACTTGTGTAAGCAAGTTGCAAGTTTATTATTCTGTAATTATTCATAACCTTCTTGTTACATATCTTTGATATTTTATATCTCACTTTGAATCTTTACCCCTGGTTGGCGCTTGATGTGTTATATTGCAACTAAAGCTGGATATTTATATCTTTTTGATTGCTGGATAAAACAGGAGCTATGTATACTATTAGACGATTACTGGGAACGCATGAACCTTAAAGTTCCAATATACTTTTCTGCTGGTAAGTCGATGCATTGGTCATTCTAAATTTGTTTATTGTCAATTGTCATTCATTGTCAAGAATTTCGATATTTCCTTTGATTGTGAAGAAACTTATAGTTATGCATTGATTTTTCTCGTCTCTTATCATCTCACTTGTTCTCCACTTCTCTATCTTCCTTCTTCTTCGGTCTTCTTTACTTAAAATTCAACTTGAACCAAGTTTGCTACCATCTTCATGCACTTCTTCCTCTTGTTTACTTCTTATACTTGATATACTCAATATATTCTTTGCTTCAATCTTGTTATGCTCTTGTTTTCAACTGTTCCGTCAGTGGATATCTTAAGATCCAACCTGGACCTTGTTTTACCATCCTTGGAACCAGCTTGAATTCCAGTTGGATCCAACTTAAGTTTCTTCTTCTTCTTCGTTGGTCTATGGCTCTACTCTATTGTGAAACCTGGTGTCCTATTTTCATGTTAGTCGAACTCAATTTTATTACCAATAATAAATATAATTTCTCTACATGAGTTTACTATATTTACCACTTCGTGTCACCTATTTTCTTGCAAAATTTCAGGTTTGACAATCCAAGCGAATATGTACTACAAAATGCTTATCGGGTGGACCAGTCAGAAGGTCAAAGATACATTTGCAACACGCAATACATTCGACTTTAAGCATGGTAATTCTCTTGGGATATTAAGCACAAAGGGTCATTCTTATTCCATTTACTTAGATTATTGTAAATTACTACTGGTTATTTCTTTAGTTAACTGTGAAAAACCATAGGAAGCTTGGAAAGGGCACTGAAGGACATACGATATTTTTTTTCTACTTAATGAGCCTCAGTAGTCTAAAGGTTATTTGTTATTGCAGTTTGTGCTTTTGATCGTTCTCTAATAAATGCACCTGGGCCATGCGTTCTTTTTGCTACACCTGGAATGATAAGCGGTGGTTTCTCCCTTGATGTGTTTAAGCAATGGGCTCCATCCGAAATAAATCTTGTTACTCTTCCAGGGTACAGTTACATACAGCTGATAGTTTTGATTTCACTCTTCCAGGGTACTGTGACATACCGCTGATAGTTTTGATTTCAATATTGTTAAATTTGGTGTTCAGGAGTCATCTAATTTGGTTAACATGATTCAATTTTAACCTTTTTGAATGAACAAAAATAAGATTACTTTATGCCATGCAATTTCACCAAGGTATAGTCACTAATGTTTGATTTTCAGATATAGAATACCATACAATTGCTGGAATTGCATATTAATTCTCTCGATGTAATTAAATCTAGTAACAAGTAGTTAAGCACATTCTTTAAGGGTCAGTCCGAAACTAAGTTAGATGAGAAGGGCATAATGTTTAAATTAGCAACAAATTAAAATTTACTCACTTTGTTGTAAGAGGCTTTACCAAGCACTTACGAGAAAAAAACTGTGGTTTATTGAAAATTCTGTTCTTGGGCACTAGTTCGGACAGTACTGATGGCATTGGAGGTGCTGCAAGATTCACAGAGAAGTCTATTTTGGAAATAAAGGATAAATTACTGTCGTTGAACTGGTGAATGAAATTCAGGAGATATAATAGGATTTGGATAGCAGAAGAAGGATTACATTAATTAGAGCCACTGTCTGGTCAAAGTCCTATTTAGTCAAAGTCCTATTTAATGAACCAATCGAATGTAAATATTTAAATTTATGATATTGATGTTACTATTTTCCAAGTAAATTGGGGTGCTTGATGATGACGCTCAGTGGATATGATGCCAAGTCTGCATGAGTGATTTGCGAAGGGATTTCTATATAGAAGGCATGAGATGCACTAAGTTGTAGGAAATAGGAAGGAGTTCTATACATAAGTCTTCTCTAACTTCTTGTGTGCAAGGATAGAGTTTAATAGTTCATACACTCTACACACTCAACACTTGGGAAAAACTCAATTCATCATTGGTTTATAAACTCTACTACAAGGATATAGCAAATTAAGAAAAGCTAGCTAAATGTCCTGGTTTTCCCAGGTGCTCCAAGTTTAAGCCTTGAAGTTTATTCTTAATTTGGGCAGCTCCAATTTTCCTTATCTCAGCCATGCTTATTCATCTTATATCCTTCATTAGTGCTTCAGCAGTTAGAAGAGTTAGACAAACTAATCCTATAGGGTTCATCCTAATTGATATTTGGCACCTGGTAAGACTCAAATTACTTCAAGTTTCTTGTGCCAGATGTGGTACTCTTCCAATTGGGAGCTAGAGCAGCAGTAAGAAGACAACTGGAAATACCTTTTCCCTTCTTGAAAAATGTTTGCAATATCCTTGTAGCCTTTTCTTTTTTCTTTCTTTTTCCCTGTAAAGTTTTGTTGGCATATATACAACAAAATATAATGCATTTGGTGATGCATACTGATCTGTGAAAGGGTGCAGTTAACCTTTGCGATTGGTCTATAGATATGAGCCTATTTTGCATGGATGCCTTGTTGTTTCCTTTTTATTCGTTTGAAACTTAATCATATGTTTGGCAGCAGAAGCCAACCAAATAGAAATTAGAATATCAATTGAATATGGATAACTTTATGCACACTGCATTGCCGGCATCCTTATGTTTGGCTCGACTTTATGTTTTAAATTTGTTTGGAAGAATTCTTGAAATGCTTTATTGTTGAGTTATTTGCTTGACTCTTTTCTTATTGCAGCTTAATGTGATCTTTGTCTAATTTTTTTGTGATTAACACATGTTCCTTTGCAGCTATTGTGTGGCAGGGACAATTGGACACAAGTTAATGTCAGGAAAGTCCACCAGAATTGACTTGGATAAGGACACTCAGATTGATGTTCGCTGCCAGGTTATAGTGATTTCATCTACTTTCTCTTCTCTAAAGGAAAAATGGCATATCAGGACCATTGTATAGTTAATTTCTCTGTAAATTGTGTTTTGTTTTTGTATACTTCCTCCGTTCTCTTTTAATAGTCCGATTTGAAAGAATGATGGTATTTATGGGACTGTGGGACCCATAAGTGGAGACTCCAAAAAGCTGCATCCTTTAAGTGAAAAGCCTATCTGACATTCTTCAGATCTCTTGCAGAATATGTAAGAGTTTATCAGTCCCTTTTTCAAATTTGCCAGCCCTTAAATTGAGCCAAATCGGACTGGATAGAAATTTTTCCCAAATTGGACTATTAGAACGGAGGGAGTGATAATTTGTACTTTCTCTGTGCTCACACTTAGCACACATTATGGAGATATGGAGTAGATCTAATGGTTAACAAAACTTTGGAGGAAAATGTAAGTGGGGGTGCTCTATCTGTTGTCTTGTCTTTGCTAGAAAGTAGATCTGCTCGAGGGAATTCACTTACCTAAAATTCAGTGCATAGAGCTCTTCTTATGTTTCTTACTCAGGATGTAAGTTGGTTGAGTAAAATATCTAGCTTTACATCTTATTGAGTTTAGTTGTCACTGACAAAATGAAATTTTGCAAGAGAGTATTTTCTATTAAATGAAGAGCGTATTTTGAGTTATCCTCAGATCCTCACGAGTCACTACTCCAAACTTGAGACAAGAGTTGGTAAAATAAAAGGAAATCAGATAGTGTCTCTGTTTTAATAGCTCTCACATAAATCTATTTCTTGCAAGAGCAATCTAATGTTGATGAATTGTATAAAAAAAATTAATGTTGATGAAATTTTATAAAAGAAAGTCCTTTTTCAATGTGCTTACCCCATTTTGTTTAAAACTTGCTTCAAATCTTATCGTGTGAACTAGCAGGATCTTTGAATTGAGTCCGCCAGTGGGTCAATTTGCTTTTCCATGTAGTGATATGTGTTGATTCAGTTGTTTTCAATTGTAGGTAGTAAACAAAATACTATTACGTGTGGCTACTTGAAATAATATGATCTTGTATGTATTATAGTGGGTAAAATATTAGTGAAGATGTGTTGGAACTCACACGGATCTTGGTAAATTATATAATTGGTACTTATATACTGCATTAGAATGAGGGAAAAAAAATATTTATGTGGAGAAGATTAGTTGTAATGTCATAAATTGTTTTCGGCTGTTGCAGTGTCTTTTACGTAAGATTATTTTGAATGCCTCCAGCTAACAATCAATGAAGTTAATAATTTGGACTAAACTGGGATTTGGAGTTAGCGGATCATGCAGATAAAGAGTGATAATGTGCCATGCTTAATCAGGGCTTGGCTAGCACAAGTTTGCTTTCTTTTTTTTTAGCTGATCTGCATTTTGGCAAAGCTTCAGCTTTGAGTTTGAAATCTCTTCACTTGCTTGGTACTTTTACTTATTATTTTGATCGTATAGTACCAAAAATAATACATTGGTTTAACGTAGGTGTTAAAGCTCTCTTTCCCTCTCTTTACACATGCACAATGCACCGAATGGTAGGTACTGTATCCTTACTGTATTTTGCATTTGACAGATTCATCAGCTGTCATTTAGTCCACACACAGATTCCAAAGGAATTATGGATTTGGTTCGATTTATTTCTCCAAAACATGTGATACTTGTGCATGGGGAGAAGCCTAAGATGGCATTACTGAAAGGAAGAATCCAATCTGAACTGGGAATTCAGTGCTATTATCCTGCCAACAACGAGACTGTCCAAGTTCCTTCAACACAAACAGTGAAAGTGGGTATCACCAAAACATTTGTCCAGAAAAACATAAGTGAAGTTCCCAAACGGGCAATTGCATATCAGGAACAAACCTACAGTTTGAGTGCTAATGACACTAACAAGACGTCTCCACAACAACTGACAGAAGAGAGGGTTGCTGAAGGGATCTTAGTTATGGAGAAGTCTAAAAGGGCCAAGGTAGTTCACGAGGATGAACTGTATTCAACATTTGGTGTTGAAGGACATAGAGTTCAATTAGCTTATTGCCTTGGTGTCTCTATTGACGATTTCAAGGCTGGAGAAATAGGAAATCAGGTGGAATTATCTGGCAAGTGTTCTTGGCTGAAGATATTGTTCCTCAAACTGAGACATGATTTTAAAACTATTAAGGCTTATCCTGATCATCTTGAGGTGGAATCGTTTCAAGTTCGTGTATGTCCAAATGACAGATGTCCTTACAGAATTGGGACAGGCAGTGAGACAGGCAGGGAAGGAAGTTTTGATATTCAGTTTTGTTGTAAATGGTCATTGATTGATGATAAGATTGCCCAGAAATGTATATCAATCATAAAAGCTTTGTAGTTTCTCAATGTTTGAAAATCTGCTGGTTCGGTTGTACTGGTAGCATTTTTTTTCTTATTTATTTATTTGTATCTTTCTGAATTTAGGCCCTCTCAAAGTGGTGGGTTTTACGAGAATCTATGGTTTTTATCCTTACAAATAGTCTAATATACATCATTGTTTTGATCTTTACAACTCAAAAGCCCATCTGTAAAATTTGCAGCATTTGTGAAATTTTGATTGTAAGGTTGAATCCTTCTTAGAAAGTGCAAATGCCCTTTCCTTTTATCACCCCCGTGCGCCAGCAGCTTGAACAGGAGCATGAGCCCCTCAAGTCTTCCCGACAGATATGCCCTCCTAGCTTCAGCTCCTACTCTGCCGACTAACTCCATGATCACTATTGGATCCTCCCTCCGTCCTGAAATCGATGCTCCAACAGAAAAAATAAATAAAAAATGGTTAGTGTTGCTAAAACTAAGCATTTATTTCTGACTGCCCATCTATTTCAGGTAGGAAAAAGTATATTTCTAAGTCTTTTTGTAGAGCTCTAATATGCCTTCGGATTAAAATGTCCATTTTGGGTAAGACTTTGCCCGAGGCTGATGTGCGCTTGTGATTGATCAGTCGCATATTCCATCCAATGAGACTTGGGTGGAGTTGAAAAGATAACGGGACTTCTTACATCACATAGCTGGCTTCGCTCCATCCAAAACCATGGAGGCGGGGAACTTCTGTTTCTTGTATGGGCCTTGAAGCCCAGTAAATTTGACTCATTTCACGGACTAGCTTCATTGGACAGAGAGAGTATTACTGACATAATATGTTAGAAGACATTTGAATTGAGTCAACAAAAATCCGAAGTCTGATCTCTCCTACGAGCAAATGAGTTAAAAGAGGTGTTGCTGAAAAAAGTGAGTTAAAAAAGGACCAATTCCTAAATTTTGGGCTAGTAGCAGGGGGCGAGCTTTACATGTCATTTGGAATGTTATTTTGGATGTACTAATCATGGTGATTAATTGGGTCCAGTTGCGAAATCACAGTTTCGATGTGATTCGTGATTCCTTGCGGCTGGCAAGGACGGAGTTGTTGGGATCAAGGAATTCCGTATCGGATATCAGTAAAATATCGGTTGGCCTAAGAGACAAAATATCAGAGATATATAAGAGATATTTGTAAAAAATATCGGTGTTCGAAAATTAGTTTTTACCATATATTTTCACAATCTAACGTCTAAAATGAGTTATACTAATTTAGACAAAGCATAGATTTCAAAATATGTATAAAAATGCATATTAGGATGGGAAACGAACGGGAAAGTTCCTTTTTTAAAAAAAAAATTTCATCTTTTTTTAAAACGATTTTTAAATGGCGAAATATCGCCGATATATCGGCGATATTATAAAAAAATTTAAAATCAATATTATGCAGTATCGTTTTTTCAGGTGGGAAACAAACATGAAAGTTTTTTTTTTCGAAAAAAAATTCAAAAAATACCGAGACCGATATATCGGCGATATATATTTGGAAATTTTCAAAAATCTGATACCGCGTAGTATCAGTGTATCAGCTGGGCTCCGATACCAATATATCGGCGAGCTGACATTCTATGGGTGGAAGGTCACTCCAAAAAGGCTCAAAACAATAGGAAATGCAGGTTCCTTTTGTCAAGTTAGCAAGTTATCATGAACTTATGCAATTTTTGTGATTGGGAAAGGCCGACGGTCACTCTTTGATCATTCTCAAAAGAATACACAATGAAAAGAACAATAAATTAACACCAATTTCACACGAACTTTCTCTTGTATGATTTTTTTTTCTTAGTGTTCTCTTTCATGAATTTAAAATAGATATAATACTTCAAGCGAAAAGGCAGTTGCTAGCACCGCTGTGGTATAAGACCTGTGCCAACGGCCGGACTATTGTGAACGCCATACCAGGCACATCAAAACTACGTCAGCGGGCCGACGTCTGCAGCAGCCATCATGATAATTGATTAGTATTGCGAATCTTATTGTAATCAGGCCCGTTTAGGCTAATTGTTAGATAACGGGCTGATTGAGAATAATTAGGCCAATTAGTGGCCCATCAGTTTGGCCAGATGGCGCGCGCCCTAGGCAGACGCGCCATCTCTTCTCTTTATATGTTGGACGTCTTCCTCAGTTGGGGGATATGCAATAGAAACCATTTCAGTTATTACTTTTCTTCTTCCTTCTTTTCACTTTTGTCGTTGAGATACCCTGTGACCATTGCCGGTCACAACATTGGTATCAGAGCGGTGCTGATCTGAGAGCAATCATGCTTCCTCGAAAACAACCACTGGGCATGCCAGAAATCCGGGAGGTTGGGATACAGAATGCAATGGAATCGAAATAAGATTCCAGCAGAAGTAGAAAAAATAAGCTTTTATGTTTGGATAACATTTTTTTGGAATCAGAATTTGTGTGAACAAGCCGAATCCTCCCAAGGAGATCTAGGATTCAGGCGGAATTGGGTTTGAATCCTTCTTCTAGCAGAATTTTTATTTCTATTAAATCTTAGCATCAAAACACGAAAACAATCGGAATGGTTAGATTCGCGGTGAATCGAGCTCGAATCTGATGTGGATTCAGTATCCAAACAACCCCAAAATCAAAATTAGATTGAAATAGAATAAATTCCTGCAGAACTTTAAAAAACAAGACATTACATTTAGATAGCAATAATTTGGAATCTAGAGTTGAATAAATTAGTTGAATCTCCTCATGAGAAGAATTGGTGATTCAGACGGAATAGGGTCTAAATCTTCCTTTCACAAAATTTTTAATTCTCTTGAATCTATGCATCCAAACAAAGAGACAGACTGGATAGATTTTCATTGAATCCTTCCTTAACTTACTATCGATTACGTATCCAAACAACCCCATAGCTGCGAGCGATCCCCCCTGTATGCAAGTGCCATATCAGTTTTTTTATATGATCATTTTTTATTTTCAATGAAAAAAGGTAATCTTATGTATAGTGATCGTTTAAATATAAAACCGTTGCAAGTGCACAAGGCAATTGTACTACGGAGAGTATAAATAGTGTTGTTGAACCTCAGGGACGGATTAATATTTTACCAAATTCAAGAGAAAACAGCAGTGTTGATTCTAGACTAAGAAAGCAAAGAACTTTAACTAAACTAAGTGAGAATTAATCAATATGGAGAAGACCAAGGCTTCGAATCCACCACAATAAACAAGTGCATCGTTTCTCTCTCTCTCTTTTGAATAAAGTTTTCCAATTGGCTAGCATATTCCTCTCGGACATATACTTGTCAACTCAAAATATAGTGCTCTCCTCTCAGACGTAACATATAAAACGATTAAAACATGGAATTGTGATCTATCTCTCTCGAGTATAAACCAATGAAACTTTATTGATATATAACACGCCTCAGTCTACTTACGTTCCTCTCAGATAAGCAAGTATTCTTCGGATTGAAACTCACAAGAATTTACTCTTGTCTCTCTCAAGTACAAAGAACAAACCTTTAATGAATTAACAGCGATTATACAATAAAATCCATACACCAACTAGAGTAAAAACATAAGATGAGAGAAAATAAACTACACAACCAGATTATTGGGCTTCATCTACGCCTTGAAAAAGTGTTTAGCCTCGCATTGGAAGAGAAATCACCATCATGTTCTTCATCTTCTTCTCTCCTTTGCTCTAGCCTCCAATTTAGCTCTAGATTCTCCAAGGGTTTCAAGATTGCCCAATACGTTCTCCCATAAGGCCTATTTATAAGTTTGAAGAGAAACCACGAAGTCCCCATCCAAATCCGAGTCGAAATATGTTTTATTTCGATTTTCCACACACGGCGATTGATCGCTCCGTATTGCTAATCATTCGCCTACCGATCGTCACAATTCCTTCGTTATTTTCCTCTGATCGATCGCTTTGGCGATCGACGCTGTATGATACCAATCGATCGTAGTTACTGTCTTGTGCGGATAAAAAATTCCAGCAGATACGATCGATCGTTTTGGTGTCGATCGATAGTTTCCTTCAATACACTATTTTTATGTAGGAAAATTAAATTTTTATTAGATAGAGTAGGGATTCTGATTAATTTGAGGCTATATTTCTAATAATCGAGTTTTTTCCATATTACCTGGTACCAACTTTTGTTTTCCCATATTACATGGTGTTTCTGGCGAAATCCCATATGGCCAGGAATCGGCACCTGAAGTACCGAAAATGCCCTTCTATTCTATTTTTCGTGCCATTTCTTTGTGAAGAAGCGTGTTGTAGAAGACACGAAAAACACAATAGTTCTGACCGGCGATTTCCACAGCGACTCCACCGACGAGTTCGAGCGGCGATTCCACCGGCGATTTTAAGCTGTCCCATATGGATTTCGACGCTCCTATTCACGTCCCCCTGCAGATTTCGACAATACCTTCACATATCTGCAATCGACAGGAGTGACGGAGAGTGGGCAAAGGCGGCGATTTGAAGCGGCCTCCTGCGGGGATTTCAGAGCGTCATCTTGCTGACTTTCCCCCGCGGCTCCCTGCGCTTACATACAACCGGCAGAGTGACCGATTGCATTTGGGGCATTTTTTGGGTACGGTTTGCAGTGAGTAACATTGGGAAAGATTCCTAAAAGGAAAGACATAAAACTACTCCGCGGTAAGTTACAACAATCCGTAGTGATTTTTGTTTGAGACTACACGACTTTTGATTTTTATCTTCTAATATACAGTCGTGTCTTTGAAGAAATAACTTTATATTTAATCGTATACTCGACGACACGATTAAATATTTATTCGTGTTGTTGACGACACGACGTTTACATTTTCGTGTTTTCTCAACACGACTTTTCTATTGACCACTCTACCTATCTCCTTGTAGATGGATACAAAAAGAGATGAGTCTATAGAGCAAATACCAAGGGAAGAGGAGGATCAGGATTTTATGTTTGTACCTCGAGAGCGAAAACAGAGGGACAGGAAGAGGAAGGCTCCGATGGACCCATCAGGCAAGAGAACATACTATGCGCGCCCGATTCTTCAGACGTTTTGTGAACCGGGGGCGCTAAAAAAGTGTGCGGCCCCCCTACGACGTCACCAAAGATGTTGTCAACTGATCAGGGAAGCTGGTTTCTCCGTCATTTTTTAAGGTGAGGAGGTGGTAGTTTCGCGGAACCTCCTGAACCATTTAGTCAGGTATTGGGATGAGTCGGCCAAGGTCTTCAATATCAAGTGAAGGTCGGTACATTTCATAGAGCAAGAAGTTGCTCTTATCACTGGATTGCCCGCAAAGGGTGAAACAGTTGAGGTCGTTCCCTCCTTGCCACGCCGACCGCAAGATGAATTCTTCAGAAAGTACTTTGCCATGAGGAGACCGGATATTTCACACATTGAGGAAATTATTGAGAAGGTTAGCATTGGCGAAATGAAGATGGGAGAGGAGGACATGGCGAGAATGATCATCTGCCTCGTCTTCTCCGCGGTGCTATTTGCACACAGCACTAGAGCGTTGTTGCCCTGTTTGTACCGTTACATAGAAGACCTCCCAAGATTATGCTCATACAATTGGGCGGGGGCTATCCATAAAGTGTTGGTTTCTGGTCAAACCCACACCAGCAGACAACTGGGTTTCAGATCTGAAGGAGGTGCGCGGGCCGATGGATACCTAAATGGGGCCTCATATGTCACTCAGGTATTACCATTATATATTTTTAGTGTCTTCAAAAGACTTCATATAAAGTCGTCTCTTCTGCAACACGACTTTATATATAGTCGTGTAATGAATACACGACTAAGTATATAATCGTGTTGCAGAAGACATGACTTTATATGTAGTCGTGTACTAAAATACACGACTGTTACTAATGTTTTCATCTTCCAACTATGCAGATTTTTTTTAGCACACGACAATGTTCCATGCTGTCATCGGCCCTCTCACTCCACGGGTGAAAAGGTGGCCAGGAAGTGGGGCCCTAATTACGGAGGTCAAGCAGGGTGCATAGAAGAAGCACTGTATGGTGGACTACTGGAAGGGCGTGTTTGATAATCTCCAAGTATGGGAAGAAGTTGTCGATGTAATCTTCCCCATATCAGAAGAGGCATGCCTACTTTCGTCTCCCTCTGTAGCCCCTCCGCGACGACAGAAGACGGAGAGGCATGAAATGAAGAGGACTCCCATACACGGTTCCCCCTCTTCCTCAAGGACAGCCGCTGAGTCAAATGCAATGGGCCGATTGGAGGGTTCGCTTGAGGGCATAATGTCATTAATTGACATCGCTCTGTCTTCCTATGACAAGATGGGAAGGAGTGTCGGATCTCTGCGAGAGGTTCTTCACTCCATCAAGGCATCTGCCGCCGCAGCATCACTGCTTTTAAAGGGGGAGGGAATTGAGGAGCCGAAGAAGGAGAAGATGAAGAAGTCGTCGGTGCATCACAAGGAGCGAAAGCAGAAAACCGATGAGGAGGAGATGAATAAAACTCTGGTGCATATGCGGACAAAGGACTTGGCACGCAAGTCAGCCAGTGACTCCTTCAAATGGGGTAAATGTAAGTTCTACACGACTATAGCATATTTCGTGTCACATTATACACGACTATTTTATTTTTCATGTCACAATCTACATGTCTATTTAAATTTTCGTGCTACTACTGACACGACTCTGTAAAATGTCAATTAGCTCCCATCAAGCGCACACAGGAGGAAGAGAAGATTGAATTAGCGACAAGGAGATCCTCTGCGAAGATGTTTCTGAAGAAGCTCCAACCAGACTTCGATGAACATATGGAGCGTGCTGAAGTGGAAAACTATGAAAAGTACAGACGGGACCTATTCCTCGAAGGTATGGTGGTAAGGAAGAGAAGGAGGGCCGTCTCGACTACAGAAATGCAGAGGATACGTGAAGATGAGCATATAAGGCGAATGGTAGAGGAGCAGGCAAGGAGGAATTTGGGGGAAGAAGGGAAAGCCGACTCCGATGAGACCATTTCCAATCAACAAACAACCTCTATCATTAATGAGGTTATCTCTTCCTTGCAGCAGTCGGAAATTGGGGCGGCAAAGGAGGAGGATTTGGCGATAGAGGAGGCGGAGAAGAAGGACGAGGAGGAGGTGAAGGAGGAGTATTTGGCGATAGAGGAGGGGGGGAAGAAGGACAAGGAGGAGGAGGAGACGGAGAAGGAGGTGACAGGCTTAACCTCATCCCAGCCTGTTGACATTGATGTCCTCTAAACCCCTCCAAAGGCTGGAATTGAACTCCCAGAAGACTACTCTCATTTGGACTTCTGCTTCGACAGATAGAATGACAATATATGGATGGATCGCCAATCCGAGGAAGGCTTATCCATTCCCCACGCTGTGCGATGAGGACTATGTATCCTTCCTGCAAACCACGGAAATAAACACTAATGTAAGTATACATTATGTTTTCGATTTTTCATCTTTTTATTTTTCGAAGACACGAATTTACGTAAAGTCGTGTATTCTATGACACGACTTCACTCATAGTCGTGTATTCGAAGACACGACTATTATTGAAGTCGTATATATATACACGACTATTATTGAAGTCGTGTCTTTCCTTATTTTTGACATTTCTGACTATGTTGTTGTTTTCTACAGGTTATAGATGAGTTTCTGAGTCTCTTGCGGCAGCGCAATGAGAGAAAACAGATGAAGTATCCCTTCTGTTTTTTTGGATGCCACGCATTCAAAGAGATATTTGACAACGTAAGTGTTCCCTGCATCAGTAGTGATAAGATGACATTCCCAGCATCATTTACTGACTCTTTTGCGGTTTTGCAGGAACACAAAGAAGGAGGCGATAATACGAAATTGATAAAAAAGCTTGCGATGATGCTGAATGGATTGAACAGGAACATGTTCTATGCATTTTTCCCAATCTGCACCAGCTCCCATTTCTGCCTCGTCTATGTAAACTTGCCGCGCTGTGTATGGCGCTTCTACAACCCGTTCTCCGGAAAATCCTCACTGTACCCACATCACAGGGTCGTAGCTGATAAATTCACGTAGTTTATGAACGTTGTGATGGCAAGCAAGCTAGGGTGGTTCGGTTGCATCAACTGGAAGATGACTCAGATTGCCAAAGCGCCCTGCCAACAAAACTCAATAGACTCTGGCATATTCGTCATGATGTACGTTGCGCACTTGGCGTCCAATGTCTACCCACCCGATTTTGATCAGGCCATAATTACACGTTTTTGGCACCCAGTCATTGCTGCATCTATGATTCGCGGGGAGATTGACAGTAAATTTGACGACGATTCAATTAAAGACAAAAAGCACCAAATCACACTTGCCGATTTTTTGAGGATGACGGATGAAGACTGAACTTCTTTTGTTCTTTTGCACATATATTCTTTTGTACCCGAGTTAATTTTTTGTACTAAGATTATTTGATGTATATACATTCCATAATGCATATACATTCTTTTCATCTACGCGAAGAAAAGATAGTAACTACTTATTCGCACTTTATGACACGACTATATCGCAGACAATAGTGCTTATAGCGTTATAGTCGTATCGTCGACGACACGACTATAACAAAGTCTTGTTTTTTGTATTTTTCGTATCTTCAACAACACGACTCTAACGCTATAAGCATTACTGTGTTCGCGTAATCGTGTCTTATAGAACACGACTATAATGGAGATACACGACTGATACATGAAATATATTTTTTTATGTAACACCCGAAAATTCTGTAAGTTTACCAAAACTGCTATTTTAGGAAATTGTTCTAAAATAGGAAAGTTTTGCTGCCTGTTTTGAAACCTTATAATATGGTGTGTTGAATTGGTTTTGTGATGCTTTTAGAAGAGTGGAATTGATAAACCAGATTAGGTTGTGCACCAGGGCGCGAGGACTAGCCCTGGCGCTGGGCTCAACCTGGCGCTGAGGCTGGCCTGACGCCAGGGGCTGTATGCACCTGACGCCAGGAGTGGAGGCCAGGCGCCAGGGTATGAGATCAGTGTGTAGAGACTTATTTGAGTATTTTGAGTTATTAATTTGAATTAGTGATGTGGTACAAGAGTTGTGCAGTGCTTTACGGCACACTTCATTCACTGGACATCGGAGCTGTCCATCAGTGTACCACGCACCAGGCGCAGGAACACCTGAGGGCAAGAGCCATGTGGACACAGCGCCCTGGGCACTGTGCACGTGGTTGGCATGTGAATATTTGGTTAGGGGAGAGAGAATCAAGGAGAAGAGGGAATTTCAAATTCTTTCCAAATCCGGTTTTAAAAGGAATAAATATCTAGTCTAAAATCCGGTTTTAATGTAAATAGATTTGATATCCTTTTTAATTGGAAATTAAGGAATCTAGAAGAGGAGGTTTTGGACGTGTTTAGTGGGATATTGTTGATTACGTGACCTACAATTTTGGGCATGAATCAAGGACTAAACCAAAGAGATTGGGAATTTTGAATTTAATCCCAAAACTGATTTGATTTTAGAGGGAAATTGAGATTCCTTAAATTTGGGCATTTAGAAACTAAAGGGGAAGATTGTGGACGTGAATAGTGGCTATGGGATGAGGTTGTGCCATATGGCTTGAGTGAGATCATGGTTGGAGTAAAATTAGGGAGGTTACACCCATAATTGGTAACCGATCCCATTAGTAAATTCTCTACCAACTTAGAGGTTGTAACCGACCTAGATTCTAGGGATTTGATTTGGAGTGATAAGGCAAGCATGTTGGAGCTTATTCATGCCATTTGAAGGGATGGATATCAGCCTTTAGATGTGATTTGATCTAAGGTGAGAAATTAGCCTAATTGAGAAAGTTGCCTAAGTGGAGAAATTAGGGTTTTAAACCATCCTAATTGAAGGGAAACCCTAACTGAAGATGAGAAATTATGGGAGGCCACATCCTTGACATGGATTGTGGGATGATATGGAGTGAATCCCGGACGTACATGGAATTCAATCAAGGGTGGAGATTTAACCTAAGGGACTAGGTTTTTACTATTTAAACACCCTAATTTAGTGGTCGGGAACCCTTTTAGAATACCTTGGGAGTCGTGCCAGCCTTGGAGCAAGGTGGTCAGCAACCCTATTGCACATCCAAAGAGCTTTTCCATTGTTTTGAGCGCTCATTTGTGGAGATACGCGAAGGAAAGGGGTGATACAGGTGGAACCGGGTAACACGCATTTAATCGCGATTTTCGTCAAAGAGATAGGATGTGTTTTCCCTAATCCTCTCATATTTTTCTGAGATGAATCTATTTGAGTTATGAGTATTGAATTCTCTGATATTGTGAATCCCATGATGTCGTGGTATGAGTATTAAAAATCAAATTTTTATATGCATGATGAGTACACGTATGAATTATACTATTCCTTGAAATCTAGATCGTTGTGCAATGGCCTAGGTACGTAATTTCATTTTTATTCCAGTATTCCACTTATCGATTATGTACTCAAATGGCTGCTGATATTTTCTGTCCAGTCATTGTTGTCTTGATGTTTGATATTATCGATTGATATTGAGTTATCGGTTGTCAATTAGGGTGTGTACATGATATATGTCGATGGAGTATACTTATAATCACTGATTCATAGAAGATCAAACTCATATTGTTACTGGTTGGTGAAAAGATCATGTCTTTTTGAAGTCGACAGCATCCTATTACGTTTTCGTGTCCCATATTAGTAGTCTTAATTGGGGTTTATGGAAATTAATCATAATTGGTTATAATATCAACTGTCGGGTGGCTATTTGTTCTAAAGTCAGAAACTTTACCTACTGATATGATTATAAAAGTATCATTAGAGGACGGGGTAATAGTTATTATATCATGGATAAGCGAGTATTAGATATAAGTATCATATTATGAAGGTTAATCGAGGTTAATTAGCCTCGGCCAGTATTTTTCCTGCACAGACAGACTGCAGTATTAAATGTGTAACTAATTATATAAAATTCGGAAAAATGTGTTTTCTATTGGGTTGGATTTTAGACTCTTGGGGGAATCTACAGTAAAATTTTCATGGCTAGATTCGAACTGTAAAAATTATAGTAAGACATGTAAGTGTGCTGTTATGCAGAAAATAGGGCAGTGAACCGGGGTATACCTAATATTATTTAGTATCTTATGACTATATAAAGTTATGGATAAATTACTACCTAAATAAAAATAAGAAGGACATGGGTGGTAATTGGGGCAGAGAGTGAAACCTTCTGGAATTGCGTAGTGGAGTGGAGTCAAGT
Source organism: Houttuynia cordata (assembly GCA_039654745.1). NCBI lineage: Eukaryota > Viridiplantae > Streptophyta > Magnoliopsida > Piperales > Saururaceae > Houttuynia > Houttuynia cordata. The sequence continues at coordinate 25,880,831 of CM077502.1, forward strand.
CATATTGAGTCGAGTTTCGGTGTTAATTTGCCTTACCAATTGAAGCGTTTCAAGAAATTTGGTTAGGATTGTACTCTCAAATCCTAATCATCCTGACCATTCAAGTCATCTGAGTTTAGCGTTAGATCTAGAAATTCTTATCTATGGCCTTGCACAGCGAAAATTATCAGATCAGTAAAGTTACTATTATGCCCTTATAGTTGGGTCAAGCGTGGAAGATGAGTTGTTTCAGTTACTCCTTAATGAGTTAGATTCTGATGAAGAGTATTGATTCTTTTTATTGAATTGTTAACTCCTTGGGATATTGAAATCTCAATGGTGTTCTATGGGAGTCCATTCTTGAATATTGAGAATTTTCCATTGATTTTAATACAGCCCCTGTTGCTGTCAGATTATTTTAAGTTCTCTGTAAACTGCTTATTCCACAAGAGTGATTGATGAAAACTCTTCGAGTGGAAATCATAGTATGCTCACGAGCCATTGCTAGATCCTCTGTGGTCTCAGATTATATTATGAACCTCTGTAGTTCAGCCGATGACGGCAACGCGTGCGCTTTAGACTGTATGATATTACCGAAGGTCTGCAGTCTCCGCCCATTGTGCCCGCAAGCACCGATGGGGCCAGCATCCCTAGATGCATGGCCGGGTTCCTCTGTAGAACCTCTAGGATGTTATGGCATAGATGTCCATAGGGGAAGTGGACTGACCTGAGAGCAGAAATTGACAACTCCTACACTCTGTTGTTTGGAGTCTATTTTAATTGTGATCTATATCCGTTCAAATGAGATGTTCAGAGTCTGGTTGCCTATTTCTTAGCGTGAGTTGCTAATATTCTGGTGCATTGATTATTGCATCTATTGTTCCAAATTTAATTAATGATATTCTATATTTCGCATCCTTTGGAGTCTTTTGCTTCTATATTTTTTTCAGTGGGGTTTTGGCATCCTACTGAGTATTTCATTCGAAATACTCATGCATCTCTCGATGCAGGTATCAATGTGGAAAGAAATTAACAGGTATGTGATGTGGAGCTCGATGGCAGAAGTCCCTGGAGTAGATCTGTTTCATGATTTTCAATTTTATGTTTGTGAATCTAATCAGCCTGCGTGCTGAGTTATTTTGATGATTGCGGATGGTTAAGACTGATTATTGTAATAATGTAGTTAACTTGAAGTTTGTTATTGTTTAAAATTTTTGTAAAATGGATATTGTTTAAGCATTCTGGAATGAGAGCGTTATGTGATCGAGTATTCGGTCGCATCCCAGGTTTCAACCTCATGACCTTAAATGAGATGGTGCTTTGGCGCATTATTCGAGGTTTTGAAATTCGGGGCGTGACATTTCATTTATAATATTTTTTCCTGTGCAGGCAAACATTTCGGTACAAATATTCTTTCTTCTACCAACATTTCAATACGATCTACGTGAAGAATGGTGGGGGCTTAGGAAAGCCGGAGCGATGTATATGCGAAGTCTCGTTTCTAGTAAGTTTGCCTTGTTGCGGAAGTCTCAGTAGGATTCCAACATTTCAATATTTTCTTTCGGAACCGTTGGGTTAGTGCACCTTTTACAGTTGTGACCAACTTGCCGACAATTCTCACATTTTGAACTCGACCTTGCAGGTGGCTCGAACTGTGACTCAATTCTCTTTGTGTTTCTCTTGCCCTTCATTAGAGCTTCAAGCATGGGCGGTTCGTATTTAAATAAAACTCCGTAATTCCCCCACTGACTTCTGTCTAAAGTAGGAAACACTACTTCTTCGTACGTGGTGCAGTACAAACTTGCATAGTACCACTTCTCACAATATTCTATCGGTTCCAAACTCCTCTCATCAATACATGCCATGGCGTGCTTGCATGGAAGTCCCATGCTCTGGCATGGAAAATCGTCTCGCCGATATATCGGCGATATATCAGTATCGGCCCTAAACCGATACATCGATACCAATCCGTATCATTTTTCCGAAAAATTCCAAATATCGCCGATATATCTGTCGATATATCGCCGTATCATTTTTTGAATTAATTTTTTTTTTTAAAAAAAAAATTTCAATTTTTTTTTTTGAAAAAAAAACCTTTCATGTTTGTTTTCTATCCTAATATGCATATTTTGAAATTTATTCTTTGTTTAAATTAGTATAACTCATTTTAGAAGCTAGATTGTGAAAATATACGGTAAAAACTAGTTTTTGACTACCGATATTTTTTTACACAATATCTCCGATATATCTCCGATATTTTGTCTCTTTGGCCGACCGATATTTTACCGATATCCGATATGACATTCCATGCGCTCTGGAAGAAGCCACATGTGCAGGTTCTCTTCGTAAGGTCAACAACATCCTGATGAGTAAACATCAACAACATCAGTGCCTTCGAAGAATACTCGTGTCATCAAAGACACGACTGTATGACTACTCATGTCTTCACGACACATTATTTATTAGTCGTGTCTTCGACGACAAGACTATATGAATAGTTGTGTCTTCAAAGACACGAATTTATGCTTACCACATGGTATAAAGATGTCACTTCAAACTGTCGTAATGATAGCAGTTGCACTCGAACTGTTCCAACACTCTTATTCCTCATCTGGTTGATATGATTTTGTGCATACTTTGTTAACGGAGTCGGTAGCCCTTCTGCTTGATGTCAGAGTGACGTACCTTTTCCTCGGATATTCCACTTTAGCCCAATGTGTTTTATGAATCTTGTCAACATATTTCTAGGCCGCCTCATTGTGTTCCTTCATCTTCTCCATGGTTTCATCGAATTCTGGTCATATGCAAATGATTAAGCATATTACCGGCCATATGCCTTAGGCAAAACCCATGGTGACCGCTCTCAAAAGGCCCTTCTGTCTATCAGAGACAATAGTGTCCAGAGAGGCAGGAGGGTCCGTAAATAGAAAATATTTTAGTAAGGTGAGGAACCACGTCCTGTACAAGTGAGAGGCAAAGCATATTAAACAAATAAGGCTTCAGAAGAATAGAAGGTTGTGTATAAAAAATACGACTGTATGACTAGTCGTGTTTTTGAAGACATGAATTTATGCCTAGTCATGTCGTGGAAGACACGACTGTAAGAATAGTCGTGTTTCCTGTGTCTATACTTACCACGTTTGGATATTCTCTTTATCAACAATTGCATATGCAAGACACATTAATTGTTGATTGCCGTCAACTACTGTAGCAACCAATAAAACTCCAGGGTACTTCAACAGTGAGCAACGGTCTCAGTGTTCTTCGGAATGCTTTTGCGACCGGGGCCGAACATCCAAAACACACATCTGAAGTCGTAGCCGGCTAACTCAATTTCAATTTCAGGTATATCAGCTAATCTTTCTATCACCACATGTGTATCTGCGTTGGACCGCTCTAATTCCCTTCCGTAATTTGGCAAAATGTGATATGCGTCTTCAGGGTTGCCATCGATCAATCGGATCAATTCTTCTTTCGCCCTCCATGCCATTTTATAGTTGACTGTCATGCCCCAATGCTTCTCAATGTATTGTTGGATATTTGCGATTTTTATGAAGTTTGAATCCTTATGGAGGCCATGATACTTCCTTGTAATCCAGAGGTGAGAAGCCAATGGATGATCTTTCGAACTTACAGAAGTGTCACATGTATGCCTTCCTTCCCTCCTTGTCACGCTGACTCCGTCAAGTCTGTTTGAAGCCCGTATGTACCACTTGCACCCCATAACCTTGCACGTCGCAGCAAATGTGTCCTTGCTCTCATCCACCACTTTGAACATGAACTTCCTCTTGATTGCCAGATCAGTCAGAACCATCTTAAACTGCTTGACGCTTTCGAACTTAGCCCCGAAGGCAAGTTGTGCCTCGTAGTCTTCTGCTTGCAAACTTCTGGTCAACATCGTCTCCTCTTCATAATGTTTTGAAGGATCGGCTTGTGCAGAATATGTACCCCAATCCCAACCACCATCACCGTCAATATTGAGGTACTCATCGTCCTCCGACGGGACAGATTTCCCTTTACATATGTCTCCTACCGTGGGAACTATAGAAGTAGATGCTCCCGTGTGATCTGGCCGGGGTAACTCTGTAAGAGGCTCATCCCACTCATCTGCAGACCACGGTAATTCTTCTTCATCGAAGAATTCTTCTTCGTCTGCATCTTCATCTTCACCTTCACCTTCTTCCCCATCTTCCAATCTGTGTGAAAATAATTGTATGAATGGACTTGAGAACACGACTTTATATTTAGTCGTGTATTTGAGAACACGACTTTATTTTTAGTCGTCTATTCGTTGTCGTGTCTTTGACAACACGACTTGTGGACAGTTAGCGAATTTGAAATCCTACCTCGCAGCTTCAAATGAATAATCTTCATCTCTTCCTCCTTCAACTGCTGATGCGGGTGTCTTATTGGCCGGGCTGAACAGCCTCTCCTACGGTGTCTTACTGGCCGGCCTCACTTCTACCTTTGGTATCCTCTCCTCCTCCTTATTTGCACTAGAATTTATTTCCTTATTGCGAGTGGCAGTCTCCATGTTATTGCCAGTAGAAGTCCCCTCCACGTACAGATGGAGTAGGCCATTTGTGCCTTGCTTGCTCTTGTGAACGATAAATATTGACTCGAGGTCTTTATCATCTTCAAGGACGTATAGGGATTCAGAGTTAACATATATGACAAAGATAATGTACTAGATGCAGACTTCAGCAGTAATCTTTCTTCCACTTGCTGCAGCAGTTCCAAGTACTTTACTTGTGTATCTAGAGGCATGAGCTTCCGTTTCCCGCCCACGTACGCATCAGAATTTGTAAACACTCCATTGTAGTGTAAGCAAGCAGCTATCTTCTCCATTAGTACATGAAATTACAATACCGAAATAAGTAAAAAAATCGTAAATTATAACAGTCGTGTCGTCGAAGACACGATATTACCAACAAGCTAAAAACTTAGCAAGTTTTCAACTTTCTTCTATGGAACCAAATATCATTTAAAAAAATCGTCGTATTTGCACTTCACATACCATTTTTTGATATACGATGCCTCCATTGCACTTGTTTTTACATACCCGGTCATTCCCACTCGTTTTCCCGCTTTTTAGCGCGAATATTACCTTTCCCGATTTGGACGGCGCCGGCGCCGGTGATGATATGGGCGGAGATGCCGGACGGAACGCCTTCTTCTCCGACTGAATGCGAGCTTCTCCGGGTACCCGCTCCTCAGATTCCGGGTAATATGGAAAAACGCAGAGTGTATGTGCTTATACCTAAACTTAAGGGTATTTTGGGTACTTTTCGGGTAATATGGAAGAAAGCAAGTGATTCCGGGTAATATGAGAAACCCAAAGTTGGCGCCAGGTCATATGTAAAAACCTCCTAATAATCATAGCATCAAATTTCATTGTAAGGTATTTTCTGATTGCACATGGTCTCACATTAATACAACACATATTATTGCTAAAGAAAGTAAGTAATTGCGGAAGAAAACTTTGTCCATTTAAATGTTCATGTCCGTCACAGACATTGGCGGACGGATGCAGACACGGTATAATAAGTATTTTTGCGGACACGGACAATAAATAGAAGCATGACAGATGGATGCAGTCAACCTCTCATCCGCGTTCACGTCCAACCGTGAACACCCCCACTTACAGGCATCAGTGTGCATTGACACATAATAACAAGTTCCAGCAGATTTGAAGCATACTAGCATTGCAACACAAGCTAGTTGTTTCATTCCCATATTAACTGTAATACCCCAGTATTTTCGAAGCTTTAAATAATTGAAGAAGTGATTAAAATAATTAGAAAAGGAACAAGAATCAAAAAGTGAATTTTCTATTCTCTGCCGACCAAGTAATCAATAGTAGGCTAATTTGTGCCGATGGATTTGACATGGATTCCAGTTGAGTGTGTGATGCTGTAAAAGGCTTGAATCGAACCTAAGTTCATTATCTTGAGTTGAAACTTGAAAGGCCAGGGTTCCTCTGAGGGAGGTGTGGTCGTGGTAGATTGAGAGGGAGAACAAGCGGGGACTTTGGCAGAAAAGTTGTGATTCTACAAGATGGATTTGATACGAGAAGACCGTGGGAATCAAGTAGGATCTAATCCCATGCACATAGCTCAGAAGTTTGTGATGCTATGGTTTGGATGAATTGATGAAATTGGGAATCAAATTGGAAAGACTTCAGAGTTCAGAGATGTATGTGTGTGGAAATTGGATAAAGAAAGGTTCTTTGTGAATGGAAAGAGAAATTGAATATGGGCATGTGTAATATTGCTTCTATGGCATGGTTCGATGTTGTTTATGCTTTTGGGGCCGGGGGAGTTGTAGATCCAATTGAAAACGAATTAAACCTAACTGTCGGTTGAGTATCGATCACCTCATAGGTAACGACACTGTTTTTGCACTTTTTAATTCGAAACTAAGCTCTATAATATTTGAGGTGTCTGAGACATGGGACATGTGATAAAAACAAGAATTGTGGGATTGGGATAATGTTGGTGGTTAGTCATGGGTTGGTCTATGCACTGTGTACAGCTCATGGTGTGTAACACCTATGACAAAGGGGTGTAACACATGGCCACAGGAATGACCAGGTGTGAAGGGATGATTAGCAGCTGGCTGAGGAGGAGGGTAGATAAGGCCAGCTGCTCAGTTCGAAGGAGACTATTTAAGGAAATTGAACTGGTTGGAGCTGAGGCGATCACTGGCTATCTCGGGTGACGCTGCCGACGACGACAGCTCTGGCAACCTCCAACGACTGGTTTAAAAGAGAGGGAGGGGTGTACAGTAGGGAGGTGGCAGCAAGGAATTCCGTATTAGCTTTCGGTAAAATATCGGTCGACTTAAGAGACAAAATTTCGGAGATATATCGGAGATATTTGTAAAAAAATATCAGTAGTTGAAAACTAATTTTTACCATATATTTTCACAATTTAACTTCTAAAATAAGTTATATTAATTTAGACAAAGCATAGATTTCAAAATATGCATAAAAATGCATATTAGAATGGGCAACAATGGGAAAGTTGTTTTTTTCCTTTTTTTTAAAAAAAAAATTCCCAATTTTTTTAAAAACATTTTTTTTTAAATAGCGAAATTTTGGTCCAAAACTGAAATTTTGCTGATATTGTAAATTTTTTTAAAATGCGATATTTTGTGATTTCGATTTATCGGGTGAGGCCCGGGATCGATATATCGGCAAAATTTTACCGATATGGAATTTCTTGGGTGGCAGTCAGCGACCGCGAGTGACACCGACGACGACGGCGAGTGATCATTTAAAATTAAACTCTTGCAAGTGCATAAGGCGATTATGTACTACAACGAGTATTGAAGGGTTGTCGAACCTCAGGGACGGTTAAATAATTTACAAAATTCAAGAGAAAAATTACAGTTTTTTATTAATCTAAGGAAAATAGTGAACTTTAGCTAATCTAACTGAGATTTAATCAATATGGAGAAGACTAAGGCGTCGAATCCACCACAATAAACTAGTGTATCATCTCTCTCTTTTGAATAAAGATTTCTAATTGGCTAGCATATTCCTCTCAGACATATACTTGTCAATTCAAATTATAGGGCTCTCCTCACGGACGTAACACATAAATCAATTAAGTACATGGAACTATGATCTATCTCTCTCGAGTATAAACCAATGAAACTTTATTAGTATATAACACTTCAGATTACTCACGTTCCTCTCGGACACGCAAGTGCTCTTTCAGATTGAAATCCAATTAATTCACTCTTGTCTCTTTCGAGTACAAAGAACAAACTTCAATGAATTAACTTTCATTGCATAACAAAGGTTCATACACCAACTAGAATAAAAATAAGATGAGAGAAAAGAAACTATACAACTACTCTATTGGGCTTCATCTACGCCTTGGAAAAGTGTTTTAGCCTTGCATTGGAAGAGAATCCATCATCGTGTTCTTCATCTTCTTCATCTTCTTCTTCTTCTTCTCTCCTTTGCTCTAGCCTCCAAGGTCTCCAATTGGACTCAAAACTCTATTCTATAATGTTCAATATGTTCCCCCTTAAGGCATATATATAGGGGTGAAGGAAAACCCTCAAATCCCCTTCCAAATCCGAGTCAAAATAGGCCTTATTTCAATTTTGCGTATACGGCGATCAATCACTTTTCTGGCCGATCGATCACTTATCGATCGATCACTTCATTCCTTTGTTATTTTTGGCGTCGCGCTGATCTATCAGTTGCCGATCGATCGCTTTTCATCAATGCGTAAACTTCAGTAGATACGATCGATTGCGAAGTGGTCCGATCGATCGGTTACTATTCATTTTGCAGCATAATTTTCTGATGGTCATAACTTTTCGCTCCGAACTCCGAATTGTGCGCGGTTGGTGGCGTTGGAAAGCTGACTTTTTGAACTTTAAATGAAATTTGAACCAGTCAAATTAGAGATATACACATGAAGTTATGAAGATTTAACCATTGAAGTCACTTTTCACTACATTTCTGCATCTTACTCTCATTTTCCTACCAAAACCAAAAACTATATTAATGTATCGCTAAATCTAATCAAAATACTAACATAAATATAAGTTTAGGAGATAATAGAATGCATATTTCAAGTGTAGATCAGTGAGCACGACGATAGAGGTGGCAAAGGCGGGGACCATAAATGTGTCGCCTTTGCCGTTGAGCAGAGGACACAGTGGTCGCTGGGAGAGGGAAATGCTGTCGACAGGTCTCCTTTGGCCAGGAGTGGCAGACGCGACAGTGGGAGTGGCCGAAAGGTACCGACTTTGTCACTGCCGATGACTTTTCCGTTTAGTCCGACCTCAGGGGAAGAAAGGAGGGGAGATGAGGCGCGGGTGGCCGCCACCGGTCAGTCACGGCAACGGTGACGGCGGTGGGCAGGCGGAGCCTGCTTCTGCCATAACCAATCGTCTCATTGAGGGAGACGACTGGTCTGATTCAGGCACACGCCTGACCGGACCGGTGCGATACCAGGTCGAACTGGTTTAATAAATAGGTCTGGTTCAGTGACCGGTTCACTCTCAGACCAAACCCAGTCCACTCCCAGACCGAACCTCGGTTCAGTAAATAAACCCGGTTCACAAGCCAGTTTGAATTTTGAACTGCCAGTAGACATTCACCGACAGTTAAAACTACCTATAACTGACAGTTGAAGCCGATTGACTGTGTATTTCAGTGCAGTATAGTACATACAGAGCTAGTATGGTACAGAAGCTCATTTTATTGATTTTGGGCTATTTGATAAATATTTTCAAGCCCTAATTGGCGTATTATATTTACGTGTTTGATGTTAATGTATTAAGGGGATTTGTCCCTCATTTTATGCTGATTGATAGCTGAGGACTTAATGATAAGGAAAACCCCACTAATAAACCTAGATGGTTTAGAGACTTAATCATTTTATGAAAGATAATAAAATGATGACTTGAGGGCTAGGCTTGAGGGTTGGGAAGAACCTAATCAAGATAAAGACTAAAATACCCTTGGGATTGGGAGTCAGTGTATGAGTGACTTCCTATCAAACGACCGAATGGCTAGTTGATAGCAACTTTGTTGATAGAAAATCCACAAGTGGTGGATGTTTCTATGTTGGAAACTGTCTAGTTGCCTGGCATAGCAAGAAGCAAGCTTCTATTTCTCTATCTACTGCAGAAGCCGAGTACATTGCCGCTGGTAGCTGTTGCGCTCAATTATTATGGATGAAGCAAATGCTTCAGGATTATGGAATCCAACAAGGGACCATGAGCGTATACTGTGACAACACTAGTGCTATAAATATTTCTAAAAATCCGGTTCAACATTCACGCACTAAGCACATTGATATTAGGCATCATTTCATCCATGAATTAGTTGAGGATAATATAGTTGCACTAGAATATGTTTCTACTAATAATCAACTAGCAGATATTATGACTAAACCACTGGACTCCTTGAGATTTACTAATCTTCGAAAGTTCATTGGAATTTGTGCTAGTTAGATTAGTTTCGTATTTCTTTTCCTTTTTTTTTGTTTTTTTTTGTTGTTTTTGCTCGTGTTGTATTTAAAAAAAAAATGTCTTGGTTTTTGGAGAGTCACTATCAAATTTTATTGGGTACTAAAACCAAAAGTGACACTCACAACTTGAGGGGTATAATGACAACGAGTAGGGTTCACCCTAACTATCCATGAGTTCATAGGTTTGCTCTCAAATGAAAATCACCTTTATTTTGGTTTGGGAATCATTAGAGTTATTAATCTCTTAGGATTGTAACTAAGACATTCATTGGTTGTTTTCCCATTTTGTTAATGATGTATGTTTTGATCCTATGTGCCTATGCTTTCATGCTCTATCTATGTACTTCTCATTGTTATGCTTTAATGCCATTTCTCTATTAAGCACTTTGAACTTAATGTACTCTTTTTATTGTGCTTTAATGCTAAACCTCCCTTTGTTACATTTTTAATATATGACTCTCGCTTGTTATCTACAATTCTTATCTAACCTTGCCAATTTGATTAACAAAAAGAGGGAGTGAGAAATTCCCACCTAGTGTACTAGAATGTGTTTGTCTTACAGGGTAAAACTTGACATGCCCATCGAAAGAGGAATTGCTTCATTAGAGGGGAATGCAACTTAGGGGGAGTTGCTAATTAAGCCTCTAATTTACATAAGCATTTTTGTCATTCAAATTGACAAGGGGGAGCTTGTTAGGACAAAATTTGGGAGTGTGATTTTGTCTCTTAATGTATGTCAATTTAATGTACAAAAATATATGGGGTATGTGAGAGGGAAAATGGGGTATATGTACAAATTGGGGTACATATACAAATTGGGCTATATGAAGAGGTTGAGAGGAGACAATCTCAAGAAGAAGCCAACACAAGTAGATCTTGAAGAGAAAGCTATCATGTTGAGCAAGACACTCCAAGGTGAAGCTAAAGGAAAATGAAGATCACAAAAGTCCAAGACAATGTGGGAGCACACCACAAAGCCCATGGCCAAGACACCACTTAAAAGCAACCTATTGAAGGCCCATCATGAAGACATACAAGAGGAGTGCATATTTTCTAGAGGATCAACTCACAACCATTAGATCATCCATAGTTGTCCTCTAGGCCCATAGCTTTTGGATCAAATTTGTTAGGTTCAATATATTCCAAGAAAAACCCACTAACCAAAGTGATCCAAAGCTTCTTTCAAAACCCACCTAAGGTCCTTAGGAAAAGACATTTAGAAAAAGCCCATTTGTGAAATGGGTTCTTGGGCTAAAGGAACCACCTATTAATAGGACTCAACTCACATAAGAGAACCACTAATGGGTGGGTGGATATAAGGTGGATCCACCCATGGGTGGGTGGATATGAGGTGGATCCACCCAAGGATGGGTTGATACACACCTCCCTCTCCATCTATAAATACCCACCTCTTTGAAAGAAATGGGAAGCCATCTCCCCAAAGCCTCTTGGCCTTATTCTTTGCATATCATCTAGATCCTTGAGGGTTCTTGATTATTCTTCCTCTCCTTTCTTTGAAAGGGGTTTAAGATCTTGTTATGAGATCTTAGGAAGAGATTCAAGTCCTCTAGAGCCTTGATGCTCTTGATTATTCTTCCTCTCCTTTCTTTGAAAGGGGTTTAAGATCTTGCTATAAGATCTTAGGAAGAGATTCAAGTCATCTTGGATCATGGTTTCTTGGAGCATATAGAATCATCCTTTAAAAACCAAAGCCCCCACTTGACCTTTGAACCAAATACTTCCGAATTCTCTCAAAGGTCTTGAATACTTTGATCTACTCTCCGGTCCCTCATTAATGATTAGATGGGTTCATACCATTGACCCTTGAGAGTAGTTCAAAGTATCTTTGGCCATGGTTTTCACTTAATCTCATAGGAAAATTCTTAGAGAAACCAATCCCTTGTCCAAAAAGCCTCTACAATTTCGGAGCATCATTAGTTGAATCCAAGGATGGACAATGGACGGCCATAAGCTCAAAACTAGGTTGAGCAAAACGGGTAGGATATCTCACATCCTCCCTTCAAGGGTATGTACTCTAGTCACTCCTACTTCCTAGAGTAAGTACTCTTAAATATCTTCTTTACATGTGTTAGATTGTGGTATAGACCATAGGGTCAAACCACTCTTTTGAGAGAGAGTTGGGTCGATGTGACCCATAGTGAGTGTGGATTCACTCTTGTATGGTTCCCGGTGATCCAAGCAAAACCGGTGAGTGTATGATGTTGTGGGTGAGTTAAAAACCCTCACTTAGTGAATGTCGGAGGTTCCTTAGATTAGGTGCTCCGAGAGTGGATGTACCCGTTGAAGCGAGTTGCTTGGCGGCGAACCACTATAAATCTTGTGTGATTGCTCGTCTTGCATAATGTTACACACACACACTCCACACCTCTTAAGTCTCTCTCACTCATGCGCTTCCAATTACTTGTTAATAAGATAATGTTGCATTGAATGATTATTTAAATTAACATTATCTCTTATTAAAATAGAGTGAGAGTTTTTAAGTGGTTGTCCTAATCACCCCCCCTCTAGGACCTAAAGAGCACTTTCAAGTGGTATCAGAGCATGGTCACTCTTACTTAGGTGATAGCATCTTGAGTGTGATCCAAGTGCTCTTAATGGCTAGATTTGAGAGTTCATCTACTACCAAACCTCCTCCATTTGATGGTAGTAACTATGCATATTGGAAAAATCGCATGAAGACCTTTTTGAAGGCTCATGATGAATTGGCATGGTATTGTGTAGAAAATGGTTGGAAACCACCCACTGAAACCATAGAAACAAATGGGGTTACTACTGAGCGTCCCTTAAACATACTTAGGTGGTCTGAGATAGATAAAAAATTGAGTATGGGAAATAACAAAGCCCTTAGTGCCATTACTTGTGCTGTATCCCCTGATGAGTATAAACGTATATGTTTGTGTGAGAGTGCAAAGGAAGCTTGGGATATTTTAGAAGTGTCGCATGAAGGAACTAGTTTAGTTAAGAAATCTAAACTCCAACTCCTTGTAACTAGGTTTGAAAATATCAAAATGGGAGAAGATGAAACATTCATGGAATTCTATTCTAAACTTAATGATATTGTAAATTCCATGTGGGGACTTGGTAAGAGACTACCTGAACCTGACATTGTAGACAAAATCCTTAGGTCTCTCCCTATTAGATTTTCTCCTAAAGTGACAGCAATTGGGGAATGTAGAAATACTGACCTAATGAAAGTAGAAGATTTAGTTGGCTCTTTACAAACTTATGAAATGCAACTTCCCACACAGATTAAAAAATCTGTAGCTTTGAAATCTACTAGCAAACAAAGTCAAGAGTCAGATAATGAGGTAGATGAAGAAATTGCTTTCCTTGCTAAAAAGTTTGCTAAACATTTTAATGGAAGATTTAGAGGGAAAAGTGTTTCTAAAACTAAACCTATAGACAACTTAAAAAGAAAAAGTAAATCAACCCCAAGAAACATTGAATGTTATAATTGTCATGGGATTGGCCATTTTGCTACTGAGTGCCCGTCAAAGCAAAAATTTAAGAAAAAGGAAATAGCAGCTAAAGCTTCATGGGATGAATCCTCAGAAACTGAGGAGGACTTAGAAGATTCATCTGACCAAGATGAGGTAGAATCTCTAAAAGTCTTTATGACTTCCTCATCAATCACTAATGACTTATCTAAGGTGGAAATGCCAAATGAAGAATCATCTCAAAGTGATTCAGATTCTCTTACTTCTGACAACGATAATAATGACCTTCAAAGTTCTTATAATTCTTTATTCAAAGAAAGCACTAGAATGACTGAGAAGATCACTATGCTAAAAAGGGAAAATCTTAGGCTTAAAAAGGAACTTGATTTTGCTATGAATGATATGCAAACACAGGAAATTGTTAAGTTGAAAAATGAATTGAAAATTAGAGAGCAGATACATAAAGAAAAATTAGAAGAATTAAAAGTAGTTATCTCTGAAAACTCAACTCTAAAAGAAGAACTTAGCAAATCCAAGGATAGTCTAGTTGAGAAATTTTCTCAAAGTAGTCAAACTCTTCAACATATGCTAAGGCTAGAAAAAAGTCCTATGGATAAGAATGGGCTTGGTTACACTGGTATAAACAAGTCTAAAGGTGAAACTCAAACTATCTTTGTAAAAGAAAGTCTTAACAAGTCATCTATTGAAGAGGAACACCGAAGAATCAATCCTAGACCTATCATAAGGAAAGAAAAATCTATCTTTGGAGAATTGTCTCAAGATAAAAATGCACCAGTTGATAGGGGATATAATGCAAAGAAGATTTCTAGGAAAAATAATGATTACACCAAAAGTGAACTTCTAGAATTCATTAATTCCTCACATAATGTTGTTCCTACTAGACTTATTCCTGTGACTACTAGGATGGTTCAGCTTTTTGAAGAGATTGCTAAAATAACCCTAAAGCATAGGAATACTCAAACAGAGCTCAAGAGCAAGGAAAGTAAGAGTAAAACAACCACCTCAAATAGACCATCTTCTAGGTATAAAATAGGAAGAACATCTAACACCACTGTATGGAGACCTAAAACAAAGGAAAGGAGCCTAGTTGTTCACACAGCCCTCTTAGCAGAAAATTCCCCTAAATGGTACTTAGATAGTGGGTGCTCTAGGCACATGACTGGAGAAAAAGGAAACTTTTCTGAGCTAAAAGAATTTGATGGAGGATTGGTCACCTTTGGAGATGGTAGTACTGCAAAAATCATTGGCAAAGGAACTCTAAAAGTACCAAACATGCCTCACCTTAAGGATGTACTATGTGTTGAAGGGCTAAAACACAATCTCCTTAGTATTTCCCAAATTTGTGACCAAAATCACTATGTTAGCTTTGGGAGTCACAGTTGTAAGATCACCAACAAGAAAGGAGAAACCATTATGAGAGGTGTTAGAACTACTGACAATTGCTATATAGTTGAGGAAATATGTCAACCAAACTTTTCTCAATGCCACATATCGCAAACAAATGAAGCAGAACTATGGCACAAGCGTCTTGGTCATGTAAACTATAGAGACTTATCTCGACTAAGTAAGAAAGGGATTCTTAGGGGTCTACCTATCATTAGTTGTAAGGATAAGAAAGAGTGCGGTGAATGTCAGATAGGTAAACAAGTTAGAGCCTCACACAAAAAGGTAAATACTATCAATACCTCTAGACCTCTTGAACTTCTACATATGGATTTAGTTGGACCCATGAGAACAGAGAGTATAGGAGGGAAAAAGTATTTCCTTGTGGTAGTAGATGACTTTTCTAGATACACCTGGGTTGCCTTTCTTAGAGAAAAGTATGATACTTTTCTTGAATTTAAAGGGATTGTGAAGCAAATCCAAAATGAGAAAGGTCTGACCATTGTCAAGATTAGGAGTGATCATGGTGGAGAATTTGAAAATACTTCCTTTGATAAATTTTGTGATGAATTTTCTGCACCTAAAACTCCTCAGCAAAATGGTGTTGCTGAAAGAAAGAACCGTGTTCTGCAAGACATGGCCACAGTATTTTTAACTAGTAAGAATCTTCCAAAGAACTTGTGGGCCGAAGCAGTTAACACTGCCTGCTATATTATTAATCGAGTTTACATGCGAACAGGTAAGGATAAAACTGCCTATGAGCTATGGCACGATAAAAAACCTAGTGTTAAATATTTTAAGGTCTTTGGCAGTAGATGTTATATTTTAAAAGACCGAGAAAATCTAGGCAAGCTTGACTCAAAAAGTGATGAAGGAATATTCCTTGGATACTCCTTCAATAGTCGAGCTTATAGGGTATTAAATCTGACAACCAACACCATTCAAGAATCTATCAATGTGGTTGTTCATGATGCAAAAATTGAAGAAGGTTCTCAAGACCATCCTGAAGAAGATGAAGGAGCACTAGAAGAGGGTCCCACTACTGAGCTCATATCCTCTCCTCCTCCTTCAAACAATGACCTGAAAGAAGTAAAGGATCATCCTATAACTCAAGTCATTGGTGACCCTCGTGGCCCTATTCTAACTAGACAACAAGCTGAAATAATAAACAGTCATTTTTGTTTCACCTCTAACATAGAACCTAAGAATGTTGATGAAGCTTTCACAGATGAACATTGGATTAATGCCATGCAAGAAGAGCTAAATCAATTTGTTAGAAATGAGGTATGGTACCTAGTTCCTAGAACAAGTGATATAAATGTCATAGGAACTAAGTGGATTTTTAAGAACAAAAGTGATGAAAATGGGAAGATTGTTAGAAACAAGGCTAGATTAGTTGCCCAAGGATACACCCAAATTGAGGGGATAGACTTCGAGGAAACCATTGCTCCTGTAGCTAGGTTAGAGTCTATTAGGATCTTGATGGCCATTGCTTGTCATTTACAATTCAAATTATATCAAATGGATGTCAAAAGTGCTTTTTTAAACGGAGTACTTAATGAGGAAGTATATGTTGAACAACCAAAAGGATTCATTGATCCTAAACTTCCTCATCATGTATATAGGCTCAAAAAGGCACTCTATGGTCTAAAACAAGCACCACATGCATGGTATGAGAGATTGACCTCATTCTTACTCAATAATGATTTTTGTCGAGGAAGTGTTGATAAAACACTTTTTGTGCAAAAGACCAAAGATTCCATCTTGATTGCTCAAATATATGTAGATGATATTGTTTTTGGATCTACTAATGAGAAAAGAACTATTGAGTTTGCCAACCTTATGAAATCGGAGTTTGAAATGAGTATGGTAGGAGAACTTTCCTTCTTTTTAGGTTTTCAGGTCAAACAATTAAAAGAAGGAATTTTCGTGTCTCAAACCAAATATGCTAGGGAGCTAGTCAAGCGTTTTGGTCTTGACTCTGGTAGACATATAGCTACTCCTATGAGTACCACATTAAAACTGAGCAAGGATAGTGATGGAAAAAGTGCTGATTCTCATGTTTATAGGAGTATGATTGGCAGCCTACTTTATCTGACTGCTAGCAGACCTGACATATCATTTAGTGTAGGAGCATGCGCGAGATTTCAAGCTGATCCTAAAGAATCCCATTTAACTGCTGTTAAACGAATTATCAGGTATGTAGCAGAAACCTCAGATCTAGGGCTCTGGTATCCATATGACACTTGTACCGCTCTAGCTGGATACTCAGATGCAGATTGGGCAGGCAACTTAGTTGATAGAAAATCCACAAGTGGTGGATGTTTCTATGTTGGAAACTGTCTAGTTGCCTGGCATAGCAAGAAGCAAGCTTCTATTTCTCTATCTACTGCAGAAGCCGAGTACATTGCCGCTGGTAGCTGTTGCGCTCAATTATTATGGATGAAGCAAATGCTTCAGGATTATGGAATCCAACAAGGGACCATGAGCGTATACTGTGACAACACTAGTGCTATAAATATTTCTAAAAATCCGGTTCAACATTCACGCACTAAGCACATTGATATTAGGCATCATTTCATCCGTGAATTAGTTGAGGATAATATAGTTGCACTAGAATATGTTTCTACTAATAATCAACTAGCAGATATTATGACTAAACCACTGGACTCCCTGAGATTTACTAATCTTCGAAAGTTCATTGGAATTTGTGCTAGTTAGATTAGTTTCGTATTTCTTTTCCTTTTTTTTTGTTTTCTTTTGTTGTTTTTGCTCGTGTTGTATTTAAAAAAAAATGTCTTGGTTTTTGGAGAGTCACTATCAAATTTTATTGGGTACTAAAACCAAAAGTGATACTCACAACTTGAGGGGTATAATGACAACGAGTAGGGTTCACCCTAACTATCCATGAGTTCATAGGTTTGCTCTCAAATGAAAATCACCTTTATTTTGGTTTGGGAATCATTAGAGTTATTAATCTCTTAGGATTGTAACTAAGACATTCATTGGTTGTTTTCCCATTTTGTTAATGATGTATGTTTTGATCCTATGTGCCTATGCTTTCATGCTCTATCTATGTACTTCTCATTGTTATGCTTTAATGCCATTTCTCTATTAAGCACTTTGAACTTAATGTACTCTTTTTATTGTGCTTTAATGCTAAACCTCCCTTTGTTACATTTTTAATATATGACTCTCGCTTGTTATCTACAATTCTTATCTAACCTTGCCAATTTGATTTACAAAAAGAGGGAGTGAGAAATTCCCACCTAGTGTACTAGAATGTGTTTGTCTTACAGGGTAAAACTTGACATGCCCATCGAAAGAGGAATTGCTTCATTAGAGGGGAATGCAACTTAGGGGGAGTTGCTAATTAAGCCTCTAATTTACATAAGCATTTTTGTCATTCAAATTGACAAGGGGGAGCTTGTTAGGACAAAATTTGGGAGTGTGATTTTGTCTCTTAATGTATGTCAATTTAATGTACAAAAATATATGGGGTATGTGAGAGGGAAAATGGGGTATATGTACAAATTGGGGTACATATACAAATTGGGCTATATGAAGAGGTTGAGAGGAGACAATCTCAAGAAGAAGCCAACACAAGTAGATCTTGAAGAGAAAGCTATCATGTTGAGCAAGACACTCCAAGGTGAAGCTAAAGGAAAATGAAGATCACAAAAGTCCAAGACAATGTGGGAGCACACCACAAAGCCCATGGCCAAGACACCACTTAAAAGCAACCTATTGAAGGCCCATCATGAAGACATACAAGAGGAGTGCATATTTTCTAGAGGATCAACTCACAACCATTAGATCATCCATAGTTGTCCTCTAGGCCCATAGCTTTTGGATCAAATTTGTTAGGTTTAAAATATTCCAAGAAAAACCCACTAACCAAAGTGATCCAAAGCTTCTTTCAAAGCCCACCTAAGGTCCTTAGGAAAAGACATTTAGAAAAAGCCCATTTGTGAAATGGGTTCTTGGGCTAAAGGAACCACCCATTAATAGGACTCAACTCACATAAGAGAACCACTAATGGGTGGGTGGATATAAGGTGGATCCACCCATGGGTGGGTGGATATGAGGTGGATCCACCCAAGGATGGGTTGATACACACCTCCCTCTCCATCTATAAATACCCACCTCTTGGAAAGAAATGGGAAGCCATCTCCCCAAAGCCTCTTGGCCTTATTCTTTGCATATCATCTAGAGCCTTGAGGGTTCTTGATTATTCTTCCTCTCCTTTCTTTGAAAGGGGTTTAAGATCTTGTTATGAGATCTTAGGAAGAGATTCAAGTCCTCTAGAGCCTTGATGCTCTTGATTATTCTTCCTCTCCTTTCTTTGAAAGGGGTTTAAGATCTTGCTATAAGATCTTAGGAAGAGATTCAAGTCATCTTGGATCATGGTTTCTTGGAGCATATAGAATCATCCTTTAAAAACCAAAGCCCCCACTTGACCTTTGAACCAAATACTTCCGAATTCTCTCAAAGGTCTTGAATACTTTGATCTACTCTCCGGTCCCTCATTAATGATTAGATGGGTTCATACCATTGACCCTTGAGAGTAGTTCAAAGTATCTTTGGCCATGGTTTTCACTTAATCTCATAGGAAAATTCTTAGAGAAACCAATCCCTTGTCCAAAAAGCCTCTACAATTTCGGAGCATCATTAGTTGAATCCAAGGATGGACAATGGACGGCCATAAGCTCAAAACTAGGTTGAGCAAAACGGGTAGGATATCTCACATCCTCCCTTCAAGGGTATGTACTCTAGTCACTCCTACTTCCTAGAGTAAGTACTCTTAAATATCTTCTTTACATGTGTTAGATTGTGGTATAGACCATAGGGTCAAACCACTCTTTTGAGAGAGAGTTGGGTCGGTGTGACCCATAGTGAGTGTGGATTCACTCTTGTATGGTTCCCGGTGATCCAAGCAAAACCGGTGAGTGTATGATGTTGTGGGTGAGTTAAAAACCCTCACTTAGTGAATGTCGGAGGTTCCTTAGATTAGGTGCTCCGAGAGTGGATGTACCCGTTGAAGCGAGTTGCTTGGCGGCGAACCACTATAAATCTTGTGTGATTGCTTGTGATTGCTCGTCTTGCATAATGTTACACACACACACTCCACACCTCTTAAGTCTCTTTCACTCATGCGCTTCCAATTACTTGTTAATAAGATAATGTTGCATTGAATGATTATTTAAATTAACATTATCTCTTATTAAAATAGAGTGAGAGTTTTTAAGTGGTTGTCCTATTCACCCCCCCCCCCTCTAGGACCTAAAGAGCACTTTCAGATACCTGTTAAGGATCACAAGGTATTGATTGGGGTGGTGTTGCATCTTTCGACTGGTGGAAGCTCTGCCGTCTGTATCTTCTCTATAGATTTTAGAGATAGCATTCACATCTTCCCATTGGTGGAAGCTCTGTGTCATGGTCCTTGATGAGGACCAACTTCTAATGTTGTATCTTTTTATGGATTCTAGAGAGCATTTGCATGTTATTTTGGCCTATGTTTGCCTCTTCTCTATGGATTTTAGAGAGAGAGCTTACTTATTCTCTATGGATTTTAGAGAGAGCTTTTGCATCTTCCCATTGGTGGAAGCTCTGCACTCACCCTGAGCTATTTATGCCAGGTGGTTTATTGTGCACTTTGGAGATGCTAGCATCCTAGAAGGCTGCATTTCCTGACCCACATCGAGTCTAGGAGCTGATGTAGAGTCAGACCCTTCTGACGGTCATACCTTCTAAGGTAAGGAATGGGCGAGGCAGTCACCCTTGAGGGGTTCAGAGCGTGCCATGATTACCGGTATTAACCGGAGTAATAGTCACGATGTTTTCATGCTGTCTGTCATGTAGGAATGATATTCAGTGAGTCTGTCTATATGGGGCAAAGACAATTATTGAACATGAACCTGAGAAGCAATAAAAGACTTTGCTTGAAAAATTAATAAAAGAATCAAGTGAAACTCTGTAATAGGCTTCATAAGATGTTAATGCAACTATTGACTTGTTGATTTTGATGTGCTGATGATTGGGTTACGGTATCCCATTGAGTATTTTTATACTCAGCATCCTTATGTGATGTAGGTGCTGTTGTGGAAGATTGACTTCACGTGGCACTTGGGAGCTTGGTGGTGAGGACATTCAGATAGTTGTTTAGCATATCTCCTTCTCTTGGTTTATTCTAGACCTTGAGCGCCAACTATTTTCTAGTATATCCTGAGTTAGATCGCATAATTGCACTTAGAGGACTTGCGTTGGTTTAATCGACTTTGCATCTTATAATACTATATGTATATATGGTTTTGTATCCATATTTGTAAACCCCAATTATCACGGCCTAGATGCTTAGTCGACAATTTTAAACCAATGATTTATTGCATAGAGGAATAATCCTCTGATTTTCCGCTACTATGTTTTAAAAATAGTTTTAAAAATACGGGCCGTGACATGGTGAATTCATTGCAAGGTCTTGGGTTTGACCGTGGTTGGATTAAGCTCAGGACAGCTGGATGTTGTAATTTGACATTGGAGATTAGTTCGAAGGACTAGTTTCTAATGGATGGAAATAACACAGGAGTGTTATGTGCTCTTCTGTCAGTCAACCGAAGGCTAGCTTGCAATGTAATTAAATAGTGAAACCTTGGATTCTTCAATTTAATTGAAACATGTGTATCGTATACACCTTTTGAAGAATCCAAGGGTGATGTTAGTATAGGATACTTCAGCTATGATCAATGAAATGATCCATGGGTTCTTGGAGTTGTCTTAACTTACAAGGATTAAAGAAGGGATTCCTATTAGTTATAAAGGTTTGATTGCATCCAAGACTTGTAAAATGGACAAGGACGGTTCCTATTGAACAAAAGCGAATGTGAAACTGGACAATACCTAATTTACAATAGGTGTTGCCAAATTTAGATGTATGGTTGTCTCCCAGAGACACATAAGCTCTGAGAACCACAAGCTCTGAGAACCACAAGTTCAAATTATGGCCATATGAATGATCAATGTTATGAATCATGAGTAAAGCCTAAATGAGCATTTGAAATATGATCATAACATTAACTGTTGTGTTACTGTTGATACCTTGTAATGCATGTGGACATAGATTTTTCAATATTACCTGATCAATGAGCCTGAAATAACATATTACCTGATTTTTCCGGTCTCATGCCATATAACCTAATTTTGAGACCTGGTCTTCCCATTTTGCCCTCCCGCCTAACCCTAAACTCTTCACAATTTACCCGCCCTTTGCCACGCCCCATTTCACACAAGCTCCCCCCGCAGTGATCATACAGCGAGGAAGTTCCCTTTCGTCTGCAGATATCCCAAAATGTTAATACACAAAATTTTATTACATAACCATATCTATTGGGGAAGATGAATTTGCAAAGAGGGAGCATGTGGTGAAGTCGCTACTATTTAGCTTCATTTCTTCTTCTTTCTTCTTTTGAAATTGTTCATCCCTACTAGGTGGTGTCTCAAGATCCTTACACTATCATCATGAGAAGAAAAAAGCGGAAAAATAAATAAAAATGCAAAAAGAAGGGCAAAAACGGATCAGAAATGAGGGAGATATGATGAGATTGAATGTTGCCCAAAAATCATATCTTCGTAGACACGATAGACACTCTATCATGTCAAAGATGACACGATAGGGGAAAAATCTTGTCCACGAAGACACGATCGCATGATCCCTCAAATATATTGTGTATATAAATAGAATAGAAGAAATTTAAAAGTGCAAGAATTAAGCATGTATTAAAACACACGATAACCTACTATCATGTCCTCGAATACATGGTAACACTGTTATCATGTGTTTGGGAAGTGCTATCGTGTCATCGAGGACACGATATGAGAAAAATCGTGTCCTCGAATACACAATCACACAATCCTTCAAATGCATTGTGTTTATGAACAGAATAGAAGAAATTTAAGCATGCAATTTTAAATTTGTATTGTGTATTTTGAATTATAAATAACAAACAATATGCAAATTAAATACAAGAATTAAATGTGTATTAAGCACACGATATCACTGCTGTTGTGTCCTAGAATACACAATAGCATTGCTATCGTGTCTTGAATACACGATAGAATTATTATTGTGTCAACGATTACACGATAGTAGTGGTATCGTGACCTTGAATACACTATAGCACTACTATCGTGTCCTCGTATACACTGTAGCACTATTATTGTGTCCTCGAAGACATGATAACACTGTTATCATGTATTTGGGTAGTGCTATCGTGTCACCGAGGACACAATAAGAGAAAAATTGTGTTCTTGAAGACATGATCACACGATCCCTCAAATGTATTGTGTATATGGATAGAACAAAATAAATTTAAGCATGCAATTTTTAATTTGAATTATGTATTTTGAATTACAAGTAAGAGAGTATGCAAATTAAGCATGTATTTAAACACCTGCTAGCACAGTTATCGTGTCCTCAAATACATGATAGAACTGCTATCATGTCCTCTAATACATGCTACCATGCTATCATGTCCTTGAATACATGATAGCATTGCTATCGTGTGTTTGGGTAGTGCTATCGTGTCATCGCGGGCAGCGCAATCGTGTTATTACATAACCATATCTAGTGGGGAAGATGAATTTGCAAAGAGGAAGCTGTGGTGAAGCCGCTATTATTTTACTTTATTTCTTCTTCTTTCTTCTTTTGAAATTATTCATCCCCATAGGTGGTGTCTCAAGATCCTTAACCTATCATTATGAGAAGAAAGAGGATGAAAAATAAAGAATAACGCAAAAAGAATGGGTGAAAATGGACCAGAAATGAGGGAGATATGACGAGATTGAATGTTGGTTTCAAATTATCTATTTAAATACACAATAGCAATTCTATCGTGATTGAAAAACGTGTATATGAACAAAATAGAAGAAATTTAAACATGCATTTTATAATTTGGATTGTGTATTTTTTATTACAAGTAACAGTCAATGAGTCATGTCCTCCAAGACACGATCATTCAAATACAAATACAATACATTTTATCTCGTATGTTCAAGAATACGAATAATAAAAAATGTGTTTACTGGTATTTCTTATAAACAAAATAGAATAAATTTAAATTTGCATTTTGCAATGTTATGGTCGTCTGATTAAACATTGATTGTTCTATCCCTGATGCCCATTGAGCCACGTACATCATTAGGAAGATTCCGCAATCGGTGAAATTCTTTTGGAATGGTGCATCCTTGATCTAGGACTGTTTCCATTTGCTTAGCTCCATTGATTTTGAAATGTGTTTGGAGCCGGTCATTCAAGAATTCCACTACAACTGCCGCAACCTATTTATGGTGGGGGTGCAATGCTGGATTGCCCCTTAGAGGATTGTAGAAACGCCAACATTGCATGGGGAAGTGTAGAATCAGCAAGCATAAATCTTTGGAAGTGTGGATTGAGTAGAAATCATAGTGCATGTGTTTTGTGATTCCCTTAAGCAAGTTATCTACCAACATATGTGCCAACTTTGAAATATCCCCATTGGGGATAAACTCCTACATAATAGTATAATTTGTGATGGTCAATATATGACATTTCTTATAATACCAGTGTAAAAAAATGACTTTAGCAAACTTATGAATTCGATATATTTTTGAATGACGAGGCTTAAAAAAAAAAGAATGGATACACGCCTATGTTGTTCTCATTCCTCTGCTTTAGCAATTGGAAGAACTCATCAATCACCTGCATGGATTTGAACACAATAAGGGGTTAGTGTATATATCATAGCAACACGCACACGATATTACAAATAGTTTTTTCAATGACACGATTCACAACGGAGTCGCGTCTTCGTATACACAACTTTACAACTATAGAAAATGACAATTATATATATGTACATTGAAGTTTATTTCGGTCGTTTGCAATAGGCTCATGTAGTCCGTATCCGTTAGTGTATCCAATGGATATGGAGCCCTTGGATGAATCACCCAGTTTATAATCGTCTGTTGATATTTTGCTTCTAAAACAACCATTTGGAAGCAAAACTGAGTGTCCAAATATTCATTGGGAAGGTCTTCAAGAGGACGTTCTTCATGTGCATCAATGTCCACTATTTCCACCGCCTTTCCCTTTTCCTTTTCTTCTCCCTCCCGTTTCAAATAAGACAACTATTTTGCTATCATGTCAGAAGGTTGTTCATTATTGGATATTCTTCATAGTCCACCTTCTTCACTTCTACTCCCAACTTTCTTCCCCGTAATATAACCCTGGATGGCAAACACTACTGGGTTGATTACAAAGAACGGATAATCAAAACCCGTCTATTGATCCTTCTTAGGAGACATCTCCTCCCCCTTAGGATACATCTCCTCCTCCTTAAGAGACTTTTCCTCTGCTTGTTTAGCTGGTGGATGTGTCTTTCTAACCTCGCTTGCCTTCACTAAATGCCTCTTTTTTCCTTTAGGCACATGAGGCTCGTCTAGGAAGAAAGATGTTTGCCCCGGTTGCTCTTCAACTTCCTCACGTAATTGCAAGAGAAAGTTTTCTACGTTCTTTGCCTGACCACAAGTAAGCTTTTTCTTTGAAATGTGATAAAGCCAAATAAAAGATGGACTTATCAAAATATCGTGTCATGAATGACACGAATTAAATATATCGTGTCTTCGAATTCATGATAGCATTGCTATCGTGTCCTCGATGACACAATATCACTGCTATTGTATCCTCAATTGCATGATAATGAGGCTATCGTGTCACCTATCATGTGTTTGGGCAGTGCTATCGTGTATTTAAGAACACGATACCAGAAAAGTCATATTCTCGAATACACAAATATTGTGTCTTCGATGACCCGATTATACATACCTATGTTGAAAAATACGAAATTACCTCCTTTGATCGATTTGTGTGCGGTAATCTTGCGACGACTTCAAACAGGTGGAGATAGAATTGGTTGTATTTCTTCCTCTTCCACAACGGCAGGCTTTGGTGCCATCTCCATTAGAGGATACTCTATCTGCTTCTCTATGGGTGCCTTCTCTGTGTGGGGCACCCTGTCTGCTTCTCCGTTTGGGGAATCATATCTGATTAATTTACGTTCTTGACCAACATCTAAGTCAGATGTGATAATGACAGGCAAGGAGTCAGCAAGACTTAAATAAGCATATTTTAGAGATCACACAATGGTTTTAAGCCCAAGTTAGGTGGCTCAATACTGGAAGAAATTGTTGGTGATGATGATAAGGGAAGAGGTTCCACTTTTGGTTGCCACCATTTAGTACTCATCAAAGGTATAGACTCAAGCAATAAGTTAATCTTTTCAATTGTCTGATTGATATCAAACTCACAACCATAGAGAAATAAAATATAGCAACCTTAATCAAAACATCATCAACAATACCTCGAGGAATTTTAACTGAATTGTCAGCTAATTGAAGTGTCATTGAAGTGGGTTTTAGCTCTCCCAGACCCAATTTCACATACACAGAGTATTTGCCCACTTAGGTTCTAAACAAGTTGAGTATCAAGGATGACAAAGTCCATAGGGAAATAAAATGTAGTAACCTTAATCAAAACATCATCAATAATACCTCAAGGAATTTTAACCGAATTGTCAGCTAAAATGATAGGTATTTGCCCATTTAAGTCCAGAACAAGTTGAGTATCAAGGATGATAAAGTCCATAAGGAAATAAAATGTAGCAACCTTAATCAAAACATCATCAACAATACCTCAAAGAATTTTAACCGAATTGTCAGCTGATTGAAGTGTCATTAAAGTGGGTTTTATCTCTCCCAGACCCAATTGCACATACACAGAGTATGGCAATAAATTCAAACTTGCCCCTAAATCTAACAAAGCTCACTCAATTTGATGTTTGCCTATCTTGCAAGAAATTGTGGGACAACCAAGGTCCTTATATTTGATAGAGAATTTATATTGAATGACAGAGCTAACTTATTCTACTAGGAATTTTTTTTAATAATATTATTTTTTCTTTTGACAGAGACTAAATCTTTCAAAAATTTAGCATATGGGGGCATTTGTTGGATTACATCTAAAAAATAAATATTTATTTTTACTTGTTTAAACAATTCTAAATATCTCCAAGTTGTGCACCTTTTTTTAGGATTGATTAGTCGTTGCGGATATGGTGTCTTAGGCACAAAATTCCTAGGTTAGGCACAAGTTGGAGAAGAATTAACTTCTTTAGTTTCTATTTGAGGCTTAATGTTCTCACTTTCTTCTTTTTCAGATAATCCAATTTTATTATTAACTTGCTTTCCAGAGCAAAGGGTGATAATTGATTGAACATGTTCCTGATTCTATGAAGAATGAAAGCTACTACCAATGAAGCATTGGCCATTCTGGTTAGGCACAAGTTAACTAAGGAGTCTCCCTCCCTCCCTCTCTACTAATTGAGTGGCCAACTGGCCAACCTGAGTCTCTAGCTTAGCAATTGCTTTAGTATTCATGTGTAGAGTTTTTCATCTCAAA
Organism: Houttuynia cordata; assembly: GCA_039654745.1. Lineage (NCBI taxonomy): Eukaryota > Viridiplantae > Streptophyta > Magnoliopsida > Piperales > Saururaceae > Houttuynia > Houttuynia cordata. The sequence goes on from CM077502.1 coordinate 25,908,163, forward strand.
CATAGCTTGGTTAGTTGACTGAATAACATGGTTCGTAGATTGGATGAAAGATTTTAGAGTGTCCTCTAATGATGATTATTTTTGTATAAAGATTGGAGATTGAGAGGATGGTTGTCAGTATTGGGTGAGAGGTTGAGGCAAAACTGGGTAGGATGGATTATTATGCCTAAATTGATTAGGCATGGGCTGCCCACCTACATTCATATGTGGTTGATTCTATCTCCAAGAGAAATTTGGATGATTTCTCCACTTGGATTGTAAGTTTCAGAGTAGGGATTTCTTGTAGGCTTCACATAATTATTTAGGTCATTAACTTGTTCTGCATAACACTCCGGATAAGTATTCATTGAGGGGCAGTTCAAAGATGTATGCATCGGGCTGGCACACAGAGAGCATGCTTCATTCAGGTTAAGAACATTGATACTTCGGTTCAGGCTTAGGGCATCTATTTTTTGGGTTAGCGCATCGAGTTCAACCTTAACATCTACGTCCTCTTTGATCTCGTAGAGACCTCCTATCTTGGGAGCTTGATGTTGCCTCTCCTTATGACTAGCAAAATCCTAATGTTGGGAACTTTCAGCTAATCGCTCTAACAAATTATATGTTGCTTCATCTTCTAAGTCTAAGAAAGCACTCATATTACAGTGTGTTTGAGTTAAACCATTGTATAAGAGTTGAATTAACTTCCATGCTTCAAACCCATGATGTGGACACTTCAGTAATAAGTCTTTGAATCTCTCCCAACTCTTATAGAATTTTTCATTTTCATCTTCAATGAAATCAATGATTTCTCTTTTTAATTCATTAGTTTTGGCTATTGGGAAGAATTTAGACAAAAATTTATTCACCAACATATCCCCATGTTGTGATAGAGTCAGCAGGAAGGGAGTTTAACCGTACCTTGGCCTTTCCTTCAAAGAGAAGCGGAAAATGCACAGGCGAATAGACTCATCTGAGAAGCCTGTGAATCTAAAAGTTGCAAAAATTTTGAGAAAATCATTTACATCCATATAAGGATCCTCTCTGTTAAGGTCATGATTGTCGCATCCCGAGCTGAATTATCTGAGGTTTTAGTTCAAAATATTTTGCAGAGGTTGCAGGCAACACTATGTAAGATGGAGGGTTGATTGTGATTGAAGAAAATAACTCCCTTAAAGATTTCTCGGGTTGGTCTTCTATTTTGAATGAAAGATTAATTTCAGTTTCATTATTTTCTAATGGATTGGAATTATTTCTAACTTGACGAGTGTGTGGTCACATGTCCACGTGGTAATACACCATCAATCAACTCTCTTGTGTATTTTTATTTTTATTATTTTTATTTTATTTTTCGATGACCTAAAATTAACTTCAAAGAGTACAATTAGTCTTAGAACTGGATTTCTAACAAGTCCCCAGCAACGGCGTCAAAAACTTGTTGTGATTTTAAATATCTTTTTATTTACTCGCAAGTGTACGAATCGTATTGGAGTATAATCATACGATTTATGAGGTCGAACCCACTAGGACTTGTATTTCTAGAACTCAAATTCTAAGATTAAATTACCTTCTCTTTTGAAAGATTAAGTTGATCAGATTGACTACAACGACTACTAATCAAAGACTAAAATTAGTTATGCAAACTTAATTAATCTGAGACTAAAATTGATTGAACGATTTTAACTAAATAATTTATGTAAAAGTAGGGCTGCTCACGAGCCGAGTCGAGTCGAGTTTTGGCTCAGCTCGACTCGAGCTCGATATTTAGATTTCGGGCTCGAGCTCGACTCGGCTCGAGTCGAGCTGCCAAATCTTGGGCTCGACTCGAGCTCGTTCTCGAGTTTGACAGCTCGAGCTCGGGCTCGGCTCGAGCTCGGCTCGAGCTCGCGAGCAGGAGCTCGAGCCAGAACTTAAGCTCGAGCTCGAGCTCGCCGGAGCTCAAATGACAAAAATAAGATTTTTGCCATTGGTGTGACTCGAACCCAAAGACAAAGCACTACCACACATGCGCCTTAACCAGTTGGGCTACGCTTTTTTTATACTTTTTATGTACAAAACAAATCTTTATTACATATTCGAAGTGGGCTTCCTTGATATTTTTTCTTTTATAACGACGGGTATCCAATAGGACCCAACTAGAAGGAGCAAAGAAATTGATCTCTTAGAGCACTATATCCCGCCACCAATCCCCTTAGATGCATATAAGGCTCATCCATCATACACATCGGGTAAATCAGGAAGCGTGTTCTTCATCACACAAATACCCCATTGATCAACTTTACTAATGTTGCCTCTTAATATCAAACTTCAGGTCAAATCAGTTATCGAGGACCTCCACATTTACAACATGAGCTTGTCTAACGTGACCGATTTCCAATACCATATTAAATGACCTCAACCCACGTGGGCATGGGGCTTAGCAATTGGGCAACCTCCGCTCAAATGAAGCATGTTCTATTCATCACACAAACACCTCATTGATCAACTTTATTAATGTTACCTCTTAATATCAAACCCCGGGTCAAACCAGTTCTCGGGGATCTCCACATATACAACATGAGTTCGTCTAACGTGACCAATTTTTAATACCAGATTAAATGACCTCGGCCCACGTGGGCATGGGGCCTAGCAATTGGGCAACCTCCGCTCAAGGGAAACGTGTTCTATTAATCATACAAGCACCCCATTGATTAACTTCACTAATGTTGCCTCCTAATATCAAACCCCAAGTCAATCCAGTTCCCAGGGACCTCTGCATTTACAATATGAGCTCGTTTAATGTGACCAATTTTCAATACCAGATTAAATAACTCAGCTAAATTAGTGGGTTCCAAACCCATGTGGGCTGAGGTCATTTAATCTGGTATTGAAAATCGGTCACCTAAATATTTTCCTTACAACATAATATAATAATAAAAAAATATAAAAAAAAAATACAGAAGGGGAAATCTAATAACACATTTGAATACGCGGACAGGTTTTAAAGAGCCTAATTTATTTAAAATATTGAGATCACGCGCCAAAAAGATTTAAGTCGCTGATTTACATCCCAGAAAACTACGAGTTTTTATTTTAAATGAAGAGTCGTTCAGATTAGATCTGGCGGATGAAGTTGATACAACAGGTCTTAACCCAATTTTTTTTAAAAAAAACCGAGCTTTTCGGCTCGGGTGTTTTACCCAGAGGCCAGAGCCCAGAAACTTCTGGAGTCGTCTGGACTGGCGACAGGCGGCGGGGCTCGACGGCGACGGCGACGGCTCAACTCGACGATGACGGAGACAGTTACGGCGGGGCTCGAGCTTACGATCGGAGGCGGCGATGGGCTCGAGCTCGCGATCGGAGGCGGCGACGGGCTCGAGCTGACGGAGGCGGCGACAGGCGAAGCTAAAGGCGGCGGGGCTCGAGCTCACGATCGGAGGCGGCGACGGGCTCGAGCTAGCGATCGGAGGCGGTGACGGGCACGGCGAGGTGACGGCGACGGCGGCTCTGGTAAGGAAAAAAAAATTTTGCTTTTTTTTAGGTGAGTCTCGAGTCGAGCTCGAGCTCGAGCTGATTCTCGAGTCGATCGAGTTGAGTTTTCTCGAGTCGAGCCGTATCGAGTTACGGGGTGGCTCGAGCTCGAGCTCGAGTAAAGTCGAGTCGAGTCGAGCTGGGCTCGAGTCGAGCTAAAATTCGAGTCGAGCCGAGTAGAGTCGGAAAAACTCGCGAGCTGACTCGGCTAGTGAGCACCCTTGTGTAAAAGCACTTACAAAGTCTCCCGAAATCCCCTGACACCTTCCTTGGTCACCTCTCCTTGTCGCATCCCGACCCGAGGTTTCCTCCATCTTCACCCTCGACCATCCAACAGCCTTCTCCTCCTTCTCCATCTCCTTATTGACCAACGCCGGGGATCCCCCCCCCCCCCCCCCCCCCCCCCCACTGCCGCCTTTTCTAACTCCCCCAATATCCTCTCCCTTCCCAACACGCCAAACAGGCCTCCCCTCCACCCTAACTCCGCCTTACTTTGCCTCGCCCCCTCTGCCATCTCGGCCGGCTCATTATCGGCAACCTCACCATGTTCGAGCACGCCGTCTTTTTCCAACCCCCTTGCCTCTGACCCCTTTCCTCTCATGTTCCGGCCTACTCAGCTATCAAGATTACCTCCTATGGAGCCACCCCACTGAAAAGAAGTCCCCTTTCCAGCCGGCCTCTTCCTCAACGCAAACTGCCTTCCATCACCATCACCTCCGGTAGATGTGTTCAGGCATCGGTATGCAGGTTTCCCGTCACCCCTTTCGATCTTTAAAGACCGATTTAATAGGTGTAGCTGTTATTTTCCGTGAGCCTCCGCCATGGACGGGGTGGTGCTTCTTCAAATTGCCACTCCGAGCATCTGCACTTGGCTGCCTCGTGCTCTAGAGTCTAGACCATGTGGTACATACTTTCCTTATGGGCGGGGCCCCTTGTCAAAATAATTGCTATGGCATACCCAAGCCACATAGGTGGGCCTTGATCATCATTAGAAACATGGGGAGATCATAGATGTGATGGTCAAGCTTCATCAACGGAGTTGCTGCTTCAGCCAACTTCCCTGGACCTCACGTGTATATGGAGTTTAACCTTTTTAGATCGTACTTTTGGGTGTGTAAACAACGGTCAACCTTCTCCTTTGGAGGAGGCACACAAACTCACACTAGAGCAAAAGGAAAATGATGTAGCAAGTGGCTGTAGTCATACGCCGGTGATGTGGCAAGTGGCTGTTGGATAGTGCTAAGGCCCACTTTGATTGTCCAATACGAATATCGGCATACATCTACATCCAACGTATTCAATGGTGAGTTGTATTCAGCACACATGGCATAGAATTTTTGGAAGAAAAGTTATTAGGGAAAAGTTTATATGAGATCGTTCTCATATTGCTTATATGAGGCCACTTTGAATTGTAGCCGTTGGATCTTGATCTGACGGCTACAAATATCCATAATGATCTCACTTACTCTTTGATGTGACACACTCACCAACCTACTGATTTGATATCCACCCTCCGATCGGAATCTAACGGCAATAAAAATTGGCCTCATGCTCTTTATATGAGAACGATCTGGTCCCCTCCTAATTATATTAGCAATTATACTTCTCCTCCTAGACCAATTTTCCTGTCTCTGTCCCCGCTCACACGTATTGGCATGAGCTGAGACGATTTGAGCTTTTGGATTGAGATCCAACCGCGACCAAGGCTAGCAATCATTCAAACCTGCTTGTATCCTTGTATTGACGAGCGCTGCCCAATCGAAATCCGAGCTCAGATCTCCTCGGCTCATGCTTACGCGCATGAGCCCGACCTCATATAAATGGTGTCAATGGGTATCTATATTTATGAAAGCATAATTGACTAGCTACAGAACATAAATGACAATACAAATGATTTTAAGCTGCATGATTTTTTTTTAAAAAAAAAAGGTTAAATGATTTTCTTTTGCAAGCAATTTTAAGATGCGTGATGATCAGGAATTCTTACCTAAACCACAAAAGATCAGCACACACCTTCACAGGTTTTCTTTCCTAAATTGCATCCCTCGGAATTTCCGTGAGGTGCAAGTGGAGAAGACAAGTTCAACCTTAACTAGTTTTAGATAGTGACTACAAGTCTAGGTGCCCACGCCTTTACAAATAGAAACCAGGCCCTCTCGGCCTCTCCCTTCTTTCTTTATAAACCAATGGCCAGTTGACCATTTTATCAATTAGCTCCTTCGATGTCTTCCCCACTCAACTCCATTTGGCCAGTCATGGCCACAGCCATGGCCGTCTCTGGCTACTTCATCTTCTTGACTTGCAGGCAGCATAGTATTGTACTTGCAGAATTGGCCAAGTGCAAGAACTCGATGTCTCGGACGACGAAATCTTGCATCCCTACTGGTAAGTGTGGATCATGGTTTATATATCTGATTGTTGGTAAGTTGAATTTTGGTCTTGCTATGCGATGGTTAATTCTTATCTATGAATTGTTGGGTTTGTTCACAGGTGAGAAGAGATTAAAGAATAAGAAGAAAGTGAGTTTTGCTGATAAATTGGTTGATTATGTAGAATTTCCTTGCCTAGATGAAGAGACAGTAGAAGCGGTTGATTATGCGTCCCAAGGGCCGATCTGGCCGGAGTATCGGCAACTCCGGGGATTGTGATTGAATCGGGTGGCCCTGTATAATGGAATTCTCTGGGACCAGATGCATAGGACAATGTACTCGTATTGATCTATGGTTATGTTCTTGGAGATGTGTCCTAGTTTTTCTTTGTTTCTTTTGTTTTTGGCTGAAACAAGAAAAGCGGAGAAAAACGTATTTGTACAGCTAGAAATCACCTATTTACTTATTGTAATTGAATTTGATTTTGGATTAGTCAATACAACTCTCTAGTACTCGACTATATCAGTCAATTGTCGGTCCGTATATATTCAGTTTTGTTAGTTATATACGAAATTTAAAAATGCAAAATTCATGACATCAAATGCTAAAGGTCTGAAAAGGACAATTTTGGTGCATAAGCAATTGCTTCTCTCACGTCTCCCTTCTTTGTTTTTTTTTTTTGGTTCTTTTGTCAAACGTTTCCCTTCTTTGTTGGAGATGTCTACATAGAGCACTTTCTGTTTTTTGCTTCTCTCACGTTTCCCTTCTTTGTTTTTCTTTTGTTCTTTTGGCAAAAGTCTCCCTTCTTTGTTGGAGATGTCTACATAGAGCACTTTTCTGTTTTTTAAGGCCTATGATGGCACCTAGCTTACTTTGTCGCTCTGAAAGTTGAGATGCTTAATTATGTCATAATTTGCTGAAAATTTTGGAATCAATTAACATAAACTTTTTAGTGCCCATTGCTTTACTTCAATTCTTAAGATGACGGTCGTCGGCTCACTTTAATTTGCAAAATGGAAAAATTGGCTTTGCTATGATTTTATTTATTTATTTGTAAAACAGAGCGCCAAAGGGCTATTGTTATTGTTTTATGGAGAAAGGAACATATTGGAGGGTATTTTTTATGAAATGGATGGCACCTAAACAAAAGCAAAAGAAAACAACACAAGTGACCTATAAATTAAAGAGCAACTACCATAAGCCTTATTCATTATAGTCGCCAATCGACAAGATGGCTTCACCGAGCGTTAAAAGCTTTTTAATTTGGTTACATTATTGTTTAGCTGATAAAATAGTATTGTCCCAAAAAAAGTTGAAGGCCATGGCCGGTTGTGCCCACAATGAGCGAGTCTCATAAGCAAATGAGGCCCGTTGTGCCTTCATCGTGGCGTGCATGGAGCAAGCGTTTCTATGTAGGGGCTGGCATGCTATGATCTCCACATATATAAAATATACTCTCTCTAACCAAAAATCCTAGAAGCATTTGAAAAATTACGGATCAAAATTAAATAACTGAATTTGCCCTAGAGGGCAATAGAGCCTCGTGCACATGCATGTGCAAGGTAAGTGGAGGCTTGAAAATATGCGGGCCAATAAATTTAAAGTATTTCAAATTCTGCCAGGATTTTATGGATAGAGGGTGTATGTTAGTATGGTTTCAACTAATCACAATTAATCCATTATCAGCTAAAAACACCAACTAAAAGAGGTTTAGCATTTACATATTAGTTGAGGTCAGAAATCAGAAATCCCAACTTCTTAAATAGTACGAACGTCTCATTCATGTCTCCCTTCTTAGTGGTCCACCATCCTCTTCTCTTCATGAAGTTTCAGCTCCAGCCATCTGGACTCAAACTTGGCCTTCCAACAAGGACGCACAACACTTGTCCACATTTCATGGTGTGATACACGGACACAACTCTTTTTTCATGCGTCTGCATGTGATATGGATGCTGACAACTTTACAGCAAATCTGTACAGCAAACCCAGGAAAATTATTGGCTACGCGCCGCGCAGGGGGAACAGTGTGCTCATCACCAATGGGTGATGGGCACATCTCCCCTATTTGTCATGATTGCCATGAGGGACCCACGCGCAGGAGAGACGTGCTCATCACCCATTGGTGATGAGCACACTGTTCCCATGCGCGGCGCGCAGCTAATAACTTCTCGCAAACCCATATATACACTCGGTTTTTATTGAACGGTGAAAGGGGATGGCCAACTTTGAGGCCCACTTCACTGTCCAATAAAAATCACAGTTCATAAGTTTGGTGCAGAGGTAAGTTGTAGCATTATCATTTTCATTTAGACATTAGCTGAATGTGGACATATGGGCATCCAATTCTTCATCAACAAAGATAATGAAGTGTTAGAAGTGGGTAAACTAACCCATGTTTAAAACCCACTTACTATGAGATGAATGAGTGAATTGGGTGAAGGATGAATAGTCCCACATCCACACCAAGGATGGGTTGTGGATGGTATATAAGGTCCAAGGTTGGCCTTATAAGTTAGGCCCAAGGGCCACCCCACTTTTGTGGGGGAGAGAGATGTTGGACCCATGCACCTAGGTGAGCTAACCCACATGCGCGCGTGATCCGCCGCCGCCGCCGTCGCCGTTCGTCCGGCAGGGTCGGGTCGGGTCGGGTCGGGTCGGGTTGGGTTGGGTTAGGTCAACAAGATAATATTACTTTTGGGACAAATTCAATGGTTTGGTTTTCTAATTTATTTTGGTTCAACCAAAACGGGTCCGGACATTGCATACTCAGTAAGTAAACTGAGTAGATATAATAGCAATCCAGGGGAAAACCACTGGAAGGCTCTAGTCAGGGTTCTTAGATATCTAAGATATACCTTGAACTATGGACTGCACTATACAAGGTATCTAGCAGTACTAGAGGGGTACTGTGATGCAAATTGGATATCTTATACAAGAGACTCAAAATCCACAAGTGGATATGTCTTTACTCTTGGAGGTGCAGCAGTGTCTTAAAAATCTTCTAAACAAACGTGCATTGTAAGATCCACAATGGAATCAGAATTCATTGCACTTCATAAAGCAGGCGAAGAAGCTGAGTGGCTTCGTCATTTTTTAGAAGATATTCCAATGTGGGGGAAACCTGTGTCACCTATATGTATCTATTGTGATAGTCAATCTGCTATAGGAAGAGCACAAAGTAACTTGTATAATGGTAAGTCTCGACATATACGTCGGAGGCATAATACCATAAAACAATTGCTCTCTAGTGGAATAATTTCCATTGAGTATGTTCGATCAAAAGAAAATATTGCGGATCCGCTAACAAAGGGTTTGACCAAAGAACAAGTCAGCAATTCATCGAGGGGAATGGGCTTGAAGCCTATACATTAAGAATCACCATAATGGCAACCCAACCTAGTTGACTGGAGATCCCAAGATCTAGGTTCAAAAGGGATATCCGAATTATGGGGGATTCAAGGGGAATCACTATGGAGATAAAATCTCGTTCCCATTCCTATGATGAGATAGTGATGCCTGCTGAATGAATCAGGATAAGCTTTGCTTTTAATGGTTCTCATAGCTTGACTATCACAATAGATGAGGAAGAACGAAAAAAAAATGGAAGAAGAGGAAAAATGAGGAAGAACGAAAAAAAAAGGGCAAAAACGGATGAAAAATGAGCGAGTTATGACATTTTGAAGATTGCCATTTTATCGTGTATTCGAATACACGATAAAATGACAATCTTCAAAATGTCATAACTCGCTTATTTTTCATCCGTTTTTTTCTATTTTTTTCGTTCTTCCTCATTTTCCTCCTCTTCCACCTCATTAAGATATATTAGAGTGAAAAAATAAGAAGAAAGAAGAAAGATGAAGCTTTCTAACGTCCGCTTTCTTCTTTCTTCTTATTAGAGTGATACACGGACACAACTCTTTTTTCATGCGTCTACATGTGATATGGATGCTGACAACTTTACAGCAAATCTGTACAGCAAACCCATATATACACTCGGTTTTTATTGAACGGTGAAAGTGGATGGCCAACTTTGAGGCCCACTTCACTGTCCAATAAAAATCACAGTTCATAAGTTTGGTGCAGAGGTAAGTTGTAGCATTATCATTTTCATTTAGACATTAGCTGAATGTGGACATATCGGCATCCAATTCTTCATCAACAAAGATAATGAAGATCTAGGAATGGATAGATGACAATAGACCACACGTAACCGGCATTTTTTCAACTCTTTGAGGGAGAAAGGTAGGGACCAATATGAATATATGATGGTTCTTCTTTCCTTCTTGCCATTCTAGAAACCCTTAATGATTAAAACGTGTTAAGGTGTTGAGATTTTGAGAAGCCTTACTAGGGTTCCCCACGTAAGTGGGAGAAAATATTATCGCCCTAAATCTCTCTTTCGAGATTTGGCAACTTCAACCATATGACTCTTAGCACGCAATTGCCTTGCTTTTAATTCTTGCTTCTCTAGACCAAATTGTATGATTCCCTAAATATGGAGAAGGTCTCTCAAAACACGGTAAAACGACAAGTCTAGTCCATCACTCAGGTTAGCAATGTGTAGCGAATATGTAGATTATTTAGACTCTTATCGTACAATAAGACATTTAATTCGTAGAAATCCAATGTGTTTGAAGATGTGTGAGTATTACCTATATAGAAAAATACTGCATTCGAGTTAAAAATAAAAATACTCCGTCCTGAAATAGGTGCATGTAATATAGACAACATATGGTGACCTCAGGCTTGTTTTTAGAATACTAGGAATGTGGCACGTGCAACTTGGTAAACAGAAAAGGAATGAAACACCGAATTTGAAATAACCCATGCTCTTACCACCAAATATAACTACAACATACATCTGAAGGGCTTGTTTATTTGGAAAAAACTAGCCTGCCCTGCAGCCAGTCGTATGATCAATGGGCCCCACGTGATCTGATGGATGCATGCCTACAGTGCACTGGTGATGCAGTGCCTGCTAGCCCTAATCTATTTATTTTTGCTTAATAAATGAAATAAACAATTGAATTGTTGAAACAATGTTTTTACACATACTTCCAATAAGATAGAAACATAATAAGATAGAAATAAAAATGGTTTGCAAGTATGTCATAGCCGTTATGGCTGATCGTCAGTGCCATACTTGGAATCTGGTACCCACTGAATTGTAGTAAGGGGAGCTTTTTCCATATTACCTGGTGCCACTACCGATCTTCCTATAGTACTTTTTTTTTCTACAAAAATGTCATATAGCCTGAAAATAGGACATGAACTACCAAAAATGTCCCACTTCGGCCTTAAAACATTTTAATCGACAAAATTATTCACTTTTATCAAGCGATGGCATTCCATTATCATTCCACTCGGAAGGCCGCCCACGCCCAGAAATTCCGAACGTCGTGGAGATTCAGACCAAAGTCGACGACCGCCCATGCCCAAAAAAAAGCTATGATTGCGGGATTTTGAGATAAGAGCACTGGAAAGTTGAGATCTACATGTAAAGAAAACACCTGTAATGGTCACCTATTGGTGCTCGAGCCGCTCGTGAACATCAAATAAGTTGATAAAAATGGGCAAATGCGTGGAATACTCGTCGACGAGCGGCAAATACTATTTGTATATTCGTCAACCCAACTAAAAATTATGTAAATAAATTTAGAATATCACCATAAGGAGGAAGATGAAGAAAAATAAGGAAAAACGCGAAAAAAATAGGTAAAAATAGATAAAAAATGAGCGAGTTATTATATTTTGAAGTTTGTCGTAAAAGCGTGCGTTCTTACGCATGATCTCCATTGAAGTTGTGTGTTCGTATACACAACCTGAAGACATGTGAACACACGCTTTTATGGCAAACTTCAAAATATCATAACTCGCTCATTGTTTATCTGTTTTAGCTCTTTTTTTGCGTTTTTCATTATTTTTCTTCTTCTTGTTCCTCATGAGGATAGATGGAGATGAAAAAAGAAGAAGAAATAAGTAGAAATAAATGAAATTAATAACGGTTTCATCACCCTCGTTGGAAATTTGTCATAACTACAAGTTGATGGGTTTTAGAAATATTGGTTATCCTCGTGAGGAAGAAGAGGAGAAAAAATAAGGAAGAACGAAATAAATGTGCAAAAACGGATAAAAATAAGCGAGTTATGACATTTTAAAGTTTGTCGTAAAAGCGTGAGTTCTTACGCACGATCCCATTTGAGGTCGTGTGTTCGTACACACGACTCAAATGAGGTCGTGCATAAAAACGCACGCTTTTACGACAAACTCTAAAATGTCATAACTTGCTCATTTTTTTGCGTTCTTTCTTATTTTTTCTCCTCTTTCGCCTCATGAGGATAGATGGGGATGAAAAAAAAATAAAAATAAAAAATATAAGAAATTAATAACTGCTTCATCACCCTCGTTGGAAATTTGTCATAACCACTAGTAGATGGGTTATAGAAATTTTGGCTATCCTCATGAGGAGGAAGAAGAAGAACACAAAAAATAGGCTAAAACGGATAAAAATGAGCGAGTTATGATTTTGAAGTTTGTCATAAAAGTGTGCGTTCTTACGCACAACCCTATTTGAGGTCATGTGTTCGTACACGAGTCCATTTAGGTCGTGTGTATGAACACATGACTTTAATGGGGGTCATGCGTAAGAACGTACGTTTTTATGGCAAACATCAAAATGTCATAACTCGCTCATTTTTATACATTTTTGCCCTTTTTTGTGTTCTTCATTATTTTTTCTCCTCTTCCATTTCATTAGGATCACAGAAAGATATTAAGATATTATATAGTGGTTGACGAATATAAAAATAGTACTTATCACTCATCGATGAGTATTTCATGCATTTGCCCATTTTTATCCTCTTATTTGATATCCACGATCGGTCGAGCACCAATGGGTAGCCTTTATATGTGTTTCGTTACATGTAGATCTCAACTTTTGTAGTAAGGTAGAATTCCCCACTGCTCTTACATTAAAATCCCTTGATCAGAGTTTTTTTTTCTGGCCGTAGGTGGCCGTCGGCTTTGGTTTGGATCACCGCGACGTTCGGAGCTTCGTTGGAAGGCCTCCTCCAAGTGGAATGCCCTCGCCGGATAAAAGTGAATAATTCCACCAGTTAAAATATTTTAAGGCTGAAGAGGAGCATTTTGGAAAGTTTAGGTCCCATTTTCAAGTGATATGGAAGATCTTTTAAGATTCCAGGTGATATGGGAGAAAGGCTAGTGGCACCAGGTCATGTGGAAAAAGCTCTAGTAAGGGCAATGAACTAAAGGGGAACCTATGCCCATTGCCCATTAGACAACCCAAGACCAATCTCTGTTTTGCTCATCTCGTTGCTCTAGGCATCTGAACCAAAACAATATCAAGTAGGGGATCAACAATAGAGACCTTGGCTTGATCAACAATATGCCTTCATGTTGAACCATAGAGACCGATGTGCTTTTCAGACTAGTATGATATTATGATATATTAATAGTATGATTTCCACACAAATTTTTTAATATACGAAGTTTTAAGTGTTGTACGACCAAAAGATATGAAACTTAATGTACAAAACAAAAATTAGCATGTCTAGTAAAAAATTTCTTTAAAGAAGTGGAAACTTACATGAAAAAGCACCTAGTAATTACATTCAAATAATAATTCTTCACATCCACCCTCTCCCATTAAGGTGTACGTCACTCCCCCGCATGGAACAACTTGGTGAAGCATATTTTTATTCAAATGTGGGGTTGTAAATTAATAGGGGGCTCTCGACCAATATAGCTTTTAATATCGGTTACCTGAGATATATGGGTGACCGAGAGAATCAACAGAAATTTTGGGGAACATTGTATCCGTGACCCAAGAATGATGTTTTTACCTGCTATCTTTTTAGTACTAAGCATGTACTAACATAAAGCTTGTACTTATTCGCTTTTCAGTACTCATATCACCTTGTGAATACACTTAAACTAACATATATTACACTAATGCTTCAACCCAAAAAATTAGATGTGCTACTAATTGACTTTCTGATTCAGACATGGCCCCCAGAAGCAGAGATGGCTCATGCTGACAAGCTTAAAAAAATAAGGAAGTCCCTTCCTCCTTGCACTTTCAGATTACCAGGTATGTTGTTGCTTTTACATTTTAGTTTAGATAGATACCTGTGAAATACATTTATACCAGGATATATAATATTATAAAATGTACTCCCTCCTTTCCAAAATACTATATATATTTAGAAATATTCATTGTTCCAAAATATTGTATATATTTTGCCAAATCACGTGACTTCCTCTTTTCAAAATTGGAGGAGACTTAAAAGCATTGACTTCATACTTCCTCATCCTCAAATTAAACAGTATTTTAGAATAGAGGGAGTATTAAATAACACACATTAAATATGCAACTAATTGAGCTGACAACTAAACTCTTATCGATATGAGTTTAGTTGTCATAACCAGTATTTTAAAAACCGGACCGGACCAGCCGGTTTGACCAAAACTGGTCGGCTTTTCGAGTTGGGTCAGTTTAACCCGGTCGACTGGTCCTGTCAGGGTTTTACCCCCCTCCCCTGTGCATGTTCAGCCCCCCTAGCGAGCTCACCCCCCTGGGGCCCCGTTGGGCCAGAGGGAGCCTTCGTCATCCCCCATTCCTCCTTGGGGCCCCGTTGGGCCAGAGGGAGCCTTCGTCATCCCCCATTCCTCCTTGGGGCCCTGTCGAGCCAGAGTCATCCCCCATTCCTCCTTGGGGCCCCGTTGGGCCAGAGGGAGCCTTCGTCATCCCCCATTCCTCCTTGGGGCCCCGTTGGGCCAGAGGGAGCCTTCGTCGTCCCCCATTCCTCCTTGGGGCCCTGTCGAGCCAGAGCGAGGCGGGAGGCCCCCCCCCCCCCCCATTTTTAATGACGTCAACAACCAGGTCAACCCTGGTTGGACCTACCCAGTAGGAATTCTAGGTCGATGACCAGTCCGGTTTTTAAAACCTTGGTCATATCTAATGTGGGCTAACTGATTAGATGGATGAAACGGAAAAATTCTGGTTCTCCATTTTGGTGTATCACAAGCTTGCCTGGATTGTGGAAGATACAAATGGTGAATAATTTGACAACAACGATATTTTTGGTGAAGGCATGGTACTAGATGAAGAGGTGCATGATCCTACTAACCAGGAAAGTGAAAATGAGTCAAAAATTGATGAAAAGCAGACAGAAGATATTGGTGAAGAAATAGAAACAGATACAAAATGGCGGTTATTCTTTATCTTGTAGTGGATACTTTGTTTTTGGTTGTTAGAATATACAATAGATGAGTACCGATTCCTAACAGCTCGTGCTTTTAGGAAACTTGGTTATCTCGCATGGTATAAAAGCTCCAGGTTATATGATGTCCTAGGTTCTAGTCTCATTAGAGGCATTTATTTCTCAATTGCATTTCACATGCCGCGCTTGGTAAACGCTTGCACATGAGGGAAGGTGTTCGAATATTCTAATAAAGATTTCTAATTCCTAACAGCTCAAGCTTTTGGGAAATTTGGTATCTTAACCCTTCAGGTTCTACAACATGTGACTCCAAGGCCCAACTCTTAAGGAAGTTGTCATTCAAGCTTGGAATTGTGTCATTCCAGGGCCCCATGTTTGTTACGGTTAAAAAGCTTCAAGCAACAAAGGAAGCTATTAAAGCATGGAATAAAGAGAAATTTGGAACTGTTGGGAATAGATTGAATAAAGGTAATGCCTCTCTTTTAGATGTCCAGATTTGGCGTCAATCTGATCCGGCTAATGCTTCAATTAGTGAGGATGAGCAAAGGGCCTGATTTGAGTTATTTCATGAAGAAGATATAGAAGAATCTTTCAGAAGTCGAGGATAAAATGGCTCAAAGAGGGGAACCGTTGTACTCGGTTTTTTCACACTACAGTTGTGGCTCATTGCATTAGAAACTCTATTCATGAGATTATTGACTCTGATGGGGTTTTATTAGAAAATATTGAAGATATTGGGAGGGAAGTAGAAGCATTTTTTAAAACAATCTTTACCCCTTCCAGTCGCGCCGCTGGCCTCTATTCCATTTGCTAGAAAACTTACTCCTGATCAGGCCGCATCTCTTTCTATGCTTATTCAAGCTGATGAAATCAGAAGTACAGTCATGAGTTATAACTCGGTATAAACAGGTTCATCAGTAATGAGTGTTCCATCATCAACATTTGTGAGCCTCTCATCATTACGGTTAACATTTCGAGAAGTGACCAAAGTTAATTAGCTTAGATAGGCTTTTTCATATCACACAGATTTTCACAAACCTCATGTGTGGTGGTCAAAGAACACACTGACAGGAGAAGGTTGAGATCCATTGGAAACCAAGCTCATATCTTCTACTTGTATAAATACCTCTTAGTTCTACTTCTATGTGCACTAAAACGTGACAGACTCCAAAAAAGCTCGTAATTGTTGGATTCCCTTGTACAAAGGCTGATCTGCCACTGGATGGTGGACGATGGCATGGGCACCAAGGCTGATCCGCCACTGGAAAATAATTTGCCGCTTCTTCTGCCGATTCGATTGTCGCTTGCCGTCACCTTCCTCTTCGCCGATCGGACCTCAGCCCATCGTCGTGCACACGCTGCCTTATTCTTCCTCTGACCCTTCGCCGGATTAAGCTCAGGTCGCCATGGCGCCGTCCGGTTGCCTTCCCTCTTTGGTCTCCTCTCTCGGCTGCCGCTTTGTCACCCCACCATCACTGCCACAGCCACAGTCGCCACTGCTGCCATTGGGCCATTGCCACCGCCATAGGGCACCGCCGGCCCTTCCTCCCTTTCGCTCGGGTAGTTCTAACTTTTTCTTTCCTTCCCTTTGACAGGTCGACTCCGGGTTTGGACTCGGCTCATTTTGGGCCACGGGTTTGGTTTGGTTGGGCTCGGGTTAATTTTAGACGAACCAGCCTTGGTGCCCATGCCATCGTCCACCATTCAGTGTTTTTATGGCTTTCAAGCGCGCCCCATCTTTTGGTGCTTTCCTAGCCATACAGTGTTGCGTGGTCATTTGCTAGCCACTTGAGCCCTACTCGTGGGAGTCGAGTCTCTTTCACCCATGGAGAATGATGTAGACATCTACGAGATTATCATTATTTAGTAAT
This sequence comes from Houttuynia cordata, assembly GCA_039654745.1. Taxonomy (NCBI): domain Eukaryota; kingdom Viridiplantae; phylum Streptophyta; class Magnoliopsida; order Piperales; family Saururaceae; genus Houttuynia; species Houttuynia cordata. The sequence goes on from CM077502.1 coordinate 25,925,134, forward strand.
TTCCTATTTTAGTAGAATTCTAGTATAATGAGAATTGCTATTTTAATTGAGTCCTTATTTAAGTATGTTACTTTATTTAGGAGAGAAGATTTTTATCCCATTTTTAATTAGGGTAGGTCCTTGAATAGCTTGTAACTTTCCTTTTCACAAGTATATTGTAAGCCTATTTAAAGGCATGATCATCAATGAAAAATTAGAAAATGTTTTGGTGAAATAATACCTTGTTTCTGTGTTGATGGAGATCCACATTGATACTGAAGCCAACAAGCCCTGGTGGTTGCTGTCCGGTGGTGATTTCGGCAATGCCTTTTGGTGGTGATTCCAGAAGTATATTCTCTTATTTATCTTCTATTTTTTATCCCTATTTCCCTCCAAATTTCTCGCTTTCCTTATTGTAGAACATTGTTCTATATCAAGATGCTTCCTTGAGAACATAGGAGGATGTCATCTACAAATAAAAGGTGTGATATAATAGGAGCTCCAGCATAAAGAGGAGGATGAATGAGGCCAGGATCGCACTTTCTTGCAAGGAGGGCTGAATGGGCTTCCATACATACAGAGGATGAAGAGCATAGGAGATAATGGACACCCTTGTCTAAGGCCACATTGGCCTTTGAAGAATCCATAGTTGGCATAGTTGACTAAGACACTAAAGGAGGTTGTGCTAATACATTGCTTGATCCAATTAATATAAACACTATTAAACTCCAGCTCGTGAAGGACATGAAGAACAAAGTCCCATCTGACTTTATCAAATGCTTTCTTGATATCTACTTTAGCCCTCTACAGGAGTGATAGTTTTTTTACCAATTTATGATCAGGCAAGATGTTCTCGTTTATCATACGCCCCTTGGCGAAAGCAGCTTGGTAGTGAGAAACAAGTGAATAGAGAAACAACCGAAAGTCTGGAAGTCATGATCTTTGACATGATCATGTACAAAAAGTTGCATAGAGCTATTGGTCTAAATTCCTCAAAACTTTTTGCATTTCCACGCTTAGGTGGAGGCAGTAGAATATGAAGCAGAGCACAATCGGCTAACTTTAGGACCCTCCAACCAGTGGCGGCATGGTGGTTGTGGTCACCAGACACGACGGGAACAGGAAAAGTGCAATCTTTGGTGTCGGAATAAAACTTGTGGCCATTGAAAAGAGAAGAAACAAAATTACCAAGAATGATCGCAGGCCATTGAATGCAGGGCTCGAGCTGAGAGAGAATCATGAGACACTTCCAAGTTTTGGGATTCAATGCAGGGCTCTTTCGTGTAAGGAAAAATCACCCCATGTCGCACGATCTCGGGTACCATTGTAGCCAGGGAGTCGTCTGCATATGACTGATGAACCGACACAATGACATCTAATGACAAAGGGACAGGAGATAGATGATCGTTTAAAATATAAAACCCTTATAGAAAGGGTTGTCGAACCTCAGGGACGGTTAAATATTTTACCAAACTCAAGAGAAGAAAAGATGTAGTTTAATTAATTCTAAAGAAAGCAATGAACTTTAGCTAATCTAACTAAGATTTAATCAATATGGAGAAGTATCAAGGCAATGAATCCACCACTAGACATGCAATTACTACTCTTGATTATTATTACAAGCATATTGATATAATATGGTAACTTATATTCACGGTCAGACACACAAATCACAATGAATGCACTTACGTTCTTGGTCGGACACAAAAGTTCATCCACTATTATGTAATTAATTCTATCCTTGGTCGGGCATAAAATCAATCGCAAACTTGTTATAATGTAATTAATCCTATCCTTGGTCGGGCATAAAATCAATCACAATCCATTCATAATCAATCAAGTCTATGGTCAAGCACTCAAAAGAATACTCATGAAATCGCATTAAGCATGAATCATATCAACTGTATAAAATTAAACTATCAAGAGTAGCAATACACATCTAGGGCTTCATCTAGCCTTGAAAAGAATTTAGTTGCATATAGAAAGAAAGAAAAGAGAAGCCTGTTTATGTAAATCCATTGTCACGAATCCTTCTTCTTCTTTGCTCCAAAAGACTCCTTTTCTCTTGCTCCTCTATAACCTCAAATATAGCTCAAAGGTGATCTCCAAAATAGCCCAAAATGTTCTCCCTTAAGGCCTATTTATATGTTTGAAGAGAAACCATGAAGTTCCCTTCTAAATCTGAGTCAAAATGGGTCTTACCGCACAAACCGATCGATCGCTCCTAGCCGATCGATCGATTACTTTACTTCGTTAAATTCAACGTTGTCGCACCGATCGTCTGTTTTGTCTCATCAGCCAATCGATCACTTTTATACCGATCGATCATGTTTACTATATTTTCGAACAAAAAACGCCATTAGATACGATCGATCGTTTTGATGCAGATAGATCATTTTCTTCAAAAATACTATTTTACGGCTCTAGCGATCGACTGTGTCTGAAATGTCGATCAATCGTAGTTACTCTTCATAATTTTCAAATGGCTATGACTTTCTGCTCCGAACTCCGAATTGCGCGTGGTTGGTGGCGTTGGAAAGCTGACTTCTTGAAATTTAACATGAAGCTTGGATCAGTCCAATCAGAGATTTACGTACGAAGTTATGAAGATTTAACCATTGAAGTCCCTTTTCATCTCATTTTTATATTTTACTCTTGTTTCCTACAAAAATAAAAAACTATATTTAAGTAATAGTAATTCTAACCAAACAATAGCATAAATATAAGTTTAGGAGATAATAATATACATAATTCATGTGTAAATCAATAGAGCCTCTTCGTCTTGTTCATATGGCTCTTGGTCATGGGTCGGCACAGACACTGCACCAAATCACTGATGCACGTGAATCACTTGAAGCGTTGGGCCGTCGGCTGGTGAAGTGGTGACAACCAATGGCATGCGAGAGCATAGGCGCACGAGGCGAGCATTGATCTCAGCATACTAGTGGATGACCACTTCAAATTTGGCATTCAAATCAATTAATTGTTTGAGTACGAAATCCATAGTAGTGTTCTACAATAGGGAAAACGAGAAATTTAGAGGGAAATAGGGATAAAAATAGAGGATAAAGAAGGGGATATTTTTCTGGAATCACCACCAGAAAGCACTGCCAGAATCACCCCCCGGATTGATCACCACCGAGGCTTGTTGGCTTCAGCACCAATATGGATCTCCATCAATAGAGAAACAAGGTATTATTTCACCAAAATAATTTTAGCCTTAAATAAAAATGGGATAAAAATCTACTCTCCTAAATAAAGTAACATACTTAAATAATAACTCAATTAAAATAGTAATTCTGATTATACTAAAATTCTATTAAAATAAAAAATTACTAAATAAAGGTAATCTCATAGATGTCCGCATCACATCTCCTCGGCTCAGCACATAAGAATTGCTTGGATAAATTTGCATCTTATTCTAGATTGTAGCCAAATATTTCTAAGAGCTCCATCTACTTCTCTACGACCTACACAAATAAGGAGATTCTTTCTAGCTTATTTGCTTTTCAGGTTAGTGCTCTCCCAATCAAGTATTTTGGCTTGCCCTTATCTTCGACGCATCTCACATTTGCAACTTGCAAACTCCTTATTGACCGTGTTTATAGTAAAATTGCTGGTTGGAAAGCTTGTCTTTTGTCGTATGCTGGGCATTTGGAATTGATTAAGGCCGTTTGCGGCGTGATTAAAAGCAAAACATCCAGATGGGATGTTTTGCTACATTGTAGCATCTAGATATTTTATATATCCAGCTGAAACACCTCAGGAGGTGTTTCAGCTGGATATAAAAATCCACATGGATGCTACAGTATATATCCAATATCCAGTCTGGATATTTTTACAATAATCACGCCCCAAACGGCCCCTAAATCTGAGGAGCAACAATAAACTATTATAGTTGCTTAATCAAAATAAATTAATGTTGTATAGAGAAATGTGGTATGCACATCATTTATTTCGGTCATACATATGTTTAGGAGGTAGTTGTATATATTGCGTTGTTCAAGTAATGCATCTTCATCTCTACAATATCAGCACTTTTGTATTAGTTTCTTTTCTGGAACCAAGACCTGTGGTAAATGTCTGGACCTTTTTCAGGATAGAGAATTGAGAGAGAGCAAATAAGAGATGAGATCCATAACTTGAAGGATGTTCAAGCTGAAGTGATGTCAAGTTCGACCTGGTTTAAAAGTCAGCTTGGGTCCGGTTTCACAACACTGGAGTGTAGCCATGTGCTGTCACTGCTAATTTGCATCTTCTTACGTAGTGAAGTTGAGTGGCTACTAGTGATGATTAAGAATCAGCTGTAAATCATTGACGATAATATTCACATGAAAGGAAATTTGTAGTTATACAAGCAAGATAGTTACTACTCCCTCCAATTACTAGTAGATACTGTTGTTTTTCAAACAAATGAACTAAAAACGGTATCTATTAAAAGTGATTGGAGGGAGTATAGTTCAGTTTGTTTGCCTCTGATCACTTCCTTCTTGAAAGGGAGTGACATTAGCATGCGGATTCTGCTTACTAATGTAATTCTATTTGTCACACCCCAAAATTCCCGGCCTCATCGGAGTGCGGTAGACATTTTTTTTTTCATGAGTATGTTTGAGGCCAGAAACCCTGAGATATGACCGAATACTCGAACATCTCGTCTAATACATCATCATGAATAGATGTGTACTCGACATAACACAACTGAGTCTTTAAATAACATCATTAACACATATGAAATGAAAACTTAATAATCTTAAATTAATCCATAATACAAGTCATCTAAAATAACTAAAAATCAAAATCATTAAAATGCTTTGGCCAATATGCCAATAATATTAACACTAAGTTTAAAATAATAAAGATAGCTTTATCTTCCACGACTGTCTTTAAGTCTTCTATTATCTGCACTTGCCATAGCTATACTTTCTTCATGCCTGCATCAGAGGATGCATGAGTATTCCGAAGAAATACCCAGTAGAATGCAAAAACCCACAAGAACATAATATACAATATAGGACAAAGAGTAGGGTTTAATATGAGACAGTTGAATAATCAAGAATATTTGAACCGAGCAACAAGAATTCCATTATAAGAGGAAATAACAGGATCAATGAAGACTCCTAAACATCCAAAGTGTAAGGAGAAAAATTACCATAATCTAAGACTCTGAACATCAACACTTCTTGACTCTCAAGTATAGAGCAAGGACAATAAATTATACGACTCCAAACAAATACTGGTGTAAGGAGAGAATGGTCAAAATACCAAAGGCTCCAGGCATCTAAAGTGCAAGGAGTTACAATTTCTGCTCACTGAATTTACCGATCTCGAAAGGTAAAATATACCAGAATCATGCTAGAGGTTCTCCCTTCGGAACCCGGCCACGCGTCTAGACATGCTGGCCCCATCCGTGCTTACGAGCACAATGGGCGGAGACTGCAGACCTTCCGTAATATCATACAGCCTAAACGTACGTATTTGCCTCCCTTCGGGCAATAAGGAATCAAAATTCCATAAATATCGGAGGTCACGCTGGACCTAGCAATGGCTCGTGAGCATACTATGATTCCACTGAACAATTAGTGGAGAAATAGGTCAATGTCAAACTGGACAATGTTTCAACAATAGCAGAGGTCTCAACTTTCTGAGAATAGGGTGACTTTTACTTCAATGACTCACTCATGGAGTATGAATAGAATATCAAAGACTCTCAACAACGAATGACACGTTCTGGAGTATGAATAGAATAGCAAAGACTCTCAACAATGTATGACTCACGTTATGGAGTATGAATAGAATAGCAAAGACTCTCAACAATGTATGACTCACGTTCTGGAGTATGAATAGAATAGCAAAGACTCTCAACAATGACCATGTTACGCATGCATAGTCCTAGATAAGACTTATGAAGAAAGACTTGATCAAGAATTGCCTTTTAAGACTCCAAGAAAACTCAAGTTATATCATGAAGAATACCAAGTTCTGGTTTCAAAGAAGACTTGACTTAAACAGACTCAATAACAGGTCAACTGAAGTTTCTCAAACGAATAGAAGTGCATTGGTCAAATAGAAATAGATGGTTTGGTTTCCAATTGGAAACACGAATCGAGTCAATATCACCAGTGGAACATATAAGACTTAATGAACATCAAACCACTCACCATTAGCCCATGATACTATAGTATTATACTTAATCCATCCTACTGTAATACTTACTTAAAGTCTTATATAATACATATAAAGTTCTTAGTATAGTTATTATAGCATAGGTTATTGCTTTGATAAAGTTTTCCCAACCTTTACTATAATTACAGTGTTCTATTTTTACATATTAGTCAATTTCCGACCCTTACCAACGTTAAAACAGAAGGAATTAGACTCTAAAAATTTTACTGTGATTACTCTTATGTTTCTAGTTTATAACCCAATAAACGGCATATTTTTAGGATTTTTATATAATTAGTTACAAATATTTTAATGAAAGTCGTCAGTGCAGAAATAGTTCTGGCCGAGACCCTTAATCCTAGTTCTAATCAAATTATGAGTGTGTCTACCCCATAATCCATTCAATAATACATAGTATACTTGAATATCTTCCATATCTTACTTATTCCAGAACTTTATTAGGTATGATATGCCATAATATTTACAAGGATTTAGGTGTACTTTCATTATCTTAATTCATCTCACACACATATCCCTTTTTCTAGTTGAATTAAGCAAACTGGACAACTAATTAAGGACAATAAAATTTGGACAGCAATGTCAGAGCCCAAAAGGGACACAAGGAAGCTTCAAAGAGACTCCAAATAATTCAAACTTCCCATCATTGGGCTAGCATGTGTAACAATTAGGAGTTGGAACATCAAGGTTCACACGATTGAGAAACAACACGTAATAACTGGATAATTCAAAAGATTGGTATTTAGCGATTGACTCTGATGAAGACTCACAATCATAAATCAATATATTGGCACAAGAAGCACTTGAACAAGGTATGAAATTCAGATCCAAGAGTGTGGGAAAAATCATCTTACCTAGTCCAAACGTAGTATCTTCTTGCTTCCTCGCGAAGGCTTTTGATTCCTCTACACGATGCCGCCCTTTAGCACTTCGATCGTTGACTCTTGAGATGAAGGAAAAGGTATAAAGCTTGCTGGAACAAAGGAGAAGGAGAAGGAGAAAGTCTTGGGACGTTCACAAAGGAATTTGGCTTGAAAAATACCAGCCAGCCCTCTCTCTTCTGCTTATATAGACCCAAAACCTACTACAACTAGGATATCTCCAAATTAAGACTCCTTCCTAATCCAAACTCTCACTACCAATTAAAATCTTTCCCCCATTAGTAAGGGACGTTCAGCCATGTTAATCCATTGGGTTTTCCTTATTTAATTAAGATTTCAAATCTCTAATAAGATTCGTTCACTATCTTAATCCTAATTACAGCACACTATCATACGCATAACAGTCCAATTCCGACTCTTCCCACGGTTAGTCCAGTTAGAGTTAGACTCTGAAATTTTTATTGGAGTTATCCCTATGAGTCTAGTTTCTAACCCCACTTATTTTATATTTTTCCGATTTTCCTTAAATTAGTTATGATTTAATTACTTTCGGCTGTCGACACAGAAATAGTACTGGCCGAATTTACAATCTTAATCATACTTTACATATCTCGTTCCAAACTAGTAAACTACCATATCTAGGCCAACCAACTAGACGTCCTCTTCCTATTGGTTGATTAAAAAGTAAAATATTTATCTATTTTTAATTAAGATTTATCTTCCCTAATTATCTCAACCGAACTGATACTTCCTGATCCTCCGCGATACTTATCATATTTACCGCTATTAGGTCAAATTGTAGATTTTACTCCAAGATTTACTCCAACCGACTCAAGATCACTCCAACCATCTAAAGATCATCTAATGGCAAGGTTACCCACGTTCATAAATCACCCCTGGGCCAGTGCCACGTGGCTCAGCACCCAGGTCTTGCGTCTTGACTTGAGTCCTACGAGCACAGGTCTCTGACGTCCCGCGGTTGCACTACTCGTCATACTAATACGCGTGCGTCACTAACCACACATCAAAACCAAATTCACTTTACTAATCAAGAGTAATCCACTGAATACATGCCCTGGCACCTGGCCCCACTCCTGGCGTCAGTTGTTCTCAGACCCTAGCGCCAGGCTGGCCTCAGCGCCAGGTTGTGCCTAGCGCCAGGACCAACCCTCGCGTCCTGGTTTTCTACTACTTTAGCCATGCGATTAACAAATTATATCACATCATTAAATCAAATAACACATCAAAGCACATCGCATAACCAGAAATCAAATCAGAAAATGAAACCTTCCTATTTTAGACCAATTTCCTATAATAGATACATTTAGTTAACGTACCAATTTTCTGGGTGTTACACTATTGATTATGCTTACTAATGAATTTCTTTAAAAATAAAGCAAGGAGGTTTCTTTTCCCTGAGTGGGTGGCATGGATAGGGAGCTATACACATGCAAAAAAAACCAATAAAAAAATCAATGGACTGACAAGGCCTCTAATGGAATTGCGGGAGAGTAAATCTAAAAAAAACCAAAGAGTGGCCCAGATCTGAATCACATTTAGGGTCTGTTTGGGAACACGGATGTGGATTTTATCATGAGATAAGAATACTCAAATTTTTAAATTATAGAATATAAAGATTTATATTCTTAATTTTACTGTTTGGCAATTGATGAGATTTAACTGTAGATTCACATATCTGTGTGAATTGTTGAATTTCCAACCTAAGCTATGAGAAACCTAAATTTCCAACTTAGGCGGAGGCAGCCATGTCCTCTGCTTAAGCAACCTCTACAACTCGAGCTATGAGTCTATGACACAATCAAGCTGGGTGTGCACAAACTACCTAATATTGACCCTTAAATGTTATGACCCATTTTATTAGTTTCCTACTCTAATTAGAATTCTAAATAAGTTATTTTTTTCTTTCATTAGTTGGATTCCTAGGACTAGACTTCTATGTCAATTAGAATTATAATTTACATAAATATTTTGATTATAGAGTCTATAAATATGTAAATGGTCTTCTTTAATTCATTATGCTTGATCAATGGAATAGTTATTTTCTAGTTTTTAATCTAGTCTCTTAGCCCTAATCTTATTTTTTTTCTCTCTCTCTCTCCTTTTTTCTATAATGGAACTATCTGTAGATCACCGTCTACATCATTGGTATGTTTGATTGAATATTTCCCACTATACATTATATTTTAATTTGAAAATTTGGGATGCCATAGTAGAAGAGTAGAATAGGAGTTCGAGAGACAAAGTTATAACTTTCCGAATTTTGGTATGCGAATCTATCCAGGCTGCATTTGAACGCGATCTAATACCGGATACATGGAAAGGCTTATTGTAAGCCATACCAAGTCCATTCCTTTCCCAACTTGGACACAAGTCTTCCACGACTTTGTGACTTATATAAGCTCTCTTTGGACGTGGTAATCAGTCTAATTGTTTTGATTAAAAATTTCCTAGCTTTAGAGAGACCCTTTCTTATCTTCTTCAACTTGCATATTTCATTGATCTTCAATTCAAATCAAGTGATATAGGCTATACTTCTCATTATTGTTCTTCTACATCATTGAGAGTGTATTTGGCATAGTTCACACACATATATACAATCATTTTGCACTTGTTCGTGTTATGGTTCATGGTTCGTGTTGAAGGAGAGAAATTTTGATGAGACAGGAGTTGTTCGAGCTTGTTGGCTAGCAAATTTGAGGGAGAACCCCATATCGAGTTTGTTCGCTGTAGGAGGTCAAAACGTGCATTCTGGTGAAAGAAGCCACTTGGAGTGGTGGAGTAGGAGTAGAATATTTTTGAGGAGTACTATGAGTAGCTAGGGAGTCGGGCCAAAAGAGTTTGAGTGATCAGTCGAGTCTCTGAATTTCAATTTCATAGTGTTGATTTTTTACCAAGCTACCATGCTGGTCACGTGGTTTTTCACCCACTTGGGTTTTCCAAGTTAAAAATCATTGTCTCTACTTGTGCGGTTGATTGATGCTCTCATTTCCGCTCTGATATAGTTTTAGATTAGTCAAACGCTCCATAGAGATTGAATTACTTTCTCAATTAGATATTCCCTGTGGATATTGGTTACACATCTTGTTGTCTATGACTAGTTCACGCAGACAAGGGGGGCATCCTTGGCCCACTTTTGGCAGCAAACTCGGACCTACCTCTGCCGGACGCCATCAAATATTCTCAAACTTTCTCCTGAGAGAGAGAGAGAGAGAGAGCGAGAGCATAACTTGAAAAAGAGGAAGCTTTCCTAAATTATACTCCAATTCATTCATTTACTCTCTGTCCTTCTACGTCTACTTGATTTGGAGGTCTAATTGGGCCTCTAAAAAGTTCATTGGTGGCATTGTAAAATTAGGCCCATACAAGTCTAGGGCAGGATCTGGAGTCCAGACTCCAGACTGTAAGATGGACACGTGAGAGGGCCCAGTTTATTTTCTTTCCAATAATTTGTTGGCCCTGGGAAGACTTTAGGCCCAAATCTAGGGCCCAATATTTAATGCCCTTGTCCCTGTCGCCTTGCCTCCCCTTAGCGCCGCCGCTTGTTTCGCCGGTCGCCATTTCCTCCAGTCCAGGTCTCTCTTCCCGACGGAGGTTGGCCATGGATTTACTTTTTGTATATTTTGGTTATTAGTAGTAGAATCTTGTGATGTTAGTTTCTTGTGTTTTCTGTTTAAATAGACTATGAATTTGGGTAATAGTGAGTTTTTTTGCTATAATGTTCTAAATTTATGCATATAGTGTTGTTTCTTGTGGCTTCATTGTCGTGTGTAGTGTATTGGTTGTAGTTCTTGGTGTTTTCTCATATAGTTGGAATGATACCAGTTAAAAAGCATATAATCAAGCCTCAAAATGTGTTGTTATTGGATTTAATGTATTAAGTGTAGAATTTCATTATTAGTTTATATATAGCAGGGATTCATTATGAATAGAATTCATGTATATGGTGGGAAAGCTGTAAAGACCTTTAGAATATGTGATTTGTGTCTTCTGTCATATACAAAATCATGGTAAGGGTTTATGAAAAACAAAATGTGGAAAATCTTCAACTACTACGATAATACTCCCTCTGTCCAATGGAGTGTCTTCATTTGAAATTGAGCTAAGTTGATTGGACTCTAAGGCTTGTGCAAGAAAACCCCCTCCTGTGTTGTTGGTCGTGGGGAAGCGAAATCAGCCATGCAATGATGGACCGTGTTTTTCCAAATGCAGACAGGCTTCATTGGACAGAGAGAGTATCACTTACTGAAAATTGAAGCCATTCTTGATTTGGTTAGAGCCTTAGAGGTGTAATATGGTTCGTGTACAATAATCAATTTGGCTAATTACTGATTTTATCTAAATCTTGGTAAGCATGTTTTGTGAAGCCAACTTTAAGATTTCTTTACAAAAAACTAAGTTCCTTACACGTATGAATGGATTGCAACCAGAGCAGATTACAAGGCAAGATCTTTTTTGTGTGATTCGCTATTACTTATAAATTATATCTCTTCTTATGTTTAAAGTACACTTTTGATAAGATAGTTTGGAAATAGTAACCTGGTGATTGGTTATACCATTTCTTTCCTACCTCCTTTTTAGATAGCATGTGTTATAGAGCTTGAAAAGTGCTTGTGTAAATTTAAGACTTTATTTACTATCCAGCAAATCGTTGTTATGTCATCCATTATACGTAGAAAGGGATTCAAGTGGTCAACCTGTCACATTCCTTCGTCCTTGTTAGAATTGCTGGTTTTTCATTAGTTTGTCAATGCTCCTAGGATTGGAGATGCAATCGATTCTTGAACTAGGAATCAAAAGCATGAGTTTTGTGCACTGATTTTTCGTGCATTCAATTTGTACATTAGCTTCATGCTGAATAGCTACAAGTAGTTGTTATTGATTAAATATAATGTACTCCATCCGTCCAAATTACATGTCTGCATTAGAAAACCAAAATGAACAAGTAGTTGTTATTGATTAAATATAATGTACTCCATCCGTCCAAATTACCTGTCTGCATTAGAAAACCAAAATGAACAGTTCATTTTGGTTTTCTAATGCAGACATGTAATTTGGATGCAGGGAGTATATGCTGAAATAATGCAGTTTTAGTTTACGCAGGGAGTATACTAAAACTGGAGTGTGACTGAAAAATGTGATCTGACTGTTGAACTGGGGAGAAAAACATTTGAGTTTTCTGCACTAGATTTTGTGCATTCAATTCATACATCGGACTCAAATATAGCTTTTCCCTGAATAGCTACAAGTTTGTTAGCTGTTATCAATTAAATATAGTGTGCATGCTGAAGTTGATAAGGGTCATGTCTCCATGTGAGAAATTGTTTATCAAATTTAAAACCCACCAACTGGAGACTGTTGTCTACGCTTGTTCTGATATCCTGTTAAACCAATTTGGATATATAATTTATCCAGTTCATATGATTTAGAAGTTAATTGTTAAAAGTTCAGTATATCTTGCAATGTAGGGCTTTTACATCTGCATTTCTTTTTGTTGTTGTGCATAGTTTCCTTTATCTATTTAGTAGTCGAGCTGATTGCGAATTTATTGCTAATTAATGTACTTAATTGCTTAATGTGTTTGGATATTAGATGTAAGAAAAAATAGGAAAGACATAATAGCTTATGGAGATTCAAGAAAAGAGGAAATGAAAAATACTCAGCTCATACTCTATGAAAGGGAACAGGATGAAGCAGGACTTGGGTGAGGGAGGGAACTGATGCATTGATTGTGTTCTTGAAACTAATGATTATTATATATGCATAAGAAGGGCTCAAATGCTTTATGCCACTTAGAAACTGGGAAATAATTTTTGGAAATTGATGATGATGAAATCGTGAATTTGAATGCTGAAACTTTATTGATTTTGTAAGGAGATCGGATATTGGAAGGCAAATTCATCAGCTAAAGAGGTAAAGATTGTTTCGTAGAGAGGGATTGATGGTGCCATTGGTGCTACCTTGAGATGCCAGACCTTCAAAACATAGTGAGGTGGCTTGACCACGGTAGAAAGAGAGGCAATGATTTTTTAGGAGAGGGGGATGTTTTGGGGGGGGGGGTGGAGTCATCAAAATGTTTGCCCTATGAGACAAAAGAACAATGGGTCCTTTGCTTAAGCCATAATTAGTAATGATGGTCTTTACTTTTGCATTACTGCTTAATATACGGAATCTCTTGCAAAATAAGCAGTGCTATTGGTTGGTTTGGCTTATGCATTCACTTAGTTAACTTAAACAACCACGTGTTCTTTTATTCTTGCTTATAAAATTCTTGTTTGGTTCAATTAATTTTTTAGGGTGTTTATACTTTCACCAATTGTAGTCCAGCGCTCAATTTATTACCTGAGTTACTAGATGTTTCTGGTCACTTGATGTGTCTATGATGCGTATGTGAATTTTCTGAATTAAAAACGAACTTATTATCTAGTGTTTAATTGTTAAACAGCCATGAAGGTGAGAGCCTCAGTTAAGAAATTGTGTGAGTTCTGCAGAACTGTGAAACGTCGTGGCAGGGTCTATGTTCTATGCACAGCCAATCCCAAGCACAAGCAGCGACAAGGCATATCCACATTTGCATATGAGGGCCCCTTGATACCTGGGTAAGTAGTCTCAAACTAAAGTCTGCATCTTCTTTTGTTTTCAGTCGTTGACCTATTCTTTTCCTGCATCTGTATGTTTATGGACCTTCACTTTGTGACATCTATTGCAGTTCATCGGAGGTGGCTGGCAAGCAGGAGCCGGCGCAGAACAATATCTGGAGGGTGGGCCTGGCTTCTATCTTGCCTAAACCAGATTGATGTATGTGCTTAATGGGCATTCAAACCTCTAGCAAAATTTCAGCCAACAGCTCTTTGTAATTCCGTATACAACGATCTTTTGCATTCTGCTGCTTATGTTTTTCACCATTTAATTGTTTGTAGCTTTATAGTTTCTGAAAAAAATTTATGCCCTAATCTGTTGCATGTATTGTTCTTTGGTCTATGCTTACAGTTGCAAAATAGTATATGTTATGACCCTATTCTAATTAAGTTAGGATTAGTAGTTTCCTTCATTAGTTGGATTCATAGGACTAGTACTCCTATGTCAATTAGGACTATAGTTTAGAGTCTATAAATATGTAAAGGGTTTTCCCTACTTCATTATGCTTGATCAATGGAATAGTTATTTTCTAGTTTAGTTAATGTTAGTCTTTCTTAGCCCTAATCCTACTCTTTCTCTTATAATGGAATTATATGTAGATCACCGTCTACATCAGTATAGCTTCCATGGTTAGTTTGGCTCTATTTTTATGAACATATTGATCCGAAACATCTAATTGGTGAGTGTTGAATATCGAAGTTGAAAGTTATATTCTTTGCATGGCCATATAGCAGAAATTAGCTCCTTTAAGATACTCTTTGCATGGACATAGAGTAATGGTTGAATTCTGGATTACTGGATCAGATTGACGAGCTTCTTGTGACAGTTTCATGTTAATTTCAACAGTGGGAAATGCAAGTTATGGTTGTCAATGAATTATTGTTAGTTAAATGCTCCACGGCTGGATTACGGAGCCACTGTCGGTCATACTTGCCTGTGACTTGCTTGAGTTCGCCTGGGGAGTGGCAAATCAGTTGGGTACTCTTTATGCTTGAGTTGAAAAGTGGGGGCAGGTTTCCTGTACTATGCGCGATTCGTTCTCTCTTATTGTTCAGTACCTTTCCCTCCTCCATTTTCTGCCTTACTCACCCTGCTAGTCCTTCATGCCCCAACGCCCAAACCCATCTTTTTCTTCCTTTCCCACCTCCTCTTTCTCCTACTTCCCCTCCCTCCGCTGATATCCTCACCAGCTTTTCTTGCATCCTTGCTTGGACCTAGGCTTACACCTCACATGGAAGACCAAGTGCAGGGTTGGGTTTCAATATTTTGGTTGAAGGTCTCTGGTGGCATGAAACTAGCATGAGAACCAAAGCTTGCTCTTATGGGAACGCGGCTCTAGAGAGAAGAGGGAGCGATAGGCCCATAATAAAGATGGTAATGAGCCATAAACCCAAACCAATAAGGTTTGAACCACTAAACCCAAAACCTAATGACAGTGTGTGAAAAGACATAGATGCCCCAACATCCTCTCTAAAGCATTCTCCCCTTTCCTCCCGATGCCCTAACCAGCTCCCCACGCTCTCGAGTCCCCATGGCTTTTTCCCTCTATTCCTTCTACTCCACTCCCTCCAATCTATCGTGCATAGCATGTTGTCTCATCTAAGGATTGCACTGGATCCAAGCTTGACAACCTCCTGGCCATGGCACTCTTCGACGATTGAGGGCCACTTCGATGATGCCAACAACCTCTTATGCACTTGGCGATGCTTGTGACGAATACCAACCTCCACTTCACATACAAGTGTCTACCAAGCTCGGTACGTAGAGCTCAATTGCTATATAAACACCTCTGACGAGAGTTGAAAACATGCCTTCCTAGAATCTGCAGCTCCGATATTACGTTAAAAAACAAGTATCCAAAAGCTCGAGTTATTAGAAAATTGAAATCTTATTTATTTATTTATTTTATATTTCAACAAATGCTCTACATCCTCCCCTTCTTTCACTTCTTTCTTCATGAACAACGTTCCAAATTCACGACTTACCTAAATAAATTTTGAAAAAACCTTTTCTGACCCTAACCCTGTCGTATTTTCTAATCTCCTTTAAAGTTTAAAAAACTTGTCATTTTAGACAGAATTGCCCATATTTATTTTTCATCTTCCTAACTTCTCCCCTTCTTCTTCCAATCTCCGGAAGCGACAAAAAGTCCTTCCCCTCCCATCGCCTTAGGTAGGAACCCCGACCTCCGCCTCCTCTTCAAAACCTTTTCCCACCTCGATCCACCTCGCTCGATAAGCCATCCGAGCCGTGAACTTCGCCCTAAAATCCGAGTTCGATCATCTTGACTGCTCCACCTTTTCGCTGTGATCGCCTGACTTTCACTTTCTTTGTTCTGACGTCGACTTCTTGTTTGTCCCGATGATGCCACTTAACATTCCAGCTAGCCATATCTGGTCAACCACATATGATACCACGGCAACATGTCACGGTGTAGCTGTCGGTCAGACTGGACCTTGCCATCTGCGCTTGCTCCTTGTTTTGGAGGCTAGGAGGACCATGCAAATTGGCCTCTTAGCCAAAATGCGCTTCAACTTGTGACTTGAGTGTTACTAAAAGTGTAACTATAAATATAAATATGTAACATAAAATATAAATACATACATTTGTGTTTCAAATACAAAATGTAAGTGTTACATTATGTTTAATACACAATACAAAGTGTAAGTGTTTACATTATGTTTAATACACAATGTAAATAGTTATATTTTGTGCAATATACCAGTCATCTGACGGCCGCCCTCTTCTCAAGTTCGAGATCGGAACTTGAGAAGAGGGTGCAATATACCAAACATTAATGTTAATCAATGTTTGGAAACCTTAACAGAGTTTGAAAAGGTTAAAATAGTGGCTGCTCCTTTCTTTTACCAAATATAAACAAAAGAAAAATTAATTATAGAACTTAAAACAATGGTCATACACTTACTTCAACAGAGACTGGATGCTTCATGCTTATATGATGTTGTTATTATGTGTGGCATTCATCGCATTATTTCTTCAAACTTTTAACAAATTGCTGCAACTCGAAATTATACGAACATTACAATTTGTACCTGCCGTGGCATACTCACACAGTGAGTCGGGTGAAGAACCTTCAGCAAACATAAAAATTTTTTTAGAAAGAAAAATATTGTTTCAATATTTACATGAAAAGCATAATGAAACATGTTACAAGTAATTAAACAAAAGCCACAGCATCAATAAATAATTCAAATATATTTGCTAACATGAATAAGATCACTATCCAAGTTACTTTGGTAATAGGGATTGGGACCATGTGATTCATAGAATCACGTCATTTGGTCCAAATCCAACGTTTGGCAACATATTTTTGGGCAGGATTTGATTTTGGCCCAAATCTCACCCTAAATTCAGTCATTTGGTTTATAACTTAAAAAAGGTTGAGTGCAAATCACATGTATAACCCTATCATTTACAAAATTGCACCCTCAAATACTAAATATTAGAATTTCACTCGTAAAATCATACTATTCTCAAACGTTACTTCATCTCCCTATGATTTGAAAGGACATCATGATTTTATGAATCTCACATTTAAATCCAAATCAAGGTTGCCAAATGTACCCTACAGAATTTCGTGATGGGTGCACTGATATTAGTGTCTATTTTTTAATATATTGAATAGTGTAGTTTTAAATTTAGTTTGCCGGCCTTCTAATAATCTAGAAATGTCACGACTTATATGTGTTTGTCACAATACTATGGTGCTTCTCCTTGAGGTTCATTTGGGTCTTGAGTCTCGGGAGAAGGCCACTATAATAAAGTACATAGCCTATCTTAAAACTTTACTCTGAGTACTGAACAACTTGTGTTTTTTACTCTAGCCCCATTTGAATGCAGTTTTTTGGAATTGAATCAACAAGTGAACAATACAATAAAGAGGGAAACTGAAAATTAAAAAAAAGGAAAGGGTCATACTTTCATCACTACAAAATTTCTCAAGAACACCCACTTTCATAAGTAGGGTTGGAATTAAAAAGGTCATTTATTCTAGCATGCTCAGTAGCACTCCAATGTTACATTTTGATGGTAAATGTCGACCGACAAAAATCTCACTATTTGCAGTGGTATTCCACCAACAAAATGACACTCAAAGTCAACTATTTGTTTGAGTTCAATCTGGTGGTAGGGATCCACTATTATATATTTGACGGCGGGGTATGATCGTCATGATCTTCAATATCCGACAGTAGAGTTCTATCGACAAGATCGTGATTGAGAATAATGTGTGTTAGGTTCATTTGATGTTTAAGTTTTCATTTGTGTAAATTGAACTTTCATTAGTGTAACACCCCAATTTAAACACATAAATTTCATGTAAATAGGAGTAAAACATTGTCGGCATAAAACTTAAAACATCACATTCAAAAACATAAATATTTGAGTTGAAGCTCAAGCCCATCATCATTCAAAACATTATTACGAACGTTCAGGCATTGCTTTCTAGTATCAATTTTTTAACATATCAATAATTGAAACCAAATACTATCGTTTGATTAAACCAATGAATAAATAGGATTCATGGGTGGATGCATGTCACAATCCATAGCTAATAATTATTACAATAAAGAAATGTTTTGGCACACACGTGCCTAAGCCATTAGTGAAATTGAAGAAATGAACTAAAAGAACTTGCATTCTACTCTTGGTCCTTGCTCCTATCCTCTCCACTATCGCCCACATCCCACTTAACTCCTACACTTTTGAACCTGTAGAAAAAAACAACCGGAGTATGAGGAATTAAGTAGGAAATGCTACTACCACGGGACTTCTGCAAATAAATCAACAATATAACATAAATCATTAATTCAATTTCTACTCTTTCATTTTCTTCAGCTACATCTAGTTCATACTAGTAAGCTACCCTAGGCCTTATGTCACGCCCCGGGCACCGCCGATCCAAACCGAACTCGATCCAAGAGCAAGAACCGGCGCATGGGGGCGACGTTTTAAAGAGATATAGCGGAAGACCTATGCCCCACAAACGGGCAGTCTATCTAACAGAATTACACAACTACTTTGAGCAAGAGTAAATAAGAAGATATAAAGAGGAATCTAAGTCTAAAATTTGTCCACAAGTTTTAAACCCAGAAACTTAAATCTTGAGCCAACATACCGGCTTGAAACAAAGGGACTAAAATAGATTCTAAACATAAGTCTGATATAAGTATCATCAACCACTATGTTCCACACTAAACAAAGTACAACAAAAAAGATAACCACTTCTAAAGGCCTCCACGCCTAATCCCAAGCTCTCTCCGATTGCTCCTCATACAGAGGATCCTGTCCATCTGCATGTCACACCACACAGCCCCAAAATAAAACAAGGAAAGAGGGGTGAATATAAAACTCAGTAATGGTTTTGATACAATCGGTAATAATCAATAATCATAATGATTTCACAATATGGCAAACATAGATCCATAAGCGACATAATTACACCATTCTCATTCACATGCTTTCTCATCATGCATTCATAATACATAATCCTGCATATTAATATCTCATTCACATGCTTTCATATCATGCATTCATAACACATAATCCTGCATAACTGATATTTACAAAATATACACATTTTTATATGCCTTTCTGCCTATATGTTAGTTATAATTTTAGTTGAAAGTAAGGATAATTAATGGTTATTCATGTTAGGTGAGTAATTTTGGAGATTAATAATTAAATGTATTTAATTGATTAATTTAGATGTGTTAATTGGATTTAATGAATTCATATTTTATTATGCATCTAATTTAATATTTAATTTTATTTATGTAGGCATAAGGGTTGCAAATGCAGATCATCAAGAGTGAATGTGCGCCAGACCGTTTCTGTGCTGAGATCGAAGATCCAATGGTGGAGATCGATACGACGGGTTTTTGCTAAGAAAAAAAAAAGAGAAAAGGAAAGAACTGAACCAACCGGTTCAATTCCGGTTCAGTTCAGTAAAACAAAAAAAGGAGAAATGACCCGAGCCGAAGCTCGGGCCTTCCAGAATAGAGTCGTCCAAGCAGAGCTTGAGTGCCGGCGAAGGAACCATGGAGGAGCAGAGCTCGAGAGATGGGTCACGGCGAAAGACTCCGGGACGGCAAGGCGGCGAGCTCGAGGCCATTGGGTTTCGACAGCGAGGCACGATGAGTTGAGGGCGACGTCGGAGCTTTCTCATGGCGGACATACAGAGCGTCTGTTTGAGCTTGGCAGCGATGGCAGTCTCGTGTCGACAGTGCTGCTTCGGCCAGAAAGAGGACTGGCTTTTGAAAGAGCTTTTCAGAGGAAAAACAGAGCCAAAAAGAAGAGAATTTGGCCGGATTCCAGTGGCAACAAGGCTGGGTTTTGGCCGGAAGGAGAGAAGAGGAAGAAAGGGAGGAGAAACGCCGGATTTTCAGACTGAATTTCAACTGCTACAGTAATCGATCTGTGAGTGCTACAGTGCCTGCGAATTGGGAGAGACGGTGAACAGTAACCGCGCTGTGAACAGTACTTTTGCTATAATGTTGCTACATTTTGGGCAGTGTTTTTCGGTGAATAGTGCAAAAAGACTCCGATAAATAAACAACATTCCCCTGGTCCGATGGTTGGCTAAATTTGCGTCCAAGGCGTAGATGAAACTCTAGATTTGTTTTTATTACTCTTAATTGTTTAATTTAATATAGCTGATATGATTATGCTTAATGCGATTTTGTGTTTCATGATTTGATCTAGTGCTTGACCATAGACTAGTATGATTATGAGTAGAATTTGATCTTGATATTTCCTGTGTCTAGCTAATAACAGGTTTGTATTGATTCTATGCCCGATCAAAGGATAGAGTTAATTACATAATTTATAGTGAATGAACTTTTCATGTCTGACCAAAGAACGTGTAGTGCATTCACTGGTAATTCATGTGTCCGACCAAGAACATGAGTTACCGTATCATATTAGCTTGTGCAAGATAATAATTAAGAGTAGTAATTGCATGTTTAATAGTGGATTTGCTGCCTTGGTATTTTTCCTTAATATTTTTATTAATTTAATTTCTTGCTAAAGTTTAGTTCTTTATTTCATTAAAATTCAATATTTTCATTAGAATTAGTTTAATCAACCAAGTCCTTTGGGTTTGACCTCGTTTTCACTAGTCTATATGTAGTCTCGTGCGATTGCAAGTAAATATTTAAAAATACAATCAATTAATTGGTGTCGTTGCCGAGAACTTGGTGACGGTTTAATTTAATTCTCATTAGTTTAGATGCTTTTTGTAGGATTTTAATATTGTTTTCTTGTCTTTGTAGGAGTCACATTGAAGAGGTAGAAAGTGACGTGTGGATTTCTCGCTAACGTGGAAAGGCCATCCTTTCCCCTCGTTTGGACTCTTTACCTCTCTTTTTAATTAATTTGGTTGTTGCGTGTTTTTCTTTCTTTCTGTGACAGCATACAATGCTAGTTGTCGATATCTAGGACTGTTGATTGCTAATTGTCAATATTAGGATTGTTTTTGTGTTTCTTTGCTTCTGCGATAGTTATGCAAGGGCGTAGATCACTGGGTGAAAACTTAGAAGCCTTTGACAGTGAAATTGAGAGAACCTTCAGACAAAACCAAAGAGGCCAATTAGGTATAATCAACCCCTTGTTTGAAATGGCAGATAAAAATTTAAAAACCTTAAAAGAATATTACACTCTAAATGCCTATATATCTCTGTCCTGCATTCGAATGCCGGCTGCAATAGCTGGTAACTTTGAGATTAAGCCCAACACAATACAGATGTTACCATCATTTTATGGGCAAAATCACGAATATCCATATAGGCATGTGGATGAATTCCTAGAAATCTGCACAACTTTTAAACTGAACAATCTTACAGATGATGTAGTAAGACTGAGACTATTCCCATTCTCACTTAAGGATAAAGCTAAAGAATGGCTCTACTCTCTTGAACCCGAATCCATTACCTCGTGGGCAAAAATGCAACAAGATTTTCTAAAGAAATATTTTCCCATAGGTTTAACAAACCAAATGAAAGATGCCATCACTACCTTTACCCAACAGCAAACTGAGCAGTTCCATGAGAGTTGGAATAGACTCAAGGACCTCCTTAGGAAGTGTCCTCATCATGCCATGCCTAGATGGCAGTTAGTGTAGCGGTTTTATAGAGGGTTGATGGATCATAATTGTCATCTTGTAGATGCTTCGTGTGGAGGCACTTTCCTGTTAAAAAATGAAAATGAAGCATAGGAACTGTTTGAAAACTTGAGAGAAAATTCGTTGTAACATACAATGGCCAATAGGAGTTTAAATGAGTCTTCTTCTTCTAACCCCTCTAAAGGTGGTATATATGAAGTGAAATAAACAGATGATCTTTCTAACCAAGTTGCTACATTATCTAGGAAGATAGATCAAATCTTGAGCCTAAAGTCACAAACTCCTGCACACATTCAAGAAGCATGCGTTCTATGTTTAAGTCCCATGCACTCTATCTTAAAGTGCCCATTTGCCCCTCAATTCCCAGAGCTTGTTCAGGAGCATGTCAATGCTGCTCAAACTTATGCTCGAACAGGCAATGATCCATTCTCCAACACATATAACCCGGGGTGGAAGAATCACCCAAATTTTTCCTGGCGTCCACAGAACCAGGGTGTTCCTTTTAATCCACCCCAGAGATCCAACTTTCAAAATAACTCACCAGGTTTTCAACAACCTACCATGCCTTCCCAATTTTTACAACCCTCTAGAACTTCAGAATTTGAGGATAAAGTCTTGTCTGCTCTACAGAGTATTCAAGCCCAGCCACAATCACAAGCTCAACTTATGCATTCTCATACTCAATCCATAGCTAAACTAGAATATCAAATA
The DNA here is from genome assembly GCA_039654745.1 of Houttuynia cordata. Lineage (NCBI taxonomy): Eukaryota > Viridiplantae > Streptophyta > Magnoliopsida > Piperales > Saururaceae > Houttuynia > Houttuynia cordata. The sequence continues at coordinate 25,947,682 of CM077502.1, forward strand.
GGCCAATTACTAATTCGATGAGTAAGAGATAAGAGGGTCGGTTCCCTAGTCCACCAATGAATAATCTAAAGGGTCAGTTTATGCTTGAACAACAAACTACTTCCAACGAGCATGTTCAAGCTATAGCATCCCTGCAGAGTGGAAAACAAATCGAAAACCTAGTGGATGTTGAGGTGAAAAAAGATACAGATCAGGGAAAAGTAAGCAATTCAAAGACTGATGAAACCATAGAGACACCACCTACTCTGAGTCAACTAAAACAGAAGGACATTATTTCTCCTTCTGAGTCTTCTTCAGGAACTAAGTCTACGGCCAATCATGAAGTACCTTACGTACCCCGTGCTCCATTTCCTCAATGCCTAGACATGCCTTCCCCTTTCAACAAAAACAAAGCTAAGATGGATGAGGTGCTAAAAACCTTCAAACAAGTTAAGATAAATCTTCCACTCTTAGAAGTCATTCAACAAGTGCCCGTCTATGCCAAATTTCTCAAAAACCTGTGCACACAAAAGCGGAAGTCTAGGACTCACATATTGAAAAAGGTCTTTCTTACTGAGCAGGTCAGCTCCATTCTGAAACATGACACACCACCGAAATTTAAAGACCCTGGCACACCTACTATTTCATGTGTCATTGGTGACCATATTATTCATAGGGCTCTTTTAGATTTTGGTGCTAGTGTCAACCTATTACCCTACTCAATATATGATAAATTAAGTTTGGAGGACTTGCAACCAACATCGGCTACTCTACAGTTGGCCGATAGATCTGTTAGAAAACCCCGAGGTCTTCTTAAAGATGTTTTAGTTGGGGTAGAGAAATTTTTCTTTCCAGTCGACTTCTTGGTCTTGGACATAGAACCTGTGTTTAATGCTTCTCACACTATTCCAGTCATTCTAGGCCGCCCTTTCTTAGCGACGGCCAATGCATGTATCCAATGTCGATCTGAAATGATGGAGATGTCTTTTGGAAACATGAAGATTATACTCAATGTGTTCCAAGCTTCCAACCAAGGAGCCACTGAAAGTGAGCAAGAGTGTACTCTTGTTGATGAAATTGATGATCTTATGGAAGAGACACTTTTGAATGAGCTCATGCCTGATGCTCAAGATCCTACTCTCTATTTAGGGATAGATTATTCTGACTTAGAGCCACACGTTGAAGAAATTCATGCGATGTCAGCCTCTCTTCCCTATCATGACTCTTTTCCATAGAAATAGAGTAGAACCTTTACCAATATCTTTCAGTCTCCAACCTTCCATTGAGTCCCCTTCTCAACTTGAGTTGAAGTCACTTCCAAGTTCCCTCAAGTACGCTTTTCTAGGTCCGAATGATACTCTCCCATCATCATTTCATTTAGCTTGTCTAGTAGCCAGGAGAGTCAACTGCTTAGGATTCTAGTTGAGCATAGGAGAGCCATAGGGTGGACTGTTGTTAATTTAAGAGGCATTGATCCTTCAGTTTGTATGCACAAAATTCATTTGGAGGATGATGCTAAACCTTCAAGAAAGAATCAGTGGAGATTAAATCCCAACATGAGAGATGTGGTCAAGAAAGAGATTGTGAAATTACTAGATGCAGGTATCATATACCCCATCTCTGATAGTGAGTGGGTCAACCCTGTACAAGTTGTGCCTAAAAAGTCTAGCATCATCGTGAAGCAGAATTCTGATGGATAGTTAGTCCCAACCCGTGAAACTACTGGGTGGAGAGTGTATATTGATTATAGAAAATTGAACACAAAAACTAGAAAAGACCACTTTCCATTACCTTTCATCCAGGAAATCTTAGAGAAGCTAGCAGGTCAACAATTTTATTATTTTCTTGATGGTTACTCTGGATATAATCAAGTCCCAGTGTTTCCGGTAGATCAAGAGAAGACTATGTTTACTTGTCCCTTTGGTATCTTTGCTTACCAAAGAATGCCTTTTGGGCTATGAAATGCACCTTCCACATTTCAACGGTGCATGCTAGCCATCTTCTACGATATGGTAGATAAATTTCTAGAAGTGTTCATGGATGATTTCTCCGTATTTGGTCCATCATTTGATGAATGCCTCCATAATCTGTCATTAGTGCTCAAGCGTTGTGAGAGAAAAATCTTGTCTTGAGCTGGGAAAAGAGTCATTTCATGGTTCAAGAGGGAATTATTTTGGGACATGTAATCTCAAAGAGGGGAATTGAAGTCGATAAAGCCAAGGTAGATCTCATCACTAACCTGCCACCACCATCTACGGTAAAACAAATTAGATCTTTCCTTGGTCATGCAGGCTTTTACATGCGCTTCATTAAAGATTTTAGTAAAATTGTTCGCCCCTTGAGTAATTTACTAGCCCAAGATGTGCCTTTTGTGTTTGATGATGTATGTAGGCAAGATTTTGACACTCTTCGTACTTTATTGTCTATTGCACCTATCATTCAGCCCCCTGACTACTCTCTTCCTTTTGAAATAATGTGTGATGCTTTAGACTATGTCATTGGTGCTGTCCTAGGCCAGAGAGTGAATAAGGTTCCCCATGTCATATATTGTCATGCCCCGAATTTCAAGACCTCGAATAAAGCGCAGAAGCACTAACTCCATAAAGATCATGAGGCTGAAACCCATGATGCGACCGAATACTCGATCAAACTTCGTCCACATTCCAGAATGCTAAACAACTATCCGCTTACAAAAATCTTAAATAATAAAACTTCGAATTTAATTAAGTTATTACAATAATCTAGTCATAACAATTGATTAGTTAAAAATCTTAATTCAACACACAGGGTGATTAGTTCTCCATGAACAGAAAATAAAAGCATAATAAAATCAATTTCAACTTCAATCATCCTTTCAACTTCAAGCTCCATCGAACATACCTTGTCAGTTCTTTTCAACTTTTATCCCTGCATCAAAAGATGCATGAGTATTTCGAAAGAAATACCCATTAGGAGCAAGAAAAACCCACAACAAATAACAACAGGAATACTGACAATATGGTATAAAGAAGTGAAGACACATATAACAATGTCAGGATGAGCAAATATAGAGTTTACTTACCTGGAATAATAGTCATCATCAAAGACCATCAACGGTCAAGAAAATAGACTAGCTTTTAAATTTCAAAACTCCAAACGTATAGAGCGTCGGGAGGAAAATCAAAATGAATACTGACTCCAAACATCCAGAGTGTCGGAGATAACAATTTCTGCTTTCTGTTCAGTCCACTTCCCTTATGGACATCAATACCAGAACATCCTAGAGGTTCTACAGAGGAACCCGGCCATGCGTCTAGGGATACTAGCCCCATCGGTGCTTACGGGCACAATGGGCTAAGACTGCAGACCTTTCGTAATATCATACAGTCTAAAACGCACGCACTGCCGTCATCGGCTGAACTGCAGAGGTTCATAATATAATCTGAGATCTCGCAAGATCTAGCAATGGTTCGTGAGCATACTATGATTCCAATCTAAGAGCATTCATCGAAACTCTTAGTAGAGAAACAGTTTAATAGAACTGAATCAATCTAGAAATATCAAGAGCTCTCTCATCTAGAGACTCAAACATCAATCTTCCAAAATCTGACTCACAGATGAGTAAAGTAACAATCTCATTGATACAATCTGAATTGACTTATATAAGAGTACTCAAGAAATACAATCTCAATTGACTCACATAGGAGTACTCAAAAACTTAGAGTGATCAACATCGGAGAACTTAAATTATAACTCGTCAAGAATTGGAACACTGAACCGCATCACCGTACCTAGCCCTAGATATGACAATCCCCATGAATCAGAATATAAGGTTCTCCTTATCATAAACAGGTCAACCATGGTGTACAAGGTGTTGAATTCTGTGATTAAGAATTTCTTGGACAAGAGGTTGTTCAAGAACATGGACACTTGGGACAATTACTTTTGGACAGTAACCCTTAACTCACCACTCATACTCATAATCTAATATTACTGTACCCTGTACCATCAGAGTCTTACATTATAGAAATCAGGTGATTAATACTATATATACTTATCATGTAGAGTAGTAATCCGAATTAGGGTCTTAATACGTAATACAATAATCTGCCCAGTGCATAACAACCAATTTCCATCGACTTCCACTGTCTACTTAGCCTGAATTCTTTTCTAAAAATTTTATCCCATATAACCCAACAAGAATCATAATTTTCTGAGTTATCTATATTTACTTATGATTTTCTGATCATTGCTCGTCGGTGCAAAAACAGTCCTGGCCGAGAGCAACTATCAACATATACTTTGATTAATTGTTAAATCCAGTCTAATTAATTAATTAATTACTCTTATCAGCACCGATTACACGTTACTTAAGTTCTTTACAGAACCAAGAAGACTTTGGAATTATCAGATTACTTCATTACATGAAGAGTTTTACACTTCTCATTATATTAATGTCCCAAGGGCTACCAATGACTCACAAACTGAAACGGACAATTAATAATAGACATGAAATCACTATATTCAACTGAGACATGACTCCACAATATTGGCTTACCACATCAGGGTCGTGATCATACAGAAACATCAGCAAATCAATAGCAACTTCATTGAATAATCAGCGATTATGGTGGATAAAATGAGATTAAATAGGCTTATCCCAATATCAATGTATAATGAACAAAAGAAGTGAGTAATCCAATTGGACAGATCATACAAAGCCTTCAAAATTGAGAAAGATCACAACTTTATACATTAATCAAGTCGGGGATGTCATCTAAGCGCTAGATCGGATGATGGATCGAAATGAACACATGATCACATGTAACCTCTCAAACACACATCAATATAATCATGGAATATGAACTGAAATTCATGCACATAACTTCCACATGAACATAACTCAATCATGAGGCATATACAATCATAATATGTAATCAAGATATAAAATTTTGTGGATAAAAGAGCATTCTACCTCTTGGTGGAACCGATACTCTTTGCATGTTAATCGGTTCTACGCATATCTTTCCTCTTCTTCGCGTATTCTCCACAAACGCCGTCACCAACGGATGCACCACCCTTTGGACGAACTGATAGAGGGCTGACGCTCAACTCCAAGGCTTGCATGACTCCCAAGGGCCTCCAAAAGGTTTTCCGGCCTCTCTTGTGTAGTGTTTATATAGCAAAGCCTAATTACCAAGATTTAATCTCCACCGTAGGCTACCATTCCATCCAAGGGCCATGATTTGACCATGATAAGAGAAGACCTCCTAATTTGAACGTGGTCAATCTTCAATCCAAGATCAGTTTGACTCTCTTTAAGGTAGGGACTTGGCTAATTAAGGTGGTTACTTTAATCGATTTGGTAACCCCCCCTTAATTGGATTCAACTTGCCAAAGATTCTCTCCATGACATGTGTCACTTTCCTTTTGGTAAAATCATGCCAAGCCAAGCTTCCTTTTTGACGTCCAATTACCAGCACATGATCTAAGTCTAGGACGTGATCTTCCTTGGCTTAGATCAGTTACAAATCCCTTTTTGGTATGGATTTAGGTCAAATCAAGTTGTTACTCAAAATAGGGTTTGTAACTACCTAATTTGAAAACCAACAACACAATCTCTTCCCATAACATGACGTGCCAATATTTAGTTTGGTAACTGCCATAGTTACCCCACTAATCACGTCCAAATTCCCTCATTTTGGATTTCCTTAATTTCCAATTTTGAAAAGTCCTATTTCTATCCAAATTCAAACCGGTTTTGAAATAGGTTTCAAAATTCCCACTTCTCCTTGATTCTCTCTTCACTACCACTTAACCAAATCTTATCATGCCAACCATGTGCACAATGCCCAAGGCACTGTGTCCACATGGCTCTGGCTCTCAGATGCTCGTGCGTCTGGTGCGTGGCACCCAGATGGATGGCTCTGATGTCCCGCGAATGCAATGTGCTACACCGCACTACACAACTCTTGTACCACACCACTAATTCAACATAATAAATCAAAATATTCAAATGAGTCTCTACACATTAGACTCATACCCTGGCGCCTGGCTCCCACTCCTGGCGTCAGGTGCACTCAGCCCCTGGCGCCAGGCCAGCCTCAGCGCCAGGGCTAGTCCTCGCGCCCTGGTGTACAACCTAATCTGATTTATCAATTCCACTCTTCTATATGCATCACAAAACCAATTCAACACACCAGATTAAAAGATATCACCAAAAATCAAAACAGGCAGCAAAACTTTCCTATTTCAGACAAGTTTCCTAAAATAGCAATTTTGGTAAACTTACCGAATTTTCGGGTGTTACATATATTATGCTAGTAAGACCCTCTCTGATGCTCAATTGAATTACACCACTACTGAGAAGGAACTTCTAGCAGTAGTTTATGCCCTAGATAAATTTAGATCCTACCTTTTAGAATCTAAGATCATCATTTTCTCTGACCATGCTGCATTAAAACATCTTTTGTCCAAAAAAGACACTTAGCCTCGATTGATTAGATGGATTTTACTTTTACAAGAATTTAATTATGAAATCCCAGATAAGAAATGTGTTGAAAATGTAGTAGCCGATCATCTCTCTAGAATCCTTATTGAAACATCTCATGATGAGGAGTCATTACATGATTCTTTCCCTGATGAACAATTATTTTCCATTTCCCATATTAAAATTCCTTGGTTTGCCAACATTGTAAATTACCTTGCTATCGGTCAGATTCCAACCCATTGGAACAAACACGACACAGATTTATTCTTTTCTAAGGTTAAATCTTACTTTTGGGATGATCCGTACCTATTCAAAATATGTTCGAACCAGGTGATTAGATGGTGCATGCCTAAGAATGAGATTCATAGCATTCTACATTCTTGTCATTCTCTTGCATGTGGGGGCCATTTCGGAGGAAAGAAAACTGCTGCCAAGATTTTGAAGAGTGGATTTTATTGGCCAACCTTTTTTAAGGATGCTCATGAGTTCTGCAAATCTTGTGATAGATGCCAACGGTTAGGGTCTATCTCTCAACGAGATATGATGCCTCTCCAACCCATTCTTGTGGTAGAATTGTTTGATGTTTAGGGAATTGACTTCATGGGACCCTTTTCACAATCCTTTGGGTACATTTACATTCTGGTTGCAGTTGACTATGTTTCTAAATGGATTGAAGCAATTGCAACTAAGACAAATTATCATAAGGTTATGGTAAAATTTCTGAAAGATAACGTATTTTGTCGCTTTGGGACCCCACGAGCCATAATCAGTGATGGAGGCACTCACTTTTGTAACAGATCTTTTGAAGCTTTGCTGAGAAAGTACTTTGTTACCCATAAAGTTTTCACTCCATATCATCCCCAAATAAGTGGTCAAGTTGAGTTATCTAATCGGGAAATCAAAAAGATTCTTGAAAAAACTGTCCGACCTGAAAGGAAAGATTAGTCCTTACGCTTAAATGATGCTTTGTGAGCTCACATGACTGCTTACAAAACTCCCATTGGTACGTCACCTTATCTTGTTTTTGGGAAAGCTTGTCACTTACTAGTGGAGTTAGAGCACCGTGCATATTGGGCAATCAAGGCTTTGAATTTTGATATGCATAAAGCAAGATCAGAGCATAAACTGCAACTCAATCAATTGGAAGAAATGTGACTCGATGCTATTCAGAGTGCAAAACTTTATAAAGAACGGACTAAACTAATTCATGATAAATCTATTCTTCAAAAGTCATTTCAGCCTGCTGATAAAGTTTTTGCTTTACAATTCCCGATTGCATCTCTGCCCTGGAAAACTGCGTTCTAAATGGTATGGCCCTTTTGTTGTTACGAAGGTGTTTTCTCATGGTGTAGTTGAAATTCATAACCCGGAAGACGGCACTACTTTCAAGGTCAATGGTCAGCGATTAAAACCTTACTTAGAGGGAGTTGCAGCATCAGACATGGCCACTGCTTATCTAGATGATCCTGTTTACCTTGAATGATTTGAAGGACCCTGTCTAGCTGAAGACGTAAAACTTTGCGCTTTTAGGAGGCAACCCAAATTTTATTTTCTTGCTTGTTTTCTATTTGTTTTTGTTATTGTAGGTTATTTCTTACCTGTGTGGGGATGCTACAGTCGAGGTGTGGGGTGTATTTAATATTTATATTATCTCCTCATTCTTCGCTTATGTGTTTCATGCTTTACATCTACCATGCGGCTCTCCATTTAGGTGACTTCTTTCCTCACTCATTTTTACTCATCATTGTAGTATTATTTTGGTAAGCATTGAGGGCAATATTTAGTTTAGGTTTGGGGGTGTAGAAAAGAAGTGTTCTTTTGTTTCATTATCATCTGCTTTCGTTTATGCCAACAAAAAAAATTGAAAAAAAAAATTAAAAAAATTAGTTTTTAGGTTGTTTGTTAGTATTTTTATAGGTTTTGATAGTTTATCCCGTGATAATGCATGTTACAATTCTTAAGAGATTATTTTGCATTGGAAGTGTGAGTAAGTATACAGGAGGATAGAAACACTTAACTGAGCAGTATCTTTCTGTTACAGTCCTCTTGGATCAGGTGTTTGAACTAAGAAAACTCACTCACACACACTAGTACATAAAGTAATACCCTCTAGAAATTTGTTGAAAATTAATCTTCAGTGGGATGTCTTTAGTCAAAGTCATTGGATGATATGTGTTGTCTGTTGAGCTTAAAAGATCATGATAAACTATTTACTTCGCTATGGCAAGGGCTTGGAACCGGAAATTGGTTGAGAGTATAATACAGCCTGGATGGAATAAAGAATGGAAAATATGAATGCTGAAAAGAAAAAAAATGAAAATGCTAAAAAAATTGAAAAAAAAATATAAAGAAGAAAATGATTGCTTGACTATTATAGGATTAACTTAGGTTGATGCTCAAGCCCAAAGCGGTCCATCTTAAAACCTAATGCCCAAAGCCAAACTGGTTGGGAGTCATTGGCCTGAGTCATTGCTAAACCTAAGCATCTTGAAGTTAGGCCTTACACAGTCCTATTGAAAAAAAATGTGTCTGTGGTGCATTATCTCTCAAATCTAGAATGTTGGACCCGAAGGAGGCGCGCATGCATTTGTGCTATCATCAACCTAAAGATTGGGATGACTATGTAGATTCTGATGTTCTTTGGTTAATGGGTAACACTGGATCTGTATGAAACAAAAATTTAGAATATATTGCTACAATGTTCTACACTTTTACTATCTACATTATTATGATATATTATATTGAGCAAAAATTTCTAAGATGAAAGTGTGGAATAAAACCACTTACTTGAGGGTTTCTATATTCCCGTTGATTATAAACCAAGTACGTGTTGTTGATTTTCTTAAGCATTGTGGTTTGCATTTGAAGGGATAATAGATTTGTTTGTTTTGCAGTGTTTTGATTTATTCTTGCATTTAGGTTAATTATGTTAATTTTATAAGTACATGTTTGTGGGTAGCATGGCTGCAAACCCTCACGAGACAACACTCGTCCTACTAGGGACACCTAGAGGTTTAACAGCTTGTTGCATACGCTCAATGCAATCATGTTCCCTACGAAAGTGCCATTTACTTTTTGCTATTTTAGTTACTTTAGTTGTTTTTATTTCCTTGCTCGAGGACTAGCAAAATGTAGGTTGGGGGTATTTGATATTTACAGAATATATACATTTTTATATGCCTTTCTGCCTATATGTTAGTCATAATTTTAGTTGAAAGTAAGGATAATTAATGGTTATTCATGTTTTGTGAGTAATTAGGAGATTAATAATTAAATACGTTTAATTGATTAATTTAGATGCGTTAATTGGATTTAATGAATTCACATTTTATTATGCGTCTAATTTAATATTTAATTTTATTTATGTAGGCGTAGGGGTTTCAAATGCAGATTGTCAAGAGTGAATGCACGCCAAACTGTTTCTGTGCAGAGATCGAAGATCCAATGGTGGAGATCGATACGACGGATTTTTGCTAAGAAACTCTAGATTTGTTTTTATTACTCTTAATTGTTTAATTTAATATAGTTGATATGATTATGCTTAATGCGATTTCATGTTTCATGATTTGATCTAGTGCTTGACCATAGACTAGTATGATTATGACTAGAATTTGATCTTGATATTTCCTATGTCTAGCTAACAACAGGTTTGGATTGATTCTATGCTCGACCAAAGGATAGAGTTAATTACATAATTTATACTGAATGTACTTTTCACGTCCGACCAAAAACATGAGTTACCGTATCATATTAGCTTGTGCAAGATAATAATTAAGAGTAGTAATTGCATGTTTATTGGTGGATTCACTGTTTTGGTATTTTTCCTTGATATTTTTATTAATTTAATTTCTTGCTAAAGTTTAGTTCTTTATTTCATTAAAATTCAATATTTTCATCAGAATTAGGTTAATCAACCAAGTCCTTTGGGTTCGACCTTGTTTCCACTAGTCTATACGTAGTCTCGTGCGATTACGAGTAACTAGTTAAAAATACAATCAATCAATAACGATATTGCATTCTCCTACTTTCTCATCATGCATCCATAACCCATAATCCTGCATAATGATATCGCATTCTCCTACTTTCTCATCATGCATCCATAACCCATAATCCTGCATATTAATATCTCATTCACATACTTTCATATCATGCATTCATATCTCATAACTTCACCCTGCACATCAAATGTAACCAGCACATGGTACAATCATGCATAACTGTCACAATAAGCATGTATCAACACAATGGTGAATGCCTCCATCAAGAAGTAACACAAGTGTTGCCACAAAGGCGGGACACAATCAAGGCCACGAAGGCATATCATAGTTTGGTTTCCACATAGGAAATGTAAGGTCGGGGTTGTCGGTCCCCAAATGCTGCTCGCCTTGGACAATCCTGGCCAAGGATGTCCAATTCCCACACAGAGAACCTAGAGCAGATGTATTCACCCTGGGACATCTCTTGCAGTGGGGGAGAGCCCGAATTCTCACACAGAGAACCCTAGAACACGTGGTAGCTGGTGAACGAAACGTACCACACTGGATGCACAAGTCCATATGACAATCTCAATAATCTCATCCGCAAGGCAAGTACACAACTCGCCCCCCATATATCTCAATGTAGCTCGACTCAACCCCGGAAGTATGCATGTTCCACATAGGAATGAAATCGAAAACATGTCCTTTCAGACTAATCAAGATTCGATTAATCCACCGATCGATTAACCCGGCATGCAATCTCAAACATTGCATACAATCGATCAATTCTGATTAAACAATGATAAAACTTCATCCATGAAGTCTGATACATGATGCATGATATCATGGTACATCCGTGAGCAAGACCTATGTGGGTTCCAACACATGGAACTTGCTCTCAATTCATCCCCTCATGTATCATAATCAGAGCACATATCAACTACAATTTCATAATAAACTTCCCACATGTGTGTGTATTCATGCATATTCTAATCACATAGCAATGCTTTAACATAAACTCACAAGTCAATATACGCATGATTAAACGCATTCAAAACTATGATTCCTAACAGAAATCTAAAACAATTTTCCATCATAAAACTTAAATCCAAACATGTGAAGTCGAAGTATCATTGCTATGGGCATGTCTCTTTTCCATACATCAAGTCATAGCATGATCATATTCATTTCCAAACAAACCATACATGATATAAGAGAACACATCTCAAGTCTACAATATCCTATCCTTGCTGGTAAACATGCTTCATTCATAAGGATTTCATCATAATGTAATTCAATATTAACATGCATCATTATCATCATGTAATAAAAACATCACATACGCGCTTAGCTTAATACATAAACTCACATCATCATTTCACACCTCCAGTGGCCTTATTTCAACATAAACTAACTTATATAATCATTGGAATCATTAAATAGAGTAAAAACAGTGAAATCAGCATCATATTCGAATTGTGCATTCATGCGCGATCAATCGTTGTCCATCATTTTCTTTTTGAAAATCCCAAAAAGTCGAGGCTTTATTAACACATATTGAAAGCTTAATACAGGCCTCAAGCATTAACAAAAAGCCATTAAACCTTTTAGAACATATCCACATATCATTCTAAGATGAAACCTGAAGAAATCATAGCAAAAGATTAGCATTTATTAAACTCACCATTAGAGTACCATCAAACATATTACATTCAAATCAAATCATGAAAATAAATCATTTTCTACCCAAGGCTGAGATTGAAGAATCTATTACCTTGACTTGATGAGAATGAACCTTCAATCACCTCCAACACCTTCCAAAAATATGATTTTGTATTAATACACCACAAATCTCGATTTAGCTTTGAATATCAAAAGAAAACCTTAGATCTAGGGCTTTGGAAACATAAAAACAAGATTTTGAAGATTAAGGCTTAGTAAATAGAGATAAAACACTAATTTTTATGCTTTCCAAAATGGAGAAATCAAGATTAAGAAATGTTTAAGAAAAATCTTAAAGAAATAAGAAGAGATTAAGTTATTTACCTTTAATCCTTTCCTCTTCAAGCCTAATGGGGAAGAGGCTCCTAATCTCCCAGCCAAGCCTATTCCCAAATTGGGAAAGGGCACATCACTTTCCTTTTATAGAAAAAGTTGGGGTAAACCTAAGTAAAATGTGGGGTAGAAATAGAGTTTTTGCCTAAAATTGGACACTTTGGCAATTTAATTTGAAATTAGGTCCAGAAAAATTCTGAAAATTTTTATGATGTCTTCATTTGATGTCTTGGGCATTTTGGTCACAAAAACTTAATTTTATCAGTGGGGCCCACGGGGTCCCGCCAAACCTTAATCTTCGAAAAATTGGTGAAAATATCAGAAATCCCAAAAATTCAGGTTTGATCCAAAATCACTTAAAACTCATGATTGTGAAGTTGGTTTTGATTAAAACCTTCATAAACCCATGTATTTTTGAAAATTACTAAATTTAACCCAAAAACGCATAAACCACACGATAACCGAATGAATAACATTAAAATAAACTGGTTCAAGCTGAGGGATCTTACACCTTAGGTCGCAGATCATAGGTAATTCCTTATAGGTCTCACTCTTGCTATATTCTTGTGCTTTCTTTTCGATCCCCACCAGCCACGTCTAGTACAAGATGCCGAAGGGAATTCATGGTTTTCACTGATTTGATATACATGCACCATGAACTTCGTTATAACTATATATGCATTCTTGATCTCTTGTGGATAAAAGCCCTCAAGATAGCCTTGATACAAGGCTTTGCACCTTCCAACTGGCACGGTTGCTCTTGTAGCATGTGAATTCTTCTTTATTTCTCATGCTAGTGTTGGTTCTTTTGTAGAAAAGAGTCTAACTCTCATTCACCTAATCCCACTAGTCATCCTTAGTGTGGATTATGGCATCGCTATTGATTTCTAATTCTTTACTTCGTTGTCCCATCCCATTGGTTATCAGATAACTCACTAATACTACCTCTCTAGTTACTCTCTTTACAACCTAAGGTTTCATCTATTCAATACATTCTCATTTCCATTTACTTTCGGATTCACCGACAAGTCATCCATCGACACTTGACTTGTCATTGGGTGTGTTGTCATTGAACTCATAGATACTTTTATGAATTCAAGTACTACTACTACTTCTACCAAACCATCTGATGTCTTACTTCGACGTTTCACTACTTCTACATATGTATTTTAACTAACTGCATTTTATTGTTCAGCGACAAGAAGTCCTACGACACTTGACTTGTCACTAGGACTTATTGCTAAGTCACTAGGACTTATTGCTAACTTCGACAGAGAGTAAAATATGTCTAAATAGAGTTTTACATCCCCATCGAAGCATTAATTAAATCATACTAATTCTCAATTGCAAGAACAACATAACTCTATTTCCATGCATGTACAATCCTTAAGACCATCCATCATCTATATCACATCTTTTGAGTAAAATAGGCTTACCTTGCTCTTCTCCGATTGTAGTGCATACTAATAGGTCATTCACATGACATATCTCAATACTCAAGGAATATAATCAATCTATAATATTATGTATGCAATGAATCTTAATATATGCAAAATCAACATAGAACATGTAACACTTTAAGCATGTAGCATAATTCGGATCATACAAGTGATACCCCAGGCCAATTACAAGGGGATATTGAGTCTATTATTTAGTAATTTAGCTTTCCTACCTCAGATCTGTGCAACTTGAAGCCTAATCCTCCTTTCTCTTTCTTCTCCCTCCCAATTCCTAGCCTCCTTTGATCCAAAACGTGCAATAGAGAGTATTAGTCTCATATTTATATTATTTTATAATGATAAGCATGAAAGAATCCTTTCAGAATTTAACTGTCGTATCTTACGACAAGTCGTCCAGTGACAACTCATTTGTAGTAGGCTTCTTATCGTAGAACTTCAAAACTACATTTTAAGGCTTAATTCAAATACTTAGATTTTATAGTCGTTAAAATTCGTATTGAGCATCTTTTACAATCAGCCAATTTCACTATAGGGGGTGATCTTTAATCTTATTGTAATTCTCAATTTTGGCTTTAATTATGATAATTTCTTCCACAACTCATCCCTCTCTGCTTGTGCTCCAACTTTCCCCTTTGACCTAGCTTCGGCACCTTTGTGTTCGCGTAAGATGTGCTTGGCTACATGGATTCTATCTCGTACAAAGAGTGAAGGTTTATTTAGACCCTTTGTATTGGGCGATTAGGACAAAGGAATTCTGGAAGCATGATGGGAAGAAATCAAGTTTATACGAAGAATACACTCCTTTATCAAAAAAATCTTGGCAGTATTGGAAAATGAGTTAAATTTATTGGCCTACAAATAGAGGGAATTTTGCCTTCTATAAAAACTTCTCTTCTACTATAAGAAAAAGTTGGTGTAGCATGATCCTTTCTTCGAATGTGACCAGCCTGACCAAATTTCCTTACCAATCCAATTTACATAGGGATCCTATCCTAGCATGTTGCATAGAGGCCTAACATCCTCCATAGCAGTGTCTCTGGTTATGGGACAAGTCCCTCTAGATGCGCCTTCTAGTTTTACAGAGGATAACAAAGCCTTAGTGTGATGCAAATTAGTTTCAAAGTGATTGTTGCTATGTGGGTCAAAGAGTTTATCACTGCCAACATGGACACACACACATGATATTGAAGAAATAAGATACTCTCTCCATCTAAAGAAGCTTGATTGCATTTGAATATTTACGGATTCAGAATTAAATGACTGGATTTGCCCTATAGGCCAATACATCCTCGTGAACGTGCATGTGTTTGGGGTAATTCGATGCTTAAAATATTATAGGCCCTAGGTTAATAGATTTTACTTATTTTCTCTTTAAATTCTGCCTTATTTTTGGACAGATGGAGTATACCATTCACATACCCACCACAATAAATTATAGGGTATCCTGACACAATATCCAGGGCGCCAAGGAGCCATCAATTCTTCAAGATCGATTATTGTGGTCAGGCCGTTGCACATAATAATTTCTCTCGTGCCAAGACAACACCAGAAATTTGGTGCTCTACCCTATGGAGCGAGATAAGAACACTGTTTAGGCATCACCGGAAGCTTACTCCCCAGTTCTGGTATTAGTATAAATCTCATGACCATTTTAGTAAAATCCCTCATAGTGATAACCGGTGTCATCACTGCTAAAGCAAGCTTCGTTGAAGCTTTCTGCTCCACCTTCCCAACCCATTCCCCGTCTCTTCCCTTCCATTTCCTCATCTTTCATTCAATTTTAATCTCACAATTTTCTTAAATTTCTTAAATCAATGGAGTTCTTGATGAGGTCATCCATTTCGTCCAATTTTCCCTTTTTTTTTGAATTTTTTCCATTACAAATCTCATAAATCTGGTTCTTGAATCTTGCAGGTTTTCAGCACCATTTCCTCCGATTGAAGGTTGATAATTTGTCAATAATTTGTCTATTTTGGATAAATGTTTCTGTGCAGATCGGTGTCTGCTTGGATCGGGCAGATTCTTGCATGTATGGGGTAAGTGGTCGCTTACCACACGCTCCAAAGATTCTTTCTTTTCTTGGTATTCTTTGGAGTATGATAGATCTTGGATCTCATTCTTGTACTGTTTTTTTGGGGTGATTGTTTGATTCCTAGAATGGAAATATGGAATCAGAATCTGGGTTTTTGCTTGTTTTGTAAGCGAGACTATGCTGATGTTTTTACTTTTTTGCTTTTTGTTTGAAGAGAAGAAGGTTGAAGAATTGGATTATGAATCGATAAGGACATGGATTAGGATTTTGAGGTGGATAGGGCATAGATGGGGAGGCTTTGCATTGATGGTGGGAGTTTGTGGCAGTTTAGTGTGTTGAATTTCCGTGCTATGAGGCGGTCGGCTATGGACAAAATTAGGAAAGGATGCAGTTCAGTTTTTGGTGTAAGGATATTTAGTTTCTATTACTAATAGTCTGTTGAATTGCTTCTGTGTTCTTCCTTTTATGGTTTGTGACTGGGTAAAACTATAAGCTTGTTGGTAGTTTGGGATTTTATGTCAATATGCATAGTGTTAGTTATTGCAATATGTGCGATACTAAGGAGCATGTGCGAGGGGAACAGGCTGGTGATTCAAATACCTCTTGCCCTCCGTTTGATTAAAATTGGGCGGATGATGACATATGTGTGCCTATGTGTATATTGACAGGATTCTTTTATTATGGTTCAATTAGTTTTCATGTAAAGCTTCTTGTTAGCTATGTATCTTTAGGAATGAGGCAAATTTGATATATTTCTACTTCTTTTTATTACGGTAATTTAAATAATGGTATCGTTTCATTTATTGCTTTGAGGAGATGGGCTCATTTGATTTGAGTGAGAGAAACTGTCTCTTTTCCATTTTGGATTTCTAGCTAGAAATTGCTATAGTTTCTAGTGACAAAACAGGACAGCCTGTGTTTGTCAGAACTAGAACCACAAGCTGATGTATGTTGAGTAGGTACTTAGTTAATTGGATTGAATAGGTTTACATGTTCAGCTAGAGTGTTGTCCGTACTTTTAGCTTTCTGTAAGTTTTGAGAGCATTCCTTTGTATGTTGAAAACATTGTTGCTCTTTTGTTGATTTTGTTTCTCTTTTCTCTTTTCTTATGTTAGATGAAATACAACTGGCAAAATCATCATCATACGCCTTATCTCAGCTATCTGGGGTCAGCAGCATGGATTATATGCCACGTTTGACTCTTTATCGGAATCAAAATGGTACAAAATCCATTCAAAAAAACATAGTGGCAAGTTTTTACGCCAGATGCCCTTCCGTCAACCTTTCCAAATATGTGGATTGGCTTCATGACATGATGGTTGCACATGAAATATTAATATAGCCATCTTCCATCACAAAACTGGTAACAATGAAATATTAATACAGCTGGCAAAATGTAAAGAGAAATATATGAGTGCATTGCAGAGGTGACTAAGTGAAATGCAAATATTAGTTTTTTTCCCGACAGAAATAGGCACTGTTGTAGAGGGGGGCTACGAAGTGTGCAAATCATTAGCTTTATCCTGGATAGAGAAATTAGTTGGAATTGTCGGAAATTTTCTGTGAAAAAGACAAATAATTGATATTTTTGAACATAAACTACGTTAGTTATGACTCCTGTATGACATTTCTTGTTGCTATGGACAAAAGTCAAACAAGAGAAGTTAGGTGGTTTGTTTTTGGAGCTAAACAAGGAACCTGTTATAGTTAATTTTTATTGCTATTTAATTTGGTAATCTAAATTCTCCTTTTTTGTTCTTTTCTTTGTTGACCCAATTGTGTTTTTTCACCTCGAATAGGGGAAGTTGAGTATCAAAACATTTGATATTTATACTGCTATTATCAAAATTTAAAAGGGTGGAACCGACAATTAAAGTGAGTTCTCCCAATGCCCTTTATTAGTCGTACTTAAATGGCAATCTTAACAAATACGTAAATAAGCGTCCCAATTCAACCGAGTTTCCATATTAGAAGACTGATAATAATATTAGTTAATTTGATTACTCTTCTAGGTAGTTAATAATTCTAATCTATACATAATAAATGGTGAGAAACTATGAAGACATATTACAGGGGATATTAAGAGTCCAAGACTACTTCTTATGGGGTTTTTTTAAATGTAGAGAGAAATAATGGGAACCATAGTTTACAAATTGTGTAATCCTGGCAATGCGGTGCATTTCGCTCGTGCAGTTTTATTGTTATATATAAATGTGCGAAAAAATTCATTCTTAAAGATATGGTAAGAAATCTTAGTTGGATATGTTGTGTCAATAATATGTGATATGCTTGATGTTGCTGCGTATCTGTGATTTTAGAAAGCGCTGGTATTAATCATCTATATGTTTGGACCTGATTTGCAACAGAGCAGTGGTTGTCTTGGATGCTGTACGAAGCCTGCACCAATTATTGCTGTAGATCAACCTTCCAAAGGTTTGAGAATTCAAGGCCGCAGTGTGAAAAAACAACCGACAATTGTATCAGACGATTTCTGGAGTACCAGTACTTATGAGATGGACAACAGTGCAATTCAGTCTCAGAGAAGTGTTTCATCAATTAGCACTTCAAACCCGAATTTTGATCCCACAAGTGGACCTGGGAGCTCCAGCGGCCCCCCAGAATTTGTGAACCATGGTAAGTTAAATATTTTCATTGAATACAATGTGGGTGTTCACCTATTAAATGATTTAAAGATAGGTGTAACATTTATGGAGGCATTTATGTAGGTCTTCTTTTATGGAACCAAACTAGACAGCAGTGGATCGGTAATAGGAAAGTTGAGAATCGGGCACAGCAGGTTCAAGAACCTAGATTAAGGTATTGTATATTTCAAATTTATGAATCTTGCATAAAGCTGTGTTTTGAAAGTCTTTGAAGTAGAGGTCACACTTTTAGTGTTGAGTAGTGTAAGCAGCATGAAAGAGAAAAATATAAACTTTAAAATGCTTCATCAGAGCACATATATTTTCATATTTGAAGCAACTTGCATGTTTATTGGAAAGGTCCATGATGTTTTTCATATATTTTCATGTCTTTTTTTACACATTTAACCTTTGGCCCTGCCTATGGAAGGATTACCACCTTCAAGAGATCAGGGGGGTTGGGGATTCAAGGTCGCATTCAAGATCTTGACATCCACTTTAACCCACAATTCTTCAACAAGTTGGGATAGGCCAGTTGGCCTAGTTTTGTGATCTGAACTGCCTATGGGCTAAGCAGTACATGAGCAGTACACAACTTTTCCGAATGAATATGTCTTACCTTGTTCTGCTCTTCTGCCTTTGTCAGTTATAGTTATAGTTGTTGTTCTTTCCTGTTGCAGTTGGAATGCAACGTATGAAAGCTTACTTGGGACAAATAAGCCTTTCCCCCAGCCGATCCTTCTTACGGTGAGGCTTCATTGCTGTGTCTTCAGTGTCCATTCTTGCCAGCATCCCTGATAATTTTCTTTCTTGTATTGTCAATTGCAGGAAATGGTAGATTTTCTAGTTGATATATGGGAGCAGGAAGGCATGTACGATTAGCTAAACTCCCTTCTCCCACGGCAAATTATTTAAAAAAGCCGACGTAGAAAATAGTAATGTTGGCTAAGAAAAATGTCTGCTAATTCCAGAATGGGTTCCTTTAGTTTGGAAGGCTTGAAGGGATACTTACTGTTGTTATATGTACTTGCAATTTCACTCCTCGTGACAGGCCCTGGGCATTGTATGTGGTATCGCAATCAGAATATTATCGTTAAAAAAGAAACTGGAAATGTACGTGCGGACTGAAGGAATTGTGGCTTGTAGATTGCAAAGTTAAAATGAGTTGTCCCTGTATTATTGTCTATGTGGCTTGAAATTTGAATAATCCTGTTTTTGCACAATGTGCATACTACCCTCTGATGAAGCCTGTCTGCATTTTAAAAAATATGGGTCCATCATTATATGGTTGATTTTGCTCATATTCTGGCCTTAGAGTCCACCAACGAATTTAACTCACTTTCAAATGTTGACAGTATTCATTGGATGGGAGTAAAATTGATGGCAAGTCGGCACAACAGGCGGGTTTGACAGGCCGCAGGGAGGGCCTGCCTCTTATGGCTTGTGACTTTGTCACCCTACTGCTGCTGCCCATCATTCTCGCCTGTCCAGGCGCCTGGAGAATAAGCGGCCCCTTTTTTTTTCTGAAACCAAAGACCATTTAGCATTTAAACTAGTTATTTAAAAAAGTTATTTTTAAATGAAAAAGTTTAAATGAAACCTGTTTGATGTAGCTTTATGTGAAAGTGACCGGCCCCTATCTTGATGGCCACCATTTTGTTTCTAGGGGCCGTTTGGTTTAATCACGAACCAAACGGCCGTGGACGTGGCATGGGATTCATTCACTCCACGAGCTTTCAACGTGTCTACTCTGCCTAGAGCCTTCTCCACACAAGAGGAAGCTCGTAGACCCTTCCTCTGTTTCCAGCTCTTCATTCTCTTTTAAGCCTTCACCATCCTCTTGTCTCGTCTCCCACATAACCGCATCTGTTCAGCTGCCTCTGTAGAACAGCTTCAGAAGCTCAGAGATGGCTGTGTCGGGTTTGTGCATGAAGAAGTTGCAGCAAAGGCTCTGCGCTGCGGCTCCTGCCAGGGAGGCCTTGAGAGGCTTACTGAACGCGACTCAGCAAGGCATGGAGTCTGAACTTCGGTGGTTCTCAACAGCACAAGATGAGGCTACAGACAAGTCGGATGAGATTGCTGTTTCTCAAGGCCGGGACAAGTCCAAGCTGGCTCATAGGCGCGGCGGACGACCGTGGAGGAACCGGAGAGGAGGGCTCATGCCCTTTAGCCTCAGGGGTATGTATATTGTCAAGAAGATCCTACCATCTATATATTCTCTCTTTTGTTCTTTCTTTTCAGCGTACAAATGTTGTACATAAGGAATTAGATGTATTCGACGTATGCACATGATTTAATATGGTACATAGATATTTTCATGTTCTTCCCTCATGCCCTTTGTACCATGGTCACAGTTGTTGGTCATGGTGGCCAGTCAGACGAATATTTTTCGAAAAACCTTATGTTAATAATAATTCTGGGTGGAGGGAGAATCATCTGATAACTATAGGAATCATCTACATTCTCCATAATCCGATGATTGGTATACAGTTATTTACATTTTCACTCTTTGTGACTATCACTCTTTGCAGAGCTCCTGCCGAGATCCGGCTTCAGAGATGCAATGGAGCAGATGACAGCGAACTTGCACCGGGTGCTTGAGAACTTCTCGCCATGGCAGCTCTTTGGAAGGATGAAGGAGGACGACAAGGCCTACAAGCTCAAACTGAACGTGCCGGGGCTGACCAAGGACGACTTGAAAATCACGGTCGAGGACAGGTTCCTTGTCATCAAGGGAGAGCACGAGGAGGAAGACGGGGACACCTCGTCGGATGACGAAGAGGGACCCTCTGGGATGTATGGCTACTGCAACGCCATCCTACTCCTGCCGGATGATGCCAAGCCGGACGAGATCAAGGCCGAGCTCAAGCATGGTGTGCTATGTATCACCATACCCAAGTCGGAGGAGGCACGAGCCAAGAATGTCAAGGAGGTGGAAATTGAGTGAAATAAAATGGCTCTAATCAGATGAATGGCAGAAAGTGAAAGACATGTTAACAATAGGTGGTTGCTTTTTTTGTTTTGTGTTTGCTTTGCTTTCTTTTTCTTTATATATGAAACGCTAAGTCCTAGTCATGCGAAAAATGTTATCCTGACCAAGCAATGTGTCCGTATCATGTACACAGTCCAATATTAGTTCTGTAATAGAAGGCCAAAATCAAATAAACTAAACTCATTTCGGTTTTCTAATTCAGCAAGTAATATAAGATGTCTATGTACTATGTTAGCACTGCAACAATGCGTTATGTTAGCACATGACAGTAAGCTTTATATATGTATTTGATTTTGGAAATTTTATGGATTATCCAAAAAGAAAACGGGAAGGTTTATATATGTTATATTCATGTATTTGTGTTTAATATTCCGTTTTTCCACTTTCCTAGTTCGATTTGGTTTTTGAAAATGATTTAGTTTCATTTGGAAAAACTATCTGGCTATGAATGTGGAACAGAGGGGGAATATATTTTGATGTTAGCATATACTCTCTCCGTGCACCAAGGCTACTGCATACGAGTAAAAGTTGACAAAAAAATTAAATACTGAAGAAAATGGTTGTAATGGATTAAGGGTATTTGAGAAGATGACAATGAAATGAAGCCGGGAAGGATAGTGATCGACCCAGTGAAGTACTAGCAATTTCTTAAACGTGAAGACAGATCATTGAGTAAGCATGCCTTAGCATGACCATACAAATAACATCAAAGACATTCATATAGAAATAATAATGTCAGAAGATAAAACTAAATTAAATTAGTTGTAATCAAGTCTTGTTGCTCTTACATGAATAAAAAAATATCTATATTCATATAGATGTAGCCAACCAGTATGTGTCCGGCTACACCAACAAAAGCCCATGAAGAAAAGACTCCTCATGCTGGTCCTAACTAGTTGACCAACACCAAACTGGAGAAGTCATTGCTTGGCATTTAAATTACCATTCAAGTTATGTTAGATTTCCATTTTCCAGAGAGTTACTTATTCTAGACTTCCATGTTAGGCTTTCTTTAATTGGTCTGCAGTCGGTTGAGGGAGTACTATTTATGTAAGCTTGCAAGCTTTTGAGCTGTAAAATTTGTATCTTACATAAAAAAAAGTGTTCTTTATAGTGAAGGCCGTCTATTTTGAAAGGAAAGGAATTTCAGGTAAGTCATTTTTTAAGGGGACTGTTTGTAGGTGATTAGTAAGCTCTCAGACAGATTGGAGATTAAGACATCTCTGGATATGAGTGTTAAACATGCGTATGCAAATTGCCAAGATTTTTTATCAACGTTGTTTATTCATGTTCGTAGAGACGCTAATGGGGTGGCGCATTGCCTTGCAAGACAGGCACAGCGCATAGCTAGCTTGGAGACTTGGACGAGGATCTAATTCTTGATCTTTCTTGCAGTTAGTTGTATAAAAAAAAGAATATTATGATTTTTTTTGGTACTGGAAGTGTTTGGTTACAATATTACGATGAGGCCCGGTAGCCTCCCGGCCCTCCCGGCGACCGGAGAGGAGCTTCTTTCCGGGCGCCTCATCTCAACCGTCGGATGATGAATTTTGGATCTTTCTGCATGTAAATTGAAGAACAAATAAAGGCCAACACCTCTAGAGACACCCCCTTCTGTGGGAATTGTATGTTTGCCCATTTATCAGGCCCATCCTCCTTCTGCCTCACACTTAAAATGTTGGCCCACGAGTCAAGTCCGTAAAGCTTAGTCCTTTCGGCCCAGATCCAATTTGGATCACTGCATCCAAACCTTTTTATGTTATGGCCAGTGACACTGCAGGCAATTAATAAGAAATAAGTAGCCTATCCGGGCGACCTCATCTCAACCGTCGAATCTCTCCCTCCCTCTCCCCCTCCCTCTCTCTCTGATCGACGGGGCGCCCCACCGCCCTGGGGACCCCCTTCACTCTCCCTCTCCCTCTCTCCCCCTCCCTCTGACCCCGCAACGACCGCCACCACGATGACCCCCCTCCCGTCCCCGTCAAGCCAGAGGAGACGGCGGGAAGGGGGGTTACCGTGGTGGCGGGACGAGAGGAGGGGGTCACCGGGGCGGGTGGCGGGCACCCCGTCGAGCCAAAGGGAGAGGGGGAGAGGGAGAGGGAGAGAGATCTCAACCGTCGGATGAGATCCAACGATTGAGATGAGGTCGTCCGGAGAGGCTACCTATTTCCTATTATGATTGTATGCAGTGTTACTGACCCGTAACATAAAAAGGTTTGGATGCAGTGATCCAAATTGGATCTGGGCCGAAAGGACTAAGCTTTACGGACTTGACTCGTGGGCCAACATTTTAAGTGTGAGGCAGAAGGAGGATGGGCCTGATAAATGGGCAAACATACAATTCCCACAGAAAGGGGTGTCTCTAGAGGTGTTGGCCTTTATTTGTTCTTCAATTTACATGCAGAAAGATCCAAAATTTGTAAGACATTCATGCATTGTACAACACTCGGAGTCAGTAGATGCATTTGGTTTTCCGAAATGAACTCATTGTTCATTTTTTTTTTCTTGAGGTTTTTCATTTTGAGAGCCTCCACATATTAGGGTTACTTGATAAATGTGGAGGCTCTCTTGCCACACATTCCAGGAAATAGCTTATCCTTATGAGTCTTGAGACTTGAAGACTTTTAAGTCTTCATTCTCCCTACAAACAATAACCATTGAGCTTCACATATATCAACTTGGACCAAACGCGTTCATGCATGCATCCTAATTTCTAGCATTTCATTTTGTCAACTCAAAATTTGTGAGAATAGTGATGAATTGATAACCGTTTGCAGGCCTAGCTTCACTGAAAAAACAATATGTTTATTAGCCTCTAGCCTTTTGTTTCTTTTATGTTCATGCGCTTTTCTGCAGCAATTTCTAGCATTTCATTTTGTCATGTCAAAATTTGTGAGAATAGTATAATATATATCCATTTGCAGGCCTAGCTTCACTGAAAAAACAATATGTTCATTAGCCTCCAACCTTTTGTTTCTTTTTTGTTCATGCGCTTTTCTGCAGCAAATAAGCAGCTAGGCCTGCAAATGGATATCTATTAATCACTATTCTCACAAATTTTGACATGACAAAATGAAATGCTAGAAATTAGGATGCATGCATGAACGCGTTTGGTCCAAGTTGATATATGGAAAGCTCAATGGTTATTGTTTGTAGGGAGAATGAAAGACTTAAAAAGTCTTCAAGGCTCAAGCCTCATAAGGATAAGCTATTTCCTGGAATGTGTGGCAAGAGAGCCTCCACGGAATACGCACTTTGCAGGCTGCCTGCAAGTGGTCCAAGTGAATCGAATTACTGTAGGTAGTTGTCAAGGTAGCAGAAACTTGAAGGGGACAAGGGACCCACCTTCCGTCACTCGATCAGTAAGGAGAGACACAGGATATCGCCTTTGTTATATTGTCAAATGGCATGTAATTCAATAGAAGTACTCTTGAAGGAGACTATAATATAGGGGGAAAAAATAGCTGGAAAGTGTAATAACATAAAAAAAAGTAGGCATCAACTTGTGCATGTTTATACGGCAGACAATTTGAACTAAAATTTTCCTATGTAGAAATAAGACATTATTTGTACCCAAAAAAGAAACCTCTGGTTTTGAATATGCGACCCCAACCATTTTAACTATCCACTCCCTCCGGGAACTAATTTTGAAAAACCAACCATATCTATTAAAAGTGCCCGGAGGGAGTATTTGCATATAAATGTGAAGAGTCGTGTTCTGATCTGGACAGCAGAGGAGATGGACTGAGGTGTAGGGGTGGTGAAGCACATCTTGGTGGCCAAGTTTAAGGAGGAGATTTCCCTTGAAAGAGTAGATGAGCTGATCAATGGCTATGCCAAACTAGTCCCCCCCCCCCCCCCCCCCTCCATGAAGGCCTTCCGATGGGGAATCGATGTCAGCTCAGAAAATCTGCACTGGGGCTACATGTGTGCTAGAGTCGATATTTGAAAGTGTTGATGGCATTGCAGAATATGTGGCACACCCAGCTCATGCTAAATTTGCCAATATATTCCTTCCCACATTGGAGAAAGAATGGGGTTATTGGGACCTTGTTAAACTCTTATGTCCTCAAGCACCTGACCATCCTCTCCTCCTCCTCCTCTTTTCCATTTCATTCTTACTCTTTGCCTAGCCGCGGCAAGGCCAAAGGCGTCACCTTTTTGGTCGTGTTCACCATGGATAATCCTCATCTAGCGATGGCTGCGCAAGATCATGGTTGACCATGGTTAGCATGGCCGTGGGGCGCCCTAGAAGAAGAACATGGAGAAGGAGAGGAGGAAGAAGCAGTAAGAATGAAAAAGATGAAGGGGTGGCGGAAGTATGCCAACAATGGGACGATGCAATCCATCTTCTCTAGTGTTCGGCATCATTCTATCTTGCAGTTTAATCTCCGTCATAATGTTTTGAGGACCAATCCCCGCCAAATTAGATAAACCTAACGAGGTTCACTCCCCATCGGTATGAAACTGAGAAGGGGGTTGAGGGTTTCGGGGACACATCCCCAAAATATTATAGAATCGCAACAGGGAGCATTTGATCGTTTCAATATAAGAACCCTTGCAAGTGCACAAGGCAATTGCACTATGGCGAGTATTAAAGGGTTGTCGAACCTCATGGACGGATAAATACTCTACCAAATTTAAAAGAAAAGTTACAATTTGTTTAATTAATCTAAAAAAAGCAATGAACTTTACTAAACTAAGCTGAGATTTAATCAATATAGAAGATACCAAGGCTCCGAATCCACCACAATAAACTAGTGTATCATCTATCTCTCTCTTGTGAATAAATTTCTAATTGGCTAGCATATTCCTCTCGGACATACACTTGTCAATTCAAATTATAGTGCTCTCCTCTCGTATGTAACACATAAATCAATTAAACACATGGAACTGTGATCTATCTCTCTCGAGTATAAACTAATGAATCCGTATTAATGTGAGACACCTCAGACCACTCACAAGTACTTTTTCATATTGAAATCCAATTAATTCACTCTTGTCTCTCTCGAGTACAAAGAACAAACTTTAATTAATTAACTTTGATTGCATAATAAATAATCATATACCAACTAGATTAAAACATAATATGAGATAAAAAAGACTATACAATCAGTCTATTTGACTTCATCTATGCCTTAGAAAGGAGTTTAGCCTTGCATTGAAGAAGAAATCATCACCATGTTCTTCGTCATCTTCTTCTTCTTCTCTTCTCTACTCTAACCTCAAAAATAGGTTCTCTAATGCTCTACACGTTCCTCTTAAGGCCTATTTATATAGTTGGGAAGAAAACACAAAAGACCTCTTCTAAATCCGAGTCAAAATAGGTCAAAACTCATTTTTGCACGCCGGCGATCGATCGTCAATACGGGCCGATCAATCACTTTTTCGGTTTCTTCCTGTAGCACAATTTTCTAATGATCATAACTTTTTGCTCCGATCTCCGAATTGCATGTGGTCAGTGGCGTTGGAAAGCTGACATCTTAAAATTTAAAATGAAGTTTGAATCAGTTTAATCAGAGATATACACACGAAGTTATGAAGATTCAAATATTTGAGTCACTTTTCACCATATTTCTGCATCTACGCTTATTTTCCTACAAAAACCAAAAACTATATTAAAGTATTACTAAAATTAATCAAACACTAATGTAAATATAAGTTTAGAAATTTATAAATTGCATATTTCATGTATAGATTAGCACTCCATGGAATAAGCGATAAAAGTTGATAAGGGGCTTTTTGGGCATAGGTTTTCAAGGACGATCCCCAGATAGAAAACAGAAACTTACAAGGACCACTCCCCATAAAATAAATTTGGCTTATTATTTGGAAACTAGGAGGACATGTGAGAAATTTTATGCTTTGTTTTTGGGGTGCAAAAGTAACAGGGATAGAAGAGATTCTTGGGGTCCAAATAGCTGCATTTCTCGAGAAATTCATTGTTATTGACTACAAACCAATTTTTGCCAATTTCATGTCTTGAGGTGTCTATGATCTTTTGATAATGTAGACTCGAGTTGTCTTTTGAACTGTTGTGATGATTTTTATTGGATGGTGGAAATCCCAACTAATAGGGAAGAAGAGGTAAAAAAATCAACTTAAGGCCTTGTTTGGTTAGGACTTTTAGAAGTAGAAAATCCAGATTCTTTCTATGAAGTTAGGTTTTCAAAATAAGTTGTTTGGTTGAGAAGAATCCGATTCTTGGAAAGAATTTTGATGTCGGTGGTAGGATTTATAATTGTCATAAAAGGACAGGGACAGTTATAAAAAATACGGTTTCAGTTATAAAAAAACGTGGTTTATGATAAAATCACATTTTTTTTATAATTGCACTTTCCTTTTGTGACAATTACAACATATGCCATTGCAAGAAGTAAAATTAGATTCAAAGAAGCTGGAATCCAGCTTCTTATTAGGCTGCCAAACAGGGCCTAAATTGACCATACAGAGTATCTAAAATGGGATTGTCCTCTTTTCCAGATGGAACATCTAAAACAGGACAGTAGGTGTATATGTCTAGTGCTCATATCATATTTTGCGAAATATGAAGCACCTAAAGGCCTAAATATGATTTTTTTATTTTCTTTGCCATCATCTTAGAAATAATTCAAATAAACTATGTGTGCTAGATAAGAGCATTTTATGATGAAAATATATAATTTATTAATGGTCATTGGGGTCTCAAAATTCAAATATATGTTCTCATGCATCTGGCTCGCATGTAGTAGGAAGCTCAATGTAATAAAGTACATTGTACGATTTTTCAACCGCCCAGTGCCATATGCATATGCATGCATGGCGGGCAGGTCTAAATTCAAGTATTTTAGGATAGACAAAGGATGACTGAAGGGCCGTTTGGGGCGTAAAAAATCAGCACCATCCAGCTGAAAAATATCCAGCTAGTTAGGATTTTTGGGATAATCTACTAACTAACCGAAACACCTCATGCTAGTTAGTGGATTATCCACTAACCTGGTGGATTTTTGGGAATGGATGAAACTAATTTTTCACGCCCTAAATGGCCCCTAACATATAATTTTAACATGACCCCTAAACGTGTTGGCGCATTGGCCTTCACTCTTCTGTCTTTGTGTAGTGGAGAAGACCTGGGTGGGAATTCAGGCACAATGTTACAATGGTGTAGCAATATCATAACTTATTC
The DNA here is from genome assembly GCA_039654745.1 of Houttuynia cordata. Classification (NCBI taxonomy): domain Eukaryota; kingdom Viridiplantae; phylum Streptophyta; class Magnoliopsida; order Piperales; family Saururaceae; genus Houttuynia; species Houttuynia cordata. The sequence continues at coordinate 25,976,453 of CM077502.1, forward strand.
AACCTCGGAACTAGGTACTCCCTCCTTCCAAAATAATGTGTACATTTAAAAATATTCTCTGTTCCAAAATATTGTGTCCATTTCGCCAAATCACGTGACTTTCTCTTTCGAAAATTGAAGGAGACTTAGAATGATTGACTTGAACTTTGTTTGTGAATGAGCATGAATTAGACGGGATAACAGGAAGAAGAAACCTCGTGACTTACTTGTGGGCTTCATGGTCCAATAAAAATAAGAATTTTCTCAAATGTATACAGTATTTTGGAATGGAGGGAATATAATTTTGATATTCCCTCTGTCTGGATTTATTATATGCCTAATTTGTTCAAAAGTTGGATTTATTATGTCCTAACTAACTAGCGAGATAATAAATCCGAACTGAGGGAGCATGATACATTTTACGCACAAAAAAAGGATACTGGGTGGGCTATATGTTGGTCATCGTCCTTGAACGTGTCTGTGTCGGCTGAAACACGCGAGCTGGCCTGGTCGGTGTTGCCCGTTCACAAAAAGTGTTGAACCTGAGCGAAAAAAAAAAAGGATGGATTCGCTGCGGGCTGAGAAGTTATTGGCTACGCCTAGCGTTCCTGAAGAAGGTTGTGCTTATCACCCATTTGACACGATTTATAATCTCAGGGGAGTCGTGTCAATCACCGTGGTAAGCATTACTTTCCCCGTTTTCCGTACGTGATACGTACCTAATAATTTCTCCTGCTGCCTGGCTGATACATATCTGCTGCCAACTGGATGCCAAGTAGGTCACATCGCATGTGGGTTCCACGTGGGGCTACTTTAGCTCATGCACCGAAAAGAGCCCTAAAATTGAGTAAAACGCAAGTGGAGGAAGAAGGTTGCATTAATCTAATCCAAGTGGGTTAAGACAAATAGTTTTACAGGGAGATGTAGGCTGGATTTTGGGACGAGGAAAGGTAGGTCAATGTCAATTTGAGTACAGATAAGGGATCACAGCTGGAGTTTGTTAATCCCTAAGTTAACTTGCCTAAATAAATCACAGCTTTCTTTTCCAGCTGAAATCTTTTTTTATTTTATTTTAACTTGCTGTTTGTTCTTTGGTTTTTTAGTTATTAACCATGGCAGGACAAATGACAAACAATATTTTGAAAACCACTTGGACTTACATTGGAAGAAATGATAACTAAGCTTTGAAATACTTGGTTTCATAAGTTATATGCTTTCTGACCAAGGACTTCCATATCGGCGATATATCATTGATATATCGATATCAGGTCCCACCCAATAAATCGATACGGCTAAATATTGATTTCAGTTTTTTTTAGAATATCGTCGAAATAATTGTTATTTTAAAAAAAAATTGAAAAAATTTGGAAATTTTTTTTTAAAAAAAGGGAAAAAAAAGTAACTTTTCCATTTGTTTCACATCCTAATATGCATATTTTAAAATCTATTCTTTATCTAAATTAGTATAACTCATTTTAGAAGTTAGATTGTGAAAATATATAGTAAAAATTAGTTTTTAACCACCGATATTTTTTTACAAATATCTCCAATATTTTGTCTCTTAAGCCGACCGATACGATACCAATATCCGATACGAAATTCCTTGTTTATGACAAAAATAGCATATGGCTTAATTCTCTGTTTCATGCATAATTTTATCATTTTGAACTAGTAAACGTCAAGGGAAAACATAAGACCCAAGTCCCTTCCAATAACAAATGTAATGAATAAGAAAGTAGGTCACCTTTTTATTATGAAAAAGAAGCTCATGCATTATATTTGCAATTAAATTAAGGATTATTATGAGGAATGTGTCAGAGTAGAATATGCTCTATATTGGCGTTCAGTCCAAAATGGTGTGCTTGCGCATTTTTATCATTCAAATGTATCCAATCAATGATCTTTACTATATAAGTGGCACGGAATACATATGAGCTGCAAGACTGGACAAAAAAAGATCACCTTTGTCAAGCTTATATTGACGTTGGTGTGACCTAAGCAATGAGCTGCCACCTGAAAAGAGGGGTAGAGCCCACCAAACATTGCTTGTGGTGCCATGGAGAAAGGACGTGAAGACCGGTGGAGACATGTATGAAAGCTCCATTCGCTTTGGAGTGTGAAATTTTGAATGGTAAAACAAATAGCACTGGCAAGAAGAACGGAAAAAATAATAATGTGTTGGTTCCATGGCAAGAACCCATCTCTAGATGTTGCCGAAAAAAAAAAGAACCGGCTCTAGGGCCCTTGGTCTTGAATTCAATTCCCACTCTGTAGTTCACCCCATCAGGTTTATATTCTAATTCACCTGGTACAATGTGTGAGCATTATACATAGATAATTGACTGTGGGATACAGTGGACACCTCTTGTCTAAAGAAATGGGAGAATACAATCCCCATGTCTTCTTACCCCACTAAAAGGTCATTTATCCAGTTAATTGTATACCCCATTAGTGATGTATTAATTTTTAACCATTTTTTTATACTCATCCGTTTTCTATGTCACTCTTACTTCATTTCACCTACTCCAAATTCTATCAACTTTCCGTCCTAATTATGAGAGGATTTGTGCCCATTTTAAATAGTCATATTTGGCTCAATTCAAATTCTTTTCTTAGATGCATATTTATTTATTCTAAAAAAATGTGGCTGTAATTGGGAAATTTTGGGGAAATGTGTCCCCCATTTGGCCGGGGAGACGACCGGGCAGACTCAAAGAAGAAAAGTGGGGTAGCTGCTACCCTGATATGGCTGATTATAGTGCATTTATTTTTTTATTATTTAGATGGGAATTATAGAGAGAAGCTCTAGAATTAAAAGGTCTTAAAATAAATAGGATTAAGACAGAGTGTATGGAATTTAATTTTAAAAAATGTAGAACTATAGATAGAGTCTTATTTGAAATAGATAGGAAAGAAGTGTCAAGGTGTGATCAATTATGTTTCTTATGATCCATTATCCATAAATAAGTAGATATTGATAGTGATATGGTGCATAGGATAAATGCCGAGTAGATAAAGTGGAAGGTGGCCTCAGGAATGTCATGTGATAGGCGTGTTCTAAAAAGGCTTAAAAATATGTTATATAGGAAAGCCATTAGGCCTACAATACTATATAAAGCGAAGTGCTGAGCACCAAAGAGAAGTCATATCGATAAGTTGAATGTACTTGAATTGATAATGCTAAGATATATTAATGTGATAACTAAGAGAGATAAGATTAGAAATAAATATATTCGTGAAAATTTTTTGGGTAGCTCCTTTATAGGAGAAGTTGATTCCTGGAATATAGGTTGCGTTAGTATGGGCATATGCAAAGAAGAACAATAGATGCCCACGTGAGAAGATTAGAAATAATGTATATAAATGATACCAAAAGAGGGAGAGGGAGACCTAAGAAAAATTGGATGGAGTTAATAAAAAAGATTTGACTTTACTATCTATTACAAATAGGTAACCCAAAATAGGCTTGAATGGAAGAGTAAGATCCATATTGCCAACCCTAAATAGTTGGAAAAATGCGCTACTTGATTATGATTATGATTCAGATGGGTTATACATGACCTATGGTGGGGATGTATAGCGTAAATGTCTAATAGAAAAGTAGGAAAGACTTTTTGAAAAATGGTTTACTAAAATCTACTTGATCATACAAATATATTATGTAGAAAATGATGACATTTCAAATTTGTTTTTTTTCTTTTAATTTTCATCGATGGGGAGAGGCCATATCCAGCACGCTATGGCTGGATTAGCCAAGTTTACTTGTTTAAAAGAAACACGAGAAGTTGGTTCAACTTGGACTTTACTTGATGCCAAATAAAAAAACTTAAGACGTTACTTTTATCCAAAGTTGTGTTTAGAAATACTCAGCTTGGCTGCATTACTAAATAAGTGAAATTTATTAGACTCTAACGCCCATAAAAATAAAATAAACAAAGTCCCTACCTCTCCTAGTGTTTTTAGTATTGAGAGAGCAAACCCAACCATGTAATGTTGGACCAGTCTTTTGTCAAATCCAAACACTTAAAGAGAGACTCTCCGTCCAATATTAGCTGTATGCATTAAAAAAACAAAAAATGAACCGAGAAACATGTCTGTATTAGAAAACCAAAATGAACTGAATGAACTGATTTTTTAGTTTTTTTTATAGAACTGATTTTTCAGCTCACAAGTCACAGTTCATTTGGTTTTATAAAAATCAGTTCATTTCAGTTTTCTAATGGGGACAGGTAATATTGGATGGAGAGGTAAACTCTTATCCAAAGCTGGTTTTTATGGTAGATTCAGCTCCAACTTCCGTATGAAGTATGGTAGGGTTATGTCTTGTCCTTTTAGTTCTACGCAGGGGTGCGACTTGAGAGTCATCAACCATCTGACAAAAAAAAAAACAGTTCTATCGAAAAAAGAACTAAATGTTGAACAGTTCATTGTAATGAATTAATTTCAGTTTAATTCATTGGACGGTAGGAACCTACTTTCATCCTCTGTATATACACATACTTTAACCATGACAAAAGATATGTAAATGTACACAGAAGATAGCATAATGGAAGGTAATTAAGACAAGCCATGTAGCTTTTTAAAAAAGCAGGTGGGCATCCCATGTTGACATATACGTTACAATATAATAACGTGGAAGATTTCAAATCCACAGTCCTGACTTGTATATGTGGTTAAAAAAACAGATGGGTATCCCATGTTGACATATATGTTACAATATAATAACGTGGAAGATTTCAAACCACAGTCCTGACTTGGATATGTGGTCTATGAAGGGTGGACGTGTCCTTTGTGGTCCATTCATGGTTGCCAATTCATTGATGAAAACATGCATGAACATCTCCGATAAGACCACTGAAAGCTAAGTTCATATAAATGATACACTTCATATTCTCTATGCACTTTTGATGGACCCCAGTTCACCATTTTTCAAATTCAATGTTCAGATTGGTACCTTACAAGTGGGAAGGATGTAAAACTCTCCAACAAAGTTCTGGGTTCCTGTCCAACTCAAGCAACAATATTTTATGTTTTTGGCTAAACAATGAACATTCATAACCTACGATTGTCTTATCTACATTGAATTTAGAAGTTTCATGGAAAATTCTTCTAATTGGAGTCTCCATGGCAATGGTGTTCAATGTATTAAAGTAAAACTCTTGGTCTACCCGCTGATCCTCTTATCTACAGGCATACCATTTCTTGCAACTTGAAAGATTAGAAAAAGGGAAGGGTTCAGTGCATCGCATTCCAAATTAAATAATGCTGACATTTTAGTAGTATGCTGAACTTTGAAAATGGAAAGAGGATAGGATGGCCTTGACTGCATAGCCTTCAAAGGTCATCTACTACAAAAAACCTTTTATGGGGAATAAGGTGGGAGGGGAATGAAGAGGTTTTTTCTCTTTTCTTTTTGCAACAATGAAAAGGGTCTTCCCCTTTAATCCTTTTTCTTTGCAGCAAAAAAAAATGTGTTAGATTTACTTTCATGAATCTAATTTCCACCAGCCTTCTGTGCTCTATAAATTTTACCTCCCTCAGAGATTATGAAATTAATACCTCACTTAATACTTTCAAAGGAAAATAAAAAATGAAAATTGCCAGTTGCTTCAAAATGGAAAAAAATGTAACTGCATTAACTTCTCTTGGCATTGAAACGTGTTAGATTTAATTTCTCATAGGAAAATGCTCTTTTTTTAAGGACAGAGTGATAATTCATAATAGTACTCCTTTATTTAATTTCTCATAGGAAAATGCTCTTTTTTTAAGGACAGAGTGATAATTCATAATAGTACTCCTTTAATCTTCCATGGTTTAGTGACAAAGGTAAAATATACAAAAGAAACTTCCATGTCTGATTTGCACTAAGTAAATGCATAAATGCCATGAACCAACGAAAAATTGTTCTTTGGTGATGTACAATTTGCGGACTTGTCCAGTTAAGCAGGCAAAAACAAAAAGGCCAAAGGCCATCCTATTTGATCCTCGGACTGCAGGTAAGGGCACCCAAGCTAGCCAACCAAGTGACCTCACCTTAGCCAAATGTTCACCATGCGGGAATTGCTGTAGTGATGACAGAACACTGTGGACAGCCTTCATTTCATTCATTCCAAGAAATTGTAATGAACTCTGCCTTGGGTACTAAAATTAGATGACACCGTTCCTTATTAGGGCGGCTGGAGACGACGATAAGTGCTGACCTTAGGTTGAGGTCAAGAGGGCTCTGCAATGAAAGGTGAGTCTACTCGCTTGGAAAGCCTAGACTTTTATTATGAACTTCATATCACAATAAATTTGACCAATTTTGTGACGGTCTCAATTAAAAGTGGACGGAGGGAGTAACAGTAGGGCTGCATCTCAGGTCGGGTAGGGTCGGGTTTTGCTATACCCGACCCTACCCAAGATAGGACCCAAGAATTTTAAACCCGACCCGACCTGAGATAGGACCTGAGAATCCTAAACCCGACCCTACCCGAGATAAAACCCGCAATACTCGATCCTACTCGAGAACCCGAGATTTTAATAAAATAATTAATATAATTATAAAAATCTTTAATAAAATAATTTATATAATAATAATAATAATAATAATATATATATATATTAAAAAATAAGGGATTTAAATGGTATATCTCGTTATTGGGTATTTTAAAGCAAAACCCGACCCAACTCAAGATAGAACCCGAGTTTTAAAACCTTGGAACTGACCCTACCCGAGATAGGACCCGACCCGACCCGGGTCAATATCGGGTCGGTTCCATCCGGTAAGGTCGGGTCTGGGTTTTTAGTGCAGCCCTAAGTAACAGGGAGTATTATAAAATTTTACAAAAAGCAGTCCAGGTAAAGAAAAGATATAAAAAAAATTAGCCAGGCGGAGGAGTACGTGTGTAATTAAATTCATGGAACGGACTAATCCACAATCAATTGTGACTAAGTACAATTAATCACACGTCACTTCTTGACCTCATAGGTGGGGCCTACTCGACCTTTTGCCAAAAGGTAGCGTGGAGGTCCAGATGAAAACGCGGTTTTTGCAAAAATTTTGTCTAGAAAAACATATTTATGCTATTGCTCCTTGGCTATTCTATATTTATACAGATGCCATTCATTGCTTAATACTCCAATGTAATTTAAAGATTAAGTACTTTCTTTTGGTTAGTGAACTAATTAATCACTATATTCTATTGCATTGCTAACTTGGCAGAATATATCTTTTGCTTTGTTATGGTCTTTTTGGAGCTAGGGTTGACTCCGATAAGTAAGTCCTCTTATCGCCCTTATTCTCTCTAGTGTAGTGATCACCTATTTGCCTATTTTTAACCTTTGGGCTTTGTTAATGCGGGGAATGCACTAGGCTGAGCACAATTTTTTTGCCATAAGTTTTATGAATTCATTGGGGGGCAATACATGGAGTGTATCTTTATATTGAGAAGATAATAAGGTTGTGAAAAATAACAAGATGAAGATAATAGTTTGGAGATTACTATTTGTAAATTAAAATTGTACTCCAAAACTATTGACTGAATTTTGCCATATTCTCATGTTAACCAACTTTTCATCATTCCAATTACAACCCAACATAAGGCATTGGAGTACGGTGTGGGGATATCTCTATTAAGGTGAGAGCCACATATAAGAAAAATGATCTTTTTTGGCAAATAAAAAAAAAGTGATCTTGCGCAGTCATCATGCTCTCTTCATCCAATATTACTTGTCTGTATTAGAAAACTAAAATGAACTATTTTATGTCATTATGACTTTTTAACGCAGATAGATAATATTGGACAGATGGAATATTAGAATGCAAGATTTAGGCATTTTTATTAAGAAGTATTTTAGTTTAAAGATGGTTTTTTAAAATATACCATCTATTTGTACTAAAATATCATGAATGAAACAAAATTGGGAGTGGAATATGTATGAATCCATACTTGGCCGAGCATATCTTTTGCTTTGTTATGGTCTTTTCGGGGCTAGGGCTGACTCCATCATATGAGTCCTCCTGCTTATTCTCTCTAGCCTAGTGATCATCTATTTGCCTATTTTTGACATTTGAGCTTTGTTAATACGGCGAATGCACAAGGCTGAGCACATTTTTTTTTTTGCCATAAGTTTCATAAATTAATTTGGGGCAGTACATCAGAGTTTTTATTTATATTTAAAAGATAATAAGGTTGCAAAAAACAACAAGATGAACATAATAGTTTGGAGATTACTATTTGCAAATTGAAAAGTGGTCCTCGCTATTCTCACGTGAACAAACTTTTCATCTGCCCAATTAAAACCCTATATAGGGTGTTGGAGTACGGTGTAGGGATATCTCTATTAAGGTGAGAGCCACATACAAGAAAAATGATCTTTTTTTGGCAAACAAAAAAAGTGATCTTGCTAAAGCCAATCGTGAGTTATCATGCTCTCTCCGTCCAATAATACTTATTTGCATTAGAAAACTAATGAACTATTTTTATTTTTATGTCATTATGAATTTTTAATGCAGATAGGTAATATTGAGCATATGGAATATTAGTATGCAAGATTTAGGCATTTTTATGAAGAAATTTTTTAGTTTTAAAATGGTACCATCTCTTTGTACTAAAATATCATTAATGAAACAAAATGGGAAATGATTAAATGTATGAATCTAATACTTTTGTTTTTAATACTTATTGATAAAGCAGGGTCCCAGTAAAAAAACAAATAAAGCAGGGTAGTTGTTCCAAAATTTGAGGAACACAAGGGGTAGTATCTGCAATACATGAGGAACACATGTACATGCATGGGGTAAGCTTCCGAGGTAATGCTGGAGGAGGGAGCAGATAGGCCGGTTTTGAGTTTTGGGTTCATTGCACTTGGGCAAAAAGAGAGACAAGAAGAGAGTGGACGACGACACACGCTCTTCTCCTTCTTTTAAAGCAACAAAAACCTATCCTCCACTCCAACCACTCAGAAGAGATTTCCTCTTCTTCTGCTTCTTCTTCTTTGTGTTTGCTTTGATTGATAGGAAGAGATCCAAGGCTTGTTATCTCTGATGCATTCAGCTGCTGTGGGGGGGTCTAATATTGGTTGTGGGTGCTCTGCTTTCTGCAGTCTTTTTTGCTTTCTTTGGAGAGTTTTCTGGTGAGAGATTCGGCTCTCTGAGGCTGCAGCCATGCCGGCTCTCGTCAACTATGGGGGTGAGCTTGCGTTCTCTTTTTTCTTGAGTTTTTAGTTGTGGGTTTGTGCTGATTTGCTGGAAAGATACCTCATTTGAGCTGTTTCTGGCCTTCTTTGTGAATTACTTGTGCTTTTATGATGTGGGTCTTTGTGATAGCAGTTTCTCTGGCTCCTTTGTGATAGTTAGGGATTTATTGCATGTATTGTGGGTTGATTGTCTGGCTGTTTGCTGCTTTGACATGCAAAGATTGATGAAACTTTTTTCTTGACTTTTTAGTGGTGGGTTTGTGCTGATTTGCTGGAAAGATGCCTTTTTGGGGCTTTTTCTTGGTTTCTTTGTGGATCACTTGCGTTTTTTGATGTGGGTCTGTGTGATATCAAGTTGTTGGGCTTGTTTATGTTATAAGATTGAATTTTTAGGGAGTTCATGCATATGTTAGCGGTTGATTGTCTTTCTGATGGCTGTTTTGACCCGAATGGTTGATAAATGTTTTTAGTTATGTTAAATCTGCATAGATTTGGGCTTCTGGTTGCTGATTATAGTGGATCTTTGAATTTGTTGTGAAACCAAGGCTTCAGATGTTTTATGGTGCTTCGTTTGTTATAGATCTGGTGGCTGATTTCAAGTTACTGCTTTTTTGGTTAAAGATCTGTATTTTGTTGATTAGAATGATGTTTGTGTTTGCTCCTTTTTTGTAGATCTATGGCCGGTACAACTTAGCATCAATTATTATTGTTGAAAGGTAGATAAGGTTGTAATCTGTAATCTAGTGCTATTGGACCTAAATTGGGTATTGAATTTCCTATCTGCAGGGGAAGATGAATTCTGCTCTGCCGGATCCATGTACTCAAATCTCGTGGACTCGAGTCTTATCTTGTCTCTTGGTTCCCATGTTGATGTTTACTGCCCTCCTAGGAAAAGGTCTCGCATCAGTGCTCCTTTTGTTTTCCGAGGAGATGCAGTGCCGAAGCGGCCCTCAATTGACGTTCTCCCCGATGAATGCCTTTTTGAGGTCTTCAAGAGGTTGCCTGGTGGGAAAGAGAGAAGTGTGTGCGCCTGTGTCTCAAAGCACTGGCTTCTTCTTCAGACCAGCATCCGCAGGGCCGAATTTTCTAATGATGAAACTGCTATGAAAGAAGTCAAGGTGGATGAAACACCCAATACCAAAAGCAAGCCAGATGAGGAGGGGGAAGAAATTGTAGGTGATGGGTTCCTTACAAGGCGTTTGGAAGGAAAGAAAGCAACTGATGTAAGACTTGCTGCTATTGCTGTTAGTACTGCTGCCCGTGGTGGCTTGGGAAAGCTTATGATTGGAGGGAGCAACTCTATGAGGAGGGTGACCAATCTCGGTCTCTCTGCAGTTGCACGAGGTTCTCCTTCTCTTAAGGTTCTTTCTTTGCGTAATGTCTCTGCAGTTGGAGATGAAGGTCTATTTGAGATCGCGAACGAATGTCCTCAGTTGGAGAAGCTCGACCTTTGTGAGTGTCCTTTGATCTCTGATAAAGGTATGATTGCAGTTGCCAAGAATTGTCCTGGTTTGACGAGCTTAACCTTGGAATCGTGCCCAAGAATTGGGAATGAAAGTCTTCAAGCAATTGCTTGGTGCTGCCCAAATCTTAGGTCAATATCGATCAAGGACTGTCCTCTTGTAGGTGACCAAGGAATTGCTAGTTTGGTGTCATCTGCTTCTGCCCTGGCCAACATCAAGCTTGAAGGGATGCTAAACATCACGGACCTGTCGCTAGCAGTTTTAGGGCACTATGGCATGATAGTGAAAAACCTGACTTTGATTGGGCTTACCAATGTTAGTGAGAAAGGTTTCTGGGTCATGGGCAGTGCCATTGGCCTGCAGAAACTAGAATCCCTTGTGATTGTCTCTTGCAAAGGAGTTACTGATCTGGGTCTTGAAGCTGTGGCCAAGGGATGCCCTAACATTAAGCTGTTCGATCTTCGCAAGTGTTTGACCTTGTCTAATGAGGGCATAAAAGCTTTTACCAGAGCTGCCGATTCTCTTGAAAGCTTGCATCTGGAAGAATGTCACAGGATTACCCAAGCTGGTGTTCTTGGTGCTCTCAGCAACTGCAACCTGAAGCTAAAGGCTCTTTCACTGATCAAGTGTTTAGGAATTAGGGAGACTCCCTCTAGTTTGCCAGAGCTCTCCCCATGCAGGTCTTTGCGGTCTCTGACTGTTCGCAACTGTCCTGGTTTTGGGAGTGTTAGCAGCTTGGCCATGGTTGGGAAGTTGTGCCCAAGGCTGCAGTATTTGGACCTTGAGGGAACATGTGGGGCAACTGATGCTGGGCTTCTCATGTTGCTTAAGAGTTGTGAATCTAGATTTATCAAGGTCAGTCTTGCTGGTTGCATCAATCTGTCTGATGCAGTTGTAGTTGCTTTGGCAAAGGAACATGGAGGAACCCTCGAAGCTCTAAATCTTGCTGGGTGCAGGAAGATCACAGATCAGAGTTTGGAAGCTATTGCAGTGAACTGCTGTCTTCTTGGTGACCTCGATGTGTCAAAATCTGGTGTTACTGATTTGGGAATTGCTGCCCTTTTCCGTGCCAAGCAGCTTGATCTGCAGGTCCTCTCCCTCTCGGCTTGTCCCTATGTCACAGAGGCAAGTTTTCCGTATTTGTGTGAACTTGGAGGCTTTTTAGTGGGCTTGAATCTTCAGCATTGCAGTTCCATCAGTTGTGCAGCAGTTGAGCTGCTTGGAGAGCAGCTGTGGAGTTGTGACATCCTGTTCTAATCCAGAAAGACGAAGGGAGCTCTTGTGAGGCGCATGCCATCTAGAATTGCCTGCATCAGAAGCAGGCATTGGTCCTGTTTATTTGCGTAGTGTTCAGGTTTTTAAAGCCCCATATCCTTACAGCTAGGGGGCTTTTGTTGTTGGTCTGTTGGCTCAGACTTGGTTGTTTTCCTGGGACTTTGGCCCCTCCCCTTTTTGCAGGTATCCTCATTTTTGAAGGGAAACCTGTTCAGTTTTTGGCTTCCATTGCTGGGAGTTCTCTTTTGAGGGGCCATTGTTTCTTGAGAATACAGCCACCAGGTCTTGAGCTTTTCAGAGTCTCTGTTTTGAGGGTGATGCCCTTTGTGTTTTAGCCAAGCCATGCCATTGTGCATCGGTTAAGCTTTTTCAAGTCAATGGAATCTGCTTGCTTCCTCAGTAGTCTATCCCTTGGGATGTCTGTTTAGAAGTGTTCTGAGTCTTTGTTTGATGATGGAAGCAGTGTGAAAAGTGTTTTATGTTTGGTTGCCTTGGGCAGTTCTGTGTGGGGGTCTGAGATTTCCGTGGGCTTTGGCAGCGGCAGCAGCTTCTTGCTTGCCGTACACCCATCCATGTGGTGGGTGTTTTTTCTTTTTACCAAGCCCTAGTTTTGAAGGCTCTTTCTCTTTGTAACTGTACTTGGCAACTTCTATATGAATGTTACTTTGTCTCGTGTGTATGTGTGTATGTGTTTATCGGTTTATCCTCTTATTCCTTTATCTGATTTTCTTTTGTTAATATATATGCATATTGCATTACTCGTACCTGTCTGGTAAAGAACTGATATTTGTCATCCATCTACACTCACCTTTGCCTTCCTTGGACTTATGTTAAGAACCCGAAAAAAAGTACATAAAAGGGTTTCCTCTTTTATTCTTTATTACAAATCACCGAGAGTTGAAGTCTTTACCGAACTCAAAGTTGAACAAATGAAGAGATGATGATAATGATACAGCAATGGTCTTTATGGTCAAGTTCAACTGACTATGAAAAGATCATTTGTTGCTGATGTTATTTCGTGCCAATTGCTCTCTTGGGGGCTCTTGCATATGGACAATCTCATACTCCTTATAAGTAATTACGCTGGTTTTTTTACTGGATTAAAAAAACAATCCACTTGTTAGCAAAAAAATTATAAGCAATCTCTATGCAACAAAGCTTACGGGGTCGTCCAATCAATTGCAAATAATATAATAATGTGAAACGGGACTCCACTTTATCTCCTGCCAGGAAGTAAAAGACTTTCCTTTTGTCAAGCGCCAATTTGCAACGATGCTACCCATGCTGCCTGAGAAGTTATTACCTGCGCGCCGAGCATGGTAACAGTGTGCTCATCACCAATGGGTGATGAGCACGTCTCCCTGCTTGTGGGTCCCCTTGGGGGCAATCATTACAAGCAGGGAGAGGTGCCCATCACCCATTGGTGATGAGCACACTGTTCTCTCTGCGCGGCGCGTAGCCAATAATTTTCCATGCTGCCTTAGTCCAGGAGCCAACCTGGACCATGAAAAATTGTCTCGCATCGCCGATATATCGGTATCGGGCCCAAACCGATACATCGATACCAATTAGTATCGGCTTTCTAAAAAATTTCAAATATTGGCGATATAAAAAAATATTTTTTTAAAAAAAAATTTCGAAATTTTTTTTTTTTAAAAAAAAAACTTTCATATTTGTTTTTTTATCCTAATATGCATTTTTATGCATATTTTGAAATTTATTCGTTGTTTAAATTAGTATAACTCATTTTAGAAGTTAGATTGTGAAAATATACGGTAAAAACTAGTTTTTGATGACCGATATTTTTTTACACAATATCTCCAATATATCTCCGATATTTCGTCTCTTTGGCCGATCGATATTTTACCGATATCCGATACGACATTCCATGACCTGAACTTCACCTTCTACATGGAAGATATCATCATCACGACAATGGCTGGGTAGGCAGATTGCATAAAAGACTTTCAATTATAGTTTATAGCAGTCAATATAGATTTTCATAGCGGTTATTGTTTTGTAATAGGAAGGCTCAAACCTGGGACCCTCAACAGGGGAGAGGCCCTACCACCACTCCAATTGGTGGTCCAGCGTGGTTAATGAAACTTGAACATGGCGTCATGGCCTCAATCCGGTGAAGCTAATTGCAATTCTGTTTTAAGCACAGCCACTTGTAATATATGTGCCTAATTTGTCCAATGTGAAGGAAGAGTACTTGTTAAAGTGAAAAATAATAACCGTTTTTTTATTTGGCTTATTCACTGATGTCCAAAGCATCTTATTGTGCATCACTTGGCAACAGTGGGGCCGAACAAGGAAATCGATAGTTATTTTTGGATTTAAACCTTTTCGATCGTGAATTTTTTTACCGAATCGAGAAATCCTCCATTGAAGATGGAACTCCAAAACCTGGACCTTCAAGGGGTAAAAAGGGGCATTGGATGCAGTCAAGCTGTAGTAAAACTTTTGGGCCACTTGTACACAACAGATATTGGGCCCATTATAAAGTATCCCTCTCCAGTCTCCACACTTCAGCTTAATTCTTATATCACTCTTTAAGTTTGTAACAAAGAAGTATAAAACTTTGGTCCCATTTGTATCCACAAAAATACTGTGGGCATGCCCATTTGTTTAGGCTTCTATGATGCAAAATAATCTAATTAAGTATGCGAGGTACCATAAAAGGGCAGGGGCTAGACAAGTTCCAATGTGCAGAGACCAGACGGGTCTCTTGTGCGGTCATGGCTTTATGCTAAGCATATTATGACTCAATAATACGTATGAAAATAAAGACATCAATGCTTATGGAAACTCTTCAACAAAATCTCACATTGAATCTTGTCCGTTCGCAGACCAATACTGTAAATACTTCTATTGAATAATGTAACAAGGAATTGGAATAAAATCCCATGAAAAGGGAGCCATGCCGATAATTCAAACAAGCAAATAATTATGCGGAGAACAGGACCATGTGCTAATTACCAAGGAAACATACTTTCCTAATTCTAACCGATACTAATACGGATAGAATTGCCAGAAGTATTAAATATAGACAATGAAGAATCACATGCAATTGAATTAAGTAAGAATCCCAAAGAAAGACTAAGAGTGACGCTATGTAATAAGGTTTTAAAAATAAGGTTATAGTGACACGAATTCTAATGGAGTAAACATCTTATATGCAGAAAAGATTGAAAAGATAGAAAGGTGAGAGAACTGATGGTTTTTTAGACCTAAAGACTAGGTCGTGGCTAGCACACTCATGATTATAATAATTCATGATATAATAAGGTCTCTCGTGTTGGCATATATATATACATATATATATAGGAAAAAGTTGAAATGAGATCGCTCTCATTTGGTTTATATGAGGCCAATTTTATTCGTAGTCGTTGGATTTTGATCTGACGGTTACAAATAGCCACATGGAAGTCACCTACCCCTTGATGTGATACATTCACTTACCTACTGATTTGATATCCACCTTTGGATCGGAATCCAATGGTCCAAAAAATTAGCCTCGTGCTCCTTATATAAGAGTGATCTCATGTAAACCGTCCTCAATATATATATATATATATATAGGGAAAAGTTTAAATGAGATCGCTCTCATATAGCTTATATGAGGCCACTTTAAATCATAGCCCTTGGATCTTGATCTAACAGCTACAAATAGCCATAATGATCTCACCCACTCCTTGATGTGACACACTCACCTACCCACTGATTTACTATCCATCCTCCGATCGGAATCCAATGGCTATAAAGATTGGCCTCATGCTCCTTATATGAGAACGATCTCATGTAAACCCTTCCCATATATATATATATATATAGAGGGGTTTACATGAGATCGTTCTCATATAAGGAGCATGAGGCCAATTCTTATAGCCGTTGGATTCCAATCGGAGGATGGATATTAAATCAGTGGGTAGGTGAGTGTGTCACATCAAGGAGTGGGTGAGATCATTATGGCTATATGTAGCCGTTAGATCAAGATCCAACGGCTACGATTCAAAGTGGCCTCATATAAGCAATATGAGAGCGATCTCATTTAAACTTTTCCCATATATATATATATATATATATATATATATATATATATATTGTTAAACTAGTGTCATGTGGTTTTGGAACTCAACTGCATATACGAAGTTCTACTGCTACAGAATCCTATAAGGTTTATATAATAATTCAAAGATATATAAGATGCTCAGACAATTGGATATGATAGTAATACGTACTATATAACTAGTTTGGGTGACACAATTTGGTCAATACCTAGGCGAGAAGTAGAGATTGTAACATTTGCAGATAAGCACTATATAATAACTTATGAATTGTGTCATCTAATAAGGGACAACAATATCTTATCTACGGAAGACTGTAGTAAGGAATGAATCAAAAATTTTGGGTTCCTAACATAATTCAACGCATGCAAGCAATCAAACATGACAAAGTGGCTTTCGGCCAAAAACTGTAGACACTCTACAACATATATTAATTTCTTTACGCATGAACAATTCAAACATAGACATGTGGTTAATTATACAGGTGCATAGAGTCATGGACACATAAATTCCAAGAGTATTAACATAAATAATTGACTACAAACTTTGAATAACAAAAAACTGAAAAAATACAGAACTGTAGATAATATATTGCATAAAAACATCCTAGCTAAATTCGTCCTTTAAAAACCTTGCTTCAGCCTCGCTTTTACTATTTTAAACTCCTCCTTTGTCGTTGCTCTTGGTCAGCCGGCATGGAGGGAAAAAGAGAGAGAAAAGAAAGAGAGGAAAGAGAGAATAGGGAGATATATATATATATATATATATATATATATATATATATATTTGATGTAGCAAATTGAGAGAGGAAGAGAGCCGGTCTTCTCCTCTTATAGGGCGGCAAGAGTCCTAGACCTAATGGAGTTATGATCGCCATCTTCGTTGCCCATACTAATATGCTTCCACTCCAACTCTGTCTTGTCAAATAGTAATGTGACCCAACCTCTCTTCCAAGCTTATCTTCATCGCCAAATAGGAGTCCTGGCCGATCAGGGTTCCTACTTTCAGCTGTCCATACCAATCCATACTCAATCTGTTCTCCAAGTCATGATATGCAATCTAGTCTCATACTTATCTTCCAACTTCTAATAGAACATCCCTATCGGTTTCCTAGTTAAAAAAAAAGCTATACAATATAGGGCCGTCACATATTAATATGTGAAGCTCTATACTTACATGTTAATGAAGACGAAGCTCATATGCTTATGGGGCTAGGACTTGAGAGGGGGGTCAAGTTCAAGGTCTCTTGCCTAGTCCAAGTTCCAGCTTAATCATTGCATCAAGCCAAGTTCTCTTGGCTCCTCAGCAAGTGACCTCCAAAAAGCTTTCATGGTAGATTGGGTACAAGGGATTCTTGGACAAACTTCATGGTGTGATAACATTTATATGTACATATTTCCCGTTAAGAAAATCTGAGTGCATTTATGATTTGGCTCCCTTAAAATCTAGCAATTTAAAAGTTAAATGGAGGAGAGCTTCGCACGTTTGAATGATAACTCAGTCAAAAGTTGAACAAAATAAGAGTTCTTTTATTTTGATCAAAAGTTCTTTGATCTCACCACTTAACAAGTATTCTTCTTATTCCAATTAAAACAAAATAAAATTGAAGGAATCCATCGATGTACACGAACTACTCAAAACCCCACATTAGCTAGCACATCATATAGAACCCAAAACCTATTCCCTTGCCTAAATACATGCAAAATTACTCATTCTTTAAACCCATGGAGAATGAGATGCAGCATCAATTTACCACGATAAAGAGTAGAAGTGAATTTCCTCCAAGGTGAACCTTTAGGGTCTGTTTGGTTAGAGAGAAAAAGAGAAAAAAAAAGTCAAATGAAAAAAAAAAAAGAAAAAAACGAAAGGGAGCCGGACTTTTCTCTCATTTTCTTTTTATTTGAGAAAGAAAAAGGTATAAACAGGATTTTTGTGTGGTCCCCGTGAGAGAGAAAAACACTTTTCTATCACTTTTTCTTTTCCTTTCCTGCTAACCAAACACGCCTTTAGTGTAGCCTCTCTCACATTTTGCTAAACTTTTTTTTTTGGGCAACTCCTCGCCTTTCTCTGACTTAAGGCCCTCCTATCATGCATATAAGTGGGTGATCACCGACTAGTTAAAAAGGATGTTTGCCCTTGTGATCACCGCACAGAGACGTACTTGACTTTCATTGTTATTTGACGTACTTGACTTACTTTTCCATAAAAACAATTTGCACTAGGCCGACAAAACGCCCAAGGTTGCCTTTAAAAAATTGATATAGAGGCATATTTGTTATCTTGCGAAAGTAAATAAGATGCAACATGAATGGAAGAGAAAATCGGGTAAATGGTTATCTGAAGTGAACTTTGATAGAACCTGAAACTCAGAAGAACTTAATACTCGCACATTCCTTTTTTTTCCCTTTGCTAGCATCTCTCCTTTCTCCGAATCAACATTCGCTACCGAAAGAAACCCCCATTGTGCGTATTCAATTCTATCCTCAGTGCCTGATCCGCCATTTTGGCAATAAACGCCATGTCTCCTGTAACCAACCATGCCTGCTCCAGGAGATGAGAAGCTCAAAGTTCACATAATCATACAACAGTTCTATACAGGGACGGCTGGAGGTAAAAGGTCTGCAATCCCACTGCTTCCATTTAGAACCGAAACGTTCCCATCAGAATCCACATCCATTATAGCTGAATCCCCTTCCTTAATCTCCCCTGCAAGCATCTTTTCAGCCAGACTATCCTCCAAGAGTCTCATTATAGCTCTTCTCAGTGGCCTAGCTCCATAGCTCGGGTTGTATCCTTCTTCCACCACCCTCTCTCTAAACCTCTCAGTTACTTGCAGCTCTATGTCCTTGGTCTTGAGCCGCTCAAACACCTCCTTCAACATGATATCAGCAATCTCCTTCACCTCCAGCTTAGTCAACTGCCGGAAGACAATCATTTCATCAAGCCTATTCAAGAATTCTGGCCGGAAGTACTGCTTCAGCTCTTCTGTGACCAGGCTCTTGATCCGATTGTAGCTGCTGTCCTTTTCATCATAGTCAAGGTCGAAGCCAATACTACGGCCACCCTTCTCAATCACACTGCTCCCAACATTTGATGTCATGATGAGGAGGGTGTTCTTGAAGTCCACCGTCCTCCCTTTGCTGTCGGTTAACCTTCCATCTTCTAGGATCTGAAGCATCATGTTGAAAACATCTGGATGGGCCTTCTCAATCTCATCGAAAAGAACAAGTGTATAGGGCCGACGCCTAACAGCTTCAGTTAACTGGCCACCTTCAGTGTAGCCAACGTAACCAGGAGGTGATCCAATGAGCTTGGAGACAGTATGTCTCTCCATAAATTCACTCATGTCGAGTCGAATCATGGCTTCCTCCGAACCAAAGTAGTAGGCAGCAAGGGCCTTCGCTAGCTCAGATTTTCCAACACCAGTAGGGCCCGAGAATATGAAGCTAGCAATTGGTCGGTTGGGATTCTTCAGTCCAACACGTGCTCGGCGGATGGCACGGCTAATGGCCTTGACAGCTTCATCCTGCCCAATGACACGACTGTGAAGGGTCTCCTCCATCTTAAGAAGACGGTCAGACTCATCAATTGATACTTTCTCAACAGGGATGCCAGTCCATGAAGAGACAATATGCTGAATATCCGCTTCAGTTACGACAGGCCCCCCCTCACCAGCCTCACTCTCTGCTTTGCTTTTCTCTTTACCTTTATCAATGAGGGCAGAAATTTGGGCCTTAAGTTCCATTTCCCTATCACGAAGCTCCCCAGCCTGTACAAGTTGAGAATATGCAGGTAAATTCAGCTATATAAAATAATCCCATAGCTGGGCACTAAAAATATTAAAAATAATAATCATAGTGTAAATCATTTATGTTATGGACCATCCTAAGTACCTTTTCAAAATCTTGACTGAGAACAGCTTCATTTTTATCCTTAGTGATCTGTCTTAGCTCTTTGTCAAGCTCTCTTGCATCTTCAGGAAGCTGAAAATAGAAGGTGAATTTAGGTCTTTTACTATTAGGTTAGATGAAAGGAAAGTAAAGTAAGAAGCCAAGGTTACGCTTGTTCATACCTGTGCATGGCGGAGACGTACCCGAGAACCAGCTTCATCAATCAAGTCAATGGCTTTATCAGGCAGGAAACGGTCACTGAAAGAAGCGTAAAGTCGAACATACCAGATAAAAAACACACAGCAGTAAACAAAATGCTAAAACAATTACCAGTTCAATTAAATAGTGCATTAAAGTCATTTGTGGATGTAGGTGAAAATTTTATTTGACTCAGATTATATGTAAACTCAGCTACTAATCTACAACAGTTTTGCATTACAAAGTGTAAAGTAATTCTATTTTACTGTTGGATGCATATGCAGATTTGTTCCCAGAATCTCTGCCCGTATAAGCAGGAAGGAGATTTCAGGACGTGAGATATTAAGTGGAACAATTTTTTCACTACTTATCCTCATTATAGATTCAAAACACGTGCTAAATCTGCAAGTACGATTGTTATGTACTGGCAGATAAGACACAGGATAAACAAGTACATAATTTACACTACTAGTTGATGCCAGCAGTTCCAGGAAAATTATAAGTAGAGTGCTATCCTGAGTTTGATGTTTTAGGATTACTTTTACAATTGAGCTAGCTTTGTAAGCAAGGAAATCATACAGATCCATTTTCTGTTAAGAAGAAAATACTGCACTCTTTTCTGAATCAAAAGCAGAGAATGCCCGCAGTTTCAGGAAAATTATAAGTAGAATGCTATCCTGAGTTTGATGTTTTAGGATTACTTTTAGTAATTGAGCTTGCTTTGGAAGCAAGGAAATCATACTGATCCATTTTCTGTTAAGAAGAAAATACTGCACTTTTTTCTGGATCAAAAGCAGAGAATAATCTTAGCCATAGTATTTTTCTTTCTGATCTGATCTTAGCCATAGTTGAGCAAGACACCTGATGTACTGATGAGATAACTCCGCAGCAGCCACTAAAGCCTCATCAGTGTAACGAAGCTTATGGTGTAACTCATATCGCTCACGTAAACCTTTGAGGATCTGTATTGTCTCATCTGCAGTTGGTTCAGGGACCTTGACAGGCTGAAAACGCCTTTCCAGAGCAGGGTCTTTCTCAATGTGCTTCCTATACTCATCAAGGGTTGTGGCACCTATACACTGCAATGAATTTAACCATTATAAGCGATAAAAAAGACAAGCAAAAAGACCAAAAAGAAAAGGGTAATCGAACTAAACAGAGAAAAACAGAAATTTAAAAGTTTAAAAAAATTCTCATTAGCCAAATTACCTGTAGTTCACCCCTTGCTAATGCGGGTTTTAAAATGTTTGCAGCATCGATTGCACCTTCCGCTGCCCCTGCTCCAATTAGAGTGTGCACCTCATCAATGAATAAAATTATTTCATCACTCTGCTTAATTTCATCCATTAATTTTTTCAATCTCTCTTCAAACTCTCCACGGTACTTTGTACCAGCAACAAGAAGTCCCATATCAAGAGTTATCACCTGTATTGCATGAAGAGTTGAGATAAGTATTCTACAAATGCTGTGCATCAAATATATATAAATTAAGATTTCTGTCCGAAACTATCTTTGTCCAAAAGAAATAATTGACAAACATATCTTTAGAACAAGGATTAATCACCTTCTTTCCCTCAATTGTTTCTGGAACATCCCCATTGGCAATGCGCTGAGCAAGTCCTTCTGCAATTGCAGTCTTTCCAACACCAGGTTCACCAATAAGGCAAGGGTTGTTCTTGGTCCTCCTACCTAGTATTTGTGTCACACGCTCCACTTGCTGCTGCCTACCAACGACAGGATCCAATTTGCCCTGTCAAGCACTCATTCTTTCTCATAGAGTGCCTCAATAGGAGAAAAATACTTGGGCTTACATAATTTAACAGGCCAGTTACCTCTTCAGCAAGCTTTGTAAGATTGGTTCCATACTCCTCCAATGTTGGCATCTTATTGCTACTAGTTCCTCCAACCCCAGCTCCAACCGCTTCTGTACTTTCACCCACCATGCGAATAACCTAGTACCAAACCAAACAATTTCATTAAGAACCAAACAATTGGGATAAAGCTGTTGGCGATTGAATTATCTATGCTAATAGCATGAGAAAACTGACTTCTCAACTTGAAAATACGATTATCTTAGCAAGAAACTCAAACATATCAGGTCTGACTAAAGTTAACCAATACCTGTGTACGAATGTTATTCTGATCGGTCCCAAGGTTTTCAAGCATGCGGGCAGCAACCCCTTCTCCCTCACGAAGCAGTCCAAGCAGCAAGTGTTCAGAGCCAATATAGTTATGGCCTTCAACATATAAGAGACAGGAATGAGATTTATAGAAGAATTGCAAACTTGAGTTACCAAATGTGCAACTCACACACACCAGCTCGATTTTCTCGCCAGATCAATTAAACTTCATCTAAACAACAAAGAACAAAGGGAGAACGTAAGAATTACCAAGTTGTCGAGCTTCTTCTAGAGAAAGTTCTAAAACACGTTTTGCACGAGGAGTAAATGGAATTTCCACATTAACAACCCCACTACCTCGTCCAATAATCTTTTCTACTTCCACACGTGCATCCTTGAGATTAATCCCCATGGATTTAAGAACTTTTGCAGCAATACCAGTTCCCTCGCCAATAAGTCCCAGCAGAATTTGTTCTGTGCCAACAAAGTTGTGCCCCAAGCGCCTTGCTTCCTCTTGTGCAAGCATAATTACTTTGATAGCCTTTTCTGTGAAGCGCTCAAACATGGCAACAACCACCCCACGACTAGCCTTTCCCTGAGGTCGTGCAATATAAGATGAAACCAAGGAATGGAAATCACAGCCAGACTTAAAGTTAATATCAGAACTATTTGTTCCACGTAAACCTGTGAAGCTGAGTAAACTTGGAGACTGTATCTGCTTATTACACAACATTTTGGTGGATCTATAAATCTTTCTGGAGTTGGGCAACCGTGCATGGTTTTCTCTAACTGCAGCATGTATTGTTGAAGCCTGGATCAAAGCCCCAGCCATAATCCCAATGAACAAGTAGTATAGGAATCACTACTGAAAGAGAAGCAACCTTCAAAGGATGTGGACAAACTTGATTAACTAAAAGGCACATCCATGACATATACAAAGCTCCAATGCAATACTTTCAAACAACAAGATAATCCCATGAATGACAATGAAGGCAGAAGAAAGCACATAAAGCTGAGTAACAATAAACTAAAGATAGAGGTGAATAGCAATAAGCAAAAGATCCACGTAATTTTTTTCACCTGCTAAAAACTAAGATTCCTCTTTAAACTGAAAGGGGTGTTCGTTATGCATCCATCTTTTTTCGATACATTAGCACATCCATCTAACTATAAGGAGTAAATAGTTATGCACCCCCCAAAAGCTCGATCATTTAGAGACTTTTTCATTGCCCCGACAATCAAATCAGCCCTAGGAATTAGATTCATTCCATTCGCATCCCCAGCCATAAGGTTCTAAGGAAAACCAACCACCATTAAATTTCTCAGGAAATCATTCGATGAAGCCTCTAAAAACAACCATGAAACAGATATTCAAATTACCAATTAATTGCACAGCAAGTAACCGATACACATGTTGAAGTGAAGAAAAGTTGAAGCTTTTTACAGCACCAAGCAACTTTGATAGAGACTGAGAGATGATGCAAGAAAACCCAACGACAGGTACACGATGCAAACTGTCGAAAAGGAAAGTGAAAGGCCTTAGAATTTTAATGTGAGGAAGGAAGCAGGGTGGAGAGTTACAACAAAAACGTTGAGCTGCCCAAATCCGATCCAGAAAAGATGGCTTTGAAATATAGACCAAACTGGTTACCAACCTGTCTGGAGGTTGGTTAAGTCAACCCAGGTCACCTTATAGGTCAACCCGCTTAACCTGGAATGAAGTGATAGGTAAGCCATACAAATGTCTGAAAAAAAAAAACAAAAAATCGACTCTCGCTAATCCTGGATGGAAAGAAATTGCTATGAAATCTGATTTTCGTTTAATTTTTTTTAATTTCATATTTCGTTTAAATTTACAAGTTGAAATTTGGATCATTTTGAAAAGAAAATATGCAGGAAAAAAGGTAGTACAACTAAGCCACTTCCCTGTTGCTCCCTCTGTCCTACAGTAAGTGTCCTATTTGGTTAAAAGAAAACCCAACAGGACATTTAATGTACAAAGGAAAGAGTATAAAATTTTCAGGCTCTGAAATTTTAAATAACCAGTCAAGCCAATTAAGCCTGACGCCAGCTTCTCCATCACTTATCTATCGGCTCATTAACTTATTTTAAGGCTAATAAGGGAATATTTTGTCACCTTATTTTAAGGGGTAATCAATGAAGACTCAAGAAGTTATCACACTTTAACCAGCGTCTGGTATACTGACTACCTAGTCAAACTATCGGTTCAGTTAAGAAGAAATATAATATTGAATCTCAAATTTATGTTGCATATGTTCTTTCATAGTAATGGCTAACGTCTATACAATTTTTTATTTACCCTAATTTATTAATGTTTAAGCTAAATTCATCTCTATTTTGTTTGTCTTTGGAAAATGTACTAACATAGGATATTTGTTTACTTTACAATTTATTTAATATTCATCACCACCAAAAGGCTTGCTACCTGCTTTGCTCAAACTATAAGCAAACCTTGGCTCCATCACTTCATCCAACGCTGAGTCATTCCCCCTTTGGTCAACATAGAAGAAGCAAAGGCATCTGACTACAATCAAGGTCCCAAGTTCTACCTCCCATCCTTTGGATATAACTATTTTTAATGTTTTTTGTCGATATACATTTAAATTGTCATATGCAAGGATCAAATGTCCTCAAATTACGATATGTTGGATGACCTAATGAAAATTCCGTCTCTGAATTTCATTGAATTATTGCATTAGAGCAAAAAAGAAAAACATTTATTTCCCCTTCAAACCTTATTCACGTCTTCTTACCAATAGGTCAGCACAGCTAATAAAAAAAAGATAAGATAGACTCCTGAACTAGAGTAACAATCCAATGACATGAAATGAGGGTAGAACCATGGTGTATCACAAATGTAAAGGAATTGCAGAAGCCGTAAGGTCCGCACCTACTGCTTCCTGTCCAATCCAGCACAAGGGCACCAAACCTCTAGCCTAAATTTTAGTCATTTCATATCTACTTCTTTACCGCGGCGGTGATTGCTTTGTAATTAGTTAGAAAAATTATCTATTCTACTCCCAACAATCTAATGTGGATGATATTATCACTTTGTAATTACTTACAGAATACTGCCTCTGTCCGGATTTATCATTACCGTAAGGTTTTTTTCCAAATGAGTTTGCAAAACTCTATGATGACAATAATTCCGGACAGAGGGAGTATTCTACTATTAGGCACCTCCAAGATTGCAGGAAAAATGCACTCTAAGAAGCTAAAAAAAAACCATTCTCAAAGTCATTTCATTTCAAATCAACTTTTTTACCACGCAGATGATCGCTATATAACTAATTACAAAATCTATCTATTCTACTACTAAAAACTTAGCATACTCCCTCCGTCCAGAATTAGTAGTTACATTTGAAACCAAATGTATCTTCAAATTTCAAATGCAGCTACTAATTCTGGATGGAGGGAGTTATACAACATTTATACGGTTGGGCACCATGAGATGGCATAAAAATGCAGCTAAGAAGCCAAAAAAATACCATTTAACCGGAAATGTCAGGATGAAACTAATACGAACTGCAAAAAAAAAAGAAAAACTAATTTGGGGTTGGAAGAACATGGCTAACAGGATCATGCTGGAGAGGAGAAGAACTAATCACCAAAAAGGAGAAGGATACCTAGGGGACGGCCGCCGGCCGGCGAGCTAGAAACGGAGAGGCAGAGCAATGGAGCTAGGGCTAGCCGCCTTGGAAGAGTGTCCTGCAAGTTAACTTCTTCTTGGACTGCCGCCTGGAAGAAGCTGGTCTTTTGTATGATTCGCTTCTGAACCCGGTCGATCTGATAAACTTGGCCGGTTGAGCCGGCAATCCGGATGACCAAATCCTGACTCGGATCCCTGAAGAAAAAGGCCCATCACCACGAGCTGTTGGAGCCCACAAAAATCAACTCAAAGGCCTCTCTTATCCTTTTCTAACATAATAAAATTCCTACAATACCCGTGAAGCACGGATACGAATACAATGACACGGACAACACGCCATTTTCCTAAAAAGTAGGATACAATATGGCTAATAAAAAATAATTTATATATATTTTAAAATATTTTTTTCTCCTAAACCTTATAAAAATTACAACTACAAATTTAAAATTATTTTTTGTTCACTATTTCTAGCAGGCAAGAATGGCATAACCCGTTGCTTAAAACCAATAACCTTACCCACTAGACTACAACGGCCCCATGTTAATTTAAGCGCAAGAAAAAAAATATTTTAATTCAGATATGGCAGGACATGCCTGCAGTCGTGTCGCTTCCATATTTGTGTCCGATACATATTGGATACGAATACGACAACGTTGCCGTATCCGTACTTCCTAGTACAACATTGACATACGCAGCTAAAGCGGCACAACCCGCCAACCCAACCCCTAAAACCCACTCACCCCCTCAATCCAAGCCTGCCCTGTTGTGCTGTTTTGGTGGGCAAATGAAATATTCGTCCTCCCGCCCAACATACTCTCCCTTTTCCCTTCCCTCCCTCCTCTCATCTCTTTCCTCTTTTCCTGATTCCCATCCTCTCGCCTGCCCTCCAACCGCTTGGCCACGACATCCTTCGAAGACCTTGAGATGGTTTCCTGCAGCAAACCTGGCGTCCAACTACTCCATCGCCCTCCAACACACGGTAAAGAGGCAATTCCCATTGGCTTCAACCTTACTGCTATCCTAGAGACATTACGTTAAAGGATATTGGCGTGGGAGTTCTCAATTCTGGCTGCTGTAGTGTGGACTTTGATGAGAAAATCATGCCCCTCATGTTTGGCTATGACGGCGGGCTCATGTTTGGCTATGACGTCGGGACTTGAGGTGAAACTCTGTTCATTCCTTCACCAAAATGCACAGCTCTTGGTCTTTTTTTTTGCGGGAAAGGTTTCTCATTTATTGCAGAGCCGCTGGTGTCTTCAATCTTCATCTCGAGCTTGCTAGAAACTGCTTTCTTATATGTTCCAACTTTTGCATAGATGATTTTAAGATAAATAGCTTGACATTAGTTGATTTTTTTGTCTTTTTGTTTTTGTATTTTTGACTTTTTTAATATGATTTTACATTGCTTTGAAACTTATATTTGGAGCTTGATTACTATTCTGTATGAAGAATGAAAAACTTTATTTCTTTTTAAGAGTTAAAACCTTTTTTTGATAAATGAAAAAATAATTTTTATATTAGCAGAAAAACATTTTTTTCATAGAATTATGCATTTTCAAGTAATGTCTTTAAGCTAACTAAACCCATGCTTGTTATGATGATTGCATGTTTTGTGGTTTATTAAGGATTTTAAATTACTTCATTGACTGTTATTGTGTTTTTACGGTTAAAGGTTAGTGACTTTGTGGTCGTTCTACAAAGTTACGAGGAATTGAGGAAATGTGAATATGAATGACTTACAAAGTGAAGAAAAATGAGGACTATTCTGGGTTCATCAGTGTTTTCTTTCAAGATCAAGAATTTTTAATTATGGGTGTTTCTGTAGAATTACAATGCTCCTACATGAGCATTCAAATATTGATTCTTCTTAAAACCAACACGTAGTTGCTGAAAGAAAGGAGTAGATAATGTTATTCAGACTATTGATTCTTCCTTCCCAACTGCAATTTTTGCGAGAAGTATGAGGTGTCCATGTGTTATCATATATTTGATAAATCCTTTTATGATTGAATGCTTTAGCTGTATGAGGTAGTATTTGATTTTTTTATGCAGGTTGCATCCATTGCTAATTATTGGGTTATAACCGTTATATAGACAACCCTGAAGGTTGAAGTAGTGGATGCAATGCTTTTGGGACTTAATCGAGGGCTCACTGGTCATGAGAAATAGGTAATTATACACTTAATATGTTGGAGGAAAATTTTTAGAGAGTTAATCACATATGTTGTCCAATGGCCTATACTTGAACTCGTAAAAAAGTTTAGTTGCACTCACCTTTGTTGTTTCTACTAAAACCAAGATAATGTCCTTGATCTTGACTTTATCTAGCACATCCCAACTTGTATGAGCATGAAGCCTCCTAGTCGAATGTCTTCCTCTTCCGAATTTTTGTAAAATAGCAACATGTTCATTTAAAAATCATCTATAACACACATGGAGATCTAAATATGTGGGTATTGACTTTTGATGTGGCTTCTAGATATATTTTTTTTTCATGATTAAATTCAATTATTATGTTGTGAAGAAATTCTTCTATATACTTACATTCCTACTGAACCTATTGTAAATTGTAGATACTCATTTCTCTCTATAACACACATGGAGATCTAAATATGTGGGTATTGACTCTTTCTAGGCAATTGAAGTTGTTGGAAAATATGGATTATTATCGATTTTTGGTTATTGCTGGTGTAATGGATTTATTACCCAATTAGCCTTGGAGACCAATTAGATGGTCAATTGTTTCCACGACTAAGCATTTAATATAAGGCCATAATGTGATTGTATGTGAGAGAGGAGGGGTTGGGTTGCATGCGAAAATCCGTACATCATATACTGACAACAATATAGAAGATAATTAAAAAAATAACTAAAAAATATAAAAGATTGATATTGTAGAGTTGCACTTAAAATAATTTTCTCCTGGATTGTTTATGCTATGATCTCAACTTTGAAGATGAAAAATATCCAACTTCCATATTGGCATATAATGAGTTTTGATTAAAATCGAGTGATTAGGAATGTTATTTGTTGTATCAATTGCAATATTTTTATGTACTTTCTAGTTGATTTCCAGTCATATTCATTGATTTCAAGCTTTTTTTTTATTTTCTAATTTGATTTTACTTGTTTTTTTACTTATCTTTGATTTTGAAGCAATTCATGGAAGTTGGGAATGTTCTGCATACTACAATAGTTTCACATCTAAATGAAGTGACAAGTTAAAAAACAGCTCTTTTGTTGTAAAATGGTCAATGTGGGAATTGATTTTAAAGTTGGATAAGAAATGGGCAAATTTTGTACTATGTTCAACGGAGTTCCTTCTTGCTTGTCTAAAAAATAACTCATTCTGGACAATTAAATTGAAATGCATGAAATTTACTTTTTCTCTTTCTAGATGTTATTGGGTGGTAAGGCTAGCTCAAATTGGAAGAGCAACTGGGAAGATTAGTTATCCATTTTCCAAGAAGATGGTGGTTCAAATTCACCGAGAGCCAATATACTGTATGTGATCTTTGTAGGAGTATAATTCATTTCAAGACTTTAATTTATTCCTGTAGGTTAGAAGGAAGTCGATGCACCTCCATCAGTGCACTTAACTTGAACTTTGGCAAGGCACCGGTGCAAAAGAATTCTATAGTTGATATAACTAATTAAGCTCTCCTAGCCATTCTTTATTTCATTTTCATACATTTCTGAGACTTTATTGAATGTACTTCAAGTAAAATGAGAAAATTTTATTTTACATAACGCTATCAAGCTTATTGTCATTCATCATCCACAAAACAATGATTCAGTATGCATGTTTGCAGACAACCAAGTTTCAACCTTTGATGTACAATATCTCCTACATGGAATAAAGAAATTGGATTTGCCAAACACATTTATCTTTCTCCAGCTAAAATAAAATGATCTACAAAAAGGTCATGCAAGCTTAGATCTGCATATGGAGTTACATGCTTTGAGTGAGAGGCTATCCGGTTTAAGCAAGCAGTCACTGCACACTTCAACATAGTAAAGAAAAAAAGAAGGGAAGTAAATTACATGGAGAAAGTTTAAAGCCATACTCCGTTACTTTTAACAATTGTCAAAAGCCTGAAAATAGTGAATGAAAGCTAGCCTTTCTATCTCTTAAGGCAAGTTTAAGTTGCTATTGGAAAACCTCAATCTCTGATTAGAAATGACAATTAGACATTGTTTGTCTGGAGTTCATTCAGCAAGGACAGTAAAAACAACAAAAATAATTTCTAACATTAATCATGAAACATGTTAATCACATTATTAGTTAACTTGGCCTTGGTGGATTCGAACTACCACCACCTTGGGAGATAGATAATTCCTTTGCTCTATTGCTCAACCAATTTGAGCTAAGAGCCTTTATAGTCTAGAAAGCTTAAAAAAATGAATTCCTACATTTTTTGGTACAAAATAGATCATGTTAGAGGCTAAGAAACAAAAAAACACCCTCTAGATTCAAGTAAAGAATTGGGATTTGATATCAGCTATGTACTTTCACTAAGGTATCAAGTTCATGACTTTAATTCCCCTACAAATAGAACAATTAAACTCTCTAAAAAATGTCACCTGGCCATAACACATGATAGATTTGATGTATTTTCAAAATTTACTTTTCTCTTTTAAACCTTGAATTTCTTCTTGAGTTTCCCCTTTTTCATCGTTTGTTCTTCTCATCTTGTCTTTTCGCATCTTCTTCCCCACGCCACCAACTGGTTTCAAGTCCTGAGCAGTCACACTTGTCCCATCAGTCATTTTGACATCTGTTCAAGAGCATGCAAGCTGAATTATATCACATTCCTCATAACAACGCAAATCATTCAACGGAAACATAACAAAAACAAACAACACAAATCAATCAACGGAAACATAACCCTCTAACAAAAGCATAGAAAATTTCATTAACTCCCCCTCCCCCCTAAGAAAAAAAATAAATACTGGCTTTATACAGCATTGCTAAGACTAGAATGTTCATATTCCAATATGCCCACTGAAATCAGTTAGTAACCAATACAAAATTTGCTCAATGCAAAGAAGGCCCTTGGTCTCCTCCAAAGTCCAAACTCAAGTACACTTTCCTTTGTTTCAGTAGCAAAAGCAAGTAACCCAAATTAGAAAAGTGGATCTAAGAATAGCCTTATATTTACAAATAAAAAATCATCACCCAATTAGGAAACTTAGTTATCTAACATGGTATCGGAGGGGGGATGTTAGAATATACAATAAATGAATAAAGATTTTTGTTTCCTAATAGCTCAAGCTTTTGGGAAACTTGGTTATCTAACATGGTATCAGAGCTCCAGGCTATGGAAGGCCCTGGGTTCTGGGTTCTAGTCTCTCTGGAGGTATTTATATCCCATTATGTTCCACGTGCTGCGCTTTGAGGACGCTTGCACGTGAGGGAGGATGTTAGAATATACAATAAATGAATAAAGATTTCCGTTTCCTAATAGCTCGAGCTTTTGGGAAACTTGGTTATCTAACAATTAATACTTGTCAAAATCATTAATGATTGGCCATATATGAGTGCCTTTTGCAGGAAGTTAGATTATAGGGTAGATCATAAGTCATAGTGAGTGCTTTTTGCAAGAAATTAGAATTATAGGCACATCATTATAATTTCATCAACATTTGATAGAAGATTGGTGCGGACACGGGGCCTGTATGGGTTTACACTCGCCGAAATAGGACCCGTGCCCATTAGATTGCTTATTTTTCTGTTTATATCTTTAGTGATTTCTATTTTCAACATTTGATTTAAATTTGGAATTTTTCTTTGATTAGAAAAGTTTGATTCCCGTTTCTAATTTGGGCAAGCTTCATTTGTTGCTTGATTTAAGACTTTTGTAATGCCTACTCCTCTATGAAATAAAACACTTCAGTTTATGCAAAAGAAAATCTCGTTGATACCTCTGTGATAGATAATCCCGTCGGTGCCGAATCCGACGCTGGTGCCGAATCCAGTGGTGGGTTTTGGTGCCGATTCCAAAACCCCCAATCATTGTGCTTTTGTCGTCGTTGCCGTCACCGTCGCCCATCCTGGAGAGATCTTGCTATTCTCAGGCCAAAGCCGCTACCTTTGATTTGCAACTTTATCGCCGCCACCATCTGCTCTGCCGGACAGCACCAGATCGTCGCCGCTGTGCGCCGTTGCCGTTTCCTGTCGATCTGGTCGCCGCTCTGTCAACTCGACCACCTGCGACTGTCTACCATCGTACCACACCACCGCTACTGCTGTTGGTCGACCTGATCTACCCCTCTTTGGTCGCCGCCCTGTCAGTCCGAGTACCGCCCCGACCGGCACTGCCATCGCCACTGTCGCTCTTCTGTACCACCGGCCTCTCTCATCCGTTTCGTTCGAGCAGACGAGAGCTCCTGTCGAAGAGATAACCTCAGTGGTTCACATCCTATCCAAACGAACCCGGTTCGATTTATTTGGTTTACGGGTTCAAGATTGGTTCGGGTCTCACTTGGACGGGCCAGACCACTTTGGCTCGAGTTTTACCTTCGACGGGTCAGATCACTTGGTTCGGATTCGGGATTCACCTCGGGTGGATAAGTAAGTTGTCTTCTTCACATCTTTGTGGTTTTAGCTGTTTATCTAAAGTATCATATTTGATCTGAAGTGCAAGTGTGTGGTAAACATTGATTCGTACGTCAAGCCTTTTAGTCATAGCCTAAAACAGTTTCTCAACTGTTGCTGCCCTTCAACCCTTTTAAATTAAATCTGAATTAGTCATAGTCATTTATATTAAATTCTTTATCTTGTCTGACTAGAATTGCTAAAATTTATTATTTTCTTTACTTGTTTAAATTTTGTCGGATCTCAAGTTAGTTGTCCTGCATCAAAGATAGTCTTCATGGTTTTATCAACCCCAATCCCTTTGTTTTTCAAAATATAATCTACTTAGTGTTTATCAAAACATAAGTACTTACTGGATAAAGTCCTCTATTTAGGTTGTGAAAATACTTAAGCATTTGGTTATTAGAAGCTTACAACCCTTCAGATGATATTGGGACAGTAGAGACACACCCGTAGAAAAAATAAATCTCTATTCTGTTAAGAAGAGCCTTAGCTCATGTATACATTGCCTAAAAATAGAAAAACTTACGTATGATAGGTAGAATATTCAAAACTCTTGAATACAGTAAATTGGTAAAAAAGAAACAAGTAAAATCTCTCTTCTGTATGAACCAGATGATAATTAATTGCCTCAAAAGACAAAAAGCTTTGAAGTGAGAAAAAAGAAGAAACCTTGTATATATATATATATATATATATATATATAGGGAAAAGTTTAAATGAGATCGCTCTCATATTGCTTATATGAGGCCACTTTGAATCGTAGCCGTTGGATCTTGATCTGACGGCTACAAATATCTATAATGATCTCACTCACTCCTTGATGTGACACACTCACCAACCCACTGATTTGATATCCACCCTCCGATCGGAATCTAACGGCAATAAAGATTGACCTCATACTCCTTATATGAGAACGATCTCATGTAAACTCATCTCTATATAAATATAGATTTTCAGCGGGAACTAGAAGTAGTAAGAAGGAATGTCATTTTATTCATCTCAGTACAAATCTCCACTTATGAAAGTATTGTCATTATTTGTATACCAAAGGAAAGTATTGTTATTATTCATCCTCTCTCCATGATCCATAAGAGACTTTCATAATGAAATCAGAGGAGGCATGAATTTCAAACCCTCGGCATCTAATTGGTGACTACATGAGGAAACACATACATTGATGTATTGGATATTGGCAATTACACTGGTGAAATAAGGGTTTTACGTTTTAACATGTATTTTGACAATACTAGTATGTATTAACATCTAGAAGCACCCATACTAATCCCAAAACATGCATCTCCATGATTTTGAAGAAGCAGAAGATGAAGAGGAAATAATCAAGAACAAGAAGAGAAACAAGAAGAAGAAGAAGACCTAGAAGATGAAAAACAAGAAAAACAAGAAGAATGCCTAAGAGGTTATATATCAGCATAGAAGGCCCTAGCCCCTAGAGCAGTGTGAGATTCATAAAAGAAAATGTAGATTTTTACTCTTCTTTTTTCTACAGCTTCCACTTTCTCCTTCTTGGCATGAGAGTTTCCCTTCTACTTTCAAATTTGTTGTTCCTTTTTGTCTTTAATCTTCTCTAGCCAAATCTCTCCCTTGTTTCATTCAATTTTTGTAAATTGGCTTATCAAAAAGTAGAAATTTATGCATATTTTATTTACTTAGTCACATATTTATCCTTGGAAGTGTGGACGATCAGGACATGGGGGTGGATTTGGAGCCCATGGTGGAGGTATAAGATGTAGTTAAGCTATTACGTGTACATAAGAAGAGGCATCCTCTAGAACGTAAACTACAATTTTCATGGCTTTGCCTAAAATCAAACAAGGGGTTTTTGAGGCCATGTTATTCTATTCTGGTCTATGGCTTTACGTTATCATTCTTGATCTGAAGACATTAGTTCCCTCAGCTTTTTTGTCTTTACAAACATTAAACCAGTCATAAAATATGGTGTCCTTGCTCGGAATTTTGTGAGCATGGGGATTTTGGAGAAGGCATCCAAGGATAAGGACCCATGTTTTCTTCTCCATTAACAGAGGATCTATAACTGCAATAATTGAGACTTGTTGAATGGTATGGACTTTTGTCCACTTGCAGCCAATCACTCATGCAATCTGATAGTTTTGATCTAGTTCCTGTAGTGCAAAGGCTGAGGATCCTACATTCTATGTCGTCTATGACTGCTTTCATATTCATGCACATGAATTATTGATTCTTCTACATCTTTCTTAATACAAGGGTTATGCATTGTGCCTGTTAGTATATGGAGGCAATTGTATATAACAATGAAGACACTTCTCAATTCAATAAAGATTAGACTTTATATCTATGTGCATCTCTTTGGTATCTCAACATTGTGAGAGTTAAATTCAACAACATAGGTGATGCAATATACCATTGGGTTTCGATTCAGTAAAAGGCTAAAGCTATCTCTATTAATTAAATGTCACCACTTAGGGAAATCATATTTGTTCACGAATTATGTGCATAGGGTTCGATTTATCTGTGCTACTTGATGCATGTGATAATTTCTTCTTCAATTTTTGTAATTCATTGTAAGACCTAATATAAACAAGGAAAACGTAATTGAATTCCGAATAAGTGTGAAGAAAGCTAGAGCAAGAATAGAAGCAGAAGAAGACATGGGCAACGTAAGCATAATTAAAGCGTCTGACCATGGGCTCGTCTACTACCCTTTTACTAAAAAGAGCGAAGAAGTATCACTATGTCCATAGTCTATTATATGTATATATAAGATTGGATGATGAGGGATTACACGACCTGTTAAATATGGTGTTGGCTAATTTATTCAAAGATCATAATTACCCTATTGCACATGCGAAGATAATAAATGTTGCAGATACTAACATAATGCTATAAAAAATTGAGAAAAGCATGGAACAGAGCAGGAACACATTCATGAAGACCACCATCAATGAGTTACTATGTTTGTGATCTCATGCAGGAAAAATTAACTAAGTCGCTTAGTTACATCTATTCTCATGCAAGAGCCAATAATTCTCCAAGCAACTTTTATATATATATAAAACAAGGATTAGAAGTCATGCATGTAAACGATACGAAAAGAGAGAGAGGGAGACCAAAGAGAACTTGGATGGAGTTAATAAACTAGGATTTGACATTGCTATCTCTTACAAAAGAGGTAGCCCAAAATAGGGTTAAATGGAGGAGTAAGACCCATGTCGCCGACCCCAAATAGTTGAAAAAATATGCTACTTGTTTATGATTATAATATATATATATATATATATATATATATAATATATCACAAGAGTACCTACTAATTCTTGTAGGGACATGTGCTAAAAATGGTTAGCCAAAAAAGTGAGAGTAAGTTGCAAAAATTCAAGCAAAAGACACTCACTAACGGACTGCAAAAGTATCTCATGAAAGATACTAGTAATTTATGTGCTATACTTACTATTTCATGCAAAGATTCTTGTCTATAGGCAGGACATCTCTATCTCATCAATGCACACTAGAGAAGATGAATAGGAGTATGGAACAGAAAACACAAGGCAAACTAAATGTGAAATTAAAGGTTAGCGTGACAATGAAGCAATATCCTCATGAGTAAATAAACAACAGATTTATTAACCAAACACGTACTGAATCAAAACTCAACTTTTCAGTTTTGAAGTTACTAGTTCTTGATCGGTGAGCATTCAATTTCATGAGCAAATTTATTAAACAATCACATACTGAATCACCTGCAACTGCAGAACCATCACTAGTCTTTTTTCCAATTCTTGTAGACAAATGTACCAGGAAATTAAAACCTTTCAACTGCAAATATGCAATTTTTTCAAGGGGAAATTATATAATAAATAAAAAAATCGAAAATGATGCACTGTAGAAAATATGTACCGAACATGCTATCTTACAAGCCACGCAGGCGCCAGCGTGCGTGGCTTTTTTTTTAAATACCAACCCGAAAGGCGAACTGACGCCTTCTTAGTTAAAGAGAAAGGACCGACGCCTTTCCCTATTCAACCAAAAGGCGTCGGTTTAATTTTTCACTGCAATTACTTAATAAATAAAGTATATATTGCTGTAATCATCTCATGTCTTTAACTGCAAGCAAGCTTCTTTTATTTATCTTTATAAAGAAATGCAAGTATACTTGACAGCAAGTCTTTTGGCTAATAATTTGATTAGTGGGATTCCTACTTCGGTATTACAAAACTCGAACTTCCCAAGGAAAATCCTCTATGCTCGCAGATGTTGAATAGAGTTTTTACTTGTCAGTGCATGAATTAGGAGAAATCAAGGCCTAAGAGCCTTTTAAGCAGAAGTCTGATTGTTGGAAGCAGGTTATGATCTGGACTTTTATATTGTCTGGTCAGACTGCTTACAAACCTTTTCTGGTCTACTGCCCCTCCATGGCTGATCTGCACACTCTGGCCTTCAGAGCCCCAGTAAGCGTCTGGATGGTGAAGCTTAGAAATGGGCATTATTAAACATGTCCAAACGCCAAAGGAAAAATCTCCTTAAGCTGAATCCGAAAAATTGAGCATTTGATAACAAGCATTAAAAAGCATATGGGGGGCTAAACAGCAAAATCATCACCACTGTGATTTGAAGTTGCGGTAGATCAAGGCAAAGGCTCATAGTTCATCCGTATAAAATCTAAATGCAGCATAGTTCTGTAAAACGTAAATAAGCAATCACCAAATTGTGACATGCCTTCTCCATTCCAAACCAAATAGAACTATTCATATGGACCAGAGGGAGTAATGAAATACCAATTTTACTAAAATAATTGTAGTAGTTCAAATTCTCACTATGTTGTCCACCCATACAAGATTATATTTCACCCAGAGTGTATGATGGGTGGACCTTGGATATAGCCAAGGGAATTGATAGTGGCATATTGCGCTCTAAAAGGCCAGTCACCGGTCGAAGGGAATGGACCTTTGAGTCGAAGTTCTAAGGAGTCGGGGACACCCAAAAGATTAACACTACATGTCATGCATATGGAACTATGCAGTAATTTCATGTGCGGCAAAATGTCAAAATTTTTATTTCACATATATAGAGAAGAAAGTTTACATAGAAATGAAGTACCAAAAAGAAAAGTTTACGTAGCAATAATTTCACCACCCTTTTCCTCAACCTATTCGGTCGGGCTAACATCCGACATTCGGATGAAAGTTGCCTACGTACCCTGCCTAGATACCTTTCCCAGGGATCAGACCCCACGTAGTTCTGCCTAGAAACTAAAATCTTCTATTTACATGAAATCTTTTTCTCTGCATCTTGATTCTCAAGACTCATAAAATAATAGAAAACCTCAAGTTTCCTCAGTGTGATGAAAGCTGAGATTCAGCCGTCCTCTCTATGCAAGATACATCAAATGGCCAGGTTCATCCAACTAATTAATAGCATGACTCAAAGATCATCATCTTCTTGTTGTAACCATTTTCTCTTCTTGTTGTAACTATCACCTAGTCAAAGGGAACTAAATCCTCATGAATCCTACAAACTGTATAATGTATAAATAGCATGTAATTCAATAGAAATTATATCAACTCAATTTTTCACATGGTATCGGCTTGAGCGATCCTCTTCCCTGTGCATCTCTGTTCTTCGCCTTTTCTTTCCCTCCCTTGCACCATGTCTTCGGTTGCAACATCCACCACCGCCTCTCCCTTGCTGGACTCTGCCAGCCCTATCACCACTGCTTCTCTTCCCTCTGTTAAGAATATCTCGCAGGAGGTTTCAGTGAAACATGCATCAACCAACTATTATATGTGGAAGATACAAGTCTTGCCGGTGCTCCGCTGCCATGGCCTCATCAGGCTTGTTCACGGCGAAATGGCTTGACCCGCGGGTGACGACGGTGATGCTGCTGCCCGCGCCTGGTTCCATCTCATGGTTCTTGTGTGGTTGGCCACCTCTATTTCGGAAGACGTGCTGCCTCAAGTTGCACAACGAGTCTGCCCATACTTTCTGGGCGACGATGGAGGTTCTCTAAGGCAAAATGACTTGCTCCCGCATCCTAGGTATCAAAGGCTAGCTTCATAGTCTCTTAAAGGGCTCCCTTTCTATAGCTGAATACATCAACAAGGCTCGCTCTCTGGCCCATACCCTTGCCATGGCTGGAAAGCCTGTCGACGACGACGATTTCATCATCCTTGTGCTCAAGGGACCCGGTCCTGAATATGACCCTGCTTGCGCTGCGATTCACGTTGCTCGTGAATTCCGGCGGTCGATGAGGTTGCTACTCTTCTTCTGAACTTCGAGATGCGTCTCCAGGGGCAGCAAACTGCCTCCTCTTCCCTGGCTTTGCTGACCTCCAAAACTCTCCTCCTCAACCCGCAACCCATCGTGGAGGGTCTGGTGGAGGGGGGCGTTCGGGCAGTGCTCGCCCATCTTCTCAGCCACGCGGATGGACCACCCCTGCTGCCTCTACGCCGGCTGGCCGTGGCCGTGATGGATCCCACCGTGGGCATCCTCGTGCTGCCTTGGTCAACGGCGACTATGCCGCCGTATATTGCTACCGTTGCGGTCATCCAAATCATAAGGCCGACGCTTGTCAGGCTGGCCCCACCAATCCCATTCAATCCTTCTCTGCCCTTCACTTGGTCGATCAACATGACAACGGGTGGTACCCCGACACCGGCGCCACGAACCACATGACCTCCGAGCACAAGTTGATGGTATGACTCCTTACTCTGGCCAAGATAAAGTTTTTGTGGGCAATGGTGAAGCTCTACCTATTTCTCATACTGGTTCTGTTACTTTATTATCTGCCTCTCCTAAATTGGAAAAAGTTCTATTGGTTCCTGGACTTACTAAGAATCTTGTCAGTGTCTCACAATTTACTCGGGACAATAATTGTTGTTTAATTTTTATGAATGGGGATTTACTGCGAAAGATGTGCAGAGCGGGCAGATACTTCTGGCCGGGCCTAGGACGGGTGGTCTCTACCGTGTTGGTGCTACTGCTGCTAATGACAAGCACCATGTTAGCCTTCTATCCAATAAAGTTAGTTTTGAGGTGTGGCATGCCTGTTTGGGCCACCCCTCTACTACAATAATGCGGACTCTGGCTTCGTCTCTTCGCCTATCTATGTCTATGAATAATAATGCTTGTAACAGTTGTAGGCTTAGAAAAGTATCAAAATTACCATTTGAAAGATGTGTATCTTATTCAAGTACTTGTTTTAGTAACTTGCACATTGATGTATGGGGCCCCTCTCCCATCCAATCCCTCGATGGTTTCCGGTACTACTTATTAATCATGACGAATGCTCCCATTTTACATAGTTTTTCCCAATGAAGCGGAAATCCGAAGTTCCATCTATCTTTTTGACTTCTTACATTACCTTAAGCATCAGTTTGATGCAATGGTAAAAGTCGTTCAATCGGATTTGGGGGGGGGGGGGGGGGGGGGGAGTATACCAGCCATACTCTTCAGTATTTTCTTCAGCATCATTCATCTCCTCTCCTACCCCGGAACACCGGAAAAAAATGGTATGGCAGAGAAGAAGCATCGTCATGTTGTTGAAACAGGGCTCACTCTCATGGCCCATGCCCATCTCCCTAAAGAATTTTGGCAGTATTGCTTCTCCACTATGGTGTATCTCATTAACCGTCTTCCATCAAAGATACTAGCTGGGAAATCACCATATGAAGTTTTGTTTCAATCTAAGCCTACTTATGATCATCTTCGGACATTCGGGTGTGCTTGCTATCCCTATTTCCAGCCATTTGGGAGGGGCAAGCCCGATTACAAGACCGTCCAATGTATTTTCTTGGGATATAGTGGGCGTCACAAAGGTTATAGATGCCTCAACCCTCTCATGGGTTGCTTATATATTCCACACCATGTTTCTTTTGTTGAACATGTGTTTCCTTATCCCACAAAGGACGCTCCAGGACGATCACCTGCCCCTCGGTTCAAGGTGCGGCAATTTCCACTCAGGCTACTACAAGACGTATCGTCAGACTCTGATGTTGCTCCCGCCGGACCTCCTCATTGGCCCACTGCTGCTCCTGACGGTCCAATTATGCTTCCTCCTTCTACGAAGGCTGAGACTGGTCCCTTGCCACGCCCTCCCTCTGGCGTTGCAGAGCCTGTCTTGTCTTCCCGGCCGCCGCCTACGCCCGCGCAAACCCCGGCACCGATGAAGGTCTTCTGCCGCCATCCCAAAGGTGTCACCGCTGATCTCCCGCATTCCATGCCCTTCTCGACTGGTCCTATGGATGTCAGCGACCATTCCTTAGTCGCATCACCCCCTCTGATCCAGAGTCGTCTTCCTCCTTGGTGCTACTGCCTTCACCGCACTTGGAGCCCACTATGACATCCCCTCCGGCCTTGCCGTCTACGGAGTGTTCTTCTGACTTCGCTCCGACTGCCTCCGGCCCAACCCTCTCGTCTGCAAGTCCCACCTTGGAGATAGTCGTCCCCTTGCTCCCTCCATTGCTGCTGCTCCTAGCAACTAGCACCCTATGGTGACTCAGACTCGAGATGGCACTCAGCGGGCCAAGGTCCTTCTCGTGAGCCGCCATCCTCTTCCGGCAGCCCTTCTTGCTGCTTCTCAGCGCATGCCCATGGAGCCCACAACCTATCGCCGGGCTGCTAGGGACCCACGGTGGGTTCAGGCAATGAAGGAGGAGATTCTTGCTCTTGAACGTAATGGGACGTGGACCCTTGTTCCGTTTCAGCCTTCCATGAACGTTGTCGGTTGCAAGTGGGTCTTTAAAGTTAAACTCAATGCGGATGGTTTAACGCGCCTTGTGGCCAAGGACTATAATCAACAGGCGGGTTTTGACTTTGAGGAGACATTATTTAGTCGGTTGTCAAGGCCACTACCATACGGCTGGTTCTTGCCCTTGCCACTACCTATGACTGGCCTCTTCGACAACTTGATGTTAAAAATTTATTTCTTCATGGCGAACTTCAAGAGGAAGTTTATCTCCAGCAACCTCCCGGCTTTGTGGATTCTACGCACCCCTCTCATGTCTGTCGCTTGCACAAGGCTATGTATGGCCTCAAGTAGGCACCACGGGCGTGGTACACCAAATTCACTGGTTTCCTTCTTCAACTTGGATTTGTCGGGTGCCCGTTTGATACATCTTTGTTCTTCTGGCAACATGAGTCTCAGACACTGCTACTATTGCTATATGTTGACAACATCATTCTCACTGGCTCATCTCCACGCCTCCTGCAGTTGCTCACTACCAAGTTGTCCACTTGATTTGATATGAAGGATCTAGGTCCTTTACACTTCTTATTTCTTGGGATGTAGGTTCATAGGTCTAGATCGTCCTTGACGCTCTCTCAGGCCCACTATGCTCTCCAACTCTTAGAGCGGTTTGATTTATATGGAGTTAAGCCGCTAAAAGCCCCCGTGTTGCCAGCCTACATCTCTCTGCGCATGGCTCCCCCTCTCTCACGGATTCATCCTCCTACCGGCAAATGGTGGGGAACCTCTAGTACCTTACTCTCAGTAGGCCTGATCTTGCCTTCGCAGTCAATCACGTATGCCAATTCATGCACTCTCCGTGCCAAGTCCATCTAGAAGCTGTCAAGCATATTTTTCGCTATGTTAAGGGTACCATTTCCTTCGGCCTCCAGTTTCATCAGTCCAAGGACCCCTCATTACGAGCCTACTTTGATGCTGATTGGGCTAGCTGCCCTGGTACTCGCAAATCCATCACCGGTTATGCAGTTTACCTTGGTCCCAACTCGATCTCCTGGGCAGCCAAAAAGCAGCCCACGGTCTCTCGGTCTAGCTCTATCGTGCCCTTGTTGCCACTACCACTGAAGTCCTGTGGGTGACTCATCTTCTTCGCTATTTTTGGGTGCCTATTTTATCTACACCATCCATTTTATGTGACAATGTTAGTGCCCTATACATGGCAAGGAACCCCGTCTTCCACAGTCAGACAAAATACATTGATATCGATGTACATTTTGTGAGAGAACATGTTCTCAATGGGACCATCCGTGTGACACACACAACTGGGACCCATTTAGTGGCGAACATCTTCACCAAGTCCTTAGCAAGTCCTCGCTTTTTATTGCTCAGAAACAAGCTCATGCTCTGTGAACTCCCTCATGAGCTTGAGGGGTGCTGTGAGGAAAGCTGAGATCCAGCCGTCCTCTCTACGCAAGATACATCAAATGGCCAGGTTCATCCAACTAACTAACAACATGAGTCAAAGATCATCTTCTTCTTGTTGTAACCATTTTCTCTTCTTGTTGTAACTATCATCTAGTCAAAGGGAACTAAACCCCCATGAATCCTGCGAACTGTATAATGTATAAATAACATGTAAATAAATAGAAATGATATCAACTCAATTTCTCACACTCAGGTCCATTAGGCTGCGCTCCGAAAAGGGTTGTCCGGCCCATCGTGCCACCATTGCCGCTGCTGTTCTTCCTCCAACGCCTTGGAGCTTGTTGGTCTTTCGCTTCCCTTGTAGCCCATGCATGCATGGCTTTCATAACACCATGGATGGATTCAACCTAAGGGTTGAAAGAAGAAACTGAACTGAACAAGAAAAAGAGATGGAGACGCCTCTTCCAGGCTTCAACTCTTGGAAGTCGGTGTTCTGAAATGAGGAAACTTTCCTAATAAATGGGGGGACTGGTATCAATTTTCAAAAACTCGCCTAATTTGTTTTGTGCCCATATTTTTGATATCTCTGAAATTAGGAAAATTTCTTTTTTTAGTACTCTGGAATGAAAAAAAAAAGTATGCAAACAATTAATCACCTATTTTCCATGCACAATAAAACACGCAATGTAAGAAAGGTAGTTGAATGGAACTTAACAAAACAAGGACAAACGAAGAATAGAAGAAACAAACCTGGACAATTTATGAAATCACTTCTTCAGTTCGTGGGATGAGCTCCTCTAGGCCACATAGAAAACTCAGCTGAGAAGTTAGAAAACAATATGTGTGCTCTTCAAGCAATTCACTTTAGATCATAAGGCTACAGGACCCTGTTTATAATTTTTTTAGACATCACATGTGCCGGGACAAAAAATTATGACCCATTGCTCGCAAACTGCTATGCTATCACATGCCAGAAACCGTCAACTTATGTATATTTCTATAACTAGTTCACACAAACAGTCAAACTTTAAATAAGGATCATACATATCTTAACTTTCACTCTTGATTCTTGAACTAGTTCCCCATCGGTCAGCATTCTATTCCATATGCTCTATAAACCCCATGAAACAGCATTTTTAGAACAAAAAAACAACTATAACCGCCATAGAAAACTCAGCTGAGACTCCAACAAATTCTTTTCAAATATAGAGCAATCGAAATTTTCCTTTCAACAATTTAAACCTTTTTCTTCTACAAACTATAAATTATTTTGTAAACAGAGTTACACAACTCTGTTTTCTTGCAGAGATAA
The DNA here is from genome assembly GCA_039654745.1 of Houttuynia cordata. Classification (NCBI taxonomy): domain Eukaryota; kingdom Viridiplantae; phylum Streptophyta; class Magnoliopsida; order Piperales; family Saururaceae; genus Houttuynia; species Houttuynia cordata. Next base: position 26,020,313 of record CM077502.1, read on the forward strand.
CATGTGCCAAAAAAAATCCTTGAAGACCATTATTCACAGTCTTCTAAACTATTTTCATGCAAGAAACCATCACATATTAGATAATCTTTGTAACCAGTTTATACAAAGTGCCATATTCAAACAAGCTAAGGTTACTATTAACTACAGCAACAAGCGCAGGTAAATACCAGCAAGATTAAACTCAAATACAGCGACAGGGTTTATATCAGAAAATAGACAAAAAAAATAAATCATGAAGACCATTATTCAGAGACTGCTATGCTATCTCAAGCAAGAATATATCTATAGCTAGTTCAAACAAAGAGCCAACTTTAAACAAGCCAAGATTAACATCACCTACATCAAAAAGCATAGACAATACCAGCAAAACAAACACAAGACTGAAGATGAATACAACGTAAACAACACTAGCACAAGCTAAGCCATGAAATCAACTACTACCATATCAAAAAACAGGAAAAGAAAGATCAAACTCCTATACAACATGCCATGAAATTGTATGAACTCGTATACTTATACAGTGGCAAGGGCGGTAAGACACTGGAGGGATGAAGTTGCTTGAAAAGGACGCTTGGGCTGCAGTTTGCTATTCTGGCTTCTGAGAGATGTCCATTTTAAATTGATCAGTTAGCAACTGTATAACGGTAGAAGCTGGGATGGGTATAAGCTCTTTTTGGCACCAAAATGAAATACGTGAAATGTAGTATACAAATTGTCCATGTCTGCCTGTGTCCACCATGGACAGTGGCCGAAGTGACCTCCAGTTCTCCCTCTTACAATTACACATACAATGTGGCCATCCACATTTTATACGACCCGATGCAGTAAATATCCCAATGTGGCCTCTTTTTGTCGTTAACATCATGAATTTCAATAGCAACCTACAGGTTGTCTTCGGTTCCAATAAAAGACTCTTGTAGGTACCGGGTTTTGAAATTCAAGCACTGCTAATAAGCTCAGCCAGTGTTATATTATGTTTCTTCTGGACTATAGACTGATTCTGCATTCACACTCATTAATCTTAGGCACCCATCCACGGTCATTGACACAACAATCATATAAGGTTTACCAGGTTTGTCATTCTTCCCATTATTGACCTGCAATCATCAAACAAAGATTATCCTTACTAAAGCATGTGAGAAGATATAAGTGTGGAATTTTCAAAGTTGTGGCAAGCTCCTTAACTAAAATCAGTAGGCTGTTTAGCATTCATTCTAGATCTGAATGATCGGAAGCAAAAATTTCTATGAACAGATTTGGATTACGAAGACAAACCAGTGCCTCTTACCTCCCTGTTGTGTTCATACGAAGAAAAGCAGTCCTATAGTATAAGAGAAAAAAAGTGAAACTGCTTAGTTTAAAAAGTAGTGTTGAAAAAGTTGTACTCCGCGTCTACAGAATTCAAGTCTAACCTGTTGTTCCTGAAGCGCAGCCCTCATTTCTTCCATGACTTGGGCATAGTAGGCCCTATTCCAGAGTTTCATGCCATCGACATAAGTTTGAATGATTGTATATGGAGAGAGCAAATTCATTGACTAATAGAAGTTTCTCACATTGTAGTTTACCTTTTCTCTTTGAGCTTCTCAGATATGACGGCACTTTCTTGCTGAAGCAATTCCAATGTCTAATGAACAGTAAAAGAAGATATGTAAGGAAAACCTCTTATATTAAGCTACTCACACAAGGTTTCATTTCAATCACACAAACTGAAAAATGGAAAAAAAAATCAACTGTGCATGTGGGTCCAAAGCATCTACCAATTGTTTCATCATTAAACAAGACTAGTACCTAACTGAAGAGTATAATGAGTTTAGTAAATGCGCCAAGTTTGTAACGGTTTCAATCTTTGCCATAAGGAAGAAAATTATTTCAATGGACAAGAAAGACAAGAACCTAACCTGTTAGCTGTCGTTGTAAATCAAAATAACAGAAGGGTCAATAATACAGACACATGGACTTCTCAATTATAGTATCCTACATTCATGACATAAAGAGTTATCTCATTTGCTTTTCAGTTAACTGAGTATGCTGCAAACAGTAGTCCCATGCTTTCTTAACATCATATAGCAAGATTTTCCTTGGAATTTCGGTTATGCATCTTCCCAAGTAACATCAGTGCAATTGCATCATTCAACTGTATTAGTCCACAGCTCATTATTCCTGCCTTAACTTAGCTGAACTACGTTCCTAAGACTCTATACCTCTTTTTACAATTTTCATGGTCTTCTCCGCCACATCGCAGATTACTTGAGTTTTCTCTTTGTGCATCGAAACTATACTCTGTTCGAGACTCTCCATCTCAGATTTCATTGTCAATAAAAAGAACACAGTGCGATCGTAGCCAACATCATCAGTATGTTAGAACCTCGTCAAATGCATTATAGAAAGATGGAAAAAAAAGGTAATAAAAATCATGAAAAATGGATAGTGGCGCTAGTTCCAATGGTGCATTTGCAGCGTCAAATGCACCATTCCAGAAAAAATAAAATTGCAGCGAGTCCTCTTTATTGACACTACCACCAAATTCCATACACTGGAAGAAAAATGGCTGGGCTATGTCTCACTCCAAGTCAAGAAAAATGTGGAAAATTGCATATAGAAGTTAATGTTGGGTTTGGTTCAAAACTCCAAGTAAAGAAATATTTTCTTTTGGGTTGGGTCTAGAGTAAGGGTAAATTTGTAATTCTAGGGAATAAGTTTGAAACCCTTAGACCAATATGTATTCTCTCTTGTTTCTCTCCAAGGTAGAGGAGAAACAAAAACCAAAAAGGGGAGAGGAAGAGAGTGGGAGCCAAAGGGGGAAAGGTGAGTGTCACGCCCCAAAATTCCCGGCCTCGTCGGAGTGCGGAAGACATTTTTTTTTTCTTTCATGAGTATGTTTGAGGCCAGAAACCCTGAGATATGACCGAATACTCGAACATCCCGTCTAATACATCATCATGAATAGATGTGTACTCGACATAACACAACGAAGTCTTTAAATAACATCATTAGCACATGTGAAATGGGAACTTAACAATCTTAAAATTAATCCATAATACAAGTCATCTAAAATAACTAAAAATCAAAATCATTAAAATGCTTTGGCCAACATGCCAATAATATTAACACTAAATTTAAAATAATAAAGATAGCTTTATCTTCCACGATTGTCTTTAAGTCTTCCATTATCTGCACTTGCCATAGCTATACTTTCTTCATGCCTGCATCAGAGGATGCATGAGTATTCCGAAGAAATACCCAGTAGAATGTAAAAACCCACAAGAACAGAATATACAATATAGGACAAAGAATAGGGTTTAATATGAGACAGTTGAATAATCAAGAATATTTGAACTGAGCAACAAGAATTCCATTATAAGAGGAAATAACATCATCAATGAAGACTCATAAACATCCAAAGTGTAAGGAGAGAAATTACTATAATCCAAGACTCCGAACATCAAAGCTTCCTGACTCTCAAGTATCGAGCAAGGACAATAAATTATACGACTCCAAACAAATACTAGTGTAAGGAGAGAATGGTCAAAATACCAAAGGCTCCAGGCATCTAAAGTGCAAAGAGTTACAATTTCTGCTCGCTGAATTTACCGATCTCGAAAGGTAAAATATACCAGAATCATGCTAGAGGTTCTCCCTTCGGAACCCGGGCACGCATCTAGACATGCTGGCCCCATCCGTGCTTACGGGCACAATGGGCGGAGACTGCAGACCTTCCGTAATATCATACAGCCTAAACGTACGTATTTGCCTCCTTTCGGGCAATAAGGAATCAAAATTCCATAAATATCGGAGGTCACTCATGACCTAGCAATGGCTCGTGAGCATACTATGATTCCACCGAACAATTAGTGGAGAAATAGGTCAATGTCAAACTGGACAATGTTTCAACAATAGCAGAGGTCTCAACTTGCTGAGAATTGGGTGACTCTTACATCAATGACTGACTCATGGAGTATGAATAGAACAGCAAAGACTCTTAATAACGTATGACTCACGTTTTGGAGTATGAAATAGAATAGCAAACACTCTCAACAATGTATGACTCACATTCTGGAGTATGAATAGAATAGCAAAGACTCTCAACAATGACCATGTTACGCATGCATAGCCCTAGATAAGACTTATGAAGAAAGACTTGATCAAGAATTGCCTTTCAAGACTCCAAGAAAACTCAAGTTAATAGTAAGTTCTGGTTTCAAAGAAGACTTGACTCAAACAGACTCAATAATAGGTAAACTGAAGTTTCTCAAACGAATAGAATGCATTGGTCAAATTGGAATAGATGGTTCGGTTTCCAATTAGAAACACGAATCGAGTCAATATCACCAGTGGACATATAAGACTTGATGAACATCAAACCACTCACCATTAACCCGTGATACTATAGTATTATACGTAGTCCATCCTACTGTAATACTTACTTAAAGTCTTATATAATACATATAAAATTCTTAGTATACTTATTATAGCATAGGCTATTGCTTTGATAAAGTTTTCTCAACCTTTACCATAATTACAGTGTTATATTTTTACATATTAGTCAACTTCCGACCCTTACCAACGTCAAAACAGAAGGAATTAGACTCTGAAACTTTTACTGTGATTACTCCTATGTGTCTAGTTTACAACTCAACAAACGGTATATTTTTATGATTTTTATATAATTAGTTACAAATATTTTACTGAAGGTCGTCAGTGTAGAAACAGTTCTGGCCAAGACCCTTAATCATAGTTCAAATCAAGTTATGAGTGTGTTTACCCCATAATCCATTCAATAATACATAGTATACTTGAAAATCTTCTATATCTTACTTATTCCAGAACTTTATTAGGTATGATATGTCATAATATTTACAAGTATTGAGGTGTACTTTCATTATCTTAATTCATCTCACACACATACCCCTTTTTCTAGTTGAATTAGGCAAACTGGACAACTAATTAAGGACAATGAAATTTGGACAGCAATGTCAGAGACCAAAAGGGACACAAGGAAGCTTCAAAGAGGACTACAAACAATTCAAACTTTCCATCATTGGGCTAGCATGTGTAACAATTAGGAATTGGAACATCAAGGTTCACACGATTGAGCAACAACACATAATAACTAGATAATTCAAAAGATTGGTATTTAGCGATTGACTCTCATGAAGACTCACAATCATAAATCAATATATTGACACAAGAAGCACTTGAACAAGGTATAAAATCCAGATCCAAGAGTGTGGAAAAAATCATCCTACCTAGTCCAAACGTAGTATCTTCTTGCTTCCTCGCGAAGGCTTTTGATTCCTCTACACGATGTCGCCCTTTAGCGCTTCGATCGTTGACTCTTGAGATGAAGGAAAAGGTATAAAGCTTGCTGGAACAAAGGAGAAGGAGAAGGAGAGAGTCTTGGGACGTTCACAAAGGATTTGGCTTGAAAAATACCAGCCAGCCCTCTCTCTTGTGCTTATATAGACCCAAAACCTACTACAACTAGGATATCTCCAAATCAAGACTCCTTCTTAATCCAAACTCTCACTACCAATTAAAAGCTCTCCCTCATTAGTAAGGGACGTTCAGCCAAGTTAATCTATTGGGTTACCTCATGTAATTAGGATTTCAAATCTCTAATAAGATTCGTTCACTATCTTAATCCTAATTACAGCATACTGTCATACGCATAACAGTCCACTTACGACTCTTCCCACGGTCAGTCCAGTTGGACTTGGAATCTGAAATTTTTGTTGGAGTTAGCCTATGAGTCTAGTTTCTAACCCCACTAATTTTATATTTTTCCGATTTTCCTTGAATTAGTTATGATTTAATTACGTCTAAATGTCGACACAGAAATAGTACTGGCTGAGGTTACAATCTTAATCATACTTTACATATCTCGTTCCAAACTAAAAAACTACCATATCTAGGCCAACCAACTAGACGTCCCCTTCCTATTTGTCGATTTAAAATGAAATATTTATCTCTTTTTAATTAAGATTTATCTTCCCTAATTATCTCAACCGAACTGATACTTCCCGATCCTCCGCGATACTTACCATATTTATCGCTATTAGGTCAAATCGTAGATTTTGTTCCAAGATTCGCTCCCACCATCCGAAGATCATCTTATGGCAAGGTTACCCACGTTCATAAATCACCCCTGGGCCAGTGCCGCGTGGCTCAGTGCCCAGGTCCTGCAGCTTGGCTTGAGTCCTACGCGCACAGGTCTTTGACGTCCCGCAGGAGTATAATATGTGGGCCCAAGCCCAAAGGTTACTGGAGTGGAGTTCCCTACGTTTGGTTGACATTTTGTTTTGATAAATTATTTGGTTGACAAGTTGATATGCGTAAATAAACAACAGATTTTATTAAACAATCACATGCTGAATCAAAACTCAACTTTTCAGTTTCAAAATTACTAGTTCTTGATCCGTGAGCGTTCTATATCCTCAATGAAATGAAAACAACTGAACTAATGAAGTAGTTCAATTTGTTCTAAATTACAAAGCAATTTTATTTAATAAATTTTTCCTCTGGCAATTTAATTATACGTACATCATAAGGTTACAATCATCTGCAACAGAAGAACCATGACTAGGTGATGCGGAGCCATAGTGGTCCCACGTGAAATTTATTATTACATTTACATTTTTAGAATTTTACTTATATTAGGACTTTCAATTATGGAAAGATTTTATTTGATTTAGAATTTAGAATTTGGGATTCTAGTTGAGATTTGATTCCAACTTAAGACTTCTCCTATTTAGTATGTTATCTTTCATTAAGATTCTTTGTAAGCCTATTTAAAGGCATGATTATCAATAAGAAAATCAGTCGATGATTTGAAAAAAATACATTGTTTCTCTCTGTTGATAGATCTCCGTTGGTGCCAAAGCCAACAAGCCCCGGTGACGAATCCTGTGGTTGCTGTCCGGTGGTGATTCCCGCAGCCCTTCTGGTGGTGATTCCAGAAGATGGCCTTCTGGCCGCCCTATCCTTCAGTCCGCTATCCTTCTTATCCTTCCATCCCTTCCGCTCCTCCTCCTCCACGTGCTGTCCGCTATCAACTTGGTGGCCCATCAAACAACCTGCATCCCGTTCCTTCCCCTGTCACCTTAGATTTCATACTCCAACAATTGATTGCTCTGAATGCCAAATTTGATGCTGTGAATGCCCAATCTACAGTGCTCGTCCGTGAGTCTGCCAAGATCAACGCTCGCGTCGCACGCCTATGCTCTCGCCTACCATCTACTGTCACCACTTCCCCATCAGATGGCCCAACACTTCCCGTGATCCACGTCCATCAGCAATCTGAAACAGTGTCCGTGCCGACCATCCATGACCAAGAGCCATCTGAACCAGATGGCGAGCTCATTGTGCCGGTCCCTCAGTCGGCTACAGCCGACTCCCCGGCCACAATGGAACATGAGACAGCCGACTCCCCTGCCACAATGGAACATGAGTTAGCCGACTCTCCGGCCACAATGGAACATGAGAATGTGCAAAAAGGCATGATTTTTCCTTACCCGGAAGCGCCCCGCATCGAATCCCAACCCGTGGAAGTGTCTTCTGAATCTCAGCTCGAGCTCTGCCCTCCATGGCCGGTGCTCATCCTTGGCAGTAGCTGTTCTTCTCTTTTTGATGGCCACACGAACTATCCCGGCGCCAAAGATCTCAACTTTCCTGTTCCAGTCGTGTCTGGAGCACACCACCACCACGCCGCCACCGACTGGAGGGTTCTGAAGTCCGTCATTGGTGCTATGCTTCCTCGTCGCCGCCCTCCACCTGATCCACCGCCTCCACCTCCACCGATGGTGTCCAAAGTTATCATCTTTTTTCCTTTTCGCTGCCGCGGCCGACCATCTGCCTCGCCCCGCCATGAAAGCCGCTACCGCCATCCCGTGCGGCCGTCTTGCAACGTCGCCGCCTGTCTTCACGCCACTGCTTCGCCGCCGCTCTGCCTTCGCGCCACTTCTCCTCCGCCATGCCACCGCCGCAGTCGACCATGTTGCCGACCACGTCGATTCCCCCCATACCGCCGCCACGGTCGCCTTAGGGCACCACCTCCTTCACTCTGTTTTTTTTTTCCCTTCGAAAGGTCGGCCCGGGTTCATTAAAAAAAAACAAAAAAAAAAAACACTGACCCCGGGTTTGGCTCGGGTCGAGTTAATTTGGTCACGGTTCACATTTAATGTGGCTGCATCATGTTTAGGTTCAGTTGGCACGAATTTGGTCCGGTTCAAGTTCATTTTGGACGAACCAGCCATCGTGCATCGTGAACGCGTTTATTGCTTTCAAACGGGACCATCTTTTTGTGTTTTCCTAGTCGTACGGTGTTGAGAGGAAATTTGCCGGTCGCGTGAGCCATACTCGTTGAAGTCGAGTTTCTTTCACTCGTGGAGAATGATGCGGAGCCATAGTGGTCCCACGTGAAATTTATTATTACATTTACATTTTTAGAATTTTACTTATATTAGGACTTTCAATTATGGAAAGATTTTATTTGATTTAGGATTTAGAATTTGGGATTCTAGTTGAGATTTGATTCCAACTTAAGACTTCTCCTATTTAGTATGTTATCTTTCATTAACATTCTCTATAAGCCTATTTAAAGGCATGATTATCAATAAGAAAATCAGTCGATGATTTGAAAAAAATACCTTGTTTCTCTCTGTTGATGGAGATCTCCGTTGGTGCCGAAGCCAACAAGCCCCGGTGACGAATCCGGTGGTTGCTGTCCGGTGGTGATTCCCGCAGCCCTTCTGGTGGTGATTCCAGAAGATGGCCTACTGGCCGCCCTATCCTTCAGTCCGCTATCCTTCTTATCCCTCCATCCCCTCCGCTCCTCCTCCTCCACGTGCTGTCCGCTATCACTAAGCTTCTTTTTATTCTTGTAGACAAATGTACCAGGAAATCAAAACCTTTAACTGCAAATATGCAATTTTTTCTATCTTCAATGCAATTACTTAATAAATAAACTATAGTTTGCTGTAAACTTGATTGGTGGGATTCCTACTTCGGTATTATAAAACTGCAACTTCCCAAGGAAAATCCCCTATGCTCTCTGATGTCAATTAGAGTTTTAACGTGTCAGTGCATGGATTAAGAACCTTTTAAGAGGCCGTTTGGATCGTGAAAAATCCCAAATATCTACTACCAAGATTTTTGGGAGTGGATGTTTTTTATTTTTCAAACCCCAAATGGCCCCTAAGTACAGAGTCTGATTGTTGGAAGCTGGTTATGATCTGGACTTTTATATTGTCTGATCAGACAGCTCACAAACCTCTTCTGGTCTACTGCCCCTCCATGGCTGATCTGTACACTCTGGACTTCAGAGCCCCAGTAAGCGTCTGGATGGTGAAGCATAGAAATGGGCATTCTCCATAAATAAACAGGTCCAAACGCCAAGGAAAAATTTCCTTAAGCTGAATCAGGCAAATTGAGCATTTGACAACGAGCATTAAAAAACATATGAGCATTAAACAGAAATTTCATCACCACTGTGCTATGAAGTTACGGTAGATCAAGGCAAAGGCTCACAGTTCATCCCATCTAAATGCAGCATAGTTCTGTAAAATGTAAATATGCAATCACCAAATTGCGACATGCCTTCTCCATTCCATAATTAATAGTCCTATTGGTTTTCAAATCCATTTTGAAAATCCGAATAGGGCTATTCATATGCAAGAGAGGGAGTAATGAAATACCAATTTTACCAAAATAATTGTAGTATATGGTTCAAATTCTCACAATGCTTCCACCCATACAAGATTATATTTCACACGGTGTGTTAGTGGGTGGACCTTGTATGTAGCCAAGGGAATTAATAGTGGCATATTGCGCTCTAAAAGACCAGTCACCAGTCGAAGGGAATGGACCTTTGAGTCGAAGTTTTAAGAAGTCGGGGGCACCCCTCGTTGTCAAGAAGAAAAAGATTAACACTAAAGGGCATGCATATGGAACTATGCAGTAATTTCATGTGGGGAAAAATGTCAAAATTTTATTTCACTATATACAGAAGAAAGTTTACAGAGAAATGAAATACCAAAAACAAAAGTTTGCATAGCAATAATTTCACCACCCTTTCGTGAACCTATTCGGTCGGGCTAACATCCAATATTAGGATGAAAGTTGCCTACGTACCCTGCCTTGACACCATTCTCAGGGATCAGACCCCACGTAGTTCTGCCTAGAAACTAAAATCTCCTATTTACATGAAATCTTCTTCACTACATCTTGATTCTAAAGACTCATAAAATAAGAGAAAACCTCAAGTTTCCTCGGGTCCATTGGCCTGTGCTCCAAAAAGGTATGCTATCACATGCAAGAAACTGTCAACTTATGTATATTTCTATAACTAGTTCACACAAACAGTTAAACGGATCATACATATCTTAACTTTGTCTTGATTCATGAAACTGCATTACAAAAAAAAAAACAACTACAATCGCCAAAGAAACTCAGCTGAGACTCCAAGAAATTCTATTCAAATATAGAGCAATCGAAATTTTCCTTCCAACAATTTAACCATTTTTTTCTTCAAACTATAAATTATTTTGTAAACAGAGTTGCACAACTCTGGTATCTTGCAGAGATCACATGTGCCAAAAAAAAAACCGAACACCATTATTCACAGACTTCTAAACTATTTTCAAGCAAGAAACCATCACATGGATCATCTTTGTAACCAGTTTATGCAAAGAGCCATATTTAAACAAGCTAAGGTTAATATCAACTACAGCAACAGGCGCAGATAAATACCAGCAGGATTAAACCCAAATACAGCAAAAGGGTTTATAACAGAAAATAGATAAAAACCAAATCATGAAGACCATTATTCAGAGACTGCTATGCTATCTCAAGTAAGAATATATCTATAGCTAGTTCACACAAAGAGCCAACTTTAAACAAGTCAAGATTAACATCACCTACATCAAAAAGCATAGACAATACCAGCAAAACAAACACAAGACTGAAGATGAATACAACGTAAACAACACTAGCACAAGCTAAGCCATGAAATCAACTACTACCATAAAAAAACTAAAAACAGGAAATTAAAAATCAAACTTCCATACAACATGCCATGAAATTGTATGACTCATGTACTTATATAGAGTGGCAAGGGCGGTAAGACAATGGAGGGATGGAGTTGCTTGAAAAGGACGCTTGGGCTGCAGTTTCCTATTCTGGCTTCTGAGAGATGTCCAATTTAAATTATATTAACCTCCTTTGAATCCACTAATGATATAGTAAACAATCATCATCTACTGAATAAATTATATTCCCTCGGTTCTGATTTATTATTGACATAGAGTAAATTCTAATTTGTTGGGTTCGAAGTTAAAAAAAAAAAAGAACCCCAGTCAGATGAGTCTGGGTTCACTCGCATCTACGTAAGCCAAGATGATTTGGGCCGACCAATTTCAATCTGATGGCGGTTTTTAATGCAGAGGCAGGCAGGTTTGAATCGCTACCCGCCCTACATTTCTTCATATCTCAATCTGACAGCTTAGACCATGCCAGTTCACGCCAACACACCTGAGCTCAGGCTCATATTAACTTTTTCCGAAAAAAAACACACCATTAGAAACCTTGGACCGTCAAAATTGGCTTGAATTTTATTGTGAACCCCAAACCTGCACAAGGTTCAAGCCCCAATCCCATGTCACATCAAATCTTGACCGTCCATATTCACACAAGATCAATCGTGTGCTTGTGTGCTTACTTCACAGCAAAAGAGTTAGAATATTTGCATAAAATAATGAATTAGATTATAATGTTCCCGTGTGGAAACAACTCAATGTCAGTCTAAGAGATGGCCTACATCGTTGGGAGGAAGAGATTCAAACTTTATTTACTAACCGGATTAACATTGCAGCTCAAATAGGTTTCAACCTGGTTGTGATTGAGGGAGACAATCTTCAAGCTATTAGAAAGTTCAAAGAGCGTCACACAAAGTTCTAATGGCGGGGAAACGCAGTGCCCAGGTCATATGAAGTTTTTTACTTGAATGGTCTGAAGTGGTAGAAAACTTGTACAAATTAGATGGAAGGTCAGCTTTGCAACTTCCTCGTAATCTATACAAGTTTTCTACCAAGTGAAAAAACAAATTATCTACACTCGAGAAGGCAAAAGATATTGTTATCAAATTTTTAAACCATATTTTCGGTTACACCGTAAAACCCATCACTAATCTACTTCTTGTCCAGAAATTCTCAACTTTTTCAAGGATAATTTGTTAAAAAATATAGTTTATTCTATTTAAAATTCATGAAAAGATATATGGCGGCCTGCAAGATTGACCTAATATTGTAATTGTAAAAAAGAAAAAAAAATGAAAAGTAAAGAAATGGAACGGAGCTTGAGGGACATTGACGAAGCCATCATCAACTCAATTATGTTTAATGATTTATTCAAAACACAGTAACAGAGTCACTTGGTTACCACTATTTCATGCAACAGAGCCAATATTCTATCTGTTATCAACAACTCCTGCAAAAGATCCATACTTATAACTATGCTAACAATAAACTAATATGAACTAGGAAGAGGATCACGTCACTAAAATTAATACAAATAATAGAGCAAACAAAGATTGCCAAAATAAAAATACAATGACAGGGCAAGTAAAGGCTGCAATATTACCTCTCACAATGCACTATATTTTTATCACTTAATCAGAACATAAACTCCAGACCTGTTTAGTGAGAGAAGTTGAAAAAGATCAAAAGCACCTTTTTTAAATTTTTTTTAAAAAATATTTTCAACAAATATATACTAGGAGATTTGAAGGGACGATTGAGTATAAAAAAAGGCTGATTCAAATTGTTGTTGTCAACTGTTCAAGTTTCCTATTCTGGCTTCTGACGGACACCCAATCAAGAAATGTCACTGCATAGGAAAGTGAAACAGAAAAAACAAATTGGAAGTGCGGAGTGTAGTGGATGATGCTAGCGTCACAATACCTTCAAACCTATTATGGAGTAAATAATCGTTACCGTTCAATTTATAAAACGAAAGGACAAAAATTTGAATTCTAGTATTAAAGCCAGTCCTTGATCACTTAACTTCTAATTTCACAAGAAAATCATCCAACAAAAAGCCTAACAAAGAGTTCTAAACGCCCATCAACTGCAAATTTTAGTAAAAACAACTTTAACGTAGCAACATAGAAAAAAACTCCTCATATAACTTAATAGCATCGCTGAGTAAATTTTTCACAAATTACACTAGCAAAAGATTATGCTCCAAGCAATCAAATTAAACAACACGATATTACCCATTTAATCCAATACAATCAACCACAAGACATGTGTCAACGCTAATTCTAATTACTGAAGAGGCATGAGCAAGAAAAAAACTCAACAGCAATTCATGATGGACATCATCAAATTTCTCAAGATAAATTCCATGCTGCAAGAAATACCTTAGCCATACTGATAATAAAACAAAAAGAAATTGCCCAGTGATGACCTGCTATGCTATTTATTTCTTGCAAAACAACATCAACCTATGAAAGAAAACTAACAATAAAACTGGCATATATAAGGAAGAGCAATGCACAATAACTAAGAACAAATAATAACCACATTGCCGAATTTTTTTTTTTAAAAATACGAATAGATAGAATTATAGGAAGAGGAGCTCTTTACATATGACCTGGCGCCAATTTTGGGTTTCTCATATTACCCGGAATCTTTGTCTTTCTTCCATATGACCCGAAAAGTACCCAAAATACCCTTAGGTTTAGGTATAAGCACACACACTTTGCCTTTTCCATATTACCCGGAATTTGAGGAGCAGGTACTCGGAGAAGCTCGCGTTCAGTCGGAGAAGAAGTTCCATCCGGCATCTCCCCCCATATCATCACCGGCGCCGGTGCCGTCCAAATCAGAAAAGTAATCTTTGCGCCAAAAGGCAGAAAAACGAGCGGGATGAAGAGATTTTGATATAATAATAGCGGGGAAGCCCGCCCAACTATAAAAATTAAGATCTACATGTAAAGAAACACATATAAAGGTCACCCATTGGTGCTCGATCGCTCTTGAACATGAAATAAAATAATAAAAATGGGCAAAAGCGTGAAATACTCGCCGGCGAGCGATAATTCAATTTATATATCTTTCTGTGATCTTAATTAGGTGAAAGAGGAGGAAAAATGAGGAAGAACGCAAAAAAATGGGCAAAAACGGATGAAAAATGCGAGAGTTATGACATTTTGAAGATTGTCATTTTATCGTGTAGGATATACACGACTTGGGTATTTATCGTGTATATACACGATAAATACCCAAGTCGTGTATATCCTATACGATAAAATGACAATCTTCAAAATGTCATAACTCACTCATTTTTCATCCGTTTTTGCCCATTTTTTTTGCATTCTTCCTCATTTTTCTTCCTCTTTCACCTAATTAAGATCACAGAACGATATATAAATTAAATTATCGCTCGCCGATTAGTATTTTACGCTTTTGCCCATTTTGTATCCTCTTATTTCATGTCCAGGAGCGGTCGAACACCGATGGGTGACCTTTATATGTGTTTCTTTACATGTAGATCTCAATTTTTATAGCTGGGTGGGCTTCCCCGCTGCTCTTACATCAAAATCTCTTGATCATAGTTTTTTTTAGCGTGGGTGGTGCGACGAAGCTCCGAACGTGGGAATGCTTTTACTTTCTTCTTTCTTCTTATTTTTTCTTCTTTTCTCAACCTACAATATCTTAATGAGGTGGAAGAGGAGGAAAAATGAAGAAGAACGCAAAAAAATGGGCAAAAATGAATGAAAAATTAGCGAGTTATGACATTTTGAAAATTTCAGTTAAAACGTGTTTTAAAAGACACGACTTGCAGTATAGTCGTGTCATCGTGTACACGACTATACTGCAAGTCGTGTATTTCAAAACACGTTTTTACTAGAATTTTCAAAATGTCATAACTCACTCATTTTTTATCCGTTTTTGCCCATTTTTTGTTCGTTCTTCCTTATTTTTCCTCCTCTTCCACCTCATGAAGATATATTAGGATGGAAGAAGAAGAAAAAATAAGAAGAAAGAAAAAAATGGAAGCTTTCTAGCAAAGAGCTTCCATTTTCTTCTTTCTTCTTATTTTTTGTTACTCTTTTATCATAATATATCTTCATGAGGTGGAAGAGGAGGAAAAATAAGGAAGAACGAAAAAAAAAAAGGGCAAAAACGGATACAAAATGAGTGAGTTATGATATTTTGAAAATTTTAGTAAAAACGTGTTTTGGAATACACGACTTGCAGTATAGTCGTGTACGCGATGACACGACTATAATGCAAGTCGTGTATTTCAAAACACGTTTTTCCTAGAATTTTCAAAATATCATAACTCACTTATTTTTTATCCGTTTTTGCCCATTTTTTGTTCGTTCAAAATAGAAGCTTTCTAGCAAAGAGCTTCCATTTTCTTCTTTCTTCTTATTTTTTGTTACTCTTTTATCATAATATATCTTCATGAGGTGGAAGAGGAGGAAAAATAAGGAAGAACGAAAAAAATGGGCAAAAACGGATAAAAAATGAGTGAGTTATGATATTTTGAAAATTTTAGTAAAAACGTGTTTTGGAATACACGACTTGCAGTATAGTCGTGTACGCGATGACACGACTATAATGCAAGTCGTGTATTTCAAAACACGTTTTTCCTAGAATTTTCAAAATGTCATAACTCACTCATTTTTTATCCGTTTTTGCCCATTTTTTGTTCGTTCTTCCTTATTTTTCCAACTCACTCATTTTTTATCCGTTTTTGCCCATTTTTTGTTCGTTCTTCCTTATTTTTCCTCCTCTTCCACCTCATGAAGATATATTAGGATGGAAGAAGAAGAAAAAATAAGAAGAAAGAAAAAAATAGAAGCTTTTTAGCAAAGAGCTTCCATTTTCTTCTTTCTTCTTATTTTTTGTTACTCTTTTATCATAATATATCTTCATGAGGTGGAAGAGGAGGAAAAATAAGGAAGAACGAAAAAAAAAGGGCAAAAACGGATAAAAAATGAGTGAGTTATGACATTTTGAAAATTTTAGTAAAAACGTGTTTTGGAATACACGACTTGCAGTATAGTCGTGTACGCGATGACACGACTATACTGCAAGTCGTGTATTTCAAAACACGTTTTTCCTAGAATTTTTAAAGTGTCATAACTCACTTATTTTTTATCCGTTTTTGCCCATTTTTTTGCGTTCTTCCTTATTTTTCCTCATCTTCCACCTCATGAAGATATATTAGGATGGAAGAAGAAGAAAAAATAAGAAGAAAGAAAAAAATGGAAGCTTTTTAGCAAAGAGCTTCTATTTTCTTCTTTCTTCTTATTTTCTGTTACTCTTTTATCATAATATATCTTCATGAGGTGGAAGAGGAGGAAAAATAAGGAAGAACGAAAAAAAAATGGGCAAACACGGATAAAAAATGAGTGAGTTATGATATTTTGAAAATTTTAGTAAAAATGTGTTTTGGAATACACGACTTGCAGTATAGTCGTGTACGCGATGACACGACTATACTGCAAGTCGTGTATTTCAAAACACGTTTTTCCTAGAATTTTTAAAATGTCATAACTCACTTATTTTTTATCCGTTTTTGTCCATTTTTTTTGCGTTCTTCCTTATTTTTCCTTCTCTTCCACCTCATGAAGATATATTAGGATGAAACAAGAAGAAAAAATAAGAAGAAATAAAATAGAAGCTTTCCGGCGAAGAGCTTACACTTTCTTCTTTCTTCTTATTTTTTCTTATTCTTTTATCCTAATATATCTTCATGAGGTGGAAGAGGAGGAAAAATAAGGAAGAACGAAAAAAAATGGGCAAAAATGGATAAAAAATGAGCGAGTTATGACATTTTAAACATTCCCATTTTATCATGTCATGCAAAACACGACTTGGATATTTTTCGTGTTTTCGACGACACGATAAAATAGAAATTTTTAAAATGTGATAACTCGCTCATTTTTCATCCATTTTTGCCCATTTTTTTGTGTTCTTCTTTATTTTTCCTCCTCTTCCCCTTCATTAGGATCATAGAAAGATATATAAATTAAACTTGTTACTCGCCGAAGAGTATTTCACGTTTTTGTCTATTTTTATCCTCTTATTTCATGTCCAAGAGCGGTCCAACACTAATGGGTGATCTTTATATGTGTTTTTTTACATGTAGATCTTAATTTTTGTAGTTGGGAGGGCTTCCCCGCTGTTTTTATATCAAAATCCCTTCATCCCGCTCGTTTACAAAATATGATTTGTCCGAGCGAGTGCTCCTGCTAGTCATATATGCGCCATTTAAAATACAGCCGTGGGATGTTGATCCGACGGTTAAGAATGGGCTATCACTTTCCTTTTTTGACCCTCGTCACCTTCCTAAATTGGACATCACTCAGAAGCCAGAATAGGAAACTGCAGCCCAAGCGTTCTTTGCAAGCAACTCCATCCCTCCAGTGTCTGACCGCCCTTGCCACTCTATATAAGTACATGAGTTCATACAATTTCATGGCATGTTGTATAGAAGTTTGATTTTTAATTTCCTTTTTTTGTTTTTTTATGGTAGTAGTTGATTTAATGGCTTAGCTTGTGCTAGTGTTGTTTACGTTGTATTCATCTTCCTTCTTGTGTTTGTTTTGCTGGTACGCATTTTGATGTAGGTGATGTTAATGTTGGCTTGTTCAACGTTGGCTTTTTGTGTGAACTAGCTATGGATATATTCCTGCTTGAGATCGCATAGCAGTCTCTGAATAATAGTCTTCATGATTTGTTTTTTGTCTATTTTCTGATATAAACCCTGTCGCTGTATTTGAGTTTAATCTTGCTGGTATTTATCTGCGCTTGTTGCTTTAATCTTGGCTTGTTTAAAGTTGGCTCTTTGTGTGAACTAGCAATAGATATATTCTTTCTTGTGATCGCATAGAAGTCTCTGAATAATGGTCTTCATGATTTGTTTTTTTGTCTATTTTCTGATATAAACCCTGTCGATGTATTTGAGTTTAATCTTGCTGGTATTTATTTGCGCTTCTTGCTGTAGTTGATATTAACCTTAGCTTGTTTAAATATGGCTCTTTGTATAAACTGGTTACAAAGATGATCCAGTATGTGATGGTTTCTTGCATGAAAATAGTTTAGAAGTCTGTGAATAATGGTCTTCATGGTTTTTTTTTGGCACATGTTATCTCTGCAAGAAAACAGAATTGTATAACTCTGTTTACAAAATAATTTATAGTTTGAAGAAAATGCAGTTTCATAAATCAAGACTGAAAGTTAAGATATGTATGATCATTGTTTATAGTTTGACTGTTTGTGTGAACTAGTTATAGAAATATACATAAGTTGACGGTTTCTTGCTTGAGATAACATAGCAGTTTGCAAGCAATGGGTCATAATTTTTTGTCCCGGCACATGTGATGTCTAAATTTCAGAACACCGAATTCCCAAAGTTGAAGCCTGGAAGAGATGTCTCCATCTCTTTTTCTTCTTCTTTTTTGACTCTTGAGAATCAACATGTAGAGAAATTTTTTTTTGATGTAAATAGGAGATTTTAGTTTCTAGGCAGAACTACGTGTGGTCTGATCCCTGGGAAAGGTGTCTAGGCAGGGTACGTAGGCAACTTTCATCCGAATGTCGGATGTTAGCCCGACCAAATAGGTTCAGGGAAAGGGTGGTGAAATTATTGCTACATAAGCTTTTCTTTTTCGTACTTCATTTCTTTGTAAACTTTCTTCTGTGTAAAATTTTGACATTTTACCCCACATGAAATTACTGCATAGTTCCATATGCATGATATGTAGTGTTAATCTTTTTCTCATTGACAACAAGGGGTGTCCCCGACTCCTTAGAACTTTGACTCGAAGGGCCATTCCCTTTGACTAGTGAATGGCCTTTTGGAGCGCAATATGCCACGGTCAATTCCCTTGGCTACAAACAAGGTCCACGCAAACATACACACTGGGTGAATGGGAATATAATCTTGTATGGGTGGACAACTTAGTGAGAATTTGAACCATATACTACATTTATTTTTATTTTAGCCATATTCGGATTTTCAAAATGAATTTGAAAAACCAAATAGGACTATTAATTATGGAATGGAGAAGGCATGTCACAATTTCATGATTGCATATTTACTGCATTTAGATTTTATACGGGCTGACCTATGAGTCTTTGCCTTGATCTACCGTAACTTCAAATCACAGTGGTGATGCGTTTTCTGTTTAACCCCATATGCTTTTTAATGCTTGTTATCAAATGCTCAATTTGTCGGATTCAGCTTAAGGAGACTTTTCCTTGGCGTTTCTAAGCTTCACCATCCAGACGCTTAGGGGGGGGGGCTCTGAAGCCCAGAGAGTACAGATCAGCCATGGAGGGGCAGTAGACCAGAAAAGGTTTGTAAGCAGTCTGACCAGACAATATAAAAGTTCAGATCATAACCTGCTTCCAACAATCAAACTCTCTGCTTAAAAGGCTCTTAGGCCCAGATTTCTCCTAATTCATGCACTGACAAGTAAAAACTCTATTCGAAATCTGAGAGCATAGAGGATATTCCTTGGGAAGTTGGAGTTTTGTAATACCGAAGTAGGAATCCCACCAATCAAGTTATTGGCCAAAAGACAAGCATACTTGCATTTCTTTATAAAGATAAATAAAAGAAGCATGCTTGCAGTTAAAGACATGAGATGATTACAGCAATATATAGATAGTTTATTTATTAAGTAATTGCATTGAAGATAGAAAAATTTGCATATTTGCAGTTAAAGGTTTTGATTTCCTGTTATATTTGTATATTTGCAGTAATTGCATTGAAGAACTAGAAAGAAGATTAGTGATGGTTCTGCCGTTGCAGGTGATTGTCTTTGCATCACAATAGTCAGTAGGATAACCTTACGATGTACGTATAATTAAATTGCCTGAGGAAAAATTGATTATAGAAAATTGCTTTCTAATTTAGAACAAATTGAACTACTACAATTAGTTCAGTTGTTTTTAATTGAGGATATAGAACTGCTCATGGAATTGAATGCTCACCGATCAAGAATTAGTAACTATAAAACTGAAAAGTTGAGTTTTGATTCAGTATGTGATTGCTTAATAAATCAGTTGTTTATTTACTCATATCAACTTGTCAACCAAATAATTTATCAAGAAAAAAAATGACAGCCAAACTTAGGGAACTCCAGGATATGACCTTTGGGCTTGGTCCCATATATTATACTCATTACTGAACTCATCCTACAACGGCTACGATCAATGATATTGATTAAACCTTGAGGATATTGCTTCATTGTCACGCTATTCTATAATCTCACATTTAGTTTGTTTTGTATTTTCTCTTCCATACTCCTATTCATCTTCTCTAGTGTGCACTGATGAGATAGAGATGTCCTGTCTATAGACAGGAATCTTTGCATGAAATAGTAAGTATAGTGCTTAAATTACTACTATCTTTCATGAGATACTTTCTTTTGGCTAGCCATTTTTAGCACATGCCCCTACAAGAATTAGTAGCTAACCTTGTGATATATATATATATATATATATATATATATATATATATATATATATAGAAGAAATGATCACATGCATCATGTAGCACAAACAAATAGAACCCTATACACATAATTCGTGAAGAAACATCATTTCCCTAAGTGCTGCCATGTAATTAATATAGATAGCTTTAGCCTTTTGCTGAATCGAAATCCAATGGTATATTGTATCACCTATGTTGTTGAATGTAACTCTCACAATGTTGAGATACCAAAGAGATGCACATAGATATAAAGTCTAATCTTTATTGAATTGAGTAGTGTCTTGGTTGTTATATACAATTGCCTCCACAAACTAACAAGCACAATACATAACCCTTGTATTAAGAAAGATGTAGAAGATGCAATAATTCATCTGCAAAAATATGAAAGCATTCATAGACGACAGAGAATATAGGATCCTCAGCCTTTGCACTACAGGAACTAGATCAAAACTATCAGATTGCATGAATGATTGGCTGCAAGTCGACAAAAGTCCATACCATTCATCACAAGTCTCAGTTATTGAAGTTATAGATCCTCTGTTAATGGAGAAGAAAACATGGGTTCCTATCCTTGGATGCCTTCTCCAAAATCCAAGGATAATGTAAAGCTGAGGAAACTAATGTCTTTATATCAAGAATGATAACGTAAAGCTGTATACCATAGTAGAATAACATGGCCTCAAACACCCCTTGTTTGATTTTAGGCAAAACCATGAAAATTGTAGTTTACTTTCTAAAGGGTGCGTCTTCTTATGTACATGTAATAGCTAAACTACATCTTATACCTCCACCGCTCACACCTCCAAGGATAATTATGTGACTACGTAAATAAAATATGCATAAATTTCCACTTTTTGATAAGCCAATTTACAAAAATTGAATGAAACAAGGGATAGATTTGGCTAAAGAAGATTAAAGACAAAAAGGAATAACAAATTTGAAAGTGGAAGGGAAACTCTCATGCCATGAAGGAGAAAGTGGAAGGTATAGACAAGAAAAGTAAAAAACTAGAGTCTCTTTTATGAATCTCACACAGCTCTAGGGCCTTCTATACTGATATAACCTCTTAGGCATTCTTCTTCTTATTCTAGTTCTTCATCTTCTTGGCCTTCTTCTTCTTGTTTCTCTTCTTGTTCTTGATTAGTTCCTCTTCGTCTTCTGGTTCTTCTTTCTTATACTTTTTTTCCTCTTCTACCTCTTCTTCTTCTACAGGCCAATAGCTTTAACTCAATTTCAAATGCCGCTAGGATTTTTTGGACGGAGAGTGTATTTCACTTTCAATAACTCACAAATTATCGGGACCATATTTGCCATAGATTAGTTGTCTTGCTCATAAAATGGTGAAGGCTTGAATTTCGATTTGGACATCTGCTATAGTGCCTAATTGATTGCGGCCTCCCATCTACCTGCGATGTTTTTGCGTATCATATCGATAGCTACACCATTTCCAACCCTCCGCAAATGGGAGGAGTAACCTTCCTATAGCTAGAGAGAAGAGGCAAGGAAGCATGAATTAATGGGTCCATGATCATAGAGATTTTGCTTCCATTGTCAGAATCCGAAATCACACTCTAATAGTCATGTTCAAAGATTGCCACATAATATCCAAACTCACCGCAAATTCAATCGCCTTCAGTTATTCTGCATCCAAAGCGTCTCCAAAAATAAGCAAGGAGCATTGAGATCTCTGGCACAGAGATGAGAAGCTCTCAGAAGCCTTATCACATTATCAGGCTGCATTACCCTACATTCTGCTGTTGGCAACCAGAACTAGGTTTTTTACTTCACTCTTGTGTGAGGTTCGCAGATACTTTACTTAAGATGGAGAGAAACAACTACTCCACTAAGTGCGAGCTTTGTAGCAGAAAGTTCTTTCTTACATTGAGATATTGCCTACCTTCATATTCAGAAAGACAATACTTGTGGGAGGTACCTTTATCATAAAATAAATAAATTGTGATATAGTTTTTCTATAATACTGTATAATTCTTCTTTCTGATCCATTTTAGCTAATGAAGGTAAGTGCGATGAAATTGACTCATTAGACCTGATTGGCGATGCACCTACTTGTGGGGTGATAAAAAAATGTTCTGTTCAGGGAATGGATCCTGATGCACCTGAAGAGGATGAAGACAATGAAGTTGAAGATGCTGAAGGCCAGGAAGAGAGTCTGATCTTTAAGAAGTCATGGCCCGCATGGAGAGGCATTATGCTTCAATGTAGATGTGTGCCTTATGGGTTATACGAAATTAAGTTTGTCATATTTGTGTTGTAGACTGGTCGCACTCCAATATTCTAAATGGGATGACTTATGTTGTCACATATTTTCTTTTCATCTATGTCGGGCCTATCTCTACTTTTAAAAGCTGAAACTGGCAGTTTTGCCTTGATAATTTCGTTCTCTGCCTTTAGGGCAATTTTAGAATGAGAATTTGTTTTTGTGGCTACAATTTTAAATATTTGACATATTATTCGTCCATAGTATTATGTAAAAGCAAAAACTGTCATTCTGATTACCATAGCAGCGAACAATAATATGCATGATTCAGCTTGCCCTGCACCAGCTACTAATATGCACAATTCAATTCGCTCTTGTACCCACCTGTTGCAAAAGACAAGGTTGCCAATTCCGTTTTCCCATATTTATGTGAGTGCTGTAAGCATTATAGAATGCAGACGTGATTCATATAGAAGAAATTGTTATGTTAATTTATTTTTATTTTGTAAAACTGTTGTTGAGAAGTGGAATTTCCATTATATTCCACTGTTTGAACTTTTAAGCTTCTTTGTGGAATTCTGTAAGCCATAAGAATATATAGTATTACTGCATTCCAGATCGTCAAGCTAAAATGTCTACATTAATATTCTCCTAGTGTTGCCTTTCCAATTTATAGTTGTGATTACCATGACACAAACACTAAAAACATGCACAATTCAGATTCCCCTTGCACGGGCTAATAATATGTGCAAATCAATTTCACCACACCGATAATTGCAAAAAACCAAGGATGCCAATTCTTCCGACTCATACTCATTAACCATCGTAGAATATGCACACGATTGAGTTGTGAACTCCATGAGCTTCCACAGAGAAGATGGTAGATGACTTGTATCTCGTCTAAAAAAAGAACTGTACAAGAACCTCCTGCCTCAAATCACTTAAAAATGCCAAGTTCTTCAAATATGATGTTTTTCAATATTTCTAGTGGTAAACATAAAACAACAGTCAGCAAATTTTTCATGAACAATGAAACAGTACCAACAGGTGTAAGCATTTTAGTAAGTACTTCCTTGAACCTCAGTTAAAATTAAAAAGGTATCTTCATTCTCCACGTTCAGTCCTCCCATGACTGTAGACCACAGCATTCAAAATTTATGGATAACATTGACAACTAGAAAGAGAAAAAAAATGCTCTGCCCATCCAAGTCAGGCTGTTTAGTTCACACTAGCTAATTTTTTGTCATCAAGATTGCTCTCCCTTATCCAGATGCACATCCATTCAAATTTTGTAGGTTCCCATAACTAGAACTTGAACTTAGTGTACATTCAGCAACGAGCTTCGAAAATAAGCAAGACATATCCTCTAATAATTTAGCAGGAGTGTCATGCTCCACAATAACCCCTGCACAGATAAACAACATAATCTTGAACCTGTAAATACCACAATTGTATTGCAAAACCTTACTTTCTCAAATATTCAGCATTATCCAAAAGCACCACCATGCCACTATCAAGAACAGAAATTATTCTATGTGCTATCGTGATAACTGTTGAGTCTGAAAAATGTTCTCTTAAAGTTTTTTGAATTAAGTTATCAGTAGCTGTGTCTACTGAAGCAGTAGCTTCATTGAGTACCAAGACCTTACGCTTCTTCAGTATAACCCGACCAAGACAGACTAGTTGCCTTTGACCTGCTCCAATTATCTCCATTTTCAGACATGGATTATATACCATGTTTGACTCTTATCCGAATCAAAATGGTACAAAATCCATACAAAGAAAAAGAAAAAAGAAAGCTGACTAAAGAGTAATTATACAATTCTCTTCTGCAGCATCGCATCAAAAGCAATAAATAAGACCAAGAATTGGTACAATGAAAAAAAACAGAAACCAACCAGTGGAATCAAGCTTTCCCTCTTTGTTCCTAACTTCATCTCCCAGTTGGCACCTATCCAGTGCCTATAAAAGAATTGAGAAGGAAAAACGTACAGATATCAGAATACAAGAGATCAGAAGATTGAGTGGAAACAATGGGACAGCATCAACATGGATCCAAATTTGCCATTGGCCATTTTAGGAACATCAGTGGCCCTTCCTGATGCAATCCATTTAAAAGGAAAATTTCATATGTTCCCATCACCGAAAGCAATCAAAATACACCATTTCCCAGATATATATTGGGTTGGTTTCAGGAGATAATCATTGCTGAAGCAAGACTAATATTCATGGCCAGTCCCATTTACATTTGGAGGCATAAAAAAAGACTTAAAGGGAACAGGACTTGTAGACATCAAGACATGTATATCTGGCATTTCCATGGCTAAAGCAATTGTAATTACTCCAATTATCAACGTATAGCTAAGTGCCTTCTATAAAAATATAAAACAAACTCTCACTTACTCTATTGAGGATACGACCACTCTGTTGCATCAAAGAATGACATGGGAGCTCGAAAGATGGCATAATGCATTTTGGAAAACAGTGTGGTTGCTGTCTTATATCCGGCTGTAACGGTAGTCAAGGCTCTGACGAGGATGCATAAGGAATTTCAAGGGCCAAAGCAACATAAACAAGTATAAGAGTTGTGCCTTTAACAGCTGGTTGCTCATCCTATGATGCTGGAGAAGCCCACGCCATCCAGTAGTTGCTACCAATTTGAAGTGTCTGAAAAAGAATTTGGGCAAGCAGTATAATGGGGACAAGAGCCCCACCATATGTTGTAATTAATTTCCAGTAAACTGAGAAACTGACTCGACCCTTTTCCCTCTCTTGTTCCTGAACAAGCTGTCCAACTATTTCATTAGTTTTGTCATCCTCATCTCTTTTGTTATCCCAGTTCCGCAAAGATTTTGTGCTACCCTTTTCACCTTGGGTTTCACCTTCCAAACCATCAGCTGGACCTTCAGTACTCTCCACAAGGGCTGTCAAAGCTTGTTCATGGGCACCAACCAATTCCATGAAATCAGTTCCTGAACTAAGAATGTCATTGTACTTCCCGGCTTGTGTAATCTTCCCATCTTTGATTACCTGTGAAGACATTAGGGAAATCAATGTTAAATGACAATGGTGCATGAAGCAGATAAATATACCAATAAAACACTAAATATTTATAAAATGCCAAGCTGTAAATATTGTTAGAGGAGTATTATATCTCTAAAATTATGCAGAATTTAGAATTTTAGCAACAAATTCAAGTGTTAAGTGCAGCCATTATGATCAGGGAAGTTTCCATTTTTTGGCATTCTAAAAGTCAAAATATATTTTAAAAGTTTCAATGTGATGAACACTTACCAGATGTAATGAATTGCCAAATCAAAAGCAATAGCAATAGTTATTACCAAGATCAGGCCGGCAGCAGGTAAAAACTGCAATAGTAACCTGATCAGAAATGCAAATTGTGCAAGCTTAAAAAAAAAACACGGGTCACAAAATGAATACAAGGAAAACAAAGGATAAAGGGCATCATGCATGGAGTCAACACCTCTCTGTAAGAAGCTCTGTACGGTTGGCCAATGCTCCAACGAGCAACACTGAAATTAAATATAAAAAGAAGGTTGTTAGAGTAGCAGCCAATGCTCCAAAGAGCAACAGAACAAGTTAGGATTGCTTCTACTTCTAATAATTGAAAATACTAAAATGATAGCATTACTCAAAAACTCTTCCACGTAAACAGTAAAGTTAGGAATTGGAAATGAAGATCCAATTAATATCTGAGGCCAAATATGTGGAACCTCACGTACAGCTAATGCTCATCAACCATTTATAATCAGCTGAAGCCAAACACATACTCAGGAATAACATGAATATCAAGAATGTTACCAAAATAATAAACCTGAGTATTGATAAGTATAAGCCGTTCAGCATATATCCGTAGTTCAATCCCCATAGTAAAGTGCTTAGCCATTGCTCTTGTTCTTTCTGATTGTGACACAAAAGGCGGCAACATCCCTAAACATCATCATAGTATGTAATGTAAAAGATCGTTCTTTCAAATAGTTCAATCTTGCACAATAAGTGTAACTACTGCAGTTCTTTTTTTTTGTGTGCAACGTAACTACTGTAGTTCAACACATCATTTCCACAACACACCAGAATGAACTTTACAAAAGCTGTAAAATTTTAGCTCTCGTGATGAACAAAAAATGAATTTTTTTCTGTTTTTGATGGAAAAGTAAGACAAAAATAACAAGGATTACCCGGAGATGTTCCATCTACTGCCTTGACCGCCACAGCCACGCCGAGCTCTTATGGAATCATGTTGAGGTTGGTTCTGTTTGGATTACAGGGATTTGGGTTGGGTTGCAGACGTCCTGCCTGCAGCACTGACATAAGGATTGATATGGCAGTCATTGATTGGTGCCAACCTGGATGTGTATGTCAGTGCTGTTGGGAACTTCTGAAGTAATATCATTATCCAAATTCTAATGCTACAGAATAAGAAGGGTTTGGACTTGGAAATCAAGGAAAGGATAGAGTGAAGCAAGAATTGTTGTTACTCTCATCGTCTATGAAAGAGAAGGAGAAGATAACATCTGAAGTTGGATCTTCATTGATAAAACAAAAGGAACATTTTGAACAAGCATTACAGGAACTAGAGAGTTTGAAAAAGCAACTACTGTTAATAATTGTTACAAGTAAGAAAGGGTCATACACAATGAAAATAAATTGCAGGACACTATCGAGCAAATTAGATGGTATAATGTAACACCTAGAAAATTAGTAAGTATATTAAAACCGAAATTAGACCTTCTTGATGCTTTATTTTGTTATGTTTTCTTCATGTTGTTAAAGAGGGTGAAAAGAGCTTTCCAACGCCACCATCTGTGCGCGATTTGGAGTTTGGAGTAAAAAGATACGAGAAGTTGAATTTTGAATTGTCGTGATTGCGATCGATCGTCAGGATTTACGATCGATCGTCGGGATTTACGATCGATCGGCCCGGATTGAACCGATCGATCGCCTCGCTAAACGATCGATCATATCTACTGTGATTTTTTATTGTTTTGATTTCGGAGTGATTGATCGATCGGAAACATTTGCGATCGATCAGCTGTATCGCGATTGTTTGCAGAAAGCATGCGACAATCGATCGCCGTGTCGCCAATCGATCGCCTATTGCGATTTTCTTGCCGTTTTTGGCTTCAATTTATTTGGGAAAGATGTCAGATCCTAACTAGACTTGGATTGCACGTTCCTAAAGGGATCTTGGAGCTTTCTTATTAGTGAAAAGAGTCCATAATATGGGAGGATTTGTTTTAAGAAGAGATTTCCCCAAACTCTATATAAACCCTCGAGGAGTTGGCTTGTGCTATTGAAACCCTTGCCTTAGAACGTCCAGAGCCTTGTTCTTCTCCTTCCCACGTTCATCCTTCTCCTAAAAGCTTCTTCCTAGTGGGAGATTCACAAGAGCTTGGAGCGGGAGCTTGGTTGCAAAGCGAGGAAGGCAAGCGACAAGTGAAGGAGGATCTTTGCTGGATAAGAGTAGGATGGTTTTTTCCTTTTTTTTTCTTCATCCATATGATGTTTATAAGTGTTCTTATTCAGTACCATAATGTATTGCTTTGATTCATGTGAGGTTATTTGAATTATGACTCTATTGTCCATTCATCTTGTGATATGATCATGTATGCTTTCATGCTAAGTGTCTAGATGGGATTCATACCCAAAGTTGGTTGCTTTATTCATTATTCAGAGTCTTGGAGTCCTAATTTTATTTTGTGGATCTTAAGCCACGTTGATTCTTGTGTCATATTGATTGTCTTGTATTAATTGTCCTATTTGTGATGTATTAACATCTAAGACTGTGATATATGATATGTAATATGATAAAGGGGTATACTTTGTAATTCCAGACAAACCTAGGATGTGTAATTGACCTAGGAGAGGAGTATTGTTATCTGTTAATAATATATTATCATCTATAATGAGTTATTAAGTGAGATAATCAAGTTTAATTAAGAATCTTAATCTCGGCTAGAACTGTTTTTGTGCTGACAGTCGGTAGTAATTAAATCATAACTAATTCAAGGAAAATCAGAAAAATATAAAATCAGTGGGTTTAGAAACTAGACTCATAAGGGTATTATTAGTAAAAATTTCAGTAGTCAAATCTTGCTGTACAGAGTCCGGAAGCCATTGGAAGAGGACTGTTGTACAGAAGACACTGAGTCGAATGTGAGAGAAAATACTAAGTACCTAAATAATATTATGTAATATGATATGTTAATAATTAACGGGTCAACATTATTATTTCGACTATATGTTTATGGAATATCATAGTAGGGATTGGGTTAGAATTAATCTAATTAGGTAGGACAATCCTTTGATCTAGAGAACCGTAACCACCTATTTTTTTAAAGCGTTTAATGTCGGTTTGAAGTTCCACTTGGAATTCAAATCATCTAAGACTCATTAGTATTCTTGTCTCTGATATTTGTATTATAAATTCTAATGTTTGATAGGAATTCCTATCTAGGGCTAAGCATGAAGGTATGCATTGAGTGTATTTATATTCCTATGATGAGTTGTCATTATCCAAGGTGTTTGAATTTCCTTGTTATTCCGAAGAGAGAGTTATATATCTTGAGAAGCTTTGTTATTCTATTCTACTCCAGTAAGTAAGTCATATGTGGTTCAAGAACTTGATGTTTTATTTGTACTCCATGAGTGAGCCATTGTGGTAAGAGTTACCTTATTCTCCGAAAGTTGAGGCCTATTTTGTTGTTTGATTCATTGTTCGGTTTGGCATTGACCTATTTCTCTACTATTTGTTCGGTGGAATCATAGTATGCTCACGAGCCATTGCTAGGTCCAGCGTAACCTCCGATGGAATTTTGATTCCTTATTGCCCAAAGGGAGGCAAATACGTACGTTTAGGCTGTATGACATTATGGAAGGTCTGCAGTCTCCGCTCATTGTGCCCTTAAGCACAGATGGGGCCAGCATGCCTAGACGCGTGGCCAGGTTCCGAAGGGAGAACCTCTAGGATGTTCTGGTAAGTATCCACGTGGTTGGTAAACAGCGAGCATAAATTGAATCTCTTTGCACTTTCGATGTTGAGAGGTATTATTATTGTTGATTCTTCTCCTTACCGTTGACATATTTGGAGTGGTATATGTTGCTATCCTTTCTCTATACTTGTGAGCCAGGAATCCTTTTGTGTTGACTGACCTTTCTTTTCAAATGTATAGACCTTTAGTTCAGTCCAGATGTTGTTGATTATCCATAATCCTTTGTTAGCTTTGTTTCTCTTCATACTGCTTGATTCTTTCTCAGTGGGTTTTTTTTATATCCTACTGAGTAATTCTATGAAATACTCATGCATCCTCTGATGCAGGCGCAAAAGAAAGTGGAGATCAGGAAGTTGCAGTAGAAGAAAGGCGGTTGGAGGAACCGTGAAGAGATTTAGAGTTTATTTAGTTATTTGCTTTGCTTTCTATTGATGCTTTTGACATTGTTGGCAGTTGTGTGCTATAGACTTATAGGTTTATTTTGTTTGTTTTCCTTAAAGTATTATTGCTGGAAGAAAAGTTAAGTAAATTCATTTCATATTATTTAATAATGTCTATTATTGTATTGCACTGATTGCGGGCATAACTGGTTACATGTCCTTTTGAGATGATTGTAATCGGTGGTGAGATCGACTATTCGGTCGCGTGCTCGGGATCTCTACCTCGAAATATACTTCTCTTGTTGGCTTCCGCACTCCGATTGAGGTGTGGGATTTCGGGGCGTGATATATAAAGCGGAAATGTACGAGGTAAATGAAAGATTAACACAGGAAGCTGGGTGATGATGGCACAACTGAGTTCGACAAAGCCCTTGAGGAGGCCAAGTAGATCTCCACCAACATCGCCTCCACCACGACCCTCCGTGACTCAGTCTTCTGGTACTCAGCTTCCGCTTCCGCCACCTCTTTTCTAGCCTAGGTAAAGTGGTCATTTCTCAAAATCCCCTCCAATTAATCTCATTCCCTATCCAAACACACTGCCACTTGCATTCATGTGAAAAATTCCAGCATCCAAACAAAATTTGCATTCATCATGAATTCCAAATGAATTATTTCACCTAAATTAGCTTCCACATTCATTGCCCCTTTTCTATCCAAACAGCCCCTAGATTTCATGCAGGGAATGAGAACATTTTCACATATGTTCCATCTGAGCATGACTCACAGACTATAGTGATAATTCAAAGCAATGACTGGAATAGGCAACAACAATTGAATTTGATTCAGTATATGATTCACTTATGCTAAACCAAGATTTTAACATTAGAAAGTGGAAAACAACATTGAAACCAAGTGTAATTCTAGGAGGAGAATATGATGTGGCACACCGCTAATTTAGTTGATTTCGAAAAAACAAATCCTACTATTAATATGGAATGAAGGGAGTATCCGTTACAGAAAAAAGAAAGAAGAGAACAATGTTGTTACTATCGTGGCGGACAACCAACGTAGGAAAAAAAATAAATATGACCCTTGTATATGACTTTTTTCTGCCACTTGTGGAATTATGATGAAAGAAAATGCTCATGACTAAAAACAAGAGAATTGAGACATCTATCTGGAGGAACTAGAGACGGGTTTCTGTAGATGATCCATAAGCTCATAGGGAAGGGAATCTGAGTATCTGACTCTAGGTTTTGGTAATTCAACATTGTCCTATGGATGTCTTTAAACAAGCATGTGATCATGGTGTGCTAAAAAAACAGAAGAAACCAAAGCATGTGATGACACATGGTAAGCTAAGATGGTTAAAAAGCTCTACCCATGTTGTGGGGGGGGGGGGGGGGGGGGGGGGCAATCAAGACCATGGAGGGCCTCTTCACCTGTAGCTGCCACCAAAATATGGAGTCTGTCATCTCTAGTTTCTATGCAAGTTCAGCAATCACCAATATAAATTAACAAACTCCATAACTGAATACATGATAATTCTATCTACTGTTAAAGATTCGATAATTGGCCAAATTATTTTCCAAGCAATTCTGATTAAACAACATATAGTTACAATACTGTGGATGCACATAAAGAGAATCAACGAGAGGACCTCAGTAAACTCTGTTTTTAGTCATTGAAGAACTGTGCCAAAAGGCAATGCTACTCATATGACCAGCACCCATTGCGGCGAGAGTGCGCAGGAGGGGCAACATTACTTTGTTATTTAACACACTAAAAAGAGAAGACAACAATTGTACCAACACCTACAGGTCTCATGTCTGCATAGTGGCAAGCGTATGAGAAGTGGCTTGGGCTTAGAAAGGGAAGTAATACTCTTTATTTCAAAATCTTGTTTGCTGTTATATAACTTACATGATAAGAATTTAAGAAGATGCCAAGTAGATCTCCCCATAAGCTGCAGAAGATGGACCTTATCAATCCATTTCCCAAATCTCATCTTTGCAGTTATCTAGCATCAAGCAAAATTTTGAGATAAAATAGAGTACTCCTAGACTCGCTCGTCCAAGGAGCTTGTCATGTCCTTACAAAGATGCAGATGTGGGGCTTGAGGGTGTCCATCCAATTGTCAAACCAGACAGATTCACATACACAGGTTTTTTCTTCTAATGGTGTGCACTTTTAGTCATGTTGTGGTCACTTAGTTAATACTAATTCATGCAACAGCATAAACTATGTACTACCAATACATTACTGCAAAAGACTCGTATTAAAAAGAAGACTAAAATTGACACGGATACGAATACAATGACACGGACAACACGCCATTTTCCTAAAAAGTAGGATACAATATGGCTAATAAAAAATAATTTATATATATTTTAAAATATTTTTTTCTCCTAAACCTTATAAAAATTACAACTACAAATTTAAAATTATTTTTTGTTCACTATTTCTAGCAGGCAAGAATGGCATAACCCGTTGCTTAAAACCAATAACCTTACCCACTAGACTACAACGCCCCCATGTTAATTTAAGCGCAAGAAAAAAAAATATTTTAATTCAGATATGGCAGGACATGCCTGCAGTCGTGTCGCTTCCATATTTGTGTCCGATACATATTGGATACGGATACGGCAACGTTGCCATATCCGTACTTCCTAGTACAACATTGACATACGCAGCTAAAGCGGCACAACCCGCCAACCCAACCCCTAAAACCCACTCACCCCCTCAATCCAAGCCTGCCTTGTTGTGCTGTTTTGGTGGGCAAATGAAATATTCGTCCTCCCGCCCAACATACTCTCCCTTTTCCCTTCCCTCCCTCCTCTCATCTCTTTCCTCTTTTCCTGATTCCCATCCTCTCGCTTGCCCTCCAACCGCTTGGCCACGACATCCTTCGAAGACCTTGAGATGGTTTCCTGCAGCAAACCTGGCGTCCAACTACTCCATCGCCCTCCAACACACGGTAAAGAGGCAATTCCCATTGGCTTCAACCTTACTGCTATCCTAGAGACATTACGTTAAAGGATATTGGCGTGGGAGTTCTCAATTCTGGCTGCTGTAGTGTGGACTTTGATGAGAAAATCATGCCCCTCATCATCATCTTCTGCATTATGACGACCACTGGCGGGCTCATGTTTGGCTATGACGTCGGGACTTGAGGTGAAACTATGTTCATTCCTTCACCAAAATGCACAGCTCTTGGTCTTTTTTTTTTGCGGGAAAGGTTTCTCATTTATTGCAGAGCCGCTGGTGTCTTCAATCTTCATCTCGAGCTTGCTAGAAACTGCTTTCTTATATGTTCCAACTTTTGCATAGATGATTTTAAGATAAATAGCTTGACATTAGTTGATTTTTTTGTCTTTTTGTTTTTGTATTTTTGACTTTTTTAATATGATTTTACATTGCTTTGAAACTTATATTTGGAGCTTGATTACTATTCTGTATGAAGAATGAAAAACTTTATTTCTTTTTAAGAGTTAAAACCTTTTTTTGATAAATGAAAAAATATTTTTTATATTAGCAGAAAAACATTTTTTTCATAGAATTATGCATTTTCAAGTAATGTCTTTAAGCTAACTAAACCCATGCTTGTTATGATGATTGCATGTTTTGTGGTTTATTAAGGATTTTAAATTACTTCATTGACTGTTATTGTGTTTTTACGGTTAAAGGTTAGTGACTTTGTGGTCGTTCTACAAAGTTACGACGAATTGAGGAAATGTGAATATGAATGACTTACAAAGTGAAGAAAAATGAGGACTATTCTGGGTTCATCAGTGTTTTCTTTCAAGATCAAGAAGTTTTAATTATGGGTGTTTCTGTAGAATTACAATGCTCCTACATGAGCATTCAAATATTGATTCTTCTTAAAACCAACACGTAGTTGTTGAAAGAAAGGAGTAGATAATGTTATTCAGACTATTGATTCTTCCTTCCCAACTGCAATTTTTGCGAGAAGTATGAGGTGTCCATGTGTTATCATATATTTGATAAATCCTTTTATGATTGAATGCTTTAGCTGTATGAGGTAGTATTTGATTTTTTTATGCAGGTTGCATCCATTGCTAATTATTGGGTTATAACTGTTATATAGACAACCCTGAAGGTTGAAGTAGTGGATGTAATGCTTTTGGGACTTAATCGAGGGCTCACTGGTCATGAGAAATAGGTAATTATACACTTAATATGTTGGAGGAAAATTTTTAGAGAGTTAATCACATATGTTGTCCAATGGCCTATACTTGAACTCGCAAAAAAGTTTAGTTGCACTCACCTTTGTTGTTTCTACTAAAACCAAGATAATGTCCATGATCTTGACTTTATCTAGCACATCCCAACTTGTATGAGCATGAAGCCTCCTAGTCGAATGTCTTCCTCTTCCGAATTTTTGTAAAATAGCAACATGTTCATTTAAAAATAATCTATAACACACATGGAGATCTAAATATGTGGGTATTGACTTTTGATGTGGCTTCTAGATATATTTTTTTTTCATGATTAAATTCAATTATTATGTTGTGAAGAAATTCTTCTATATACTTACATTCCTACTGAACCTATTGTAAATTGTAGATACTCATTTCTCTCTATAACACACATGGAGATCTAAATATGTGGCTATTGACTCTTTCTAGGCAATTGAAGTTGTTGGAAAATATGGATTATTATCGATTTTTGGTTATTGCTGGTGTAATGGATTTATTACCCAATTAGCCTTGGAGACCATTTAGATGGTCAATTGTTTCCACGACTAAGCATTTAATATAAGGCCATAATGTGATTGTATGTGAGAGAGGAGGGGTTGGGTTGCATGCGAAAATCCGTACATCATATACTGACAACAATATAGAAGATAATTAAAAAAACAACTAAAAAATATAAAAGATTGATATTGTAGAGTTGCACTTAAAATAATTTTCTCCTGGATTGTTTATGCTATGATCTCAACTTTGAAGATGAAAAATATCCAACTTCCATATTGGCATATAATGAGTTTTAATTAAAATCGAGTGATTAGGAATGTTATTTGTTGTATCAATTGCAATATTTTTATGTACTTTCTAGTTGATTTCCAGTCATATTCATTGATTTCAAGCTTTTTTTTTATTTTCTAATTTGATTTTACTTCTTTTTTTTACTTATCTTTGATTTTGAAGCAATTCATGGAAGTTGGGAATGTTCTGCATACTACAATAGTTTCACATCTAAATGAAGTGACAAGTTAAAAAACAGCTCTTTTGTTGTAAAATGGTCAATGTGTGAATTGATTTTAAAGTTGGATAAGAAATGGGCAAATTTTGTACTATGTTCAACGGAGTTCCTTCTTGCTTGTCTAAAAAATAACTCATTCTGGACAATTAAATTGAAATGCATGAAATTTACTTTTTCTCTTTCTAGATGTTATTGGGTAGTAAGGCTATGTTGTGACCGGCAATGGTCACAAGGTATCTCGACGGCAAAAGTGAAAGAAGAAGAAAAAGAATAACTGAAATGGTTTTCTATTGCATAACCTCCCACTGAGGAAGGCGTCCAACATATAAAGGAAGGAGATGGCGCTCCTGCCTAGGGGGCGCCATCTGGCCAAGCTGATGGGCCGCTGATGGGCCACTAATTAGCCAAATTATTCTCACTCAGCCCGTTACCTAACAATTAGCCTAAACGGTTCTGATTACAATAAGATACGTAATCAATCAAAGATCCTAATGACTTAATGCTGACGTGATGGCCTGTTGGACTGCTGACGGGCCCACACTGGGCCTGGCGTTCACAACAATCCACCACGCTCCGCTTATCGCCTTGACCTCAAGGCGACCAGTCTGGAAAACGAGCCAAAATGTCGTCCTCCACTTCCCACGTAGCATCTTCAAGGGCATGGCCTTTCCACGCCACCAATAGTTCTGATCACAGAGCGGTGCCGATCACAGAGCATCCATGCCTCCTCGCAAACAACCCTTGGGTATGCCAGAAATCCGGGAGGAACCTGAGGCGGCGAAAGAGGTGACTAGCCCACGTCCGACGACGGAATCCAACCAGGAGGTGCTGATCGCCATGATCAGTGCGCTTGGGGTTCGCCTGCAGAATTTGGAAACGATCCAGGCCCAAAACCAGGCACAGAATCCGGCCAGTCAGACAGCCACAATCACTCCTCCAACGCCACCACCAGGAGTTTTTGGTGGTCCAGTTTGACAAGGGGGGTCTGGTGTGTTTGGCGGCTCTCCACAGGCCTTGCACGCTGGGTCTTCCATCGCGCAAGGAATTCAACTGGGTTCCTTTAACCCAGGCGCTGATGAGGGCAGAACTGGCCTTGAGAGGTGAGGCTTTCCTTCACACTTATAAACCGACCACCAGCCTCTTCCACATCCAATGTGGGATAAACCCCAATAATCTCCCCCTCACACATCGGGCCTTTGGGTTGGGAGTAGACCCAGGACTGTTGGGCCGAGACTGTTGGTAACTCGGGCTCTGATACCAGTGTTGTGACCGGCAATGGTCACAAGGTATCTCGACGGCAAAAGTGAAAGAAGAAGAAAAAGAATAACTGAAATGGTTTTCTATTGCATAACCTCCCACTGAGGAAGGCGTCCAACATATAAAGGAAGGAGATGGCGCTCCTGCCTAGGGGGCGCCATCTGGCCAAGCTGATGGGCCGCTGATGGGCCACTAATTAGCCAAATTATTCTCACTCAGCCCGTTACCTAACAATTAGCCTAAACGGTTCTGATTACAATAAGATACGTAATCAATCAAAGATCCTAATGACTTAATGCTGACGTGATGGCCTGTTGGACTGCTGACGGGCCCACACTGGGCCTGGCGTTCACAACAGGCTAGCGCAAATTGGAAGAGCAACTGGAAAGATTAGTTATCCATTTTCCAAGAAGATGGTGGTTCAAATTCACCGAGAGCCAATATACTGTATGTGATCTTTGTAGGAGTATAATTCATTTCAAGACTTTAATTTATTCCTGTAGGTTAGAAGGAAGTCGATGCACCTCCATCAGTGCACTTAACTTGAACTTTGGCAAGGCACCAGTGCAAAAGAATTCTATAGTTGATATAACTAATTAAGCTCTCCTAGCCATTCTTTATTTCATTTTCATACATTTCTGAGACTTTATTGAATGTACTTCAAGTAAAATGAGAAAATTTTATTTTACATAACGCTATCAAGCTTATTGTCATTCATCATCCACAAAACAATGATTCAGTATGCATGTTTGCAGACAACCAAGTTTCAACCTTTGATGTACAATATCTTCTACATGGAATAAAGAAATTGGATTTGCCAAACACATTTATCTTTCTCCAGCTAAAATAAAATGATCTACAGAAAGCTCATGCAAGCTTAGATCTGCATATGGAGTTACATGCTTTGAGTGAGAGGCTATCCGGTTTAAGCAAGCAGTCACTGCACACTTCAACATAGTAAAGAAAAAAAGAAGGGAAGTAAATTACATGGAGAAAGTTTAAAGCCATACTCCGTTACTTTTAACAATTGTCAAAAGCCTGAAAATAGTGAATGAAAGCTAGCCTTTCTATCTCTTAAGGCAAGTTTAAGTTGCTATTGGAAAACCTCAATCTCTGATTAGAAATGACAATTAGACATTGTTTGTCTAGAGTTCATTCAGCAAGGACAGTAAAAACAACAAAAATAATTTCTAACATTAATCATGAAACATGTTAATCACATTATTAGTTAACTTGGCCTTGGTGGATTCGAACTACCACCACCTTGGGAGATAGATAATTCCTTTGCTCTATTGCTCAACCAATTTGAGCTAAGAGCCTTTATAGTCTAGAAAGCTTAAAAAAATGAATTCCTACATTTTTTGGTACAAAATAGATCATGTTAGAGGCTAAGAAACAAAAAAACACCCTCTAGATTCAAGTAAAGAATTGGGATTTGATATCAGCTATGTACTTTCACTAAGGTATCAAGTTCATGACTTTAATTCCCCTACAAATAGAACAGTTAAACTCTCTAAAAAAATGTCACCTGGCCATAACACATGATAGATTTGATGTATTTTCAAAATTTACTTTTCTCTTTTAAACCTTGAATTTCTTCTTGAGTTTCCCCTTTTTCATCGTTTGTTTTTCTCATCTTGTCTTTTCGCATCTTCTTCCCCACGCCACCAACTGGTTTCAAGTCCTGAGCAGTCACACTTGTCCCATCAGTCATTTTGACATCTGTTCAAGAGCATGCAAGCTGAATTATATCACATTCCTCATAACAACGCAAATCATTCAACGGAAACATAACAAAAACAAACAACACAAATCAATCAACGGAAACATAACCCTCTAACAAAAGCATAGAAAATTTCATTAACTCCCCCTCCCCCCTAAGAAAAAAAATAAATACTGGCTTTATACAGCATTGCTAAGACTAGAATGTTCATATTCCAATATGCCCACTGAAATAAGTTAGTAACCAATACAAAATTTGCTCAATGCAAAGAAGGCCCTTGGTCTCCTCCAAAGTCCAAACTCAAGTACACTTTCCTTTGTTTCAGTAGCAAAAGCAAGTAACCCAAATTAGAAAAGTGGATCTAAGAATAGCCTTATATTTACAAATAAAAAATCATCACCCAATTAGGAAACTTGGTTATCTAACATGGTATCGGAGGGGGGATGTTAGAATATACAATAAATGAATAAAGATTTTTGTTTCCTAACAGCTCAAGCTTTTGGGAAACTTGGTTATCTAACATGGTATCAGAGCTCCAGGCTATGGAAGGCCCTGGGTTCTGGGTTCTAGTCTCTCTGGAGGTATTTATATCCCATTATGTTCCACGTGCCGCGCTTTGAGGATGCTTGCACGTGAGGGGGGATGTTAGAATATACAATAAATGAATAAAGATTTCCGTTTCCTAATAGCTCGAGCTTTTGGGAAACTTGGTTATCTAACAATTAATACTTGTCAAAATCATTAATGATTGGCCATATATGAGTGCCTTTTGCAGGAAGTTAGATTATAGGGTAGATCATAAGTCATAGTGAGTGCTTTTTGCAAGAAATTAGAATTATAGGCACATCATTATAATTTCATCAACATTTGATAGAAGATTGGTGCGGACACGGGGCCTATATGGGTTTACACTCGCCGAAATAGGACCCGTGCCCATTAGATTGCTTATTTTTCTGTTTATATCTTTAGTGATTTCTATTTTCAACATTTGATTTAAATTTGGAATTTTTCTTTGATTAGAAAAGTTTGATTCCTGTTTCTAATTTGGGCAAGCTTCATTTGTTGCTTGATTTAAGACTTTTGTAATGCCTACTCCTCTATGAAATAAAACACTTTAGTTTATGCAAAAGAAAATCTCGTTGATACCTCTGTGATGGAGAATCCCGTCGGTGCCGAATCCGACGCTGGTGCCGAAGCCAGAGCCGCTGGTGCCGAATCCAGTGGTGGGTTTTGGTGCCGATTCCAAAACCCCCAATCATTGTG
The DNA here is from genome assembly GCA_039654745.1 of Houttuynia cordata. Lineage (NCBI taxonomy): Eukaryota > Viridiplantae > Streptophyta > Magnoliopsida > Piperales > Saururaceae > Houttuynia > Houttuynia cordata. The sequence continues at coordinate 26,059,907 of CM077502.1, forward strand.
CTTTTGTTGTCGTTGCCGTCACCGTCGCCCATCCCGGAGAGATCTTGCTATTCTCAGGCCAAAGCCGCTACCTTTGATTTGCAACTTTATCGCCGCCACCATCTGCTCTGTCGGACAGCACCAGATCGTCGACGCTGTGCGCCGTTGCTGTTTCCTGTCGATCTGGTCGCCGCTCTGTCAACTCGACCACCTGCGACTGTCTACCATCGTACCACACCACCGCTACTGCTGTTGGTCGACCCGATCTACCCCTCTTTGGTCGCCGCCCTGTCAGTCCGAGTACTGCCCCGACCGGCACTGCCATCGCCACTGTCGCTCTTCTGTACCACCGGCCTCTCTCATCCGTTTCGTTCGAGCAAACGAGAGCTCCTGTCGAAGAGATAACCTCAGTGGTTCACATCCTATCCAAACGAACCCGGTTCGGTTTATTTGGTTTACGGGTTCAAGATTGGTTCGGGTCTCACTTGGACGGGCCAGACCACTTTGGCTCGAGTTTTACCTTCGACGGGTCAGATCACTTGGTTCGGATTCGGGATTCACCTCGGGTGGATAAGTAAGTTGTCTTCTTCACATCTTTGTGGTTTTAGCTGTTTATCTAAAGCATCATATTTGATCTGAAGTGCAAGTGCGTGGTAAACATTGATTCGTACGTCAAGCCTTTTAGTCATAGCCTAAAACAGTTTCTCAACTGTTGCTGCCCTTCAACCCTTTTAAATTAAATCTGAATTAGTCATAGTCATTTATATTAAATTCTTTATCTTGTCTGACTAGAATTGCTAAAATTTATTATTTTCTTTACTTGTTTAAATTTTGTCGGATCTCAAGTTAGTTGTCCTGCATCAAAGATAGTCTTCATGGTTTTATCAACCCCAATCCCTTTGTTTTTCAAAATATAATCTACTTAGTGTTTATCAAAACATAAGTACTTACTGGATAAAGTCCTCTATTTAGGTTGTGAAAATACTTAAGCATTTGGTTATTAGAAGCTTACAACCCTTCAGATGATATTGGGACAGTAGAGAGACACCCGTAGAAAAAATAAATCTCTATTCTGTTAAGAAGAGCCTTAGCTCATGTATACATTGCCTAAAAATAGAAAAACTTACGTATGATAGGTAGAATATTCAAAACTCTTGAATACAGTAAATTGGTAAAAAAGGAACAAGTAAAATCTCTCTTCTGTATGAACCAGATGATAATTAATTGCCTCAAAAGACAAAAAGCTTTGAAGTGAGAAAAAAGAAGAAACCTTGTATATATATATATATATATAAATATAGATTTTCAGCGGGAATTAGAAGTAGTAAGAAGGAATGTCATTTTATTCATCTCAGTACAAATCTCCACTTATGAAAGTATTGTCATTATTTGTATACCAAAGGAAAGTATTGTTATTATTCATCCTCTCTCCATGATCCATAAGAGACTTTCATAATGAAATCAGAGGAGGCATGAATTTCAAACCCTCGGCATCTAATTGGTGACTGCATGAGGAAACACATACATTGATGTATTGGATATTGGCAATTACACTGGTGAAATAAGGGTTTTACGTTTTAACATGTATTTTGACAATACTAGTATGTATTAACATCTAGAAGCACCCATACTAATCCCAAAACATGCATCTCCATGATTTTGAAGAAGCAGAAGATGAAGAGGAAATAATCAAGAACAAGAAGAGAAACAAGAAGAAGAAGAAGACCTAGAAGATGAAAAACAAGAAAAACAAGAAGAATGCCTAAGAGGTTATATCAGCATAGAAGGCCCTAGCCCCTAGAGCAGTGTGAGATTCATAAAAGAAAATGTAGATTTTTACTCTTCTTTTTTCTACAGCTTCCACTTTCTCCTTCTTGGCATGAGAGTTTCCCTTCTACTTTCAAATTTGTTGTTCCTTTTTGTCTTTAATCTTCTCTAGCCAAATCTCTCCCTTGTTTCATTCAATTTTTGTAAATTGGCTTATCAAAAAGTAGAAATTTATGCATATTTTATTTACTTAGTCACATATTTATCCTTGGAAGTGTGGACGATCAGGACATGGGGGTGGATTTGGAGCCCATGGTGGAGGTATAAGATGTAGTTAAGCTATTACGTGTACATAAGAAGAGGCATCCTCTAGAACGTAAACTACAATTTTCATGGCTTTGCCTAAAATCAAACAAGGGGTTTTTGAGGCCATGTTATTCTATTCTGGTCTATGGCTTTACGTTATCATTCTTGATCTGAAGACATTAGTTCCCTCAGCTTTTTTGTCTTTACAAACATTAAACCAGTCATAAAATATGGTGTCCTTGCTCGGAATTTTGTGAGCATGGGGATTTTGGAGAAGGCATCCAAGGATAAGGACCCATGTTTTCTTCTCCATTAACAGAGGATCTATAACTGCAATAATTGAGACTTGTTGAATGGTATGGACTTTTGTCCACTTGCAGCCAATCACTCATGCAATCTGATAGTTTTGATCTAGTTCCTGTAGTGCAAAGGCTGAGGATCCTACATTCTATGTCGTCTATGACTGCTTTCATATTCATGCACATGAATTATTGAATCTTCTACATCTTTCTTAATACAAGGGTTATGCATTGTGCCTGTTAGTATATGGAGGCAATTGTATATAACAATGAAGACACTTCTCAATTCAATAAAGATTAGACTTTATATCTATGTGCATCTCTTCGGTATCTCAACATTGTGAGAGTTAAATTCAACAACATAGGTGATGCAATATACCATTGGGTTTCGATTCAGTAACAGGCTAAAGCTATCTCTATTAATTAAATGTCACCACTTAGGGAAATCATATTTGTTCACGAATTATGTGCATAGGGTTCGATTTATCTGTGCTACTTGATGCATGTGATAATTTCTTCTTCAATTTTTGTAATTCATTGTAAGACCTAATATAAACAACGAAAACGTAATTGAATTCAGAATAAGTGTGAAGAAAGCTAGAGCAAGAATAGAAGCAGAAGAAGACATGGGCAACGTAAGCATAATTAAAGCGTCTGACCATGGGCTCGTCTACTACCCTTTTACTAAAAAGAGCGAAGAAGTATCACTATGTCCATAGTCTATTATATGTATATATAAGATTGGATGATGAGGGATTACACGACCTGTTAAATATGGTGTTGGCTAATTTATTCAAAGATCATAATTACCCTATTGCACATGCGAAGATAATAAATGTTGCAGATACTAACATAATGCTATAAAAAATTGAGAAAAGCATGGAACAGAGCAGGAACACATTCATGAAGACCACCATCAATGAGTTACTATGTTTGTGATCTCATGCAGGAAAAATTAACTAAGTCGCTTAGTTACATCTATTCTCATGCAAGAGCCAATAATTCTCCAAGCAACTTATATATATATATATATATATATATATATATATAAAACAAGGATTAGAAGTCATGCATGTAAACGATACGAAAAGAGAGAGAGGGAGACCAAAGAGAACTTGGATGGAGTTAATAAACTAGGATTTGACATTACTATCTCTTACAAAAGAGGTAGCCCAAAATAGGGTTAAATGGAGGAGTAAGACCCATGTCGCCGACCCCAAATAGTTGAAAAAATATGCTACTTGTTTATGATTATAATATATATATATATATAATATATCACAAGAGTACCTACTAATTCTTGTAGGGACATGTGCTAAAAATGGTTAGCCAAAAAAGTGAGAGTAAGTTGCAAAAATTCAAGCAAAAGACACTCACTAACGGACTGCAAAAGTATCTCATGAAAGATACTAGTAATTTATGTGCTATACTTACTATTTCATGCAAAGATTCTTGTCTATAGGCAGGACATCTCTATCTCATCAATGCACACTAGAGAAGATGAATAGGAGTATGGAACAGAAAACACAAGGCAAACTAAATGTGAAATTAAAGGTTAGCGTGACAATGAAGCAATATCCTCATGAGTAAATAAACAACAGATTTATTAACCAAACACGTACTGAATCAAAACTCAACTTTTCAGTTTTGAAGTTACTAGTTCTTGATCGGTGAGCATTCAATTTCATGAGCAAATTTATTAAACAATCACATACTGAATCACCTGCAACTGCAGAACCATCACTAGTCTTTTTTCCAATTCTTGTAGACAAATGTACCAGGAAATTAAAACCTTTCAACTGCAAATATGCAATTTTTTCAAGGGGAAATTATATAATAAATAAAAAAAATCGAAAATGATGCACTGTAGAAAATATGTACCGAACATGCTATCTTACAAGCCACGCAGGCGCCAGCGTGCGTGGCTTTTTTTTTAAATACCAACCCGAAAGGCGAACTGACGCCTTCTTAGTTAAAGAGAAAGGACCGACGCCTTTCCCTATTCAACCAAAAGGCGTCGATTTAATTTTTCACTGCAATTACTTAATAAATAAAGTATATATTGCTGTAATCATCTCATGTCTTTAACTGCAAGCAAGCTTCTTTTATTTATCTTTATAAAGAAATGCAAGTATACTTGACAGCAAGTCTTTTGGCTAATAATTTGATTAGTGGGATTCCTACTTCGGTATTACAAAACTCGAACTTCCCAAGGAAAATCCTCTATGCTCGCAGATGTTGAATAGAGTTTTTACTTGTCAGTGCATGAATTAGGAGAAATCAAGGCCTAAGAGCCTTTTAAGCAGAAGTCTGATTGTTGGAAGCAGGTTATGATCTGGACTTTTATATTGTCTGGTCAGACTGCTTACAAACCTTTTCTGGTCTACTGCCCCTCCATGGCTGATCTGCACACTCTGGCCTTCAGAGCCCCAGTAAGCGTCTGGATGGTGAAGCTTAGAAATGGGCATTATTAAACATGTCCAAACGCCAAAGGAAAAATCTCCTTAAGCTGAATCCGAAAAATTGAGCATTTGATAACAAGCATTAAAAAGCATATGGGGGGCTAAACAGCAAAATCATCACCACTGTGATTTGAAGTTGCGGTAGATCAAGGCAAAGGCTCATAGTTCATCCCGTATAAAATCTAAATGCAGCATAGTTCTGTAAAACGTAAATAAGCAATCACCAAATTGTGACATGCCTTCTCCATTCCAAACCAAATAGAACTATTCATATGGACCAGAGGGAGTAATGAAATACCAATTTTACTAAAATAATTGTAGTAGTTCAAATTCTCACTATGTTGTCCACCCATACAAGATTATATTTCACCCAGAGTGTATGATGGGTGGACCTTGGATATAGCCAAGGGAATTGATAGTGGCATATTGCGCTCTAAAAGGCCAGTCACCGGTCGAAGGGAATGGACCTTTGAGTCGAAGTTCTAAGGAGTCAGGGACACCCAAAAGATTAACACTACATGTCATGCATATGGAACTATGCAGTAATTTCATGTGCGGAAAAATGTCAAAATTTTTATTTCACATATATAGAGAAGAAAGTTTACATAGAAATGAAGTACCAAAAAGAAAAGTTTACGTAGCAATAATTTCACCACCCTTTTCCTCAACCTATTCGGTCGGGCTAACATCCGACATTCGGATGAAAGTTGCCTACGTACCCTGCCTAGATACCTTTCCCAGGGATCAGACCCCACGTAGTTCTGCCTAGAAACTAAAATCTTCTATTTACATGAAATCTTTTTCTCTGCATCTTGATTCTCAAGACTCATAAAATAATAGAAAACCTCAAGTTTCCTCAGTGTGATGAAAGCTGAGATTCAGCCGTCCTCTCTATGCAAGATACATCAAATGGCCAGGTTCATCCAACTAATTAATAGCATGACTCAAAGATCATCATCTTCTTGTTGTAACCATTTTCTCTTCTTGTTGTAACTATCACCTAGTCAAAGGGAACTAAATCCTCATGAATCCTACAAACTGTATAATGTATAAATAGCATGTAATTCAATAGAAATTATATCAACTCAATTTTTCACATGGTATCGGCTTGAGCGATCCTCTTCCCTGTGCATCTCTGTTCTTCGCCTTTTCTTTCTCTCCCTTGCACCATGTCTTCGGTTGCAACATCCACCACCGCCTCTCCCTTGCTGGACTCTGCCAGCCCTATCACTGCTGCTTCTCTTCCCTCTGTTAAGAATATCTTGCAGGAGGTTTCAGTGAAACATGAATCAACCAACTATTATATGTGGAAGATACAAGTCTTGCCGGTGCTCCGCTGCCATGGCCTCATCAAGCTTGTTCATGGCGAAATGGGTTGACCCGCGGGTGACGACGGTGATGCTGCTGTCTGCGCATGGTTCCATCTGATGGTTCTTGTGTGGTTGGCCACCTCTATTTCGGAAGACGTGCCGCCTCAAGTTGCACAGCGAGTCTGCCCATACTTTCTGGGCGACGATGGAGGTTCTCTAAGGCAAAATGACTTGCTCCCGCATCCTAGGTATCAAAGGCTAGCTTCATAGTCTCTTAAAGGGCTCCCTTTCTATCGCTGAATACATCAACAAGGCTCGCTCTCTGGCCCATACCCTTGCCATGGCTGGAAAGCCTGTCGACGACGACGATTTCATCATCCTTGTGCTCAAGGGACTCGGTCCTGAATATGACCCTGCTTGCGCTGCGATTCACGTTGCTCGTGAATTCCGGCGGTCGATGAGGTTGCTACTCTTCTTCTGGACTTCGAGATGCGTCTCCAGGGGCAGCAAACTGCCTCCTCTTCCCTGGCTTTGCTGACCTCCAAAAACTCTCCTCCTCAACCCGCAACCCATCGTGGAGGGTCTGGTGGAGGGGGGCGTTCGGGCAGTGCTCGCCCATCTTCTCAGCCACGCGGATGGACCACCCCTGCTGCCTCTACGCCGGCTGGCCATGGCCGTGATGGGTCCTACCGTGGGCATCCTCGTGCTGCCTTGGTCAACGGCGACTATGCCGCCGTATATTGCTACCGTTGCGGTCATCCAAATCATAAGGCCGACGCTTGTCAGGCTGGCCCCACCAATCCCATTCAATCCTTCTCTGCCCTTCACTTGGTCGATCAACATGACAACGGGTGGTACCCCGACACCGGCGCCACGAACCACATGACCTCCGAGCACAAGTTGATGGTATGACTCCTTACTCTGGCCAAGATAAAGTTTTTGTGGGCAATGGTGAAGCTCTACCTATTTCTCATATGGTTCTGTTACTTTATTACCTGCCTCTCCTAAATTGGAAAAAGTTCTATTGGTTCCTGGACTTACTAAGAATCTTGTCAGTGTCTCACAATTTACTCGGGACAATAATTGTTGTTTAATTTTTATGAATGGGGATTTACTGCGAAAGATGTGCAGAGCGGGCAGATACTTCTGGCCGGGCCTAGGACGGGTGGTCTCTACCGTGTTGGTGCTACTGCTGCTAATGACAAGCACCATGTTAGCCTTCTATCCAATAAAGTTAGTTTTGAGGTGTGGCATGCCTGTTTGGGCCACCCCTCTACTACAATAATGCGGACTCTGGCTTCGTCTCTTCGCCTATCTATGTCTATGAATAATAATGCTTGTAACAGTTGTAGGCTTAGAAAAGTATCAAAATTACCGTTTGAAAGATGTGTATCTTATTCAAGTACTTGTTTTAGTAACTTGCACACTGATGTATGGGGCCCCTCTCCCATCCAATCCCTCGATGGTTTCCGGTACTACTTATTAATCATGGACGAATGCTCCCATTTTACATAGTTTTTCCCAATGAAGCGGAAATCCGAAGTTCCATCTATCTTTTTTGACTTCTTACATTACCTTAAGCATCAGTTTGATGCAATGGTAAAAGTCGTTCAATCGGATGGGGGGGAGGAGTATACCAGCCATACTCTTCAGTATTTTTCTTCAGACACAAGGCATCATTCATCTCCTCTCCTACCCCGGAACACCGGAACAAAATGGTATGGCAGAGAAGAAGCATCGTCATGTTGTTGAAACAGGGCTCACTCTCATGGCCCATGCCCATCTCCCTAAAGAATTTTGGCAGTATTGCTTCTCCACTACGGTGTATCTCATTAACCGTCTTCCATCAAAGATACTAGCTGGAAAATCACCATATGAAGTTTTTTTTCCATCTAAGCCTACTTATGATCATCTTCGGACATTCGGGTGTGCTTGCTATCCCTATTTCCAGCCATTTGGGAGGGGCAAGCCCGATTACAAGATTGTCCAATGTATTTTCTTGGGATATAGTGGGCGTCACAAAGGTTATAGATGCCTCAACCCTCTCATGGGTTGCTTATATATTTCACACCATGTTTCTTTTGTTGAACATGTGGTTCAAGGTGCGGCAATTTCCACTTAGGCTACTACAAGACGTATCGTCATACTCTGATGTTGCTCCCGCCGGACCTCCTCATTGGCCCACTGCTACTCCTGACGGTCCAATTATGCTTCCTCCTTCTACAAAGGCTGAGACTAGTCCCTTGCCACGCCCTCCCTCTGGCGTTGCAGAGCCTGTCTTGTCTTCCCGGCCGCCGCCTACGCCCGCGCAAACCCCGGCACCGATGAAGGTCTTCTGCCGCCATCCCAAAGGTGTCACCGCTGATCTCCCGCATTCCATGCCCTTCTCGACTGGTCCTATGGATGTCAGCGACCATTCCTTAGCCGCATCACCCCCTCTGATCCAGCGTCGTCTTCCTCCTTGGTGCTACCGCCTTCACCGCACTTGGAGCCCACTATGACATCCCCTCCGGCCTTGCCGTCTACGAAGTGTTCTTCTGACTTCGCTCCGACTGCCTCCGGCCCAACCCTCTCATCTGCAAGTCCCACCTTGGAGATAGTCCTCCCCTTGCTCCCTCCATTGCTGCTGCTCCTAGCAACCAGCACCCTATGGTGACTCAGACTCGAGATGGCACTCAGCGGGCCAAGGTCCTTCTCGTGAGCCGCCATCCTCTTCCGACAGCCCTTCTTGCTGCTTCTCAGCGCATGCCCATGGAGCCCACGACCTATCGCCGGGCTGCTAGGGACCCACGGTGGGTCCAGGACATGAAGGAGGAGATTCTTGCTCTTGAACGTAATGGGACGTGGACCCTTGTTCCGTTTCAGCCTTCCATGAACGTTGTCGGTTGCAAGTGGGTCTTTAAAGTTAAACTCAATGCGGATGGTTTTGTGGAACACTACAAAACGCGCCTTGTGGCCAAGGACTATAATCAACGGGCGGGTTTTGACTTTGAGGAGACATTTAGTCGGTTGTCAAGGCCACTACCATACGGCTGGTTCTTGCCCCTGCCACTACCTATGACTGGCCTCTTTGACAACTTGATGTTAAAAATGCATTTCTTCATGGCGAACTTCAAGAGGAAGTTTATCTCCAGCAACCTCCCGGCTTTGTGGATTCTACGCACCCCTCTCATGTCTGTCGCTTGCACAAGGCTATGTATGGCCTCAAGTAGGCACCACGGGCGTGGTACACCAAATTCACTGGTTTCCTTCTTCAACTTGGATTTGTCGGGTGCCCGTTTGATACATCTTTGTTCTTCTGGCAACATGAGTCTCAGACACTGCTACTATTGCTATATGTTGACAACATCATTCTCACTGGCTCATCTCCACGCCTCCTGCAGTTGCTCACTACCAAGTTGTCCACTTGATTTGATATGAAGGATCTAGGTCCTTTACACTTCTTATTTCTTGGGATGTAGGTTCATAGGTCTAGATCGTCCTTGACGCTCTCTCAGGCCCACTATGCTCTCCAACTCTTAGAGCGGTTTGATTTATATGGAGTTAAGCCGCTAAAAGCCCCCTTGTTGCCAGCCTACATCTCTCTGCGCATGGCTCCCCCTCTCTCACGGATTCATCCTCCTACCGGCAAATGGTGGGGAACCTCTAGTACCTTACTCTCAGTAGGCCTGATCTTGCCTTCGCAGTCAATCACGTATGCCAATTCATGCACTCTCCGTGCCAAGTCCATCTAGAAGCTGTCAAGCATATTTTTCGCTATGTTAAGGGTACCATTTCCTTCGGCCTCCAGTTTCATCAGTCCAAGGACCCCTCATTACGAGCCTACTTTGATGCTGATTGGGCTAGCTGCCCTGGTACTCACAAATCCATCACCGGTTATGCAGTTTACCTTGGTCCCAACTCGATCTCCTGGGCAGCCAAAAAGCAGCCCACGGTCTCTCGGTCTAGCTCTATTGTGCCCTTGTTGCCACTACCACTGAAGTCCTGTGGGTGACTCATCTTCTTCGCTATCTTTGGGTGCCTATTTTATCTACACCATCCATTTTATGTGACAATGTTAGTGCCCTATACATGGCAAGGAACCCCGTCTTCCACAGTCACACAAAATACATTGATATCGATGTACATTTTGTGAGAGAACATGTTCTCAATGGGACCATCCGTGTGACACACACAACTGGGACCCATTTAGTGGCGAACATCTTCACCAAGTCCTTAGCAAGTCCTCGCTTCTTATTGCTCAGAAACAAGCTCATGCTCTGTGAACTCCTTCATGAGCTTGAGGGGTGCTGTGAGGAAAGCTGAGATCCAGCCGTCCTCTCTACGCAAGATACATCAAATGGCCAGGTTCATCCAACTAACTAACAACATGAGTCAAAGATCATCTTCTTCTTGTTGTAACCATTTTCTCTTCTTGTTGTAACTATCATCTAGTCAAAGGGAACTAAACCCCCATGAATCCTGCGAACTGTGTAATGTATAAATAACATGTAAATAAATAGAAATGATATCAACTCAATTTCTCACACTCAGGTCCATTAGGCTGTGCTCCGAAAAGGGTTGTCCGGCCCATCGTTCCACCATTGCCGCTGCTGTTCTTCCTCCAACGCCTTGGAGCTTGTTGCTCTTTCGCTTCCCTTGTAGCCCATGCATGCATGGCTTTCATAACACCATGGATGGATTCAACCTAAGGGTTGAAAGAAGAAACTGAACTGAACAAGAAAAAGAGATGGAGACGCCTCTTCCAGGCTTCAACTCTTGGAAGTCGGTGTTCTGAAATGAGGAAACTTTCCTAATAAATGGGGGGACTGGTATCAATTTTCAAAAACTCGCCTAATTTGTTTTGTGCCCATATTTTTGATATCTCTGAAATTAGGAAAATTTCTTTTTTTAGTACTCTGGAATGAAAAAAAAAAGTATGCAAACAATTAATCACCTATTTTCCATGCACAATAAAACACGCAATGTAAGAAAGGTAGTTGAATGGAACTTAACAAAACAAGGACAAACGAAGAATAGAAGAAACAAACCTGGACAATTTATGAAATCACTTCTTCAGTTCGTGGGATGAGCTCCTCTAGGCCACATAGAAAACTCAGCTGAGAAGTTAGAAAACAATATGTGTGCTCTTCAAGCAATTCACTTTAGATCATAAGGCTACAGGACCCTGTTTATAATTTTTTTAGACATCACATGTGCCGGGACAAAAAATTATGACCCATTGCTCGCAAACTGCTATGCTAGCACATGCCAGAAACCGTCAACTTATGTATATTTCTATAACTAGTTCACACAAACAGTCAAACTTTAAATAAGGATCATACATATCTTAACTTTCACTCTTGATTCTTGAACTAGTTGCCCATCGGTCAGCATTCTATTCCATATGCTCTATAAACCCCATGAAACAGCATTTTTAGAACAAAAAAACAACTATAACCGCCATAGAAAACTCAGCTGAGACTCCAACAAATTCTTTTCAAATATAGAGCAATCGAAATTTTCCTTTCAACAATTTAAACCTTTTTCTTCTACAAACTATAAATTATTTTGTAAACAGAGTTACACAACTCTGTTTTCTTGCAGAGATAACATGTGCCAAAAAAAATCCTTGAAGACCATTATTCACAGTCTTCTAAACTATTTTCATGCAAGAAACCATCACATATTAGATAATCTTTGTAACCAGTTTATACAAAGTGCCATATTCAAACAAGCTAAGGTTACTATTAACTACAGCAACAAGCGCAGGTAAATACCAGCAAGATTAAACTCAAATACAGCGACAGGGTTTATATCAGAAAATAGACAAAAAAAATAAATCATGAAGACCATTATTCAGAGACTGCTATGCTATCTCAAGCAAGAATATATCTATAGCTAGTTCAAACAAAGAGCCAACTTTAAACAAGCCAAGATTAACATCACCTACATCAAAAAGCATAGACAATACCAGCAAAACAAACACAAGACTGAAGATGAATACAACGTAAACAACACTAGCACAAGCTAAGCCATGAAATCAACTACTACCATATCAAAAAACAGGAAAAGAAAGATCAAACTCCTATACAACATGCCATGAAATTGTATGAACTCGTATACTTATAGAGTGGCAAGGGCGGTAAGACACTGGAGGGATGAAGTTGCTTGAAAAGGACGCTTGGGCTGCAGTTTCCTATTCTGGCTTCTGAGAGATGTCCAATTTAGGTCGGTAAGTGATAGCCCATTTTTAACCGTCTGATCTACATCCCACGGGTGGGTTTTTAAATGGCGCATATATGATTAGCAATAGCGCTCGCTCGGACAAATCAGGTTTTGTAAACCCGGCCGGTTCATACCGGTTCTCAGGTACCCTAAAAAGCAGTTTTTTAACAAAATCGCTTTTGTTAATGAAAGTTAAATCGTGATCCATATGGTAACGCCCACTCCGAAAGTATTTTTGTCAAAAGCCACCCCTTAAAACTTATTTTTTTGTCAAAAGCCACCCCTTAAAACTTATTTGGATGTGACAGATTTTAGAAAAAAAATAAATGGCTCTCGTAGCACTTTTACCCTTAATGAGATAAAGAAGATTGAATCTTAACCTCAAATATGTAACTCAAAGGCACAGATTTTAGTCATGCATCGACCGTCTATTAAAAAATCTATGACTCAAATTCTGTAAACTAAGAATCTTGTGTGAAACATAGGATTTTAACAAAGAAGAAGGCTTGCATGAAGATTGTACTGTGGTAGAATTTTGGGGTAGTATTTCTAATATATAACGTTACACAGGTTCGGCCTTGTTTATTTTAAGACTTACATTTCAGCTGGTCCATCTCTCTCAGTTTAGTTGAAGACTTTGGGATGCTGCCTTCTTTCTTTTGCTGTTGCGCTTTTTCATTACAAATAAATAGTTTATAACCTCATTTGGGATGTGGCATTTCCTTTCTAAGTAAATGCAGTAAAAGAAATGCCCTCTGCTTTGTTTGAGGTTCATGATGAAGTGTATGATTATTGGCATGAATTTTCCCTGCTGCTTGTCTATGTCAAAGGTTTTTTTTCTATATTATAGCAGTCCCCATGTTAATAGGCTGATTTGGGTTTTTGTGTGGCAATTCGAAACCAGCCTTTAGTTTTTCCTGTTCGATGAGCCTAGAAAGAATTAAAAAATATTTTAAATTGATCAGTTAGCAACTGTATAACGGTAGAAGCTGGGATGGGTATAAGCTCTTTTTGGCACCAAAATGAAATACGTGAAATGTAGTATACAAATTGTCCATGTCTGCCTGTGTCCACCATGGACAGTGGCCGAAGTGACCTCCAGTTCTCCCTCTTACAATTACACATACAATGTGGCCATCCACATTTTATACGACCCGATGCAGTAAATATCCCAATGTGGCCTCTTTTTGTCGTTAACATCATGAATTTCAATAGCAACCTACAGGTTGTCTTCGGTTCCAATAAAAGACTCTTGTAGGTACCGGGTTTTGAAATTCAAGCACTGCTAATAAGCTCAGCCAGTGTTATATTATGTTTCTTCTGGACTATAGACTGATTCTGCATTCACACTCATTAATCTTAGGCACCCATCCACGGTCATTGACACAACAATCATATAAGGTTTACCAGGTTTGTCATTCTTCCCATTATTGACCTGCAATCATCAAACAAAGATTATCCTTACTAAAGCATGTGAGAAGATATAAGTGTGGAATTTTCAAAGTTGTGGCAAGCTCCTTAACTAAAATCAGTAGGCTGTTTAGCATTCATTCTAGATCTGAATGATCGGAAGCAAAAATTTCTATGAACAGATTTGGATTACGAAGACAAACCAGTGCCTCTTACCTCCCTGTTGTGTTCATACGAAGAAAAGCAGTCCTATAGTATAAGAGAAAAAAAGTGAAACTGCTTAGTTTAAAAAGTAGTGTTGAAAAAGTTGTACTCCTCGTCTACAGAATTCAAGTCTAACCTGTTGTTCCTGAAGCGCAGCCCTCATTTCTTCCATGACTTGGGCATAGTAGGCCCTATTCCAGAGTTTCATGCCATCGACATAAGTTTGAATGATTGTATATGGAGAGAGCAAATTCATTGACTAATAGAAGTTTCTCACATTGTAGTTTACCTTTTCTCTTTGAGCTTCTCAGATATGACGGCACTTTCTTGCTGAAGCAATTCCAATGTCTAATGAACAGTAAAAGAAGATATGTAAGGAAAACCTCTTATATTAAGTTACTCACACAAGGTTTCATTTCAATCATACAAACTCAAAAATGGAAAAAAAAAATCAACTGTGCATGTGGGTCCAAAGCATCTACCAATTGTTTCATCATTAAACAAGACTAGTACCTAACTGAAGAGTATAATGAGTTTAGTAAATGCGCCAAGTTTGTAACGGTTTCAATCTTTGCCATAAGGAAGAAAATTATTTCAATGGACAAGAAAGACAAGAACCTAACCTGTTAGCTGTCGTTGTAAATCAAAATAACAGAAGGGTCAATAATACAGACACATGGACTTCTCAATTATAGTATCCTACATTCATGACATAAAGAGTTATCTCATTTGCTTTTCAGTTAACTGAGTATGCTGCAAACAGTAGTCCCATGCTTTCTTAACATCATATAGCAAGATTTTCCTTGGAATTTCGGTTATGCATCTTCCCAAGTAACATCAGTGCAATTGCATCATTCAACTGTATTAGTCCACAGCTCATTATTCCTGCCTTAACTTAGCTGAACTACGTTCCTAAGACTCTATACCTCTTTTTACAATTTTCATGGTCTTCTCCGCCACATCGCAGATTACTTGAGTTTTCTCTTTGTGCATCGAAACTATACTCTGTTCGAGACTCTCCATCTCAGATTTCATTGTCAATAAAAAGAACACAGTGCGATCGTAGCCAACATCATCAGTATGTTAGAACCTCGTCAAATGCATTATAGAAAGATGGAAAAAAAAGGTAATAAAAATCGTGAAAAATGGATAGTTGCGCTAGTTCCAATGGTGCATTTGCAGCGTCAAATGCACCATTCCAGAAAAAATAAAATTGCAGCGAGTCCTCTTTATTGACACTACCACCAAATTCCATACACTGGAAGAAAAATGGCTGGGCTATGTCTCACTCCAAGTCAAGAAAAATGTGGAAAATTGCATATAGAAGTTAATGTTGGGTTTGGTTCAAAACTCTAAGTAAAGAAATATTTTCTTTTGGGTTGGGTCTAGAATAAGGGTAAATTTGTAATTCTAGGGAATAAGTTTGAAACCCTTAGACCAATATGTATTCTCTCTTGTTTCTCTCCAATGTAGAGGAGAAACAAAAACCAAAAAGGGGAGAAGAAGAGAGTGGGAGCCAAAGGGGGAAAGGTGAGAGCTTTCTTGGATGAAGGTGAAGCAAGATTGAAGAGGTTTGAGTGTCAAACTCTTGTAAGTACTTTGGAGACTTCATAGTGAAAGCTTGCTATTCCTTGTGGTGTAGCCAAATTAGTGAACCACCTCTTGTGTTTCTCTTTGTGGTTTGATGCTATTTATGTGCTCTTTGTGATTTGTTCCTTCATCTCCAACCTATTTCACTTTTCAATTTATTACTACATATGTGGGTGGTGATTGATGGACTTGTGGAGATCTTGGGAGGGTGTTTGGAGTGGTTTTCAAGACCCATTCCATCCACCAACAATTGGTATCCGAGCTTGGTTTGGTTTCATCCTTGTTTTTTACTCATTTAGTGCATCTTTGGTGGGACCATTTCTTTAAATCCGGGATTAAGAAGTTTTGTGCCCACAAGGTGTTTGTTTAATGGCCTCAAAGGGAACTACTATGTCCGGTGCGATTAAGTTCGAAGTTGAGAAGTTTGATGGTCGAAATAACTTTGGGTTATGACAAAATGAGGGTTAGAAACATTCTAATCCAACAAGGGATCAAAGTTGCTTTGTTGGGGAAGGAAAAGAAGCCAGAGAAAATCAAGGATGATGATTGGGTTGATGTAGATGAAAGGGCGGTGAGTACTATTCAATTATACCTCTCGGATGAGGTGTTATACAATGTAAGTGAAAAGGAAATGGCAAAAGGCCTATGGGAGAAATTAGAGAAGCTCTACATGGGGAAGTCTTTATCAAATAAGCTACACTTGAAGAAACAACTCTATGGGTTGAGGATGGAGGAAGACAAAGATGTGTTGGAACACATAAATACTTTCAACCGGATGATTAGTGACCACTTGAGCTTAGAAGTGAAGTTTGATGATGAAGACAAGTCACTTTTGTTGTTGAGTTTTCTTCCGGACTCTTATGATCATTTTGTCACCACACTATTATATGGGAAAGAAACTCTTAAGTTTGAGGAGGTGGCCCAAGACATAATCTCCAATGCCAAAAGGAAAAAGTCTTCCATAAGTGATTTTAATGTGGTGGGTCTCCTAGTAAAAGGGGAATCAAGTGATGGAGGACGGAGTAAAGAAAGAAGCAAAGGAAAGAAAACTCCCGATCCAAGTCAAGGAGCAAGAAAGATGTTGTGTGCTATAAAGGGCACTATAAGAGAGAGTGTAAAGTGTTCAAGGCACTAAAGGAGGAGAAGATATCCAAGAATGGTGACTCCGCTAGCATGGCTTCCAAAAGTGAAGGGGAACTCTACTCGGTCTCTCAAGGTAAATAACTCATCTCATATGTAGATTTTAGATTCCGGTTGTTCTTATCATACGTGTCAAAATCGTGAATGGTTTGATACTTATGAGGCCTATGATGGTGGTTCGGTGTTGATGGGGAATGATGCACCGTGTAAGACAATTAGGATGGGGACCATTAAAATTAAGATGTATGATGGGGTGGTTCATACATTGGGTGGAGTTAGACATGTGCCGGCACTTAAGAAGAACCTAATATCTTTGGGTGTACTTGAAGCTAAGGGTTTCACTTTCAATGGAAAGGATGTCATCCTCAAGGTATTCAAAGGAGTCTTAGTACTAATGAAGGGTACAAGAATGGGTAACAATCTTTACAAGTTCATGGGAGAAACGGTATTGGGTGGAGTTGCTATGTCTACAATAGAGAAGGGTGATAGTGATTGTGATGAGTCTAAAATATAGCATGTGTGGTTGGGGCATATGAGTGAAAGAGGCATGTATGAACTTCACAAGAGGAATTTGTTGAAGGGAATGAAGACATGTAAGGTAGATCTTTGCAAACAAAGGTGTCCTTCAATACCATAAAGAAAGAATGCAAAAGTGAAGGTGTTCTTGATTACATTCATTCGGATGTGTGGGGTCCATCTCCAGTTAAGTTAAAAGGTGGAGCTTTCTACTTTGTGACTTTTATTGATAATTTCTCAAGAAAAGTTTGGGTTTACTTCATGAGGCAAAAGTACGAGGTCTTTTCCAAGTTCAAGGAGTGGGAGGTGGAAGTAGAGAACCAAATGGGAAGAAAAGGGAAGTGCTTGAGATCGGATAACGGCGGTGAACACAAAGAAGGGAAGTTTCTATAATTTTACAAGGATGAAGGGATCAAAAGGCATTTCACCGTAGCAAAGAATCCTCAACAAAAAGGTGTTGCGGAAAGGATGAATAGAACTCTCTTGGAGAGAGCTAATTGCATGAGACTCCATGGGGGGGTTGTCAAAGTCTTTTTGGGCAGAGGCGGTAAATCATGCATGCTATGTGGTGAATAGATCGCCTACTCCAAGGTAGCTGAAGAGGTGTGGAGTGGAAAAGAAGTAGATTACTTTTTTTAAAGGTATTTGGGTGCCTGACATACACACATGTTCCTCATGATGAAAGGTCAAAGCTAGGCTCTAAGTCAACATGGGTGAAATCTCTATTGAGAAGGTGCACAGGGATGAGAATGCAGCCGACATTCTTACTAAGCCGGTGACTAGTAAGAAGTTTAGGCATTGCCTAGACTTGCTCAACATCTCTATGTGTTAGAGATTGGAGGTATCACATCTTCTTTGAGGATGGAATTTGGTGGGAGGATGTTTCTCGCCAAAGTTGAAGTGTATGGGACACTTAAGACAATTTCCAAGGGGTGGAGGAGTTTTTCGCCAAGGTGGAGATTGTTGGGTTTGGTTCAAAACTCTAAGTAAAGAAATATTTTCTTTTGGGTTGGGTCCAGAGTAAGGGTAAATTTATAATTTTAGGGAATACGTTTGAAACCCTTAAACCAATATGTATTCTCTCTTCTTTCTCTCCAAGGTAGAGGAGAAACAAAAACTAAAAAGGGGAGAAGAAGAGAGTGGGAGCTAAAGGGGGAAAGGTGAGAGCTTTCTTGGATGAAGGTGAAGCAAGATTGAAGAGGTTTGAGTGTCAAACTCTTGTAAGTACTTTGGAGACTTCATAGTGAAAGCTTGGTATTACTTGTGGTGTAGCCAAATTGGTGAACCACTAATCTCTTGTGTTTCTCTTTGTGGTTTGATGTTATTTATGTGCTTTTTGTGATTTGTTCCTTCATCTCCAACCTATTTCACTTTTCAATTTATTACTACATATGTGGGTGGTGATTGATTAACTTGTGGATATCTTGGGAGGGTGTTTGGAGTGGTTTTCAAGACCCATTCCATCCACCAACAGTTAAGAGAGGGGAGAC